>JAOTQP010000001.1:98331136-98453045 GCA_026413545.1 Cichladusa arquata
AAGGTTGAGGGATCCAAAGGACTGCACCTTGTGCTATGTAAAAACCCAGAAATATATCAAAAGTAGGGAGCAGGGGTGCCTCTGTTCATTAGCAAACCATCTGGCATCACTCCTGCTGCTCCTGAACATCTCCATCTTTAGGAAGCAGGCAGCAGTGTCAGTGGAGCCCTGCTCATTGCAGAGTGCCCCAGGAGCTTTTGGCTCTGTGGGACAGGGAGGGAGAGGAGCTGCCTGAAAGCTGCTGAGACCATGGGGCTGCACGATGGTCAAAATCTCAGGTGCAGAGGAGAGGATGGGGGAGGGAAGGATTCATCAGTAGTTTATTCTCTATCAAATGTGCAGCTTGGCAAACATCTCAGATTTAAGAGAATCCAGCCCTTTCCCTGACCACTGTTGCAAGCACACGTGTAGGCTGACTGAGGACACAAATGCTTTCAGTGTTTACAGCAAAGCATCTCCACTGCTGCTAAGGAGAAAGGGAGGGCAGTATTATTTTTCCTGTATGTGCAGCTAACAATTCCTGGAACCTCAGCTCTCCTCCCACTTCCCTTTTACCCTTTCCTGGCTCCTTTCCTCTGGGATTTGACAGCACCAACCTGAGGCTTGGGGCTACCCCTAACAATGCTCCTCCGCTGTTCCTTTTGAACCCTGCAAAAGATTTAAAAAATGAGATTTGTGGGTTGCTTTTGCATACAGAAACCATGGGGAAAACAGAGATAGCATGGATCTCCTGGGGTTCCAGCTCTGGGCAGATCTGTGGTGCTCAGAGCAGGGGTTCCTGCAGAGCCCTCTATCCCAGGACACCCACTGTGCTGCTGGGTACCCCCTCCTTTCTGGATCCCTGCCACTTTCCTTAGGGCCTGGACTCCGTACTCGAAATCTTGAGCTAATTGTGACCCCAGTTTAATCCTTGCAGCAGTCACCCTGCTGGCACAGCTTTGTGCCAGTGGCAAAAGTAGGGAAGAGCCTGATCCCACAGGAGACCCAGGAGATACCTGAGGGGATGCATCTGTACTTAGGAGGCTCTTTACTTAACACCTACTCCAGGCATTGAAGTCTCAGCGTGCACTGAAGGGCTTCAAGAAAGATAAACACAAAATCAGGAAGCAGCAGTAGAAATGGAAATGATGGGTAAGGGAAACAGTGAGTGCCACAAGCTTTCCTG
This sequence comes from Cichladusa arquata, assembly GCA_026413545.1. Taxonomy (NCBI): domain Eukaryota; kingdom Metazoa; phylum Chordata; class Aves; order Passeriformes; family Muscicapidae; genus Cichladusa; species Cichladusa arquata. The sequence continues at coordinate 98,332,302 of JAOTQP010000001.1, forward strand.
CTGCCCTGTGTGTGCAGCTGGATTGAGTGCTGGACCTGCTTTTATGCTACAGCTCTACATCCCTTCTGCAGGGCAGAAAGAGGCAGCACAGGGGTAAGAATGGCAGGATGCAGCTTTGCTTGGGTAGTTCCTGCAGCCAGGGAAGGATCCTGCTTTGCTTGGATAGCTCCCACAGCCCTGGTCTGTGTCAGGGGGAAGTTTTCCCTCTGCCTGACCATGGAGCAGGGAGATGTCTGTTTTCCCTGTCACACAGGGAGTTTACAGCTGATCCCTAAAGGCAACCAAGTCACCTGATTTTTTGCCTCATGTTCTGACCCTAGGGTTATCCTTCCTGAACATTTTCTCCAGGTAAGGAGGGCTGGAAGGAAACACAGCCCAGTTTGAGACCATAATAATGTAGACCAAAGCCTTTTTATCACTGCTCACCATGGCAGACAGACCGTGGGATGTGGGCCACTGCCTCGTGCTGGGGCAGACCTGTCATGTAACTAGAGAGAAGCTAAATCCCTGCACGAGGGCTGTCACTGTGCCACCTGCAAAGGTTTTTTGGGTAGGTGTCCCCTGGCCTCACAGGTCACCAGTGACCTGCAAGTCACAGCCTGGCATGGTCAGCAGCAGACCACTAGACACCGAGCAGGGCATCTGCTTGGGAAGCGATTCACTCCTAGATTTCTTGCATGATTTGCCACTGTGGAAAGCCATGATGTGATATTTCTTAAAACGAGGACTTTAGAAAATGTTTTAAAGTTCTGTTTGAAACATTGTATTGTGTTCAAGTAGTGGTGCGTTGTCTTTCTCTGACCAAGCTCAGAAGCCAGAAAAATCTTTTTTCAGTGTTTAAGTGTGATGCTTAATACCATTTAATACCATTTTTTAATACCATTGCATTGGCTAGAAAATGCTACAATGGCAAAAGACTTTTTGACCAAAGCTACAAGGAAAGTTCTGGTTGAGGAAACCATCAGTAAAAGTGGTGCAGCGATAATATTTCACCATGCATGCACACAGTTCAGTGCCCAGCAGGGGACTGTGCTAAGTATTTGCATTTATAAAGTTCTGTCCACTACAATAAGGGCTCTTGGGCACAATAAAATACAGGCAGCTGCACCTACACTGATTCTTAGATGATTCCTCTGATCCTCCTTGCCCCTACATCAGCCTCTTCTCCCCTGTAATTCCCATCCACAGAAGCAGTGGCAGCAGCTATGGTCCCAGGGAAATTGCAGTGGTGTCCCACCACTCAGGATACAGCCTTCAGGGCCTTGCACTGAGAAATGGGCAAAAGAAGGCAGAACAGCAGGATTTCCCCAGCTGCCTTTGGCCTGGTTGCCTTTTCCTCAGCTCATTTTCACACTCTGGCTCAGAGGAGTTGTTACCCACCTTGTCAGGTGGGGTGTTTCAGGTCTGTAGGGTTCAGCTTTGGTGTGCAGTGATGGCAGCTGTTTGCTCCATTTCCCACTGCTCAGGGTCAGTGTGGGGTAAAGCAGCACCTTCTCCTTCCCACTGATGCCTGCTGGAACCACACCAGCCCCACCTGCATCGGCTGCACTTTCCCTTTTGTTTAAAGTACAAATTAGCAGCCAGGAAAACACCTGGGTGCCAACCCCTGGCAGTCCTCAGTTTCTCAGCAAGGGGCAGTGGAAAACTGAGAAATGGAAAGAAGAGCTGGAAAAATTACCAAACAAAAAAAACAAACAATATAAGATGTGTCCTAACTGCCTTAAATGGTAAGATTACTTAGGTCATAGTCCTATGGTTGTGACAAGAGGTATATTTACATGAATATATATATATATACATAAATATATGCATATATATATATATATATACATACACAAGGTAGATTTCAGGGCACAAAGCAGATCAGGTAGACAGTACCACCACAAATATATTTTTAGGTGTCACAGGGTAAATTCACTGAAAGTGTAATAGCAGCCATGTGATATTAAGGAGTACAAGTATTTGCAGAAAGATTCAGCATCATGGAAATTTCTGCAAGGAGATTTTGTTGGGGCAAATTTAATCCCCATCTCCCACATACCTACCTCCCCAGTGCTTAAACTGCAAGAATATACTTGTTCCCTAATTACAAAAGAGCACCAATGATCTGTTAGTATTTCTGCCAGTGGGATTGATGAGTGTTGGCATAATCAGAGAAACTCTTGACTGCAGGATTTCAAGTGTCCAGATCAGCCCTGGAGTTTGGAGAGCAAAAAAAATGAGGACAAAAAAGACTGGTGAAAAATCAAAGTGGTAGGTCAGAGTGCTTGTTGCCAAGCTAAGTGGCATTTTTAAATCCACTACCCAAATCAGATAATCCAGGAAAGGTAGTCCAGATTAAATTTATGACATTCTGAATGCCTTGCACCTGCTCTCAACAGGGTGAAATTTCCATTGCCCTCCAGAAAGGTCTTAGTTAAGGCCTCAGTATCACCTTGGAACATACCCTGGCTGGGTTGTGCAACCTTTGCTCACACTGCTGCCCTCACTTGAGGAGCCTCTTTGCAAAAGCCAGTCCTTGTACTCCCTGAACCACTTTTGTGTGTGCTTGCACCTTTGATGTAGAGGTCTCCTTTGTAGTACCTCCCAGCCAGGGATCTCCAAGACTCGTATAAATATTAGTTATGAAATTCTAATGTAAGCCTGTGAAGTGGTTCATGACTTCTTTTTGTTCGACAAGAAGAGTAAACAGAGGTGCCAAGCTGGTAAGTGGTGTGCCAAAGATTAGAAATGTAGGTGGAACATGACTGAACAAAGAGTATCAGTGGAAATGTTGGGTCCTGTGCTCAAATCCTTGCAGAGCTGCAACTTTGAGACTGCACTGAGAGTTCATTTGGCCTCAGTCAAACCTCACTATTCCCTGCCATTTCGTTTATTTGCCTTTGAATATGTGCGACTAGAGGAAAGATGAGTGTTGCCAGGCTGACCCTGCCCTGTTGGGAGGTTTAGCAGGATGCAGCAGAGGGGGAAGGGGATGCTCCAGGATGCCTGGAGGGTGTGAGGGTGGTGGCTGAGTAACCTCAGTTATCTACAGGCATGCATCCTTTACCTATTACCCCTCATGGCCACCTTGGCCGGATTCTGGTGCTTTTGTGTGGAAACCCAGGGCTGAAGGTGCCCCCAGCAGGCAGCTCACCATGGCTATGGGATGATCTCCCTGGCAGGGCACCACCACCTCCGTGGAGCCTTCACCTGTTGTCTGCCTTCTCCCCCTGATATCACCGCCGATAGCATCACCACCTGACCTTGAAACCCTCCTCACAAGTGCCACGCTGTCTCTCAGCTCTGGGAAATCAGATTTCCCTTCCCTCGGCACGACTCCCTGCATCTCCATTTCTGAGGAAAGAGCCAGGGAGGGGATGGAGCTTTTCCCTGTGCAGCAGTGACTCTATTTTCAGCTGTAGCCCAACAGATTGCTTCGCTCCTCTGCCTTATCATCCAATACCACCTTAATGCATGCAGCCACGCAAGGTTACTATTAGAGACTGATATCACTGCTGCTGCGGACTGCAGGTTTAACCCTGGGTGAACCAAAATCTCTGTATCACATTCTTGGCTCTCCCTGGATTTTCAGATATCAGCTATTATTACTATTTGTGAGCATTTATTTTCTTTTCTTTTTTTTTTTTCTTTTTTTTTTTGTAAACCAGAAAATACAGTAAATTTGTTATTTCAGAGGGTGACAAACAGAAAAGTCAGCCATTCTCCAGGACCAAATAAATCAGTGGTTTACCTTGCATGGAGTGACTGACAGCTCTGGCCCTCTGGCATTGTAATTTATTTTCCAGGCTCAACCCTTTGCAAGTATCACATATCATGCTTTTAAAAATGTATATATAGAACCAGCTAGATAGTTATATTTAGTGCAGCTGTAGGTACAGAGGCATTTCTTTTTTTAGCTTCTGTTGGTGCAAATATAGAGATAGGAGAGGATCGAACAACCTCTCCTCACCTCTCCTGTGAAAGCATCCCTTCCATCTGGCAATGTGCCCAGAGGAGCAAAGCTGCTGTTGGGGAAGGGCTGGGGAAAGAGGTGGTCAAGGAATGGTGAGTTTACAAGACATCCCCAATTTTCAGTGAAAGGTGCAAAAAAAAATCTCATTCCACCATGGAATAAAAATGTGGTGCAGAATAGCAATAACAATTTCTCCCCTGAGCCCTGGAAGGTCGAAACAATTTATTTTGACCTTTTAAAACCTACCTTGAGGCTATGCAGGTCACAGGAGGTGCACCAGTTGGTAAGGGGGAAACCCCAAAGAGCAGAACACCCCTTAGTTAAGCACCTGATGCAAGATAAGCATTCTGACTTGTATCAGCAATAGTGTGGCCAGCAGGACCAGAGGATGGACTAGTCCCCTGTACTTGCCACACCTCAAATCCTGTGTCCAGCTCTGGACCCCTCCATTCAGGAAGGACATTGAGGTGCTGGAGCAGGTCCAGAGAAGGGAACAGAGCTGGGGAAGGGTCTGGAGCACAAGTCCTACAAGGACTGGCTGAGGGAGCTGGGCTTGTTTAACCTGGAGAAGAGGATGCTGAGGAAACCTAATTGCTCCCTACAACTCCCTGACAGGGTGTAGCCAGGTGTGGATCTGTCTTTTCTCCCAAGTAGCAAATGAGAGAATGAGAGGAAATAACCTCAGGTTGCTCTAGGGGAAGTTTAGACTGGATAATAGGAAAATTTCCTCAAGGAAAGGGTTTCCAAGCATTGGAACAGGTTGCCCAGGAGGAGCCACTATTCCCAGAGGAATTTAAAAGACCAGTGGAAGTGGCACTGAGGGACATGGTTTAGAGGTGGACTTGGCAGTGTAGCGTTAATAGTTGGACTCAAAGATCTTAGAGATCTTTCTCAACCTAAATGATTCTATTATAATTTCATCCTGTCCTCCAGTTCAGGATCCTCCAAATGTGCCCTTCTTAGCAGATTGGCCTTGGAATTCCCTTGGAATGGGAAGTGCTACCAACTATGCAAGGCTCTCAAGGCTCCCAGCCCTTCCTGATGACCTCCACCCTGGTAAATGGGGCATACTGGAAAACTGGACAGCTCCAGAGCAGAGGTGAGGAAACCAGGAACTGAGGAGGGTGTTTGGTACCATTGATGTCCTGTCCATATCCCTGCAGAGCATGTCCAACCACACAAATGCACATTTTCCAAGAGCAAGTTGTTCCAGGCAGTCCTGATTTCAGCCTGGGCTCCAGAGAAGCCCCTGGCAGGAGCTGGTGGCTGCAGGAAGGAGCAGCACAGCAGGGAGGGGGGCACAGCATCCAGGCATCCCTGGCAGTGTGGGGTGCCTTGCCAGCTCCCAGCTGCTCCTGACAGCAGGCCTGGAACCTCCAAAGGCATGAAAAACAAACAAGTTTAACAGGTACAAGGACTTCTTGTCAGATCTGAACAGAAACCTCTCCTCTGGCCTGAGCAAGGCTTTGTGGGCCCCAATATATCTGTTTTCTCAGGCTGTTATCAGCTGGTCTGATAAAAGGTGTTACTCCTCCCTGCATTTCTTACTTTGCTTTTACAGTATCCCAGGAAAGGTACAGGCTTATGAACTGCCTGTTATAAATGCACCATAAAAACAAGCACTTGCATTTTTAAAATGCCATTGTCCTTTTATATTTCAGCTTTCCATTTCTGGGCTGTTTGGTATCTCCTGAGCACTCAGACATGGGCACTCCCATTTGTACATGCACAGATCAATTGGTTTGCACCTTTTCCTGTGTAAATAAGCTTGTTTCTTGGGCAGTTGTACATCACACTGGTGACACCTTCTAATCTTATTTTAGGAGCTGGTGGTAGGTTTTTCACACATTGACCTCAAAGCTGCAAGCACAAAAAATATCTTTGCTCTTAAACTCTCAGGCCTTGTTTTTCACACTTCCCACTAAGAGAGAAAGATGAAGAACACTCAGACCTAAGAATGTATTTTATGATCATTGAGAAAGCAATAAGATCTTCTGCTTCTAAACCAAGATACATAATCCACGTGTATCTGCCTGAGGCTGGTCTGAGCAGAGCTCCCACAAGGCTGAGATGTGATGGACACAAGGTGATGGATGCAGTGTCACAGGCTGTTTGGAGGTGGCAGCATTCATATCCTGGGTATTGGTAAGGGCTTGGAAGTTATTACATCCCTTGCTCAATGGGGGAGAGAGATAAGGAGCACTTTCAGCAAGGTCTAAACACATGGGGTGGTGATAAATGCAAATCCCTCAAGCTCTGCACAACGGGGCTAATGGGTCTTCAGCTTCAGCAGAAAGAGAGTCACAGTCTGGCTGACCTCATCCAGGAGGACAAAAGACAAAAAGATGAGAAACTGTGGGGAGCAGCAGCTGTGACAGAAAGAGGAAGAGGTGTTTGTGTTCCAGGATCTCAGAGACATGTCCATGGGAGACAGGCCTGATGGCAATTTGGCCAAAAGCCTGCAAGAGGCAGGGTGCACACTTGTCTTGGTTGAAATCAAGGTTTGTGGGGGGTTTGTTGAAGCCAGCCAAGCCCCAGCACTCAGCCTGGTGTGGGATTCTCCAAGACAGAAGCCCTGGGATGTGCATGGTGGTGTGAACCTGCCCCTGCACTGGGACAGCCTCTCCCTGGGGCTGTGATTGCTGAGGCCACTGCCAGCAAACCTGCCGAGGTCACTGGGACCAGGGAGGAGGGCTCGTGGGACACAGGGAAAACAGAGTGCAGGAACTGAGAGCCCTGGGATCAGCCCTGCTGGGATCCCTCCTCACCGAGGTCTGAATGCCTTGCTGTGCTGGTTAGAGAAACACACCTTTCCCCTGCCATTCTTCAGCCTTGAGTGATGCATAATCACCAATATTTGCTGAAGCTGCTTGTTGATGATGCTTACTGGAAGGTATTTCCCGTTGTGTCCTCCCAAAGGACGTGATGCTGTCCCACAGCTCACAGCACAGCTCTAAACTGCCAGGAAGTTAAGGCTAAAATATCACCTTTCCCAAAGTGCTAAATGACTGGCATGGATTTGCATACTTAGTGTACCCTGCTCCCCCCTGTGCCACAATCAATACCAGTCTGATTCCTTTATCATGGATGGTGGGGGATGGAGATGAGCAATCCTGCTCATACCTCAGCTTTGGCATTTTGATTCCCAAACAGCCCATTCGCTAGTAGCATAAAAATAATGTAAAAACAAATAGATCAAATAAATGTAGCTTGAAGACATCTCTATTACAGCCCTGCTCTGTATTCTATAAGCAAAATATGTACTGTGCATACAAACACCGGGGGAATGAAGGGATGCAGGTATTAACACTGACACATCAAGTGGTTCCTTCATGAGACCATATTATCTATACAATCACCTACAAGTATTTACATTTCATGAACGAGGTTTTGCAAACATCACCCCCAGCTGCACCTCTCATGCTGTTCTTGGATGAAGTTCAGGCAAAGAATGAGGCTAAATCAATGCCTTCAGAGAGTGTTTTTACAAAAGACTGGCTGCAGGGGGAAGAGGTGGCTGCTGGAGACCTTGAGCTGGGGTGACTGTGGCAGGGCTGGAGGTAAAGCATCATGTTTGTGGAAGACATCATTCAATAGCCAAGACAGGCAAGTCCACTGGAAGAAAAATGGTGAGAAAATCTCTAGTTGAGAAAATCTCTAGTTGAGTTCAGCCTTGATCTTGGTTGCTATGTTGTGTGGGTTTTTTTTTCATATTTTGGCACTGGTTCTTTTGAACAGTTTAGCAAAGGAAGGCCTTGCAAACTGTCTCCTAGGACTCCTCAGTGGGGCAGTTGTGGAGAATTTGCCAGTCATGGGGTGCAGCTGGTGACTGAACTCACCTGGCATTTTTACAGCCTTTCCCGGATGAAAAATGTGTGAAGGAGGAGGAAGGTTTATAAAAGCCACCCATTCTGCAAACAGCCTCTCTCTGCAGACAGACTGAGTGAACACAACACAGCTGGCAGTCCAAAAAGTTTGAAAAACTCCTTAATCAATTAATGGATTTTTTTTCAATATCGACTCACTCCTAAATCCTGACCACTGATTTGGACAGGACACTTTATGACACTAATAAAATGAATTGTTGTGTTAAATGTCCCACTAAGTCCAGCAGATTTCCTGCAAGTACCAGACTGACTTCAGGCCTGTGTCATGTCCCGACTCCAGTTATCCATTTTATTTACATAAATTCCCTTTGCAGGTCCAATGAGACATGTGCTTCCCCTTTGCTGCTTCCCCTAAGTCACTTGCTGTTACAAAGTGCCTGTTTGATTGAGTATAGTTTACAGGATAAACAAAAAGTCATGCACACCTTTTTAAAAAAGTGAAGCATTTTAGAACAAAAAGTCTTAATACTGTAAGAATTACTAACCTAACCTATGTCCCCCTGGCTCAATCCACATTTTGTGCAAGGGCAACTTTCATGACACTGTGTGAAAACGTGGCTTGTACTTCTAATAAACTTTTGTGGTTTTTAATTACATGTCAACAAGCAAAGCAGGAGGTGGATTGAACATTCACACAGGATGTGGGAGATTGGGGTTAAACTTCCACTCAGCCCAAGGGGAATGTGATCTATTGCTCTTGCCTTTTACTAAGAGAGTCTCTATATCCTCTGGCTTCCAGCTGCCCTGGGACGTGGGTGCTCCCAGCCAGCTGTTGCAAAACATTTTACTATTTCTTGGCAGTGGGAAAAGAAAACAAGGGAGTACCCATGTGAGGCTGGAGAGGCACACAGTTATGGCTGGTAAATAGATATGCAGAGTCCAATCTGAGAAATAAGTGAATTTAGCATTCAGCTGTAGGTCCCTCCAAGCACACACCAACTGCTGCAGCAATTGTGCTACAGCCAAGGGAGCAGGACCATGGAGAAGGATTTTTTCTTCAACTGCAAAACCTCCTGTGGCACCTCTGAAGGTCACTTTTCCAATGCTTCATCTCCACTGGTGGATATGACCACTGGTCAGGAGGATATAGCTGCTGCCTGAGGGTCGTAGGAGGGTTCAGGGGAAGGAGAGACCAAAGTCCATCACACTTAGGACACACACTTAACTCCACTCATACAATTCTTCCTCTGTAAGTAAAGGATCCATAGATAAACTCCATACAGGAAATGTTCCTGCTGGCATCAGTTGCTTGTACTTCCATGACAGGTGCCACAAAGTGTTTCTCAATTATTAGCAAACCTGAAGCCAAGGTGAACAGGTCAAGCTATGTCACAAGGGGTGCTTCTATTTTAAAAACTCTGAGTTAAACAAGATTGCCTTGTACAAAGTTAGAAGTGTTTCCCATTTGCAGGGTGAGAATTTGCACTAGCTCAGGTGAAGAGCTGAGCCATGGGGGAGTTTATTAGCTGGCACTGCAGGGTCTGACCCAGACCCCAGTCATGCATTTGGAAATTCTTCCTTGCCTTCCACAGGCACAGAAGGAACCAAGAGGATGGGAATTAGCCTTACGTCAGTTGGTGCCAATATCTCTGTTGAAAATCTCACAAAAAATCTTGTCCAAAACCTCTGCTACCAAGACAGATAGTTAAAAGGATGAAAGCTCACTCATTTAACATTCCTATGGGTTCTTTAGTCACCTCAGACCTGTGTGCCCTCCTTATCTGTCTCCTGGACCATTGCTTTCTATTTTGACTCTCAGGCTAGCATGGAAAGACTTCTCATGGCACAGTGAGAAGAGCTTCCCTATCCATGTGCTGCTCCCACCATCCTCCTGTCTAAATTGGGCCACAACTTCTGGAGCAAGGCCTGGCAGGGTGAATTTTACTCATGGTTCATGAAGAAACACTGCATTTGGTTGGCAATTCATGCCTCCTTCACACAGCCAGAGTGCAGGAAGGGGTCTGAGCAGAAATTGAAATCAGCCTCCTGGGTACAAACAAGAAAAGTCAGCACACTGCCACTGACACCCTTGGGCACCTATAGAGAAAATTGATGTCTTAATCACTTAGCAGAGTCTGTCCACAGTGTCTATGGAAAACTGATGCCTATAAGCATTTATAGAATTGCATGAATGGGGAAAATGCTTGCTCCATGGCTGTGCAGGCAGCCACCGTGTGGGACCCAGGCAGCCAGTCTCCTGTGTCACAGTAACAGTATTTTGTAGTAGTCCTGTCATCTCCTCCTCTGCAGGTGTTTATCTATGGCTTGCCCCTTGCTGAGCCACAGGAACATATTCAGTCCTTGGATCAGTGCTGCAAAGAGGGAGAATGATTGCGTGTGGGGAAAGAGTGTCCTGAGAGGAGGAACTGGGGGAACCCCACATCTCTGGCTTTCTCTGGAAGAGCTGGGAAATAGCTCTCTCCTGAGCCCTGGGATAGGTGGATTAGGGAAAGGAGAGGTCTGAGAGCACTGACTGTGCTGGACTGAAGATGGAGGGCTGAACTCTGACCTGCCATCTCTGGTAGTGATGCTAATGAAAACATAGTGCACTGTGAAGCCAGAACTTGGCAGGCTCTTTACATCTACCTGTTGTATGGGAGCTAAAAAAATCTCTCAATTGCTTCCTTAAACAAAGATTTGCAGTCAGACTTTGTGCAGGTCAGTTGAAGGCAGATGGAGGCCACCCAAAGGACTTCAAAGATAAGATAACAAGCACACACACAAAAAATGCAGTCTGCCTTCAACTCCTCTGCAGGGTCACTAAGGCACTGCAAAGCCAGCTCTGGGTTCAGTGCTCTGGTTTGCTTGTGGACCTTCCAGTAAAACATGGTCTTTTCTCTGCAAACCTCAGTACTCAGAAAAGGAGAGAAGTGTGGAACAGTCTTTTCTGAGGAGCAGGGGTGCAGCCAGGCTCTCTGTTTATTGTCTGTGATCAGCTGTGCTTGGGGACCACATGCTTGACCTGCCCCCTATTGCAGCACAGAAACTGAGAGCAGTGCACAGGGCTGGACCAAAGCTTCTGGGTCAGCCTGACAGTTCATTCCTGAAAGCAGCCAGAGGTGGATGGGGAGGGAAGGAGCGAGAGGAACATGAGGAGGAGATGATCCATCTCATCACCACCTTCTCAGCATCTCATCACTGGCAAATGGGAGACTTGAAGGATTGTCTGAGCTGGAGCTTGCAGCCAGACCTCTGGGACTGCAGCAGTGCTCAGTCCAACTTCCCAACTCTGGTTAAACCCTGTTGGAACCTGTTTGTACTGGGAGCCTCCACATCAACTGGTGGCAGTAAGTTCCCCAGTTCAATTATGTACCTGATGGAGAGGCTTTTGTGTTTATTTTGAATTGGCTGCCTGGTAATTTCAAAGGAGTTCCCATTCTGTCCAATCTAATTTGGAGGATGTGTGCCCAGTGGCTAGACCATAGGAATGGATCTCTGAATTAATTCTATTTTCATCTCTGTCATTCTTCTAGAGGAGCAGGTATTATTATTCATTGGGGTGAGTTTCACCTTCAGCCAGCTCAATTAAAATTACCCCAAGCAAATAGTGATCTGGAATTTGGACAAGACTCATGTTCCCTGTACACCTGCAGAGAACAGGTAGAAACTAAACTAGGCAATAAAGGTAAAAATTCTGTGTTAAATTTCCAATGCCTGGATCGATTTGTGCAATTGAAACTGCTGCCAACGTGTTACAAACTAACTTGTCATAGTAGACTCTATCATATAGCAGAATGCCCATAATTACAGAAAGATGAGAGCCCACATACAGGGCAGAAATGTGTAAATTGCTAAAAATAGCAATTTGCATACTAACCTAAGGAATGACTGACTGACTATCTATCTATTGTAATTGTCCTATTTCTATTGATGTGTCTTCATGTCACTTGTAGTTTGCCAGTGAAATGGCACAAAAATCTTGAAAAAAATCAGCTAGACGAAAGAATACTTAAGAACCCGTGTTAGCAGCTGAGAAGGGTTCACAGATATAGAGGTGCTGGTTAAATCTCAAAACGAGAAGTGGTGTCTGCATTAATTATAGTTTTGGGCACATGCTAGTACCAAACTCAAAGCCCAGCCTTAATGGGATTTTCTTCTTTCTTTCAAAGGCTAAAAGCCACAAGGAGAGTCAGGCAGCCTTTCTGCAAGAGGTCGTTTGCACCCAGGACCTGTACAAATCTCGTTGCATTTATTTAGAAACTAAGGCAATTAAAACACCCCAGGCCCCTCCTGTTAACTCAGAAACATCATTATGAAGATGCTTATGCCGCAGCGGCTTACTATGCTCGGCTTAGTGGAAAACTGGAAAGCTGCATTTCCAGCCATTTGATCAACATTTTCCCGAGGTTGCTAATGACTTGCAAAAATCTGCCCGACAGTAACAACCGCAGGGAGACTGCGTTGTCTCATCTGAGAAACCCTATTTGTTTTCAGAATGAGAAGTTTAATTAGGTGAGGGTTTCTTTTTTTTTTTGGCGGACGAGTTCATGCCTTGTGCCCTCAACAAACAAATCCTGTGTGACTGCCCGGGAACTCCAGCCTTGGCACAGCCGAGGACCTACTGGGTAAAGGAAATCAATCTGATTTTAAACTGGTTCTCTCTGCGTTTCCCCGCTTTTTGCGCGCACTCCCCTTCTTTGTGAGTTTACCCCCTTTGTGCCTGGCTTTGATGGCCGGGGGAGGGCTGGGGGCAGCAGGCAGAGATGCCAGGGGCTGCTCCATCCCGGGGATGCCACCCCAGGCAGGAGTTCCCAGGAATTCCCGGGAATTCCCCCGGCGGGGCGATGCCTGCGCAGGGCGCGCACAAACAAACGCGACACGGAGATAAGGGACAGCCAGATGCCACCAGCATTCCTCAGGGCTTTCTCAACTTCCACCGTCCTAAAAAACCCACGCTGGTGAGGCACGCGCAGGAATCCCCAGAGATTCTCCATTAAGTCGCTAATTGCCGCTAATTGCGGTGAGAATGATTTGCGAGTGCCGGTGATGTGCTCGGTGCTGAGGAGCCCGCGGAGCAGCGCCGGTCCCGGGCGGCGATGGAGATGGAAGGATCCCGAGCTGCAGGTGTGGGATGGGCAGGAATGCCCGCTCTGGAGCCGTCCCTGCCCCCTCTGGGATCGGGGGAGAATGGAACTGCTGAGAGCACCCCGCGATAAATCAGATGGGGAGAGCAGAAATGGGTGTGCGGGTCACCCAGGCATCCCCGCATCGGGGCTGCAAAGGGATGTGATCCAGCTCTTGGAAAAGCTGCCTTCTCCACCTTGGGGTGTTTTTCCCAGCAGAAGCAGAGGAGGGGATTGTTATGTTTATCTGAATAACATTTACAGTCTCTCCTCCACGTACGGTCTCATCACAGGAGACCCAAGTACACAGACCAAGTATAAGATTTTAATGATGTTACTTCTATTAGCTGAGCTTTTTCCTTGATTTTAATTTTCTAAATTTTCATTTGCATTTGTTATTTTTTTCTGCTTGAAAAAAATCTCTGCTTCATTTTGCTCCCTGTGGAAAACAACAGACTTTGCCATGATTGGTTGCTCTGCACTCCTCCCTTTCCCAGCTTTGCCAAGATGTGTCTGTAGGCACATTCCCCAGGTTATTCTAAAGGCAGGCTGGCACTGCAAGGCACTCTCAGTTTAAGAAGAGGAGCAAGATGAAGACAGATATCTGTGGGGGTTTTTTGTTTTGTTTGGGTTTTTCTGTTTTTTTTTTTTTTTTTTTTTTTTTTTTTACAGCAGTGGAAGATGAGAGGGGATAAAAGTAGACTTGGACAAGAGCAAATCGAAAACCCTCATCCTGCCGTCGTATTCCCAATGCAGTAATGAATAGTTGGCAAGGATATTTTATTATAGGAGACGCTGTGTCCCTTCCCTCTTTAATGAAGGAGGAACAAGTTAGAGGAGGTAGTCTCTGGAGGTTCATGTGATAAAAATACCCAGGAACGAGCAAGCCATGCCGCCGTAAAACACTTGTGTAGTATCTGAGAAATGCTTTCTCAGGGAGGGAGTTGAGGCGCTGTAGGATTGTGCCTCATGCATGTAATAGTCTCCCCCCTCTGGCAATGATGTAGCTTTCAAAAAAGATGATTGTTACTAAGTTTGTAAATATTGAGAAGGCATCACGTTTCAAACTTTGTGGCTCGAAGACTTAGTATGGTTGGCAAACTTTTTAAACTAGCACTTTTCTTCCCGTCTCTTTGTTCAGGGTTATTTCTGCTCTTCTGCAATTAAAAAAGCAAAGTTGCAGACTTGACATAACCTTGAGAAGCTATTTTTACATCTAAATGTGAAGTTAATAGTAACAATGAAGCTAAGAGCATCCGTGCCTGGTGTCATACAGCGACTCAACCATTTTAGTCTTGATGAGTGTAATTCAGATGTCAGTCTTCCCAGATTCTTTTTTTTTTTGCATAAGTGAACTTGACTGATAACACTTCAGAACATCCGCCAGAAGCGGCAATGTTGTGTTGAAATAATTTTGTTCTTTGAGCACGAAGTTTATAATCTCTGGATAAAAGGGAAAACTTTAAAAACTGCTACAAACTTTTGGACTTGGAGATAATCATGAGGGGAAGAGGTTTTTTGTCAATATATTAGGTTTTAGTTTTCTTTTCACCTTGAAATTTCCCACAGTTGTTTTCATTATTTCAGTAACTCCAACATGTGTCTGTGAAGGAAAAATATTATTACTGTGGCTCTCAAGAGTGCTCTTAAGTATATTTTGAGCATGTTTACATGTTGATGGAACCCAAAACTTCTAACTTTTAATTGCCTTTTGTCCTGCTACTCAGCCAATTCGGATAACGCTAGCAAAAGGAAGATTTGAAAATGATACCACAAAAAATCCCAATCCTAGTAGAATAAAGTCACTACAAAACCAAATCAATTTTTATCCAGTCATTTTGATTGACTGTTAGAAACAATAATTTATTTGAGCTGTAACTCCTCAGAGAAATACTGCCAAGAACCTCTCAACACTCACACCAAAAAACTGAAGGAGGAAAGAGAAAATATATCAGTAATCTGGAATAACAGCAACTTTTCTCTTTTTGAGTAAAAATAGACCTGCTTTAATAAGTGCTGCTTATTTTACAAAGGCAAGACTACTGACTTGAGGTTGTATGTCCAAGTACTTCTTCCACTTTCCAGTCAAACAGTGCACGATGCAACAAAGTGAGTACTAAACTTACAGGATCAAACTAGAGCAACCTTGAACTAGGGGATGTGTATGGCATCCTTAAGAAGCATCATCAGAACCTTTAATCTATAAAGTAGCTAATTTTGCATTGCAGTGAATATTTTTCAGCTATGCTGTAAATGAGGACCTGTGTGCTACTAAATAATGAATTCCTCATAATTCCAGTGCCTTGTTAGTTTGCACACAGTGAAAAGTTTTTTGCAAAATTGTTTTGAATGTAAGCATGAATTAAAAATAAGCAGAACCATGAAGTGAGGTGAATAGAAAGGAAAGATGTACAAGATGCATTTTTCAGGTATTTTGTTGAAGAAATTATTCTTATTTTTCAATTTAATTTGCTGGTTATGTTAAGCATCTCAGACAAAGTATACATATGTCTTCTAAGATTCCAATGATTTATTTTTTTTCTTAAAGGAACCTGAAATATAGAACTCCAGACTGGTAGTAGAGCTGGAAGAATTGGGTTATAAAGGTGTAAATAATATAAGTGTGCAGTGTACCGTATACAAAAATAATTTAAAAAAAAAGAAAATTCCCAAGTAATTATTGGCATGAACAATCTAATGAGAAACATTTTTACTAATTTTTCAGGTAAAGTCATGGCAAATCAGAATGTCAAGCAATGCAAGTTACTAAATTGGAAATGAGAAGGTGTAGTAGACTGGCCAGAAAGACAACAAAATGTGTTTTTTCCTCATTGTATGTTAAATGTTATGTTAATAGTTTAGAAATCTGTGTCTAAATATGCATTTATTTTTTGAAAATGGTATGGAAATAAATGCCCGTTTGAACAGGTGTTTGGTGAAGCAATATGACAGCAGTGAAAGAATAGCAAAGGAATAAGAATTCTATAGAAGGTATTTCAAAAGTCAGAATGAAACAGTGAGCCATGTAGTAGGTTGGGCAGTGTATGAAACTGCTGTGTGAAGCAGCAGAGCAGCTGCAAGAGCAACTGATAGGAGAGTTTAAATCTGGATTGTTTGATAATTAACAAAAAATTGTTAAAAAGTTGCCAGGAGTTTGTCCAGCCTGTACTTGAGGATAACTCCTTTTTAAAAAGAATTCTTACATGTTTCATTGTGGTAAGTGTGCCGTTTTCAGTGTTACTGTTACACTGTGATGTTTTGGTGTGCAGGAACTCCCGTATATATGGAAATGAAGTACAGTGTTATTTGAGTTAGGATCTGAACGCTTGGAGTATCTTAAAAGAATTGTGATGGTTGTTTAGCCACTTGTGCTACATAGGAGTTGAACAGTTACTTGATTTAAACAGTGTTTCTCTTTTGCCTTCTTAAACAGCTTAATTTTGTGTCATGGAATATCAATACTGTTTGGCAGTGAACAAAAGGTAGCTCTAGCAGGATTTACTTTTTGTGAGATTAGAGAGAGAGTCAAGTATCCTGTTTGGAAATATGGTCAAATCTAGGTTGTTTTCTTTCTTATCCCTTTTATGTAGTATTGCTGACAGGGTGATATTGAGAAACAAAGAGGCTGTTCTGTGGCAGGAGAAGCAAACATATGTAACCTTTATAAAGCACCTGCACCTGATTACCCTTCAGGTGCTGGTGGTAGAGCTTTTAATGTAGGCTCATTCTGATGTTAATTGCATCTGATGTGAGAAGGTTGGGAGTGTGTTGCTTTAGAAAGCAGTGTGTGGGACTAGTGAGTGAAGCATTTGTGAAGCTCAAAGGAAAAACAAGTTGGAAACTCTAGACTCAAAAGTCTGAATTTTAATTTGTAGAAATAAAATTCAGAGTAAATGAAGTTAAGAGAAAAATAAACCAGGTACAGAGAAGATAACCTTGCTAAGTGCCAGCTACCTGCATTGCTGTTGGTAAATGTCCTTTTTTTAGTGTTGATTTTGTTATCTGTTGAAGAGCAATAGGCTTTGCATCCAGTGTTGCACCAGCCTGTTGCTGTGGAGGTGGCCTGCCCTGCTGTTGCGTGGCTGAATTCAGCTTTGTCCAAACTGCCCTTTATCAGAAGATATGTGTGCAGAAAAGTGAGTGCTGAAATTGTGTGTTGTCTGCTTGCTCTGGAGTCCCCGTGCTCTGGCTCTTAAAGGTGGCTCTGTGATGACAGATTGCTTTGCTCTAGCACTGTTTGTGTTTGTACTTCTTGTTTCCAGCTTTGAATGTATATGTTGTATTGAATGAAGATTATTGGAACTTTGGCTGGTTGGGTTTTTTACCCTAATGACTTCTGTTTTGATTGGTATATGGATTGTTATGCAAAAGCTTCTGTCAAGAATTTTCTAAGGCAACTGGTAGTTGGAAGTGAGTGACCAGATTTGCTAAGTGAAAAATAGGTATAGGTGCAATTATTTAATTACTATTACTTTATGGCACATGTTCTTGTGTTTTATGGTCATTAGAGGTGGAGGTCTTTGAAGGTACCTTTAACCAAAACTCTTCTGTGTTTCTGTGGTTTGTTTTTGGTAGGGTTAGCCTGTCTAAAACAAGATTTTTGAGCAGTACTTATTTGAAGGTCAGTTGTATTCAGTGCCTCAGAGTTCACAGGTATCAAAAATGCAGTAATGTATTTTTATGGAGAGGATGGAGATGATGGCTTTTTGATTAGGCATGAAATAGGTTGATCAAGCTTTCTTGTTAAAGCTAAAGGGGTCATTAGTATTATTCTTTATTCCTGCTTAGAAAGGAGAAGGATTGCCTGGAAAAGAGTATCATCTGAGTATGGGAAGAAATCACAAGAAGAGCTGAGAAAGAAAAGGTGGGAATGGCTGAATGTGGAAAAATGCAAGGAAATACATGGGAAGCAAATAAAGAGTTACATATGCAGTAAAGTCTGTGTGAGGGGAAATAATTACTGTGTTTCTGTCTCTGTCGTGGGGAGAGATGATGAAGCTGTTGGGTGAAAGCTTGTCTTACTCTGCTGGATGTCCTGGATGGTGGAGGTGTAAAACAGTGCCTTAAAAAGGAGATGCAGGTGTGTATGAATGAGGCTCCTGAAGGTGCTCATGGGCAATATTTACATTGATTCTAGAAAAGATGGCCCATGGTTGCTTAGTACATAACCTCATGATGTAGAGCTTCAAGGTGTAGCACAACTTCCAAGTCATGGTGAAAACACCAAACCAACTTTCTTGTGTTATCCAATACATGAATGCTTCAGGAGTTACTTTTCAGGTAATTAGCTTTCACACTTTGGTCTGTTTCAAATGTGAACCTAAAAACTTGTAAGCAATAGAAAAAAATTAGCAGCAGGAATGAAAAAAAACTTTAAAGTACTAAAGCTTTTGTTGATGTCCTCTATCCTTTTACCTTGGTTTTTCCAAGTGTATGGGAAGGTAAAGTTTAGCATACTATCAAGGAGGTCACTTTTAGTTTAGATGATGAAAAGCATTAATGAGCTTCCAGACAATCTCTTTTATCATAGCTGCATTCTTTTGTTCAGTATTTCTGCTTCTTTTCAGTTGTTTTTCAAGTAGTGTACAGGTGTAAAAGCAATTTTAATTTTTTAGTAGTGTAAAATTGCTTTCATCTTACTCTCAGTGTGAAGGCTTGGTTGAGTGTAGCTTCTGAGTTGACAGAGATACTAAGATTATCTGCAGCAGTAGACAGCTCTTGCCCATTTCCCTTCCCACATCAGATTTTCATTATCTGGCATTTAAGATAACATTATATGTCTACAGGGATTCATTGTTTTCTCCTTTTCCATTAGTCAAGGTTTGTATAACATGATAGCTCTTAAACTAGTCCTGGGATTAGTTTGTACAGAGCAGAATGTTTTCCAAAAGTGGCTGTTGTTTTGAATGCTTGGCAGGTGCTAGTGCTATCAGTGTAATGCAGTGGCACGTGCAAAATTTGGAGTCATTCAAATGGCAATCTCCTGCTAAAGGTGAATAAAGACTAGTCAAGCAGGTCTCCATTGCTGAGATGTGTACAGATAAGTAAAAAAAAAACAATGGAGCTAGCTTGATGAATTGATTGGTTACTTTTGGATTTGTTATTTTTATTAGCCCCTCAGAAGATTACAGGTTATTGTTGGATTTAACTTTTTCTTATTCCTATATTGTGTGGGCATTCTTTGCCCACTTCTGTTGCTTTTTTTACTTGAAATACCACCCATGCTGCATGTGGTGCATTAGTATAAGCTGAAAACTAATTATTGCTGGGACAAACATAACCAAAACCAGCCTATTGGATGAAGAGGTGCTGGAGAATGAATATGAAGAAGTTGACATCATGTTCAAGATGGGTAACTTAATTTCTTTTCAGTGTTTATAATTTGGTAGAAAAATAGTAACTTCAGTCAAGTAGGAGTTAAATTACATCAAGTACCAAGGAACTTCTTCATAGCAACAGATTAACTTAGGGAGCAAGTCTTCTAACCCATATATTGCTTTGAGATAATTTCTTTCCCCAATTTCCTTTAATTTCTCCAACATTGTCTGTTGGCCCTTGCCACAATGAATAACTAAGTCTGCTGAGGTTGATTGCCAACAGTTGGAGAAGGGAATTATGTTATGCTTACCATAATTTTTTAATATATTTGTAAAGATTGACAATTGCATTGTAAAAACCCTTTTCTCAGCCCTTCACCAGTGCTGTGGTTCCTGTGTTTTAAACACTTCAATGCACTTTTAATTTCAACAGATAAACTTTCTTGAAACAGAAAGTCATAATGTTATTATGACTTCATTAAAGCACTGTCTCATTTAAAAAGACACTGTAGTCTAAAGTAATCAGCTATGAGAAATTGATGGTTGTGACCATACTATTAATCACTTTCTGGGAAATTTAAATGTATCCTGTTGAAAGTTTCAATGTGTTACTGGTAGCTGAGGTAGCATAAAATAATCTCTCTTGTAATTAGCAAGTGTAATATAGCCATTAATCCAGGATAGGATTTGTAGGAAGAAGCATACTGAGTTCTGTGTAGCTGTTTGAGGAATCAGAGGTAGTTCAGGCTTCTGCATGTGGCTTCTATGGTCTAGTTCCTATCTTTAAGGTTCCTTCCAACTGAAGCCATTCTATGACTCTGTATGTATAACACAACTGTGATGTTCAACAGCTGTAAAATAGTAAGGTTCTTTTACTATAACCAGATTATTACAACTGATGTATCAGTGTTTCCACCTGAATATTTAATAACTTATGCTACCTCCTGATAAATCAGAATGTAATCTGTTGTGGAGAAACAGATTTGTGTAAGCTTCATGGAAAATCTTTAAACAATTCTACAGAGAGTGTTCTACCTTATAGAAAGAGATAAGGACTGTATGACTCTAGAGAACTGTTAGTGGAAGTTCTTTTTGTGGTGAATTTCCAGAGCTACTCTTCAGCTGTGTATTCTGAGTCTCAAGAGACATGGCTTAGGTATAATAAATTGATGTGGCTACAAATAGGTGAAAACTGAAGTGAATTGAGAACAAGCAGTTATGGTGGTGTCTCCACAATCAATCTGCTGTGAAAAGAGGTCCTGAATTGATTGCTGTAAGTACATGGGACAAGACACTGGACAAAGGAAGAACAGTGAGTGTTATTAACCTTAAAGGGCTTTTAATAGGATTTCCTAATATCTCCTTGTAGCCAGATTGGTGAATATGTTTTGGGAAGTGGATTGTTAGATGGGTGAAAATTTGTGTGTCCTGCTGAACTCAGATGTTTCTGATCAGCTGTATGGAGTTTGCCTGGAGTCTTGTTGCTGGTGGCACCAGTGCAGGGGCAATTCATCTGCATTCTGACCTCTCTTTCAGGTTGTAAGGAACTTAAAGCAAGTTTGTGGATACTGTGTATGACTGTGAGGGCCAATTCATCTGCTGGAGACTGGGGCTAATTGAGTGTGATGTCCACAGGTCAGAAATAAGTGTTGGAAACCTTGTGACATTCAAAAGCAAGTGCCAAGCCAAGTCTCTTGGTGGGGATGACCCCATGCAGCAGCAGAGACGTGGTGCAGACTGGTAACAAGTACCTTTACAGGAAAGAACATTAGGGTCATTGTGGAACAGTATGTGCCTTTGTGGTGCAAAAGGTGAAGAGCACACTGGGCACGGTCAGCCAGTTGAAAGAAACAATTTGGGCCTCTACTATTTGGGGCTTATGAGACTGCAATAAAAGTATTGTGCACAGTTTTGTGCTCCTACATGTGAGGTAGGTGCTGAGGTGCCTGTGAAAGGCCTCTAAGGTAGGGAGTCACCACATGATCTACAAAGAGGGCTGGAGAGGTGAGTTTGTTCAGCTTTGAGAAATGTCTGAAGTGGGGCATCCTAATTGCTGCTGGCACTGTGTAATAGGCAGTGAGAGGGAAAATGAAGGCTCTCCTTAACTATGCACAGGGGAAGGATAAGAGGCAGCAGACACAAGCTGCAACGATGGAAATCACTATGATGTGTTAGCAGTATGTTTTCCCACACAGAGAATGAAGCACTGAAACAGGTTGTGGGATCTCTGTCCCCGAAAATATTCAGAACCTGACTATGGCATGACCCCTGAGCAATTTGATCTAACTTCAAAGTTGGCCCTGCTTTCAGTTGGGGATGGGATTGGATAACCTCCAGAAGTCCCTTTCAGTCTAAATGAGCCTCATAGTGTGCATGGGCAGGCAGGAACTAGTATACTATAGTTGCTAGCCCTGGAAGAAAAGTAGTAGTTAAAGTCTTCTATTTAGATTAAAATGTCAAAGTAAAGTCTGAAACAAGTTTTTCCTATAAATCAATTAGACTGATAAAAACTTACTTCAAAATTGGATCCCATTGTTGCTTCCTAATGTAAGCTATATCTGTTAGAGAATTTGTTAAATAAAGATCTGGGTACATCTTTTCTGATATTTCATTAAGTAGCCAATAAGACTAATACCATAACAGCTTAGAAATAAATTGAGCAGCTATTATACAGCATTCCCTAGCCTTACTGTCCTGATGCAGTTCCTGGACAAAAAAGGGTTAACTTTCTGGAATGGCCTGCAGCGAGCTGGCCTTAAGAGCTAAAAAAAAAGCCAGCAGTGTCAGCAATGCAGGGGGCAGCAGGCATCCCATAACTCTGTAATGTAACTAGTAACTCATCAGATTTTTTTTGTGGACAGCTGAGATTTGCTGCTCCTGACAAAACAAGTTTGTTTTATATTTTACTGTATGACCACAGTTGTTCAATACTGGCAGATAACACTAAAACTTTGCAGGTAATTGAAAATGTGAAGTTAATATTTAACTGTCCTTCTGAAGTTGTTTGAGACTTTGCAATATTACATAGTGCAAAGTACAGCGTGGAAAGCCAGCACACAAAGAGTGAAGGAGTGGTCTGCTTAAGGCAGCCAGGGCTTTCCTAGAGATTGAAGGTCTTGTTCCTTCCTCTAGGAGGATGTCACACATGCATCAGTGCTCCTGACCAGTTTTTAATGGCTTTCTGGTTTCAGTGTAGGAAGTACAGTGCATGGGACAGGGAGTGCCGTGTGTTTACAACTGCTACTGAATGCTTAGAATTTCAGGTACCACTTACTAACCTCACAGGAAAACCAAAAGAGAAACTCCCTAGAACCCAAAATCCAGGTAACAGAGTGTTTATTTAAAGTAATTCATATTCAATTCACTCATACCACTAAATGCAGTGGGCAGTCTTTCTGATTCTGCCATGTCACTTTCTCCATTTAAAGTTGAAGTTATGTTCAGTTCTGTGTGACTTGAGTTTTTGCTTTATTGTTCTTGTAAAAGTAGTATTCTAGTAAAGACAAAGATATAATACAATAGTATTTTTTCACTTGCCTTTTTCTCCCCAAAATGGCTGAAATGCACTAGATAGTTGGTTTTGTGGTGTGGATTTTTTTGTTTGTCTTAAGTGATCCCAAGTCAGGAGGCTTGTGCTTAAAACTTCTTGGTTAGGTTAGGAGTTTCATAAACTTTGCTTTTCAGTATGGCACACCTTTAAATGTCAATAGTTTTGGCTTGTCAAAACCAGCCAGCATTTCTGGTGGTATCTGTCAGAGTTAATTGGGTTTTTTTGTTGATTTTTTTTTAAACTGCATTGTTTATACTGGATGAACTAAGACAAAGGAAAGGAACCTGTGTACTCTGACTTCATTGGCTTCATTCATCTGAACTGAACAGTTCAGAAATCCTCTATTCCACCCCTACCTTTGAGTAGCTAAAATATGGTGTAGTTCTAGGACATATAGCTTGAATGTGATCATGTTTTTATTAGACCTTATGTCTAATAAAGTTGAACAGTAATTGTAAAATACAGAAATTGACAGTTAATTGGCTCTCTGAGTCAACCTAAGTTTGCCTTAATAATGAATGGAGAGGTGGAGTCTGAGAAGTGGAGTGTAGTATTGGAAGAACAAAGTACATATATGGGAAATTACATTACTGAGTAACAAAATATTAAGTACTGATATAGCACTGCATAAGTCTGTAAATACAGGCACAGAAATATGCTAATTCTTGATTTATATTTTCATTGCTTCTCCTAGCCAGCTGGATTGACTGTCATTTCAGCATGTGTTCTGTGCAGTCTTATAATTAATATGTAGATTCTGGCTGACCATTGCAGCTTTCCTGTGCTGCCTGGTGTAAATACTGTGAAATGCATGAAAGATCAGGTATTAATTAATTTGACTTCTCTAGTCACTGAACTTCCCCTGAGGAGCAAAGACTACTGAACCAGGGGCAGGGTCTGTCTGATGAAGTAAGGTGGAGGGTTCTTTTCCAAAAGCATCCCTAGCTGGTCAGGAGGGTTTTAAACTATGCATGTTGAGATGGCCTCTGATTTTTCTCTAATCTGAAAAGGAGCAATCAACAAGTGTTCAAGGGGATATGAAGGAAATTGGTTTTATCCCTTGCATTATGAAGGCAGCACGAAAGAGCACAATTGCAGACTTAGGATTTCGTTGGGATTCCAGCAATGTTGTGGAATAGCTTGTGTGACTGGAGTCATGCAATTAGCTGGATTTGTACCTTTCAGGAAAGGCAGGCTGGCAGGGTGAGGAAGAGTGTCTAGAATGCTTGGAGCTAAGCTGGTGTGGCTAAACAGAGAGCTGGAATTCAGGAAAAGGAGAGTTCATGAACTTTGGAAGAAGGGGCAGGCATCTCAGGAGGACTACAAGAATGTGATGTTTGCAGGTGGAAAATTAAAAGAGCCGAAGCCCAACTGGAACTTTATCTTGCTACTGCTGTAAAAGAAAGTAATTATCTTTTTAATACACAAGCAACAAAAGGAGGGTTAAGGAAAATCTCAATCCTTTATTGGATGTGGGGTGAGACAGTGACAAAGGGTGAGGTACCTAATGCATTTTTTGCCTCAGTGTTTAACATTGTTCTCTGGGTACCCTCTGACCTTGGAAAACAGGGATGGGGAGCAGGATGAAGCCCCCATAATCCAAGGATGAATGATAGGTGACCTGCTGTGCCACTTGGACACACACAAATCTATGGGGCCAGATGACATCTACCCAAGACTGCTGAGAAAGCTGTCAGAAGTGCTCATCAAGCTACTTGGAATCATTTGCCAGCAGTCCTGGTTCTAGTTCACTAGAATTTAGCAAATGTGATGTCCAGCTACAAGAAGCGCTGGAAGGAGGATCGTGTGGATTACAAGCCTCTCAGCCTGACCTCAGTGCCAGGGAAGGTTATGGAGCAGATCATACTGAGTGCTATCATCCAGCACATGTAGATGTGGCACTTAGGGACTTAGTTTAGTGGTGGGCTTGGCAGTCTTAGCTTAATGGTTGGACTCAGTGATCTTAGAGGTCTTTTCCAGCCTAAACAATTCTGTGATTTTCAAGTCCCGCATCTGGACTGCATTCAACAGCATAGGCTGTGGTCCAAGGGGCTGGAAGGCAGCTTGGCAGGCACAGGTGTAGAGCCCTGGTGAACAACAAATTGAGCAGCATCAGCAGTTTGTCCTCACAGCAAGGAAAGGAGACCTCATCCTGGGCTCTGCTAAGCATGACAGCAGATTGAGGGAAGGGATCCTTTACCTCTCTTTGTCACTGGAGCACTGTATCAGATTTGTGGCTTAGGGTACCAGGGGGACACTGAGCTACCAGAGCAAACCCAGAAGTGGGTCACTGTGTTGGCAGGAACACAGGGTGTGCAAGCAGAGGCAGCAAGAGCTGGGCCTGATCAGCCTGGAGAAAGGAAAGCTGCAGGAAAGGAGCCTTGTTTGCTGCCTGATGAGAACATATCAAGAACATAGATCAGTTCTTTCTTCAGAGATGCCACACACAAAGGAATCCGAACAAGCTGGAGTATGGGAAATCCTGAACCTATAAAGAAGTAAAACTTCTCTGTGAGGGAGAGAGCACCCAAAATACTTGAGGAATCAATGTCCTGTGATGATATTCCAAACTTGACTGGATGGATCTTCAAGCAGTCGGATATAACTGGACCTACTTTGAGCAGGACTGAGTGGCCTCTTGAGGTCCCTTGCCTCTTTACCTACATGAAATCGTTATTCTCTACATCAATATTATATCTTGTTTGACTTTGCCAATGATAAATGCATTATGAAGAAATCAGTGCCTAGGAGTTCACTTGTGTTTGTGGTAATTGCTAGGTGACCTGGTTGGAAACAATCACTGTAGCTTACATCACTTTTTGACATGACCTGTTAAACAGGAGAACGCAGGATTTCTGTGGAAGTTTTGGTTGGTTGCGTTTTTACCTCCTCTCTACAGGATGGTACTGATGAATAGTGATTCCTGTGACTTGAGTCTGAATGTTTCAGTCTGACAAATGAAGTCAGAGTGATTAAGTCAAGAATATGTTAATAATGCTCATAATTTATACTCTGGGACAGACATGAGCTCTTTGGTAATCTAGCAAGATGCACATTAGAGTTACCCTCATGGTTAGGATGGCAGTTTATGTAAATTCTTCTGTGTAGCAGAAAAGTGACTTGCTACTTTATAATGAAAGAGAACAAGCAGCAGTGACAAAATCCTATGCTGAACACTGTGTTGTATTTTTGGGTTCTGATTGAGTTGCCTTGTTTTTTTCCTGTTAGTCTGTGAAATGGCAAGTTTATTATATGGTAGCATTGAAACAACAGCCATTTAACTTGGAAGGAAAGCTGTGTTTTGGGCTGGGTTGGCATCGGGAGCACCAACCCATGTTTTTGCGAGTTTGTGGCTCGGTGGAATAGAATATGCTGCTGTGTCATTGGTAACTTCCCGTCTGAAATGAAGCAGAAGTGATGGGCAGTAACTCTTCAGACTTCTGTGATATTTAGTGCTCAACTCCTCACCCCCAATTTCTCTTCCCCTCAGAAAAACACCAAAAAAACCCAAAGGTGGATATTATAATTGCATTAAATTGCTTTTCTAAATAAGGAATGGAGAGGTCTGGAGTCTGGAAGGAAGTGGCAGGGCAGTTATCTGACCAGACCACTTAGCAGTCACCATGGTCTGGGAAGTTTTTCTGGAAGAATTCATGTGGTGGAAGCTATAGTTGTAGGTGGTGCTAGAGGATAGTAGTATCTTGTCTATTGCATTTCTTGAAGTATGGGGTGCCCTAATTATATATAGCTACTAGTTACTGATAGCAAATTGGGATAAAAATGAGTTACAGAGTTTTGAAGTACCTTAAGAAACTGAGGGATTGAATAGTTAAGCAAGCTGAAGTGTAGATAGTTGTTCAGTGATGCCCGTGAGGCATCCTTTGTGGAGGAGAGTATTGAGCTTTATGTGCATGAATTATGATAAATATATATTTGTATAATTGCAGAGAAGGCCTTGAGTATGCGATGGTCAGTTCTGTGAGCTTTGCCAGAGGTCTGGTTTGAAGGAGCAAGGTCTGAACTAGGCATGGAAAGCATGTCCTCTGTCATGATGTTGTATTGGCATCCTCTTTGAACTTGAAGTGTGGTAATTTCTTAGCTCTGAAGAGTTTGCTAGAATTGAAACCTTTTAAGAATAAACTGATGTCCAGAAAGTGTCAATTTTTGTGTAATGTGTGATGTCCTGTATCATGAGAGGCAGTTTATATATAGAAGTCAGAAAAGCTGGAGCACTAGCTGACTGAAACTACATGATTAGGTGTTCCTATATATCTCATGAATGGAATTTCTCTCATCACCTTGAACTCACAGCCCTGAAAATAAGTGAAGAGATTGAGCTTTTAAAATAAATTTTAAGCGAGCAACATTAGATTTATGTCTAAGTGCAAGGTTATTACTCAGCTTATTATTGAACATGCTCAGAATGAGTTACTTTTCTCAAAGCTGAAGGCTGTCATTTGTCCCAAATCTTACTTGTTGCTGAGAATAAGACTTGTTTGTAAGGAGTGATTTGAGGATGTCACAGTGACTCAGCTGGGGACAAGCTGAGGCTAACCAAGATTTCATGGGGAGTTAAATATACAACTCTGAAGAGTTACAAGCTTTTGACAAAACACATGACAAAGGATGAATATCTGCTTGTGGATCAGAATAAAAAAAAAAGTCCTGGAGTAGACGGGTCACCTGCTGGGAGCTGGCTGTATGTCTGATCGAGAGAAGAACTTTTACTGAAAAAAGTTACTAAAGGATACAAGTAGAAGGAAATGAGAAATACATTCAATAAGAAAGTAGCTATTTATTTTAACAAGTTGCTATATTCAAGTTAAACCAAAGGCAAGCTGACCTGAGGATGAAAAAAGTATCTGAAAGTGCTCTAAGTAAGTATGTGTTAGCTGAAAACGCTGGCGCTCTGTTTCATTATGTATTTCAAGTTCTACTTACTGAGCTCTGAAAATGAAATGGATTTGCCATTCTAGATACCGTCAGTGTTAATTTCTATTTTGTGTTTTCCTTATTTCATTCATGTATAACTGGGTTGGTTTCTTGATTTGCAAAGCAAGTGGAGGATAGTCTTAAACATAGTTGAAGAAACAGCAGGTTTCTAGGAAGAGGTCTGGAAATGAGACTTGTAAAAGCAGTGTATTCTGAAGTCTTCTCACAGCAGTGAGGGACTGGGTGAGCCCAATGGTCATGCTAGAGCAAGTGATACAAGTGAATTGGATGGAATGTTGCAAGTAAGTTCCCGAAATGAGAACTTGTCATTAAGTCCTTCAGCATGTGTGTCACACTGGCTAACGAGAATTTTAAGAAAGATTTGATTATTACTTTGCTAAAAATGTCTGTTAATCTTGCTATAACAAAGCCAATAAAATCCTTGATCATGTGCAGGATCAGCTTAGGTTAATTTGGGAGTTTTTTAAAATTCCTAAATATCATACCTTTCTAACGGGCATGGAAGTTGGTCATTTTGGCCAGGGTGGTCATTTGAGGAAGTCATGTTCTGTAGCATCAAAGGTTATTTTTATTTCAGTGGGCTTTGTTGCTTGGTTTTTGTGCTTCTGTTATTGTTTGGGGTTTTTTGTTGGGTTTTTTGTGGTGTTGTTTTTTTTTTTGTTTTTTTTTTTTAACTACTTACTGGTTTATCTCCTTCCTAATCTTCACAGGCATTCTCTTTTTGCAGTGTAAGTACTTTCAGACCTTTATTGGGTTACCTTTCATGGGAATACTTACAAGTTCTTCCCGTCCTTTCTTGTAGGCCATGTTTTCTAGGCCTTTGAGCACACTTAACTTTCAGACTCTCTAGATGGCTAATATATGATGTGTGCTGTTCAAGCTGAACAATTCCAGATGGAGCCTCACTGATGTTGGCTAGAGTATATACTTCTATATTAGCATATTCTATAGTGTCACTTCCAATTCTTGAAATGTAATCACCATACACTTGCTGTGGCTTTCAGAACACTCTTTGCTCTCTAACCAGATTTTTAACATCCTCGATGTGTTACTTAAACCTGCTCCTGCTGGCTGCTAGTCTAATTTGGACCCACTGCAGCTTGAAGGTATTTTTCTGCCTGACTGGGAAAGGTTTGTTAAGTATAACTTCACTTGTTTCTCTGTGTATAATGCATTAGTCATCAGCCCCACCAAGATTCAGATGTGCAACTCTCCTTCTGACCTCCAGTATTCTGTTAAATATTTTGCTAATGTGTTTAAACTAGATGCCACATAGGAGGACTTCAACCAGATCAGTTTGTCAGAGCTATTGACTCATCTTTTGTGTTTCAAAAGATTTCTAAGATGGTCTGGAACTCTTTAACAAACTTTCCAGTAAGAGATTTGAGTTACATTACAGACTGCTTGTTTTAATCTCTTCTGCCTATTGCTCTGATAGTCAGGGGTTTGAATTTATTTTAATGGGAGTGTGAAGCATTTTGTGGTGATAGGCAGTAGTGGTGTGTATATGGATAACTTTTGAACTACCTGTTTCCACTTACTACTGGTTTTTTGAGAGAATGGGACTTTAAATGAGATGTTCTCCTCCATTCCTGCTTTTGAGCCTGGTTTATTTATTAGAAAAAGAGTACCTCATTGTCCTGCTTATTGCCTTTTAAAGGAGGTGGCATTGGAAGATTTGGTGGAACAGAGTTGGAAATATTCATTACAGAGGAACTTCCCTCTGCCTCATGGCATGCCTTACTTATTAGTTCAACATATTTTATAAACATCTGAAAGTTTAGTGTCAGGATAAACATGTATGTCTTAATTTGCTATGTGTTAATATGTATAAAAGATTATAACGTAAGAACATGTAAAATGGACATTGGTGTTAATGTGGTCTAAGTCAAAATGGTGGGTAACAGCCATGTCTGGCTTCAAGGGCAGAGCTTTTCTGAAGCTTCAACTCCAACTGTCTGAGTTGGGCTCAAGCTAACTCTGAGTTGTGAGTACTTTTTATTTGACTTTTTGTTGCATTGGAGTAAAGTGTCACTTTGAAATCAGTTTCTTTGTTTTCCGTGTTGCAAATGTCAGTCTTGTAGATAATTGTTTATTGTGGAGCTGAAGAGATTTGCATACTTTGTCATCTTTTACTCCATTCTGCTGGGTTCTTTGTCCAGTATTGCATTACCTGGCCTTTTAGCAGGCAGTGTGAGTCCTCTCTGGGCTCTGGATGCTATCTTATGCATGGTAGCTGTAGCCTTCCCAACAATTATTTCTATTCCTTGCTCCCTCTATGTAGATACACATGTTGATTCAGCAACTAGAGGGAGATAACTGACAGTCTCTTCTATCAGCTGTGAGGAATGAAGGAGCAGAGTAACACAAGCCTCCTGGCTGAATGGTATGATATCTTGTCAGCTATACCCTTAGGAGCAGCCAGATGGAGGCTCAGAGCATTTCAGAATTCGGCAGAACATCCTGTGATAGCACTTAACTGCAAATCTGTCTGTCTGGAGCTTGATGTTAGTAAAACCCTTCAGCAACAACTGACTTTTGAGACAGCACTGAAATTGAGACTGACCTCTTCAGGCAGTTCTCCTTGCTAGTCTCTATGATTTTTAGGTTGCTTGGAAGACACAACTTTGTGCAACTTCAGTTTGCAATTTTCAACTAGAAATTATGTTCCCCTTTCCATGGGTTTTGTAAGAAGTCAGACTATAGTCACCTAGAGGAGAGCTGCTCTTGTGATAAACCAAGTCAAGACTGGAACTTGGTTTTGGGCCATTTGCAGATGTAGAATGTTAGCATTCAAGAAGTTAATAGAACCGTTTCCAAGTAGTGGATTTGCATGAGTTACATCATAATGTTTTTAGTTGCCTGTTGGTATTAGGTAAAGTTGACCTCTGATTTAAAAGATAGAATCCCTTGAACTTCAGTAAAATGAAAAAGCAACCTGAGAGAGCCTGAGAATTTCAGTAGTCCTGGCTTCAGACTATGGAATTGCTATGCCTCATTTCACCAAAACCTTTTACATTCTGGTAGGCTTTTATATGCCTATTATATTGTGTGTTAAACACTGAACAAGGTTTTAAGTTTTGCTCCCTGAGATGGAAGTAATGCATCCCTGTTTTCTTCCTTAAAAAATTAAGACAAATACTGTACAAAAAAAAATAAAGGGAACTTGAGCTGAGTACTGTAAATGCAATTCTTATAGAAGCTAATCTCATGCTGTTCCTGATCCCAGCTCACTTGCCCCCAAAAAACTGAATGGCGCTCCACTTCAAGCAAAGATTGTGACAAAGCAGATTCTTAGGTGAGAGTAACACTAGGTTACAACACTATCTCTTTGATGTAAGTGCAGTTTTTTCCTAATTACTTGCTTAGCACTTCTAATTGGAAGCTAGTGTTGAGGCATTTTGTACTACTTAATCTTGAATCTCTTTCGTTCCTTGGTTCTGATCTTTTTTTGACACAGTAATTTGATCGTGCCCTGGTGCTCAAGAGACACACTGACTTCTTCCCAGTCATTTAAGCATATATTTTTATAAAGCCTCAAGTTGAGGTTTCAGCTTGTATTCTGCAGTATCTTAAAGGGATTTGCTTTTCCAGCTAAACAGATCTGAAAATGCCACTAGATTTGTGGAGCTGTGCTCATTGCCTGTCTTGAATTGCCACTTGTGATTGACTGAGCTAACTCAGGAGGTTAAATCAGGAAGAGAACAAGTGAGTTTTTGTAGGTAGGGGTCTTTTAGTACCTGATGAGTGCTGACACAGGAGGAGGAGGACTGCAAGAATAAGCTTTCTGATGTCAGCTGAAATTAAACTGACCAAACAATAATGACCTTAAGAGTGTTCCATAGGAAGTTCTGCTGATGCAGCAACTTGCTGTCAGCAAAATGGGGTGTTCTTGTTGTTTTGCTCCATTCTTGATTGGAACTCTTCTGAGTTCCCTGCCACTAGTGTGTGCTAAGGCCACTTCTACCCATGAGCTGAATAACTTGCTGATAGAGGGGAAAAAATTGTTTTATGCTCTTCTGTACTTTGCCTTTCTCTTGTGGAAATTGTTGGCAGGTTGTAGGAAATCAGTGGCTAGAAAGTGTCAGTATGGTCACCCTGTCTTGCCAGAAGTGTGCTGTTAAGTGGGTAACAAAATGCATTGCTTTTATAATTAGACTTGTGCATGGCTGCTTCATATAGAAAATCTAAATCTGCTGTTTATTGCAACAAATAACAAGCCTGTAAATGTGGAAAGTATTGTCATTCCATAGCATGAAAACTTTGTTGTGTTAAGACGATTGTCATGTAATTCCTCAGTGTCTTTTTTTTCAGTTAATAGTAAAACTTAATTCAGAATTGATGTTGAACAGATTGTTATTATGGTCAATATTTGATAGCACCTAGTTCTGTGGCTTTTAATGTTGCAAGTGAGCTTCAGGGATATTTTTGTTTTGTTTACTCTTTAAACTTTGTCAAGTTACATGAGTAGAGTCAGTGCCTTGCTGTTTCAGGTAAGATTCTTGTCTTTGTTGCCAAGCATGACATTGGATCACTGTGATAAAAAATCAGTTAGTGCATAGGGACTTAGCTGAAATTGAGTCATGTTAAAGTGCTTGAGATGGCAATCTCACCAGGCTGCATGTGAAACAGCACAGGACAATCTTATGTGTTTCAAGGGAGCAAAAAGGAAGGGGAAGGCAGATCTGTAAAAACTTGGACAAAAATAAAGAAAAAAAACCTCATGATGATGTGTTTACCTTGAGAAGTTGAAAAATACCTTGATTACTAATTAAGTACAAAGCTTATCCATAAGGTTTGTTGAGCATGACAGACTTCAGTATTGTGAATGTGAAGCAGAAAAGGTCAGATTTCAAGAGGAGGGGGGTTAGGCCTCATTAAAACAATAAGTGTGTGTCCTATGTGCCAGTACTTTGGATCAGTTAAGGACCTGAATAGTGAGCCCTTGTAGTGTCTTGTTCTTCAGAACCTTGTGCATTGTGAGCCTCTAAATGTGTTCTTTTGGAGGAGACAGCTCCTTATTCAACTGCAATCTGTGAGCAGAGCACTGACTCTTGGGTGGAAGGCTTCATTTCAAAGGAAATACCTTAAGAGTCTGAGTCCTCAATATCTGCATGGTAATTAGCTTGCTGGTTTGAACTATTAGCTTGATTGCTCTGCAACTACAGCTAGTTAAATAATAACTGGGTGGAGATTAAAACAAGAGATACTGTTCCAAATTCAATACATAGCATTGGCACTTCAGATTTAAACAATTTCTAGTACTTTAAACACTTTGGAGTCTATATACTGTTGTGTGAGCTGTATGTAAGTTAAATAATGTAAGTTGATAAGTTGATTTTTTTTTTTTTTTTTTTGGTCATCTTTGGAGTCTGAACATGTATCAGAAGATGTGATAAATGTAAAAATGTTAAATTTGGAGTAGTGATCTATTAGCTCTATCTCCCTTGCTGAAGAAGGTGAAGGAGAAAGATTTAACTAATCAACATTCTATAGCTGCAAGTGTGTTTATGTCTATAAATATATATGGGTCCTGCTCAGTTCAGTCTGTAAATCTTGAAAATAGCAGCAATGAAAATGTTTGACTTCTGAAAATATTCATGTAATTCATGTGAGAACACAATATTCTCGTGGCACAAATGAGCTGTTAGAAGTATTCCTTGGTGGGAAAATGGTTGAGTATTGACTTTTTAAATGTACAGTGGTCATCCTTAGTAACTAAAGCCTCCAATTACTGGGGATAGAGTTGTCAAAAAAAAAAAGTCAAAGGAAGCAAAAGAGCTCATGTGTTCAGTTAACTGGGATGTTTTTTCAGTTGTTTGTTACCTTCCTCAGAAGTCTGAGCAGTTTTTGTAAGTTCATTTGTGGGGCTTTTCTGTACTGTGTTGCTTGGGATTATATACAGCTAATCGCTATGTTAAAGTTTAATATAGATTAAGATCCAGCAGATAAAACTGTTGCAAAAAGCTGATTCCTGAATAAGTGTGTTTTTCTTTGCTTAAATTACATTACTGAAATGTATATGCTATACATTCTGAAACACATTTCACAAATGTAACTTGTGAGCCTTATTTATAAGGTAGAAAGCAATAGTCAAATACTTTTAAGGAACATTCCACCTTATGTTTAAATGTATCAATGGCAAGTCTCAAAGGAGACGAAGTTTGGGCAGAACTCTGTGCATGCTGGTTTGCAAATAGTTGCCCTCTTTCTAGTGTCCATCACAATAATGTGTTAGAGAAGAGGCATGAGGAGAATAGACAGAATGTTCTTGCACTACTTGCCATGGCAGATATTCTCTCTATGAAACATGATATGGTTTTCTTTTTACTTTTCTTGCTGTTTTTGGTCCCCTCACCAGCCCCACTTAGCTACCAGTGTATCAACAATATTGGTCTAAATTTCTGGCATAGTTTGACTTATTTGTGGAACTTCAGATGTTCATACTATTGATGTTAGTCAGTAGTTTTATACTGAAGAAATCCATAGCTAAATCACTTTTTTGGGTGACTTCATTGACTCGGAAATGGTTTGAACAATGAAAAATCAATTGATGGGAAGCAGAAAGCTTTTAACAATGGACTTGTAGATAAAGGCATATAAAGACTTCTTTCCTGAACACGTGGCTTGCCTTTTGTGTGAACTTTGTTGCTGAATAGGCAGCTCATGTCTCAAGTTGGATGACTACTTCATGCTTATAAGAATGAAGCTAATAAAATTTATACTTTTGCTTCATTGGTGAACTTCCTCAGTAACAGCTTGAGTACTGATTTGGTGTCTGAAGAGAGAATCAGAGCATTTGAAATAGCTGTTAAAAACTGAGCACAGGAAGAAGAAATATATTGTGGACTAAGACTTTGGTTCCTTTCCATCAGGTTAGTTTGCTCTGAGAGAATTAATGAGTGAAGTTGCTGGAGCATCTGTTTGGCAAAAGAAATTGTGAACCTGTGGTATATGGAACTGTTTTGTCCTAGTGGATTTCCTTTTTTGAAAGAAGGGTGGTGTAAAATGCTGAGCTCAGAATGTAGTTGCTACTGTGGAAGGCATTTTAGGTATTAAATGTTGAAATACACTGAATCCTGAGAAAGCACTTGACTGTGCCTACTCTTGCATATTTACTGTCTGAGAGATCTTGTGTGAAGACACCCCACTACACTGAAGCAGAAAGATTGCATATTTATGATGGAAAATGTCTTCATTAGGAAGTAGGGTGGGAAAGTTCAAGTTGGGGTCTGAGTGACTATCACTGTAAATGTGGAGTGCTTTGTGAGATTTTTGATAGGGGCTTTTCTGTTTGCTTTTTAAGTATTTACTGGTATGATAAGGGCTAGAAGTTTCACTCACTCCTAATAAATGGTATGACTTAATATTTTATTTAAGGAGAAACATGTAAGTGCAGTAGTTTAACTTAAGTTTTTGCTTGATGCTCTGTATCGCTAAAAAGTACCATGTCTTGGTTTTTTCTGGTAAATCTGAATTCAATAAATGTTCATATCTAGTTTAATTCCCAAAAGGCTGTTATACCAGTTACACAATTGTCAGGTCATTTTTATGTGACGTTGTGTGTTAGTGGTAGTATTCTCTGAAAAATAATTGATCTGTGCCTAGATTTGATGCTTTGCTTGAAATACGTTTCTGTAGTATTTCCACACCATTGAGAATCAGTTATTCAGGAAAAAAAAAGCAGGAATTCTCTTCTGAAAAGGTAAGCTAATTGTGGAAGAAGGCTTGCTGTGAAAACAAGCGACATAACTTTCTTGTGTAGCATCTAACAATTGCTTTGTTTTCAGGTGCCTTAGCTGGACCAGTTGTTGATCCACATGTGACAGCGGTTTGGGGGAAGAAGGTTGCACTGAAATGCATAATTGATGTAAACGAAACAATAACACAAGTTTCTTGGGAGAAGATATATGATAAAAGTTCACAGACTATTGCTGTTCATCACCCTGAATATGGAATATCTGTTCAAGGAGAATACCAAGGAAGAGTGGCATTTAAAAACTACTCACTTACTGATGCAACAATCATCTTAAAAAATGTAAGCTTTTCTGATGCAGGAGAATATGTTTGCAAGGCAGTTACATTCCCACTTGGAAATACACAGTCCTCAACAACTGTAACAGTATTAGGTAAGTCAGCTTCTTTTTGAAAGGAAACTTCTGCAAACTTACTAGTAAATTGTATTTTACCATTTAACCCAAAGAAAATGCAAAATGTGTATGTGCTGGTCTCTCATTACAGGTGTGCTACTTTAGTACTTTAGAGGAGACTTCTTTTGGGTCTTACTTCTTTAGAACTTTTTATTTGACTGTCTAGTTATTAAAAATAAATAACCAGTTCCTATTTGGGCACTGTGCTAAAACAAACATTCAGTTTGTATTCACACAGTGTTTTAAAGCTTTGACAGACAATGCTGATACCAGGGACTTGTGTGTGTGCTGGGAAGCTGCTGAGCTTGGCTTTAGCTACCACCTTGGCTGAATTTCCTCAGTACTGAGGTGTCACTGGTCTTCAGAAAGAGCAGATATTTCTAAACCCTGTTGATAACTGGCTGTCTCAGTGAAAGGGTCCATCAACTGTAATGAGGTTAGAGAGTTCCCAGGGAGGGTTGATGCCCCATGTCTGGAAACATTCAGATGGGACTCTGAGCAACCTGGCATGGTTGAAGACTATTGCAAGGGCATTGGACTGGATGACCTTCAAAAAGTGCCTTCCAAAGCAATTTTAATGATTTTATAAATGTGCTGATAATATATGATAATTTCATATAGCTGCTTGAGTCTGGTGACACAAACTGTTCTTTGAACAGTGTAAATATAAAGCAGAACTATCTAGATGGCTGCTGGGAGTTGTGGGAAGTAAGAGCCAATTTAAGTTCTTGACTGTTTGCGGGTAGTCATAATGTGAAGCTTTTATAGACTTGGGGGTTTGTTTACACTAATTTTGTCCCTCTTGTTGAGGGCTGAGTATTGTTGTCATAAGGAACTAGTGCTGAAGTGCAAGTAACTCAGGGGTTATTGCAGTGGGAGGTGAAATGATTACCCTGAAACTTGAAAGCCTGTTATTAACTTGCCCTCTCCTTACAATAGTATTCCTCTTGTACTACTGTACTTCTGTATCTTCTGCCAGGAGTCAAATGATATTTTCTGTAGCTGAGATGGTCGTCAGTGACAATTTCTATAAGCAGATTGTTAGGATCATCTCTTGATCTTTTACACCAGCTTTTCTTAGTAGTAGAATACTCAATGGGATTAATCAAATGGCTGTAGCACAGTATGTAAACTGGTTTTCACCACAAGGGGGGGCAAAATAAATGCATCAAAGCATATGGCTTAATCCAATTTGAAACCAGTAACTTGACCAAAATTCTGTGTGATACACAAAGTATGTGGGCTTATGGCTCTTTGTCACCTGACTTCCATCTGTACTGCAAGTGGTTATGTCTGTGGTTATTGTAGCAGTCTTTTGACTTCAGGTTTCAGTTATTGTTCTTTACCAATAAGCAGTGGGAAGTTCCTACTACCTCCCCTCACCTTTTCTAGTCAGTTCCTCTTTCTAAGATTGTTTTGTTTTTTTCAGGTAACATTAGTAATTGTGTCCATTTTGCACTCATAATATCAGGAGGAACTTGGGAATGTATGTCCCATGTGCTTATTATTTTACATTTGAAAGAGTAGAAGGATCACAATTTTAGATACACATTACAAAAAATTGCACTTGGAGTAGGCAAGGAAGGATTAGTCAGGCATGCAGTGGTTCTGATCATTGCTTTTTTTCATCATTGATGTAGATGGTTGCCCATTGTTTTAAGTCTCTAAGGACTTGGTATCAACCTCTAAATGGCAAAACCCAGCTGTTATTTGCAAAGAAGCTTTTCCATCCTAGTTACCAGCAACTTCACTTGCATGTACCACTAGGTAGCCAGCTCTCTGTTAGACTTAAGTTCTTTGGCCTTAGCAGTGTATTTTCTGTCCTTCTAGAAACTTTTTGCTAAACTGACTTTTAGGCTTAAACTTAAAATACTGGGGAAGTAGTGATTTTCAGAAGATGCTTGTAAATTAATAACTTGTGAACTTTGCTGGCCTGAATTCATCAGAAGCTCATCAGAATCTTAAGGCATGCAATAGCTGTAATTTAAATCTTGATGTAACTTAAAATCATCTTCAATGATGCATTGACTGCATTTTCCCACTGGTCTAAAAAACTCTCCCTTAAATAAGGAAAAAAGTTCCTCTCCTAAGGCTGAGGCTGTTTCCAGTTGAAGCAGGATTGCCTTTTTTCCTAGTCCCTGTCTGTTCTTATTTAGCAAAGAATTAGTTTCCTTCCATATGTGTAGTGGACATACTTAGTCATGTACTAGATGCTTTTATGCTGTAAAGTGGAGGCACTGAAGACAAATGGAAGAAAAAAAATAACTGCAAGATAAAATGCCCTGTGTTTTGCCACAGTGCACTGATCACTTAAAACCATATCTAAAACCTCTTATGTGCCCCAAGTTTAACAGACTAGCCATGTTGGGTGACTTTGCCCACTGCCAGTTTGAGTTGTTTAGTGCTTCATGTTGTGTTAAGGAAATGTGCTGTAAAAGAAGAGGTTAAGACAGTGGAAATATGAAAATGCTTTCAGGGTCTAACAGATATATTGGACTTTTATAAAACTTTGGCTCATTAAATTTGTGCAAAAAATGGCAAGTACTTTTTTGTGTCAAGCTGTTGGTTTCCCCAAGATCCCAAGATGCTGACCAAATGAGGCAAGCTGGTGTCTCAGGGCAGAAGAAATGCCTTGTCAGCAGGGTAGCTTGCAGAGCTGACATAATTTTTATGTTACTAACTTGAGTGCTGTCCATGACTTTTTTAAATACTTGGTTTGTTTTGACTCTGTCTTGCTAAGTAGGAATTCTCATCATGGGTATTCATGAATTAGGTCTTGCTCCTCTGCAGCCTAGCTTTTACCAATGCTTCAAGTGAGGAGTGTGTTGTACAGAGTGTCAAAGGTGTAGGTCTGTCAAATTAGGTCCCAGACACTCTAATACAGAAAGTCTTCCAATTAGGAATTAAAAATTATGCATGTCAGGCAGTATAGACACTGGATCCACTCAGACAATTCTGATGAAGTAATAGTAGTTGAGAAGTGCTGGTTGGTGAGATGTACATGTTCGTCTTAAGTACTACAGAATACTCTGGGCCAATAAAAAGTGTAAAGTAGATGACAAATTAGTGAACTGGCTGGCCTTAAAACAAACAAGCAAACCCCTCCAAAAACTACTAACGCAAGAAAACCTTAATAAGTTTATAATTAAGCATTAATTAGCAAACAGGATAAAGTACACAGAAAGATGAAACTTCTGATTTTGAGGTGAGAGAAGATAAAAACCTGAAATTATGTTTTGGAAAGAAGTTAATCAAGTACATGTCAGTTGTGATGAAGGGGATCACAATTCCCTGTGTCATTCTAGTGCCAAGGAATTAGTGAATTTAATGTCAGGAGGAAATAATCCTGTTTGTGTTGTAATCATGCCAACTTCATCCAGACCTCCTGTGCCCAGTGCGTGCAGAAAAATAGTTTTAAAACTAGCAAAAACAATTGAAAAAGGCTTATGAAGTACATGAAAACCAAGAAGCTGCTTTTTGTCCTCAAATCTTAATGCAGTAGGATTTAAGGCTCTTGTCTGGATGCTGTATCGTGTTCTTTTCCTGTAAAGAAGTATAAAGACCTGAGCAGTCAGAGATTTCTGATATGTCTATGTTGAATGCAAGGTGAAGGTAGAAAAAGCTGGGTTAAATTAGGTGGTGGTCATGAGTCAGTAAAAGGAATTTGCCACAGATTGGCAAATCAATTGAGACATTTTGAACAACTGCACATCTAGTTTCCATGCTTCACCCATCCTGTCTTGAATATTCAAGTTTAGTTCATGCCATAATGGTGCTTTAGGTGGAACTCTTACACTGTGGAAGTAGGTCCTGCTTTTGGATCTTGGGGGATTGGTGGCTTCCTTTTCCACACAAAGCTTTGTCCTCACCATGTTTTTCGTTTGGCCTGAATAGAGCACAATGTTTCTACTGAGTGGGTGTAGCAGCTTCTCTAATGCTCTCCCATCTGCCTCTTGTGTCCTCCACCACCACTGTGAGCAGAGAAAGTGAAAATCACGTTAATGTGACACACTGAATGGTCCTGGGATAAGAGGACTGCATATAGAAATTGCACTTTCAAAAAAGCAAAAAATTATGGCAAAAAAATTCCAATGCCTATATGTTGAGTACATTGAAAATGGTAAAACTGTTTTACACTGTGAGGCAGAGATGCCATGGCCCCTTGTAATTTTGGATTCATTCGCCAGATACTTCTTAATCCATAACTGCAGTATCTAGAAAGGCCATAGAATAAGTAGCTGGACTTCTGCTGATTTTGTTTTGGCTGCTGGGACAAAGTAGTCCTGAACAATAAACTATGGAAATAAGTATCCTAACAGCAGTTGCTTTCCATTTTTCAGTAAGTGGCTATTTATTTATCTTGCAGTTGGTGTGTAGTACAAGAATCACAATTTAGGGGAAGATATGACAGTAAAAGCCTAAATATTTGTGATGTATAAAAAAACTAAAGCTTGGAAACACATAGGACTGGGAATAAGTATGTTTTATGATACTGAGTAGTTTTGAATATTTCACCTTTGTGTCTAGTTGACAAGTATGAAACCAAGTATACACAATGAACTCAAACTGGCAAATCTCTTATCACTTGAGAAAGTAGGGTTTTTAATTAGTCTATCATGCTTTCTGACTACTTGAAGAACTTTTTCTAAAAGTACAGTACTGAGTAGTCTGCTTTGGGTCTGGGCATCTCTGCAACTTAGTTAAGAGTTCTTGTTTACTTAAGTATCCCTTCACAAAGACATAGAGGAAAAATTACACAGTTACCTGCTTTTTTTAAAAAAGAACAACGTGATGGAACATATCAAGCTTTTATTTCCAGCTGAAATTATTGGAGCCTGCAGTTTTGGCATGAAATGCTTATGATAGCTGCTAATTTGATTGATTTTACTGTTATGGAGATCTTGGGAAGGGAGGAAGACAGCAAAAATTAGTATTTTCATGCATGTAAAATTCTAAATACAAATTTGGATGTTTACTTTTGCATTTTAGTAATACCACAGAAGCTATTGAAGAAGTCTCTGTCAGTGGTTTGGGGAGAACAAGGTTATGTTAATCAGGAGAACCAAATTGTGGGTCAAATAACAAAGCTATGTAATGTTCAAGTTCATAGTAGGTTTTAAAGGCTTTTTTTGCAGATGAGACAATGCTTATGCATATGTACATCAGTTCAGATATAAAGGTTACTGCAGAAAGCTGTAGCTGTTGCTGGTGTTGGAGAGCAGGGAATCAGATTTTGAAAGAAGCTGTATTAGGAATGCTTCAGATCTAGAAGAGTGAGTATGCAACTTGGCAGAAAAAAACTGCTATTGATTTATTTTCAGCAGGGTTACTAACAAATCTCAGAGGTTAGGCATTCAGAGAAATAAAGTAGAAAATAATTTGCTCTCAATATCTGCCCAAACACTCTTCAGTTTCATAACAACTTATATTCTTCAAGCACTTCTAAGCATAGAATAGAAAACACACATTTTTTTAAGGTTATCCATTTAATAATTGCCTTTTCCTTTAGTGTAATTGAGCAAATAATAAACCAGCTTGTTCAGACATGAACAGTATTAGACTGAGCAGAAAACAGTCAAAAACTGATCCTGGCACTGAATGGGCTGAAGCTGAAAATATTTGTTACCCATTTATCTTTGGAAGGTATAGGTAGTTGGAGAACTTTGCTCTATTTTGTTACAAGGTGTGTCTGTGGGTCAGCTTCAGTTTATTGGAAAAATTCCATGAACTAACTTTTCTCCTTCTGATACTGAAAGGCACAGAAGTTGCAAGACTTGTCTCTGCTTTGTGATTAGTGAGGGCTGATCCACTGAGGTGGATTCTGAAGCATTATGGTGAGTAGCAATGACCTTCCTTCAGAGGACTCCAGTAGCCAGGTTAGAGCAAAAGACCAGGGCTGTGGAATAGGCTGGTACACTACTGCAAACCTGCCCCTTACAGAGCTGGTGACACAATTGTCCATTCTAAAACAGCCCAGCCATGGTTTGTGTCTGAAGCACCAGGCAGTTTTCCTGACTTGGGCTGCTACTGGTGGGTGGCTTGTACAGGGCCAAATTGGATTTGCTACACCAGAAGGAAATTTTTGAAAGTTTTTTAGTCTATAGCCCTCAGCAGTTAGACTTGTACATGAGGAATGCAATTTCCTTGTAGAAAAAAGTGTGTTCTCCAATTTTTTAATATTTTGGGGTGAGCAGTGGCTTTACAAGGAAGTCACATCCTGCCATGTCCAGATTTCTTTAGTCTTAGTATTGAATTCCCTTTTTTTTTTGCTTTTATGGGGATTCATACACAAGAGTGTATATCTATAGGCAAAATTTTGTTTGTATATAAAACAATAAATTTTATTTTTATTTTATTATTGAAATTTTCTGTATATGTAGATTACTTTGTATATCAAATTCATAAATGTTATATACAGTTGCATATTTCTGTGTACATATTAGATCCTTTATTCACTGTGTGGAATGTGTGTGTATATATAATAAAGATGTAGCTTGGAAATCATTTGTATGAGTGTGATCAAGAAAAGCTTAAATGCTTGATGTTGGGTGTAGAACACTGAAGTAGCTCTCAAGTGACACAAACTGACAGTA
Source organism: Cichladusa arquata (assembly GCA_026413545.1). Taxonomy (NCBI): domain Eukaryota; kingdom Metazoa; phylum Chordata; class Aves; order Passeriformes; family Muscicapidae; genus Cichladusa; species Cichladusa arquata. The sequence goes on from JAOTQP010000001.1 coordinate 98,374,770, forward strand.
TAGATTAATTCTTGAACTCTTGAAAATGCAGCAGAATCTAAGCTTTTTGAAAAAAAACTGCAGTGTAGTTTCAACCTAATGCCTTAAGCTCTCATGTCAGACACTGCAACTGGAGCACTGCAATTGGTGTTTTGGACCTAACCACTCCGAATTCCCTGTCAGTGCATTAAAAGTAGTGGATGAGCAGCACTGAACTTGAATGAGTGGACAAAGGAGGGATAGTGTCAGCAGGAACAGAGCCTTGTAGAGCTGTCATCTCTTGAGATATGCGTGGTCTTATATCTGGGATGTCTGATTAACATGAGCCTTTGCAAATGGATTAGGTCTTGCCTAACTTTGAACTAGTGACACTTCCAAAGAAGTGGAGTTCTTGTTTAAATCTCCTTCTTTTTCCCCCTCCTTAGTGGAACCTGTTGTGAGCTTAACGAAAGGACCAAGCCCTCTAATAGATGGTGCAAATAGGACAGTAGCAGCCACTTGTACAGCAGCCACTGGAAAACCTGCTGCACAGATTGACTGGGAAGGAGGCCTTGGTGAAATGGAATCCACCTCCACTTTGTTTCCAAATGAAACAGTGACAGTCGTGAGCCACTATGTGATTGTCCCTACACGATTTGCAAGAGGAAGACACATAACTTGCGTTGTGAGGCACCCTGCCTTTGAGAAGGAGATACGATACCCTTATGTGTTGGACATACAGTGTAAGTATTCTGTGAGGTAATTACCCCTGGTATGTATCTTGCAACCTCCCCCTTAATCTGTGTATACTTCCACAGGAAGGAAATGAGCACTTTCTGCTTCAGGAAAATAAAGATGGAAACTGTATAGAAAAGCTGTGATCAGAGGCAGGTCAGGCAGGAGTAAAAGCCTAGGTCTCTGTATTGCAAATAAAGTCATGAAGTTAGAATACTGTTAGATTTATACTGTCTTGGAAATTGAATCATGGGTAAACATGAGGGTTGATCCATAAGCTGCTTATAATCTCTTAAAATTTCAACATTATTAAAAAAGAGTGCTAATGAGGATTCATGTTTGAGATGCTAAGTTGAAAATAGGTCTTGTGGTGGTCAATAAGTTATTTACAGATTATTCACCAAGCTTTGTCCACTCTAACTAGCATAAGGAAACAAGAATATAATACATACATGCCTGGCATTTGTCATTCAGCTTCCAATTGCTCATATAATTCAAACCTGTACTGGGCTTCTTTAAAAAATCTTTGGCTTTTAAAAGACATGAATACAGAGCGAGGTGGCTTACAATGTTGCTTAGTTAAAACTAGGTAACAAATAAGCTTTAGACATGTGGTCCCTTTTTGTTAGACAGTGCACATATGAACAAAACCAACTATTTTCGTGTTGTTCCTTTGGTGTCCTGTCTTGGCTGTGTGCTGCTTTAAAGTTCCTAAATCACAGAAGTCTGTCAGTTCAAGTAGAACAAATGTTGGCCCTGAAAAAAGTAGACTTGGTTATTTTGATTTGACTAGAATTTGATTTTGGTTTTGTTCTGTTTGGTAAAGAATCACGTATTTTGGCATAAAATAGTGATTAGTGCTTCTTGAAATGAAGTTCTAGATTAAAGAGCCACTGATACAGCAATAAAACTAAAGAGGATTTGTATTGTCTCAAACAGTGAATAAAAGAATTATTTCATATTGAAATAAAGTGAGGATGCAAGTTGGTCTTAATATTTCCATCTGAGTTTAGTGTTAATGCATGTTTCAGAATTTCTAACAAAGTTTTATAGTAAGGTACACAGCAGCAAGTGAGAAGCAGTGTGTGCTCTTCAGTCTTGCTGACTTACTAGCTTTTGCAACTCCATGTCAGAGCTTATCCCAAATCATACTGGTTCCTTGGCTTTTGAATATTTTTCCAAGGCCTCTCTAAAATCACCTCCTGGCTTTTTAGAGCCATGACATAATACTACATTTTGATGCCAATGGATAATTTAATCTTTATCGTTGGCATCTGTGAACTTTTTGGTGATTTCCTAATTACCTGGTTTCTCCTAAGGTTGTTTCTGATCCTTTGCTGCATCCTTTCAGTAAGAAGTAGTTCTAAGTTACCATTCCTCACTTCCCAAAAACATGAAACAGATTCTTTTTTTCTGAAGTCCTCTCACTTCCTCAAGGGGCTGTGTGGTTGCTGAAAACACACTGGGAAAGTTGCACCAATTAAGACAATTTGTTCACTGATTCATATTAATATTGTAGTTTGGAGCTGTATCATGTTCTCTGTATATTTTGGTGGTGGTCTTTAATAGCAAAAAGGCAACCAACAACTAAAACACACATTCCTCTCAATAAAAATAAAAGAAAAAGGTACCCTTCTGTTCTATTGATCTTACACACAATTTACACTTTTAATTGTGATTGTTCATAGATTAAATCTTTTTTTTTTTTTTTTTGTCAGATGCCCCAGAAGTTTCAGTAACTGGTTATGATGGAAACTGGTTCATTGGAAGAGGAAATGTTCAGCTCAAGTGTAATGCTGATGCAAATCCATTGCCTATGGAATTTACGTGGATCAGGTAAATATTTATGATTCAATCATATGGCATGGTATAATCATTTTGCTTACAATAAATGCATGTTTTGAAAACAAAGACTATATGACTTGTATTGGTTGCAATGGTTTTATCCAGCTTTTTAAAAGGAGAATACGATATGTGTGTTTGTCTGAACACAGGTGAGTGGATATCTTATAAATGTATGTGCCTAAACAGTTTGTCATTACTGTCAGGGTAAAGTCTCTTTAGTTGCTCAAGGTAGACTAAGCTCTGTGTGTTGCAGCATGTAGAGCAAAGACCAAAAAATCTAGTAAGGATCCAACTGTTACTTACATATGCCTCTTATGAAAAAATTTAAAAACTTACATAGCATCCACATTTTATGAATTTGTGGTCTGCCATCTCCATCTCAGGCTTAGCTCAAAATCACTGTGATGGGAAATTTCAGCATATAAGAATTCCTATGTTTAAAAAAAGCCCCTAACATCAGTACCATTCGCTTCTTCAGATGCACTGGGTTCTCAGTTCTCTCATTTGAATTTGAAACATATGTAAGAACTAATCAGTACTACCACTTTTCACAATTCTAGAAGAAATAAACCTATTTTTATACATTTAAAGCCATGCAAACTTGAGATCACAATTAGATTTCCTAAACTTAAAATGGAACAAACTTTTACAGGAAATCTAAATTTTCTGGAATAAACCTTTGGTGTGCCTTTCTGAGCAAAACCAAAACCCATCCAAAAGCTGTAGTACTGGTGAATGAGGAACTTCATGTGTAAGGGGGGGGAAATCCATGTAAAAGAAGAGCAGCTTGAGCCTGGAGAAAGAAGTACTGTGTTGAACTGTGTGCTGTTTGACTGGTATCAGAGTACAATAGGTTGTAGAACTAGCTTACCAACCAGTTGTATCCCTTGGAATCCAAGATGACATTGTGTTTACTGGGATAGTGATATTTTCATGGTTAGTAATAATTTTTAAGTGTTGCATGTATGAGAATTTTATTAGAATAGAGCTTTCAAACCATTTGACTGTTTAATAGTGTTTCTTGAAGTTAATATTGCTGGTACTATGAATTATGAAGTATGTGCTTGATTTTTATCAATTTTTTATGGCTGAAGCAATTCTGGGCAATAATCACAGTGAAGAAATAGGAATGTTGTCTTGAACCACATTTTTTGAAGATTGCATTTAGTGTTAACTGTGAAGTGTTTGTTTCTTTTCCTTTGAGTACCTGTTTTAAAGTGATGGGTGCCTTTTTGTTCAATACTACTTTAAAAAATCACGCTTGCTAAATGCTTTCAAGATATTGTCATCTAGTGATCTAGTTTAAATATTGATTTAGGACTGCTTAGCTGTTAATAGGTATTTAGATAAATCAAAATGTGTTTCAATGGCATGAAATTACACAGGTGTTTAATGGGCAGTTGGCAGCCCTGTTAGAATAGTTCCAGGACCTTTGCCCTTTCCCCTTTTTCTCTTGTGTTTACACAGTTGTTACCATAATCTCAGGCAGAATTGTACAGGGAAGTGATAGACTTTGAAAAGTCAATTGATAAAAAATAATTTTTTTTAACCAGTTGTTTCCCCAGGTGTATCACCACATTCCATTTCAGTGCTGTAATTTAGACAGAAAAGTGATGGGAGATGAGAAAAGGCAACTCAGGAGAGGAGAAACTGCTTGAATTCTTGCTCAGAGCTTCTAGTCAAAATGAGCATGTATGGACAGAAATACTTACTGGATGCAAATGAACAGGCAGCTAATCCTGATGGCAGAAATGCTTCTTAGTCAGACTGTTAGTTTTCAGAGCTTGAGTTGTCTTGTTTCTCCAAGTTTTTTTGAGATGCTGTTTTCTTAGCTGTAGTAGTGACAATTTTAGACAGCTTGCTAGTTCCAGCAGATCTGACATTTAAAGGATTTGGCCCAGAAATGAAATACTAAATAAACCTTCAAGTGTACACTGAGAATATTGAAGGCAGGCCCACTGGAAGTGTCAGAGCACAGTGAAAAATTCATTCTCTAGATTATTGGCAATATTTTAAACTACTTCTGTTTAAACTAGTTGTAAATGTACACATTTGAAATATAACCGTTCTTTTAGGTTGGATGGACAATGGCCTGAAGGATTGTTGGCTATTAACAATACTCTGCAGTTCAGCAGCCCTTTGACATACAACTACACTGGGACTTACATCTGCAAGGTGACTAATGCCCTTGGTCAGAGAAGTGATCAGAAGACTATCTACATATTGGGTAAGTCTTACTTCTTAGGAAAGACAATATGTAAACTTGGAATTTTTTTTTTGTCAATTACTGAATTAGCAAACTGAAGAGGCAGTTATTGCATGAAATACACAATTTTCTGTGTGAAAAGCTGTTAAAAGTGTGGATTTAAAAACTACAGCAGAATTTGGGATTAAACTGACTCTTGAATAGCAACATATAGTGGAAATTCTTGCGGTTGAGGTACTTCTGAGATGATAATTTTCTCTTGGTAGTTAAACTAATGGTTTTTTGCAGTGTTATTCTGTGTTTGACAAGACATATTGACTGCAATAACCAGTACGTTGTCTGTTATAAATTGAGAAAACAGATGTTGGTGGAAGGGAACAACTACATTTAGAAAAGCTAAAAGATGCTCTGTTTTAAGGAAGTTAAGGTTATGTTCTGACTGTGTGCATTTGCCACCAGTTACTTGTGTCATTTTCTTGGTGTGCAGATACTCAGTAATCAAGATAAATACCTCATGCAGAATTGTTGCTCATCTACTTAGTACCATATAGGGAATTTGTGTGTCTGTGTAGTACTATTGCTGTTGGAACACTCATCTTTGTATCATTAACACAATGTAATTAAGTGTTTTGCTGTGACACCTTTTCTGTGAAAGAGCAGCACAACTTACAGTAAATATGAATACTTCTGTACAAGTGTGGAAAAACTGTTCAGATTTCCCTAAGGGATTAAGTAAATTAGGTTAAACTTTAGCTTGATCAATAAATGCTAGTATTATAGGGTTTTTTAAGGAAGATAATAGACGTGCAAATTAAAACTTCATTCTGCTGAATTGTTGCTGCTTTTTGGTAAGTTTTTGACATTAGTTATTTCATTAAGCAAATTAAGTGTCAGAGCACATGTTGACCTGTTCAAGGATACAGAGATGATGGATACAAACATAGATGACTTTATTAAAACTCCAGGTGAACACTTAAATTCTCATTCTCATTTTAATTCTTAAGACGAAAACTTTAAGTACAAGATGTTTGAAACCACATCAGTCAGAATTCACTTTTTGACAGTTGTCTGCGTCTTTAGAATGAAAGATAATGTTGCAGTCAGTGATATAAATACACTGTAGGCCACTGTGGAAAGCTAATAAGTTCTAATTAACTGTCTTGTCAATGAACTAGTTAACTGGAAACTTATAAATAATTTGAGATAGTTGAATTACTTGTAAACTGCTTAATAGCTAAAATTTTATATCATTTAAAAGACTTCAAGTGCTGCCAACTGTTATGAAAGTTATTTCTGTGAGAATTACTTTTAGATGTTTTACATGGTTCTAATGCTGCTTCCATGGAGAAGACTTCATGGCTGCATAGCAATCTCAAAGCAATTACAAAAGCTGTCACGTTTCAGGAAATATCAATTCAAAAAATTAAATGTCATTATTAAATAGGGTGAAATGTTTGACTAAAATGTAGCTTTCAAAGATGCCTAAAAAATAACAATGCAGTTTATAGCTCTGTTGTCAGCCCTATTCTAACTCTAACAAGTGGTGAGAAGTTTTTTTTCAAGTCCCCTATTATTCCAGTTGTCAGTTCTGTGAATATCATGTGCTGTAAATAGACCTCATGCTTTTTACCATGACTGTCATGCATGAAAATTAAAGACTGTCATTCAAATTACATTTTCAACTAACAGACTCAAACAGGCCAACCAGGAAATCATAGATATTTCCTCAAATGAATCAAGTTTTTGAAAAGCAATGTGGGCATACTGGCTTAGTTGGGCAGTGATGATTTACATTCTAGCCTAATGCAAATGTTACAGAGTTTAAACCAGCTCAGTGCAGAGATAGTTAAGTTGCCCTGGTTGGCTTTTGCTGTGAAATGATGGACGCTGTTTATAGGCATGCTGCTTTTCAGCTGTGCTCAGCAACTTTGTTGTACTGTAGCAATTTAACTGCAATTAGCAAACCTTAGCTGTTTTCTGGGAGCAGCAAAACTGAGCCTCCCTTAGTGCAGAATCATACAGGGTCATGGTTCTGCCTGTTAGGTGCACCAGTAACAATACAGGTTTCAGCTGACAGTAACTTTTAAAGTGTTATGTTGATTATGCTGACAAAATGATTAAAAGCACTGTGTATAAACTTTTTGTATATAGTAGACTTGATAAAAATGGGAGAGGTGAAGCAATTATTAGTGTAATACCTGTATTATTTTCAGAAACAAATACTAAGCACATTTATTGTAACTCTTAAGAATAACTTCAGAGTAGTTGGTTCTTTAAGTAACTGAAATGCCCTTAAATGATGCAGGATGGGCAAGTGACTAATAATCACTTACCACTTCAATATTTGACTTAGCTCACCAGGTATCTATTAGTGGTAAACATGACAGTAATGTACTGTAGAGCAATAAGCTGAAATAATCAATTAGCTCTTTCTTCTATCTTTTCTCTTAGCCACTGTATAAAACTTGGCATAAAATGTGAAGTGATACTTGGAAACTAACAAACAAAGCTGTATAATCACAGCATCTTTCAGATTTTAATTATGAAGCTGTCAAAAAGGATTTATGAAGTTAATGTTTCTGAATAGTCACCATGCTCGTAGTTGTTAAGCTTTTTAACTGCAAAAAAACCCCCACGTATTAAGTTGAAATGTGTTGTAAGTTTGGAATGTGGGCTGAGCAAAAAACTGGTTTTGGTCCTGATATTCATTGTTAAAAAAGTCAAAGCTGTATTTTTAATGAGTTCTGTTGTGCTCCTAAACTTTGTTAATATTCCTAAAGTGAAATAGAGAAATGAAAGAGAAGTAGTTGGCAGCAACTAAGTGGTAAATTCGGCTTTCAGTTTCAGAAGATTCTACATCTTTATAGGAATAGAGAAATACTCAAATAGTGTTTGAAGCCTGATACTTCTTTTTATATTGCTTTTAAGGCACAACTATCTTTGCTATTTTTATTAATTTAATGGTGTAAAGTTAAACCTTTTCCATAGCTGTCCAGCAAAAGCAAGTCAAGCTCCTTGTGGAGTTCAAGTACTGAAGCAGTTTTTTGAAACAAGCTGTCAGCTTGATATATAAAGCACTTCCTCATACAATATTGATTTACTCAGTTTTCTTACACAAAGAATTGAACTTTTTTTTCTTGGCTTGGTGTTCCTTCACCTTCATGCTGTTTACTGAGGCTTTTCCTTTCTCCCCTTGCAAGGGAGAAGGTGACCTGTGAAACTTGCATTAAGGTAGGAACATACTTCCTCTGACATGACAGCCTTTGGAAGAGATTACTTTTGTTCAAGGTAAAGCCAGCCTTTGTTGGGCAGCAATCCTAGGAAGGTGCTGTTTGTAAGTACAGGGTCACCTTCTGGTAGAGAGGACAGTGTGAGGATTAACATAGCAGAGACTGATCATTTGGTTTTAGTTTTTGCTGCTTCATATACAAACCTCTGTTCTGAGAGTGCCTTGTGAATACAGGCACTCTTTTATTTTCTAAATTACACATTGGAATGGATGTTGACAAACTGCTCTTTAGCAAGGGGCTTTTGTTCCCTGGTCTAGGAGGCTTTGGACTTTCAGTGGTTTTCCTGAATATTCTTCCATGCTGGAGGTTACTTTAAGAGTAAGTTTCTCTTGTGTCCCAAAAAAATATCAAAATCTTTTATTTGGTGCATGAAAATCCCAGCTAGAAACCGCAAAAGCACAGTGAACTTTGAAAGTGATTGATGAGAGAAATTGTTGGTACCAATCTTAGTATTATGGTGCCAAAACAGAGGTGGGGGAACACACACTGAAAATAATCCAAAGGAAAATGTATAGCTCCAGTGTGGAACCTTTGTAGGCAAGATGCTGTGGGGAGAGGGTTATGCAGTATCCTCACCAATTACTTGACATGAGGGTAGCAATGGTTGGAGAGAGAAAGAATGATAAATTTCCAAATCATTTACAGATATTCAGAGTCTTCTTCCATGGAAAGCTGACTTTCCCTGCTGTCATAAAGGAGTTGCTACATAAGCTTTTAAGCAGTTGAAGAAAGAGCCAATTTTTAAGACCCAGCTGCACAGAATTATTATTTAATTTTTAAGTACTTAACATGTAAGGACAATTTAGCAAGAACAGCAAGTTAAGACACAATAGTATGTTTGTATCTGTGCAAACATACAAGTAATGCATACACAGGCAGATATTTGCCACTCAATAAAACGACATATGCAAAGAGACATCTTGTAATTTGTGCAAAGCCAACTTACTTTTGGATTAGAAGTAATTGATATCTGGTCCTTGTCTTGTCAGAGGCAAAAAAAAAAGGGACATTTGCATCTTGAATGATGCAGGATTGATTTTTTTTTCCAATAGGTAGAAATGTTTTTGACCACTCTATTGTGGCTTTTGGAACCAGACAGACTTTGACTGTCCATGCTAACACTTAACTCTCCAAGGAACGTTTCCTTCCAAAACTTTGTTTCTGTAATGCTTAAAGGACAAATTTTAACCCAAGGAAATTGTGCCAGTATTGAATTATCTTACCTGTTGTAAGTTGCTCTACCTCTCAAATACTTCATAGTGGGCTAAATCCAAAATAGTTTATGGTTTAAGAACATTGTGTTCTCTAGTTGTTTTTTTTTTTTTACCATGATAAGCTGATGGTACCAAGACAGGACTTAAACCTAAGACTTCGAAGATAGTGGTCTGGTTTTCAGGGATGATTCATCCATCACTTTCTACTTCCATCTCTCTGACACTTGGCTTATTGATGGCTTTGAATTGGCACCAGGAGGAGAAGTGAGTCCCAGACATTTGAAGGATGTCGTACTGCAGGAAGATTGAAGCAGGGAGATAGATGTAGTGTTTGGGACGTGAAACATGTCATGTTAGTTGGATGCCTGTGCTAAACTTAATGGTAGAAACTCCCCTGCCCAAGATAAGTTGTTGGTGTTGTAAGCTGAGAAAACTATATCAAGAACAGTCATTTAAGGGAAAAATAAAAATACCAAGCTGATACTTGGTTGAAGGTTGGTACTGACTTTGATGGGAAACATCTGGAAAATAATTAAGAGTGTGAAAACTAAGCAGTGCACAGGGACCATGGTCCTTTAATTTGGGGTGGTATCAAAGCTTCATTTGAAGTAAAGAGCAAGTCTTGCTTTTATTGGCAGAAAACTGTCAAAGGCTTTGAAACCAACTAGGAAAACTTGGCTTCTTTGTGTATGGAAGGAGCCAATTGACTTGCTATATTCATACCAGAAAATTGGGTTTTGCTTTCTTCAGTTATGTCTCTTATTTTAATGGGGGTGGTAGCTATGTAAAAGTAGAAATTTTGTTGGGGTCTTTGCTTGTCCTCGTCATTACTGTAGGGTACATGTAATAATGATTTGAACAGGGCCCAGAACCTAGTAAAAACTGAAATCAAGATGCATTTAAATTAAACCCAAATACTTTCCAGAATTTCTGTGACTTTCAGCTCCCTGACCCACGTGGATATTTTAATATGTTGTGCTTTGTGCAACAACAGAAGCCTACATCAGTGAAAGAGACAAGAGCTGTTAAACATTGGGTCCAAAGTAAAATGTTAAAGAAGTCATCAGCAGGAAATTGTTGCTTTTGAATAAAGTGCCATATAAAGCACATTTTAAATTATGCCCTTAATGTTTTGTGGAAAGCATTAAGAACTCAAACATGTATCAGTGATTATGTGAAATATTGTTAAAGAAGTTACTGACATGAAATACTGGTCTTGCAGAGCCACAGATAAGAGTGACGTTGTCTTGATTTGGAGATGGCATTTGAGATGTGATTTGCAAGCAGAATGCCATGAGGTGGACATAAAACTTTGGCATTCCTCATCTTAAAGTTGTTCTCTATTTGGGAAACTTGTTTGGTACAGGAAGTAAAAAAAAAAAGTTAGTTTTTCACTTAGAAAGCTCTAATGATATCAGAAGTTAACTCACATATTCTTAGTTATAGTTGGCCTTATAAACAAGAAGAGACAGTTTTAAATTAGTCATTCCTCAACAATAAAAGGTACCAAAATAAATAAACCTTAGATGTATCATGTATTACTAGGAATACATATAAATACATGCTTAATTGATCCTGTGTTTGCATTGATTTAATATGTTAATTAGTGCTTGTTGGTAATGCAGCTGGACAACCTGAAAACTGGTGGATGAATGGGAAGTTTTGAAGGAAAAAACCCTTTGTAAAACACTGAATTTCTAATATATTAATAAGGTTGTAATTGCCGCTGTGCTTATTTCACATATGCAATGGTTAAATTTGCAAGGATGCAAATACTTGAGGATGTGGAGGGATAGGACTTAAGACCTCAGTATCAGAGGCAAAACAATTACAAAGCCAGTTAATTAAAGCCAAACAAGTATATATAGCTTGGAAGGATTTTGCTGGTACTGTTTGAAACTGAATTTTAAGGTCTCAAATCTTGTGTCTAAAGCAATACCTTTTCAAGGAAGAGGGATTTGAACTTCATGACCTAGGAGTGTGTGAGACATAGAACCCTGGTAAACTTGGATTCCTTAATCTCTACTTCCTTGTTAAATTATCAAACTCACTTTAAATCAATTTTTACTAAAATCATAATCTGAATCGTAATTCCTCTTATTCATTTTAGTAGTGCATCTTACTTGTTCGGTTTCCTGTCTTCTGTCAAATTAATTCCATTTATGTATAGCTCCCTAACGAACCATCACTTTTTACATAGTTAAGGAATATAATTATGCCCTTCAAAAATCTGTGTAAAGCTTATGTCGTGCTTAAAATGTTGCATTCAGCAGCAAGGTGTGTAGTAATCATGACAAATGTGAGAATTCTGTCTAGTATGAGAAAATTGTATGTCTGTCTCTGAGTAGTGAGATTGAAAATCATATTTATGGCTATTTAGTTGTGATTTGTCAAATAACTGAAAGCTTGACAGAGCTCTAGTTCTGTCTGGTTTACTCTTTGTGGTGGTAAATTTAGGGTGCCTCTAATGTGGTGGTGCTTTCATGGATCTTGCTTGTGGGCATTTAACTAAATAACATGATATAATGAGCTACTTGGCTGTCCATGTAATATTCTCTCTGAAAGGTTCAAGCTATAATAACATGTTTAGAATTGCTTTTTGGATTTTAAAATAATTAACTTGGATTGGGCAAGGCAATAAGTAATTTCTTTTCAGCGTGGCATAGAAATAAGAAGTGGAGTTGTATCTAATATTGTGATTGACTGGTATAATCTCAGTGTCATCTGCCCATCACTTGGAACCTTGTCTGCAATACATGCATACATCTCCAGCAGACCTAAAGAACAGAGAAAAAAGCTGCATGCTGGAGAAACTTGGTATCTGGCAGTCTCTTGTTTATATGCATAACCTGACATGAAATCAGTTTATATTTTATATTGAGGAATCAATATGGAAATTTCTTTGTGTGTGAAGGATCAAATGGCTTATAGAAGGAATGCATAGAAATAATTTTTTGTTCAAATGTTCCAGTTTTTTATTATTTTAAAAACCTGAAGGCTCCTTGCTCAACATAAGTGTTACTTTGAGATTAATACATGCCATTTTTAACTATGCTTCTTTCACTAATCCCAAGGTGAGGCTGAGTAAGTTTTATTAATGAAGCAAATGTTTTTGGAGAGAATAGCTTAAAAATCAGTAGTTCATGTGACTGAGCCCACAACTCATAGTTTTTCATTCTTATATTCAGTGCCCTGAATTATTTCTGAAGGGGGAATTTAATGTGGAATAATTGGCTCTGTGGCATAATCAATTAATTTGATTCAGAATTCCCTGTGGCTGGATGGAAAGTTAGAGGACTGCTTAAGTTTTTCCTCCTTGGAGGAGGTAAATAATGATGAACAGTCAACATCTGAGTGGGAAAACTCCATCTCCTTACTTTAAGGAAGGCAAATTGTCTACCTGAAGGCTATTTTTATTCGCTCCCCACACTTTCTGTCCTGCTGCAACTTAACTTAAAACCATGTGTAAGGAAGCTAGTTCAAAAGCTTGTAACTTAAGACTTTTATAGTGCCTTGAACTTGAGAATGAAAAACTATTCTTGTAGAACATATCCATCAACTTTGCTTTCTTATAAACCCTTAACTGATTTAGCTCGCATTGACATTCTGTGCCTTTTCTGTGTCTTGTCTACTTCTTTGCTCTTTCCATTAGATCCTCCTACTACTACCACACGACTGCCCACGGTTCCCTGGCATCCTTCGACTGATGGCACCACAGGTTTAGCAACAGAACCTAGAATAATAAATTTCCCAACATCAACCTTGCCAACAAAGCAGGACGACACTTGGGGTATCGTCGTGGGTTGTGTGGTGGGTGGGGTTCTTCTGCTGTTACTTCTTGGTACTCTGGTTGGAGCTGTCTACTATAAGAGAAGGAAGACGTTCCGCGGTGACTACTTTGCTAAGAGCTACATTCCACCATCAGATATGCAGAAAGAGTCCCAAATAGATGTTCTTCAGTCAGATGATATGGGTTCTTACCCTGGCAGTATAAAAAAAGAAACAAAGCACCCAATGAACTTAATATCTAAAGATTATTTAGAAGACTCTGGAAAACCTGAGTTGAACAATATAGACAGTACTAACAGGTACCAGGAACGTTACGAAAGACCAATGGATTACCATGAAGGTGGAACATTTGGAATGGGTTTTATGCATGGTGAATTTTACGAGGATGATGACTTTGTTTCTCACTTAGATGGTGCGGTAATATCTCGAAGGGAGTGGTATGTGTAGTAACCACTGAAAACTAAACATGTACCTGCAGTTCACTTGATTGGCTGGTCACTTTCAGATTGTTTATACTTAAGAGTAGGAATAAACTTTTTGAAACTTTTTTTTGAAGGTTTTTATATTGTGACTTGACACAATGGAAATACTGAATCTGGGGAAAATGTATTTGAGCTGCTTTTTTTTTCCCAATGCTGTACTACTGTTTAAGATTTGAGTTTTAATGCAGAGTGCTTATATTGGTCTATGTCAGAGTTAAAAAAAAAAAAAAAGGCTGAATTAAAGTTGCCATTCAATATTATTTAAGAATAAAAAGTGGCTGTCTTGGTTCTCTGATTTAAACATAAGTTTACCCAAGGCAATGATCAAATATAATCTTTGGGGGCTTTGAATTACTCCAATCTAGGTACCATCCACATAAACTTAATGCTTCTATATAGCAAATACTTTACCAATTAAAATGAGTTACAGCAGAATTAAAGCTTTATTTTCTAGGGTTTTTCCTGCATAAAAATGAATACCTCTTAGCATTTTAATGAGCCTTCTTGTAACGATATACTTAAAAGTTAAGTCATTGCACTGAAACTAACTTATGAACAACATTTTGAGGAGTAACTGTACACAGGTCAAAGGCTTGTATTTGATTAAGATGAAAAGTTATTTTTTTATAGTCATTGATTTCTAAAGCTTATTCTAGTGTCTGTATATATACATACAGTAAGGTGTTTTGTTAGGCCTGTAATTGGCAGGATGTCAAAACTCATTAATGCATACAAGATGCTCTTTGCAAGTTCACAGGGTGCAATTTTTGAGACCTGTTCTGGAGGCTTTGTGGGAATCTTACCACTGAATTTAAAAGCTGGTTAATTGGACACAACTAAGGAGAAAACACCCATACAGATTCCGAAGCTGGAGGCTAATGTGAATGTGCTTATTTTCCCAGGTGCCAAAAAGCATTAGAGTTTCTATGGCCAGAAGTTAAAACAGCGGTTTTACGCTGCTTCCAACTAAGTTACAATGCCTGCTTTGAAGAGGGTAACCAGAGTTTCAGATTATTAGTAGGGAAGTGGACACTTGCACTGCTACTTCAGGTATTGAAAATGCACTCTAATGGTGCAACTAAAGAGTCTATGAAACAGGAATTCAGATGATTTGTGCAGTCTCTGTACCGCAGTGGATTTGTTTTCCCTGCAAATAATCCATACTGATTTCACAAGTTCTTTAAAATGACACTGTATCCATTATACGTAGGAAATCTTGTCTGACTTGTGATCTAGTACTACTTTGTCCTGAGCAGATTCACCAGACTAAATCTGCTGATTATGTGAGGAGGAATGAAATAACTTTAGATTAATTGCAGAACAACATAAATTCATAAGTAGAATAGAAAATCTTTTCAAGTGCCATTTTTAAGTGTTTAGCTTGAGGAAATTGAAGCTGATAAGACTATTAGTATTTGAAACCTGAAAAGGGAAAAGTCTCTGCTACTGTTGGCGTGAAATAGGCTGCATAATTACAGCTGCTTCATGAGCATTGATGCTGGAAGTTCTTTTCTATCCTCATGATGTTTGGTAGCTTACAGCATTTAGAGCTTCACAAAAATAATTGTATTGAGCATTGTAGACAATACACTGTGATTGCATATGACTGCATGTCTCTAAAAAAGATTAAGACAACAGCTTTATTTGAAGTTCAAATGGAAAAGCATCCCTGAACAACTTAAGTTTGGGTTTAGATTAATGGAGTACTGATACATGGTTGACCAAAGTCTCAAAAACAATAGCAAGTAATATTGTGGTTATCTGTAGTTTGAGTGCAAACATAAGAAAAGGAGTGAAATTTCTAGCAAAGGGTTCCAAATTATCTCTGGAATAAAGAGATTATACCTCTCTTCAAATAAAAACTTGATATGTCATCTTTAAAAGATGGTGTTACTTGGAAATAAACATAACCATAAACCAGTTTTCCACATGGGATATCTTGCTTTTGTCTCTGTGGATTTTTTGCTTTGATTTTTAAAATATATATATATATTTAATTCCTATGGGTTGAGAAGTTGAAATGTTCTGGAGTTGAAGTTATTGATAGGGATAGGGCTTACGCGCGTTGCAATGTTTTGTACATTATGTCTACTGTAAAAAGAATTGATTGTACGTACAAATGGCTGTTGTGTGAATAAACTTTTTCTTACATTCTGGAACATAGGTAGTGTTCAAAAATGTTTCACAGGTATGTTTTGAAAAGTTGGAGATGGAAAAGCACAATAAACCCAGAGGCTGGATAGAATGAAGTAAAGTGTTTGAGATGGGCTGTCTAGTATTTCCCTGTGGAGACCCTAAGCTTATAAAACAAGTGTCTTCAGAAACTCTTTTAAGAAGATTAAGAGAAAGATAAATGGAGGTGATTGCTGTCCAAAGCATTTCATTTCAAGCACAGCTGATAAACTAACTAGGAGTTCCATACTTAAAAATAGTCTTGTTTTTTCATTCTAGTATCTTTGTCTGCTTTAACTGTATTTCTTGGAGTTAATCAATTCCCATCTATTTCTGACCATCTGGTGGTTAAAATGCTTTGTAGGTGGCACCATACATCTTAGATGCTCTCTGGCTTGTTCAGCTTGGCATGATGGTCTGGGTTTACGATCATTCTGCTGGCTGATGTTTTGCCAAAGCAATGTAAAAAGCCAAATTAAGTGGCCCTGTGGTAATTGTACTTAAGTTCTTGTGTGTCACTGTGCTGGGATATTACTTTTTTTTCCTGGTGTTCAGAAGAAAGTGGGTGTTTATTGTCATCTCACCCAAAATGAGACTCAATGGGTGGACTTGGATTGAAAGTATAATACTTAATGATGTTTTAACAATATAGCAGAATTTACTCAAAGAAAAGGCACCATGAAGTTAGGATGAAGCAGTCAAGAAACTCTTCTGATGTAATCACAAGACCAAAGCATCTCCAAGAATTCTGGACCTAAGAATGTATATTAGTTGGTTGAGACTTTCTCACTTAAAGAGGAGGGCTCCCAGTGTAAACTACATTTAAGCCAGTTAAAATGCCATGGTTTGGTGATCCTTCCACTGATTCATGTGCCCATTCTTCAGGAAAAAATATGAATTATGGTTGTGTCGTGGTTTAGGCCCAGCTTGCAGCTAAGCACCACACAACTGCTTGCTTTCCCCACCCTCCTCTCCTCCCACTCCAATGGAATGGAGAGGAGAATCAAAATAGAACTTGTAGGTTTAGATAGGAACAGTTTATTAATTGAAAACAAACTAAAATATAGTAATAATAGTAATGGATAATGAGGGGGGAGGGAACAAACAAGTGATGCACAATATTTCTTTCTGGGTAGTTTCCCCAGTTTATATACTATGGTGTTCTGTGGTGTGGAATATCCTTTTGGGCAGTTCAGGTCACCTGTCCCAAATATGCTCGCTCCTGGTTTTCTTTTGTGCAGCTCCTCACTGGCAGAGCGTGGGACACACACAGACAGGTCCAAGTCCTTCACTTAGGATAAACATGGGTGGGTTATCAGCATTATTCTCATGCTGAATCCAAACCACTGTACCAGCTCCTGAGAAGAAATTATCTCTATCCCAGCCCAAGCCAGGACAGTTTATAGTATCTGACGGACACATGGAGCTTATGCCAGGAAAGCAGTTACATAAATTAAAGGTGATGCATGGCATTCATCTTTCAGGAGTGAAGTAACTTCTGCAAGTTGTTACTCTAGGACTTTATTCCTTAACATTAGGGAAGTCACAAAAAAAAAGCTTATTTCAGTTTTTTTTCATGTGACTTAAATATACATTTGTGATTATGGTCCCAGGGGAATATTCGTGTCAGATTTTTCATAAGCAGTGAGGGGACAGGAATTGCTTTATTAGAGTGCAAGTGTTGTATTTTGTTTGGTTTTTTTATTATTGAGGGATTTTGCTCAGTTTTCTAGCATAAAGCAGAACAACATTAGAAATATGAGGAATTGATAAATCATATTGCATAGTTTCAGGGTTTTTGAATAGACCATACAGCTGAAGAGCGTCTCGAAATTTCCTTTGGTAAGAGATTAAATAGAGAATGGTTGTGTTGCATTGGGACAATAGCTGAAGTAGATTGCTTTAGGAAAACATTGCAGATATAGAACTGTATTAATTTTCAATTTCTTGGCTGTTAAATTTTCTGATTCAGTAATCAGTGTAAATAAGAGCATTATTTAATGTATGCTGCCTGAACTTTGTGGGTAAGTGTTTAGTGCAGCTGACATGAATTACTCCAATTGTGAAACTTTTTGTTGAGCCTGTTGGTGCAAGTTTGAAGCATTGATGAGTTTAAGTTAAAATATGTTAGCAGCTTTTTCAATTTTGAGACTTAAAAATTTATTTCTAAGCGTAGTGAAAGGAATGGCCTTTAAAGACTGACAAGTATGTTAATTCAGTATGAATGTTGTTCAGCATTGGATTTGACAATGCTAATGTCAAAAGAAAAATGCTTTAAAAGGAAAAAAACACAGCTTTTTCTCTCCCCTTATTAAAATTTATTTAAGATAATTACCTTCTTGTGGCTTGAAGTCTTAAATTTCATTGGTGGTCTTAGGGTTTGCTTTGATCAGTGTAAGCCATGTATTTAGTGTTTGTTTGCATGTTCGTTGCTCCTAGTAGTATATGGGGTTTTTTAACACTGATTTTAAGTTTTTCTTTTTTGCTTTCTGCAGACCTAAGTGTCTTTAAAGAAAGATTGTCAATAAGCCATAGTTGCCCAGGTTTTTGAATTAACACCTTGTTAGCTCATGTAAGTGCAAACCCTATATTTTTTAATGTCATCTTACCTTGAAAGTGAGAATGAAAGCATGCTGCTAGTAGTTAATAAAAGTAGTCCATGAAATCTTTGAAATCAGGTTTAGATTTCATGGACTCTCTTAATTCCCCCAGTTTTTTAGTTGGGTAAGTTGAGGCAATACTGCAAAAGTGCTAGTGCAGGACAAAACTCTGTTTGGCAGTGGAAGGAAGAAGCATTTCTCAGAACAACCCTGAAGTAGCTTATCCGAGTATTAAAAGTATATGAACTTCTTAAAGCTGTAATCTATGCTATCACATTGCAGATGTGCCCTTTAAGCAGACATCCTCTGTTGCTGTAGCAGGGGCTGTGATTGGAGCAGTCCTTGCTCTTTTTATCATTACCATCTTTGTGACAGTGCTGCTGACCCCAAGGAAGAAAAGGCCAGCCTATCTTGACAAAGTGTGAGTATGCATTGGGCTTTTGGTTGTTTTATTCAGTTGAAAGAAATGTGCAGAAAGCATTTGTTCTATATGGGAATTTAAGTGTCTGACTTAATTTAGCAACTATTCAGCTTTTGTGATTCAAGGCTCTATTTTCAGGGTAAACAAATGTGAAATCACACTTGCATTTCTGAAAAATAAATGAGAAAGATAACAATTACTTCAGAAGTAGTATAATGCTTTATCTCTTGAGAAGTTTGGGGTTTTTTTGAAGGAAAACTACTAATGGATTTAACTGGAGGGCAAAGAAAAGTTCCCTCTTGACTGATGCCAGTGACTGCTAGTTTGTTGTAACTGTGGGTCTAACTTGCAAATAAATTTGGCCATGCTTTGCAGATGTGAAGACCCCCTAAAATTAATCCTGAAACGTTTGTAAAATTAAGCAAGCTCCCACAGATATGTGCTCAGAAATTACTGTCTTGTGCTTTCTGGAATGTTGGTTGTTTCTTCAAGTCTCTGGCACAGACACGCAGTTTATTTTATTCAATGTGATCAAACACAAAAGAAGGAAACAAAAACATCTGAAAAGATGTTATCAGTTAAAGTGGATGATGTCTAGATCCTGTTTGGAACACACATTAAAAAGTGACGTGGGCTTAGAATATTTGTGAATATGAGTTTTCTTACATCCCATTGCAGTTTCTTACATCCTATATATAGTTAACACTTAAAGTGAATGAGAAATGCTATTAATGTTTGTATATATAGTTAATTAGAGCTAGAGTAAAATAACTTAGAGCCTTCAGCATAAAATAAGTTTCCTCATTTGCATTGAGCTAGCAGGATGAGTCAAAAGTCTTCTTTTTGAGCAACTTCTAACATGGTTAGAAATGCTGTTTCTTGTTTGTGTCTCTTAAATTCTGTATCTGAAGCATATTTATATGAATGATCTTACACATTTAAATTCTTTTATAACCATTTGCTTTCACTGAGAAAGTTAAAATAGAAAAAGTCTTGCTAGTGAGGCTTTCTCAAAGGATTTTTAAGGAAAGACTATAGTTAAAAATGTTGTTCAAGCTGTATCTCATAATGTTAGATACCAGTAATGTCTAATCATCCTTAGTTGGAGTGTATGGGGGAAGTTCAATCTGCCTAACACAGGATACAATAAATTACAAGTTCTGGGTGGAGCTTTTCTACAAAAAAGTGTGTGGCTGAATAATAGCCAGTGGTAGACATGTTCCATTACAATATATCACATCTGAGTCATTGCTGGCTGAAAAGTGTTTGTCCCTGAGTACTGAGTGTGGGGTGATTTGGCAGTTAATGTCTGACCATTCAATTGGACTTCACAAACATGATGTGTCATACTCATTCCCTCTTTACTACAGGATTGATCTGCCACCCACTCACAAACCAGCCTCATTTGAGGAGAGAACATTGTCAGTACCACAGAAAGAAGCTATGCTTCAGGTGAGTAAGTGTTTATATGCATCTTAAATTGACTCAAGGAAAGTGTTAACTTTGCTTCATTATGTTAATTTGGTCTGGTTTTGCTTTCCTGGCAATATATGGAACCTTTCAATGGTGTCACAACCAAGCTGTTTCCCTACATATGTGGTATCCAAGTCTCTTATCTGTATTGTTGAAGTCATCCTCAGAGGTCAGGAAGCTGGTAGACAGATCATCTTGTATTTCTAACAGCCTTTGATAGACACGGCTCCTTTTGAATTAGAAAAACCTATAGTTGAAATTCAGTGGTGAGAGACTACACATAGCTTTAAAAAGCTGTCTTCATAAGGGGGGAAAATGATGCTTGGTAAACTTAAAAAGTGATGTTATCAACTCCCTTGCTAGTAGCAACTGCCATTCTTTTGAGTTACTAATGTTTGAGGGGTGGGGATAGATTGGAGTTTGGGCTTTGACATGGCTAATTTACCAAAGTATGAGTTTAATTCTCGTTGAAGATCACTATTTAGATCATTTTTAAATACTTGCAATTATGTAACTCGTATTGTTGTCTTTTTGCACTTAACCAGCAGCAAAATACCCATACCAATTTTGTGATGAACAGTTGAATTTTTAGTGTGCTTTTAGGGATAGCTTCTTTTCATCTAAAATAATGCTATCCAAGCAAGACAGCAATAGGGTAAATACTTTGCCAGCATTTAGTGTTTGTGTGGGTGTTGTCTGATCAAACAGGCTCGTAGAAGTCACACTGGAAAGTTAATTCTAGCTAATGAAACAGTTTGAATGTGTGGGGAGCAAGGAAGGATAGGGCTATATTCTTCCTTACAATATGGTTTTGAGGGGGATTGGACTGCTTGGGAAACTTCTGGTGAATTCAGGCTTCTCTTGCACTAGGCATTATAGAGAAGATCTGTTCTTGAGAGATGACTTAAGCTAATATCATTGTTATTACACTTCATATAATAAACCAGTCAGTTATAGATCCATCCTGGCCATGGCCTCTGAAGTGTCTTTTTGTGTGTGTGTTTATAATAAATTAATCAGTCAGATTTTTAGTTCTGCCTACATTGAGGAAAACTTCCATCATCTATGAGTATTTGTAAGCATTAGATTGCATTGTTTTTAATAAAATTTTTGCTCAATCATCAGTATGTACCATAAATAATGTGAATCTAACTACTGAGTGCTGAATTGTAACACTGAGCTAATTAAAACAATCATTTGTAAGAAATACTATTTTTCAAATACTATGGTGTATCTTTGCAGCTTTAAGGAGCTATAAAAGTCCTTTCTCATAGAGGGGAAAAATCTTTACCTGCCTTTAAGAAGAATTTTGATGGAGTTCTTAATAACATTGAAAATATTCTTGTAGATTTTCTTTGTGATTGATGGTTACTAAAGCTCACTAAATATCAGTTGCTGATAAGAGCTTTCCTTATGTCGTCAGTGTTACAATGGGTAATACTTGTGTATATTGTTCTTGGGTGAAGCAGGAAACTGTTCTGAGAACCATTGCTGCCTTTAGTAGCAGCCTGATGATTATAACATTGTGAAAGTAGAAAACATTTTGTTGGCATAAAGAAAAGTAGGTTTTCATCTTCTTGACTTAAAGGTGGTATAGCACCAAAGATGACAGAAAAGAACCAATGCTTTTCTGTGCTCAGCTTGGGCATCATAGTTATTTCTTCTGTTGCTACAGTGCTCAACAATTGCAATTGTTGATGAATCATTCTTCTGCCAATATTCCTGCTTAAAGTATTTGAGAAATATTCTCTTGCTTATAGAATCAAAAGATATGGTCTATTGTGGTATTTGTGCATCTGTAGTGCTGCTAGATGACAAAATGACAAGACTAGGAAATGCAATTATTTGTCCTTTGCAAAGTAACTTATAAAGGAGGTAGACATAAGAAAATATCTACCTTATTGCTTCTCCAGAACTTTGAATTTTTTTCTAGGTTGTGCTTACTGTGGCTTCTGTTAATGGGTACTAAAGAATTTAGACTGAAGCTGACTGTAGTCTTGGAATGTTTAATTAAACGTTTTATGAAAATGTATTTTGTAAATAGAGAAAAAAAAACCATAAAGAGACTGAATTGAATATTTGTTTTCCTCAAGTTAGATAAACAGAGTTTTAAGTTGTTTTGGGAGGAGAAAGATTCCTCTTCAGGTTAGGTGTTAACTAGGCTTTATTTAAGAAATGGATGTTGGCATAACACTGTTAGTGTACCTGTGTTTTTCTCTCTGTGGAACTCCAGAACTGAAACTACCTGGAGCTGGAGGCTGCCTTCCTAGCTGATACTGCCTCTAATCAGTATGTTCTCTGTTATGCTTGAGGCAAGAGCTTAATTTTATCTAACAGAAATAAATGTCAAAATACTGGCTTTAGCCAAGAAGTGATTGGTTGCATTGTTTTGGTGTAACAAGCCAACATTTGGATAGCTGTAAAGAGACAAAAGAAACAAGTTAGCCTGTCAGGATGTCTCATCCTGTGTGACTGAATGTCTGTACTCACCACTGTGCTACCTGATGTTCCAGTTGCTGCCTTGCCTACCCAGAATGAGATGCCAGGTGAGCCTCTCACTGGGTAGGTCTGATGTAAACTTGTGCATCTGCTGAAAACAGCTGTAGGGGAAGTGGCACTGCTTTGTCAACCACAATAGATGATCAGTTCAGCCTGAGTGGAAATCATAGGCTGCACAAAGGTGCAAAGTAATAAAGAGTGAATTTAAATGGTGTCTTCTGCATACTCACAATAACTTAGAATTTAAAGTGCATTTATTCAATTTAGGCTGATTCTGGTAAGTTGTTATAAATAATGTGCAATTTTTCAGTCATCTTTACTGTTATTGTTCAAATCATGGACAGTAGGTCTTTTTTTTGATCTTATAAAGTATTTGAGATTCAACTGATGATGCTGAAATTCTCCTGTTTGTATCCCAGCAATCACTATTTAATTATTTTTATGCATATCTGAGTCAGCAGCTGATGGTATTAAATTGAAGGGAAGTATTCTGGACCTCTGACAATACTGGATAGCCAGTGTCTTTCATGGATACTTCTTGAGATTTGGAAACTTTGTTTACTTTAAATATATGTTATCATTTACATGCTAGTGTTAATAATGAACTACCAGTATGTACCAGTACCATCTAAGTGAGTACTTGTAATTTCTCTGTACTGATATTTGCAGATACCAATTCCTGTACTCATGTGAATCCCTTCAGAACTGAAAAAAGCTGGCTCACTTATGGCCCTAAAAGCATGAGGCAGAAGCCCAAAACATAGGAATACTATGAAAAAATTACATTATAGCTTTATTTACTATGAAGACTGTAAGTTCATCTTTGTCAGCTCTTTTGTCAACAGCACTGTTGCTGTTGTCCGGGTGTTGTTTTAATAATCACTGCCATGGAAATACTATTCTGTTACTCAGAACTATTCATTACATGTAATGTGAAAGAGTGGTGAGCCTGAAGGTTATATCCTTGGTGAGAGAGGAATCTCTGCCTGTGGCAATGTGGTTTTTGAGGCCAATCAGGAAGAAGTTGAGCAATGGGAGAATTCCGGTGGCTTAAAGAGGAATTTTTTTCTATTGCATAATATTTTAAAAAGGAGTGTAAGAGGGTGCACTAGTTCGAGCAGTCCTTGGAATCATTATAGTTTGCTTCACTGTTTCAAACAATGTATTACTAAGATGCAAAAACTTCTTTACTTTCCTCTAAACATGCTTGAGTTGGGCAGTCTTTGACAATGTGAAAGAACTGAAGTTATTACCACCTTGACAGGTGATTCTGAAGGAAAGAGAAAAAGCATGTTTTGCACAATGCAGTGCAACATTCAGACTTGTTGAAGGATTCAAAATTTAAAAAGGCTCTTCTGTAGCAACAGGAGTAAGAGTAGGTAAGGGAAATGCTGCCCAGTACATATGTCTGGCCAGATGTGCAGGTTGGAAGAGTGCCTCACTTAGCCAAGCAAAGCTTTTTACCTGTAGTATTTGTATTACTGATCAAAACAGTAGAGAAAAAGGTGAAGTTGTCTTAGCACCATTAAAAGCATCAAATACCATTTAGCAAACGATGATGTCTCTGAATCAAATTTGAAAACATCAGCCACTGAACTCTTAAATGTAGTATAATACTGATTCATTTATAGATTATGGCTCTCTTGCACTCTTCTAGTTCTTTTTCCAAGGCTTTTCATGCAGGTGGGAATATCTGTTCCTTGATGAAAAAGGAAGCATTGTTATTATTTGCCTTAAACCAAAGCACTGTTTAGACAAACAAGATTGAATGGATGGGAGCACAAAAATGTGTATCCATAAAATTATCTGTATTGATAAAGGACCTTGCAATAGGGGAAAAAATTTACCAGATAGGAGTTAAAATAAGGCACAAGGTTTTTTTGTTAGTGCATGCCTTTGTAATGGGATTTCTAAACTGGAAGGGATCAGAAAAGGTAAGATGAAGTTTTAGGTGAGATAATTGGTTTTAGCCATTTGAGGAACTGTTCAAGAACGAGAATTCATAGAGTAAAACCGAGGTTTTATGAAACTCTGCAAAATGTAATGGTAAGACATTGCAAACTTCTGTTAGGAATCCAAGCACAGAACCCCAGGTTGTTTCTATGCAGGAAGAGACAGGCTGTGTAGCTCAGCACCAGTTTTGTTTCACAGAATCCAATGATTTTGATTGTCACTTGCTCCATGGCTGTAAAATGTATAATTTCATTATCTTGCAAAGGTGTTGTCTTTTCATGCCTTATGAGATGGTTTCCTTTGACTTAGTTTTAATTGAATAACCAACTGGACTCTTCTGGTTTCCAGTGTGTTTCTAAATCATGTCCACATCTACTGTTGGTAGAATTTCTCAAGCAGATTTTTTTTGTTGTTGTTTTCCCTTCTTGTGTGGTGAACTCATGCTCTTAGCTCAGGTATGAAAGAGCAATGCTGCCTGCTAAGTGGTAAATCACATATTCTCAGAAATTCAGACTGCATTTTAGGACTTGAGAAGCAAAAGCACAGTGACTTTAAGGGCAGGAGGGGACACTTTGAAATGGAATTACAAGAGAAGTTTGACGAACTAAAGTTGGAAAAACAGACTTGTGAAGATGGTGAAAAATAACTGTTGGAGGAGTGGAGAAGGTTGGGAAATAAATAGATTTTTATCCACTGAGTGATCTACCCATCAAATCCATGCCTCCTCAGTTTAGAGACAAGGATGTCATGTGACAAGGCATCAAATGCTTTGCACAAGTCCAGGTAGGTGACATCCATTGCTCTTCTATTTTCCACCAACACTATGATCCTGTCATAGATAGTCACTAAATTTGTCAGGTTCAATTTGTCCTTAGTGAAACCATGTTGATGGTCACCAACCACTTCCTTATTTCCCCTATGCCTTAGCATAGTTTGCAGGAGAATCTGCTCCTTCATCTTGCTGGACACTGAAGTGTCACTGCCCTGTAGTTCCTCAGGTCATCTTAACTTCCATTTTTAGACTTGAGGGTCTTACTTCCCCTTTTCCAGCCAGTGGGAACCACAGGCCTGCCACTACTTCTAATATAGGATGGATAGTGGGTTAGTCACTTCTGTACAAGTGTCTTCAGAACTTGCAAATGTATCTCATTAGGTCCCATGAACTTGTTCACCTCCAGATTCCTCAGATGATCTTGAACCTCATCTCTTATGGTGGGCGGTTTGGCTGGGGTGGAGCTAATTGTCTTTGCAGTAGCTGGTATTGGAGCCATATTTGGGATTTGTGCTGAAAACAGTGTTGATAACTCAGGAGTTATTCTGTTTCTTGTACTGCCCTGCCAGCAGATGGGCTTGGGGTGTACACAGGAGATTGGGAGAGGGAACAGAGCTGGAACAGGTGACCCTGACTGATCCTCATTTTTTTTCCACCAGCCATTGAATTGTAATAAGGATTCTAAATTATAATCAGTTAAGAAACTTCCTAAGGCAGGTCATAGTTTGGAATGACTGGTGTTTTTTGTATTAATCAAAACTGTTCTGCCGTGTTGAACTTGTTTCCCCTGTAACTTTTCTTCTTTCAGAAAGAACATTTTGCTTTGCAGAGCCAGTACATGGAGAGAGATGCTGGAAACTTGCAGCACATGGTAAATAATATGGCTTGAATTCCCAATTGAAGCTTTGATTACATCTTATTCCATAAAATAAACTTATAATGTGGGTTTTCATTAATTTAAAAAAAAAAATTGTCCATTCTGGTCAATAACTGTTGGATTGTGTGGGTTAAGTGAAAAGTAGCAGTACCAGTTTGCTGATTAATTTAAATACTTTAACACTCCAGCTTTCATTTCTTGGTAAGTAACATAAAGCAGAGGAGTGCTGACAGACATTTTTGTAGTTGGTGATTTGCTCTTTGGATTTATTGAGCTTTAGAGTCCAACTTCATTTGAAACAAACTTGAGGTTACCTCTGTCTGTTAGTGGAATTTTTAAGTTTCTATTTCTTTATTCTTAAGATTGTCTTGGAAATCATGTATCTTTGATTTTGGTTGAAGTTTTACCAAGAAAAGGAATTGCAGGTTCTGTACATGAACTATGAAACTTACTACTTCTTGTGTGCATTTAGAATGCTGTGAATGGAAGGCAACTTACTTGTGGGGATGAAGAGCCACAGGAACAAGAGGGTCTTCAGCCTATGTATCCTGTCTATCAGCAAACTTACTGCAAAAATTGGAGCAACAGATACCCACAAAACTCAGGACCTGGAAGAGTCTACATCAATCCAAGGGAACATTATGTATGATTCTTAACCCAGATGTCTTTAACAAGGATTTAAATACCTGTTGAATATATGACCCTCATGTCTTGTTGACTTTCATCTCTAAAATAATTGGAGTTTTTTTCATGTGTGAAGAAATTGTATGGATAATTTTAAATAGGTAAACTATTTGAGACTTGCCTCTAGTCTTTGGTATATCTGTGTTTTTATAGTAATATCAATCTGCCAAATGAGGAGAGCCATTTAGCTTTATTAACCTTCACAGTTATAAGCTGTATAACCTGTATTAATTGGTTGGCACATGCCAAAATGTAGTTGAGCTTTTTCACTGGCTATCTCTGGGAACATTCTCTCTAGATATTTTACAATAACATTAGCCATATAAAAGTGAATTAATATGAGCAAGACAACTGAATCCCTTGTGACATGAGCAGTCTCAGGCTGAGACATTTTTTTCATCTTAGAAAACTTGGGATATGATTTTGACTGCCCTTAGCTATTGATTTCTCAACCACCTCTACCTCTCTCAGTCAAATGAACAACTAGACTACCTCTCAAACACTGGCTGGTCCATAAACTACACTGTTTTCCCACCTTTTTAAAAGTGAAGCAATTGCCTTACATCAAAAGCATTTTATTGTCTGTTGATTCTGCCTGTTGCTGGCTTTGCTTTTACAGTTAGATCTGCAGGAAACTTAGTTGAAGGCAGTAGATGACTAGGCAGACAGAACTTTCTGTGAGTGTCTTTTGTGAAGCTGCCTCTTACCCTTAAACTGCTATTTAGCTGTTTTCCCAAGTATGACTCCTATTTTAGATGCTGCAGAGTTTATTTTCCTTGGTAATAAACACATCCCTTGTTTTTTCTCAATTTGCAACAGAACTGCCTGTGATGTGTTCTTATGTCTTAGCAAGAAAAGAAAAGTTTCAGTCAATTTCAAATGCTTGTCAGCACTGTCATTTAATCTTAGCCAGTAGTAACTGGCCAAGAAGTAACTGGAGAATGTTCTGATGTTACCAGTGCTAACAGTATCCCACATGAATCTTTATGTGTCTGTGGTAATGCTTAAAAAATTAAGCAGTATCTTTCTAGAAAAATAAGTTTTCCTGTAAACTAAAAAGTAAATATTTAGCAAGTAAAAAATATGTATATAATGTGTTAGTGAGCTCATAGAACAATCTTAAAATATTTTAAGACAGTAGAAAAACGAGTTATGTCTAAAATTTACCAGAGAAACTTAACAGACTTGAGTATTCTCTAAGTATGTATGCACATAAGTACAGAATGATGATTTTTGGTCAGATGACATGAAAGATGTAATGTTAAGAATGGCTGTGTCACACTGAACTAGCTGTTGTACAGAACTGAACATTACTTCTGGGATATTAGTGTGTTTCTCTGCAGATGATTGGATTTTTTTAGAGGCAAGAGCCAAGCTGTAGAAGCAGCAGAATTGACAGCTGGCATAGGTGAGTGTGCTGCAGGCAGGGGCCATTGTTAAACCTGTGTTCAACCTGCATTCATCTCCATCACAGTACAAGTTAATGAGATCCCTGTCCACAGTAGGGCCAGGTAAATTAAATGCTTCTAGCTTGTTGCAGGTAGCAGCTAGAATATGGCTTGGGTGCCTGTGTTCTGGGCACTGTAGAAGTAGATATTAGCTGTTCTCTTGCTAAGCAGCTTTCTGTTAAATGATGTAGTTGAAGTTGATGACTGAAGGAATGGCAAAAAGAAAGGTTGGACAGAACCTGCTTCTTGGGAGATGTTTTTGAAGCATTGTCACCTTGCTTTTCTGTTAGGAACTGGGCACATTCATGTAAATTGAGCAGCTGTTCTCAATTTTAAAGTTTCCTGCTATATTTGAGACCTAAAGAAGGGCTTGTGTCCCCCAAAAATGTTTTTCCATGATGTTAGTTTAAGTAGCTACCTCTGCACATGAGCATTGCCTCACCTATCCTTACATTACTGCAGCTCCAAAAAGCATCAGCTGTAACAAAACAGTGTCTTAGCCAAATGAATAACAGAACATTGAGATGAACTGTATTGCTTAAGATAATTTGGTCAATATTACTGAGCAAAACTTGATACCAAAAATATTTGAATAGACATTATAGAATGGTTGAAAACTGTTGCTGTGGCAGTGCTTCCTCTGCATTCATTAGTACAATGTGGTATTGAGCAGGTGATCATTTCAATCCCTTTTGTAAAAAACAATTACTTTGGTTTCAGACTCAGACCTCTTCTACTGTTTTTTATAATTATTTGCAGATACTTTTTTTTTTTTTTTTTTTTGGAAGAGTTAAAACTTTGGGGGAAGGAAGAATGCTATCAACAAAGCTATAATTGTTTTTTTAATTTGTAAAAATAGTTTAAAAAAAAAATTTAATCCGACTGTGTTGTCCAAGTTATATATCAAGAAACTACAGAAAGATTTGCAAACTACCCATCAGGATGTAGTTTGCCCTGAAGTCATTAGGGAAGTACATAATCACCTACAGGTTTATTACCTGTGAGAAATAGTTTCTTTGTAATCTGTTCAGGGACATTTAGTGTATTAGGTTTTTGAAATGTTGCTTTTAGTTTTAAGTGTGGCTGGATTTGGGGGGAGGGCATTTGGCATAGAATGCTCAGAAGAGAACAGAAAAAATGTCTGCTGATTAGGCTTTCTCACTGAAAGGATTGTACATATAGAAGTAAGTCTGATCTGCTTTTTCAAGATGTAGAAAATGTCCTTTTTTTATTTTTGTACATTTTCAAATGCTTGTATTTGTAATTTGATCGGAATAAAAACATTAAAAACATGAAATTTTCTCCTGTTGTTTAGATTTAAGATTGCTTAAAATGCAAAGTCTGGTAAAATGCATCCACGTCTTTGGTATGTTTCTTCTGTGGTTGTATATGCAGATCATGTTTTTTGTCCTAACAGTACCACTTTGGAATATTGTGGTGTTGCATGCTGAAATCCTTTCAACTTTTGTCTTACATAACAGGAGGCACATAGTACTGTGTGAAAATCCTCCACTTAGGTGAACTGAACACCCAGAATCACTGGTGAGGGAGGTAGGGAATGAGAGGAAAATTAGTAATTCACATCTCTAGCATTGGTACATGTAAATTGTCCTCTGCCCAAGTATCTCTAAATTCTACAAGGTAGCCTGATTATAAAAAGTATAAGATTTAATATTTGGAGTATGTCCAAAATGACTGTGGATACAATACGAATGAAAACTAAGAAATTGTACTATTAAAAGTAAGGAAACACTTAACAAGGTGTTATTAAAGGACTCCCACTGTTCATTCACAAATTATCTAATGTATTGAGTATTGAGCTCAAGGAAAGCACAATAAAAATGTGTGATAGTTTATGAAGAGTGAAGGGAAACTTTTCACTTTTCACGTTCTGGGTTGTTAACTTTGCCTTTTTTCTGGCAATGTTGTTGCTCTTTTGTCCTCTGAGGGATGCAAGTTCAAGTGCTATGTTGTTATATAGGTAATTAAAATTTATTGCAGTAACTTTTTAATGCCCCAGACCTGAAATCACTCTATCTGAACCACTGTGTTGTGTGAAGGCTGAGTGCTTTACCAACAAGTAGCTGCAGAGCAGAAGAAATTGTTTGGACCACTTGGGCCACTTCAGAGGTTGCTGACGAGGACAGGTAAAGCTCCAGGTGAAAAAAGAAATGTCTGTGTAGTTTGCTGCTTGTCTGCCCTGTGGGAGGTGGCCTGGCGTTTTTTGTCCACCTGTGGCACATGTCCAGACTATTGGGAGACTGGATTTGACCTTCTGACAGAAGGTGAAGATGTGATATTTCTGTGACGTCCATTTATGAAAAGGTATGTGGTGAATAGCTTAATACCTTTAGCTGAATTATATTGAAAATGCACAAAAAATACGTTATGAATCTTAGCAGTGATTATTCAAACAATGTGAGAAACCCAAGTAGGATGTGTTAGGCATTTTAATCTGCATTGACAACCCCACAGTGAAATTTTTTCTATATTTGTTTTGTGATCCTAGTTTTGATTTTATGCTATATCTAAATCAAGATCCTTCAACTGGCACCAGAAAATAAATTGTATTTAAAAGCCTACAAGTCAAGCTGTGACTCTTCTACACCTTTGTGGGACTAGTAATCAGGACTGTAAATTGGAATTTATCTATTCTGAGACTTAAGTTGGAAATCAAGCAGACTCCAGCTTCCTCATCAACTAAGATAAATTTGCATTTCTATGCAGAGCCATGCACAAAATGCATAGAGTGTGCTAAATATATTAAAACATCATTTCAATTTGACTGAGTTTAGCCACAGATTTATTACATTCCCATCTGAAATTTTATTAGGTTAAATTAGACTTATTATCGTTCAGAGATTTACAGGAAATAACTACTCTAGTACTCTAATGCTGATTGTCAGAGGAAGAAGTTTAAGATATGCTGTAAGAGATTCCACTGTCCTTTTTTTTTTTTTTTTTTTTGGTCCTTTTCCCAGTGTTAGATTTTATTTGTTTATTACTGTCTTGGATATCTGAATTATTACTTCTAATAGTGTTGCCACATTAGATCCTGTTCTTAGGAGGATGTGCCTGCAGGTTCAGTTTCCCTGACACTTCATCTTGCCTGTCCTATTAAGAAGTCTCATAGTCCTCTGTATGACTTCAGATGTTCTGTGCTTTAACAGCTCCATTCCTTGACAGCAAAATATTTGGGCCAGTATTGTTTACCCAGTTCAGCTATAACAAACTCCAGAAAATGACACTGTCCCTGCTGATGTGTCGCTATATGAGCAGGAGGTTGTGTGCAGTGCAGTGGTGTACCCACAGAAAATGCTTCAGCCCTGCCAGTTGCCTCCTGGCTGGTCAGTGGAGAGGCAAACAGCTGTCCAGGTGAGGTCTCTACTGTCATCATAGTGCTTTGTACTTAAAAGAAAAAGAATTCAGAGATATACATAACTTTTCTGAACTGCTGTCATAATTTGGGAATAATTGCTTTCTGGCAGTATTTGTGGCAAAAGTTTAATTCCTTGTCAAGCAGAGCAGTTGGATTTCTGTCTCATGTTTGACTGACCTGGCTCTTTTAAGATGAGACTTCAGCCACTGATGTGATTGCTCCTATTAAGCACAAAAACTGAAGGAGCCTGACTTTAATCCCACAACTAACAAAGTTCATTGCTTCTCTGACATGAATTGAAAGGCAAGAGAGAAATGGCTACGGGCAAATAAAACGTTTTTGTTTTAGCTTTGAAATTTAGATTGCTGGATGACATCAAACACAGATCGGTTTATCCAGCTAGGCTAAGCCAATGGACAGAAGGCTTAAGAGGTGGCCAGGGGAAGGAACACACTGTTTCAGAGTGCAGTGCTTTTTTAGTAATGCTTGTGACATCTCAGTGTGTTGCTTACTTTCGTCTGGATCAATTTCCTGTGGCCATAAATACTGCTAATGACCTTGCATTAGTGGCAAGAAAAAAACCAAACAAATATTGGACAAGGCAAAATGTCTCACCTGTTTGGACGTGGTTTGTCTTGGTTCTTCAAGAAGTTTTAAAACTGACTACTAAAAGGTTGGTTCTTAAAAGTCCCACTAGTTTTAACTAAAAAGTCAAGCCATCTGCTTTACGTTTCCCCCTACCCTGAATTCTTTCTGGGTGAACTTCCCACCTTCAGTCATATGGCACAGATGTATCTACTGCATATAACAAAACTGAATGGTCTCTAATTTTTTAGAATTGGTGTGGCCATTTCCAAGGTTTGTGTGGACAGAAATATGGTTTTCCAGAATATCTCACTGTGGGGTAGTGATCAGCCAGCAAAGCCCCTGGTGTCCTCTGACTTTGTACATTCAGTGGTATAAACCAGAACTTGCAAGTTCTTCTTGCCTCTGTTCTTTCACAGTATGTTTCATTCAGTTCCATTGAGGATTAGTAATGAAAGTATTTCACATTAAAAAGTTGTCAGGCATCTTAAAAATGCCTGCTTGTTTCTGTTAATTCAGCAGTTTGTCTGTCTCCTATTCCTTCCCTGTACCTTTGCTCCTTCTATATTCTTTGGGTTTTTTCTTTGTTCAGTCATCTCATATCTCTCTTTTTTCCAGCTGGGAGAGGTAGCAGTCTCTTTTTTTCCATATTATATTTTCAGCTAAATTATTTCTCACTAATACACCTAGTTAGGGCTTTATTAACAAGAAAATACCTAATGGAGTTCTAAGAATCAGAGTAGGTTCTATTTTGTTCTGTATTTCTCTTACCTTTCTGCTCTGAATTCTTGGGACAGTTAGGTACTTTTCAACTCCATATGGAAATGGTTGAGATTCAGGGCTGCTGAATTCTTTTTCTCCTCTTTCATGTTCTGTAACAGCTTGAGGGATGTGGTGTGTCTATGTTTAACTCCAAGTAATTTTCAAAGTGGAAAATGGGAAACTTGTTGGCATCAGATATTCTTGTTATAGCTGCACAAATGAAGGTAATGTGACATTGCAGATGGTTGAATTACCTGACTTTCAGGTGATATGTGATGTAGAGTAAGCTACATTAGACATTTAGATTATTACTTGCCTATTGCCTTCTTGAGACAGGATAGCTGGTGATAATAAAGTATAGTTTAATAATGATGTAATAGTAGGGCTAGGAATCAGCAAACAAACAGAAAAATATTGTTTTCTGTCAAAGCAGTGACTGTTTTCTGAAACAATTTTAAATGAACCAAAGGTAACCATTGTCTAGAAAGCTCCTCAATTTTGGATGTGTCCTAATAGCAGGAAGAATCTGGTTAATTTGGATGTTGATGCTGCTTAGCTGGTTGTTGAAGGTTACAGTATGTTGTCCCAAATCCAGTTTGGAGGCAGAGAGATTTAGAATTGTCACTTTCAAATGCGTTGAAATCACATCTGACTTTGTCTGCTTAACATGGGATCTGTATACAGATTAATTAGCCACATAGCTGTGCCCCAGTCTTTCCAAAGATTCATCTAAAAAGCCAAAGATAGTTGAATTTCTAGTGTCACTGATCACACTCAAGTGCGTGATTTGCCGAGCAGGTGTAATTGACCCCATGGGTATCTATGTGAAATAAAATGCCCAGTGGATACTTGTATCTAAAAGCATTGATTATACAGTAAGTAGTTTGAGTTACTGTATTGGGAAATAATTCAGTCTTTTTAACTGAAGAAAATCGAATTAACTAAGAAAATCTATTATTTTAAAGAGTGCTGAGGGAGGGGGGGTGGAAGAAGCTGCCGTCAACACCCCAGAATACAAAGTGTCAGCTGAAAGTAGAAAACAAGTTCAACTACAACTGATTAGTCACAGCAAGTAGTGGCATTGGCTTCTCCTGTAATGGAAGTTTCAGCTTTCAGAGAAGTCTTCCTCTTGCAAGAATACCAGAAGACAGAAGATGATTCAGAGCTTTGCAAGTTTTTTGCTTTGCTTGGAAATGCCATCAGCCTTTTGTGTCTAAAGACAAAGCTGGGAATGCACAATGGAGATGCCTGGATGCTGCACGTGCTCACTGCACCTGGGAACCTCGGCAGAAGGACTTCTGCTGCAATTCAGCTTCTCTTGACATCAGCAGTTGGATTTAACTCTGGGCTACTTTCTGCCTCCCTTTGGCCTATGCTGATCCTTCTAGCAATATTTTGGGAATTTTTTTTTTTTTTTTATTACTAATGGTCTAAAAT
This sequence comes from Cichladusa arquata, assembly GCA_026413545.1. Classification (NCBI taxonomy): domain Eukaryota; kingdom Metazoa; phylum Chordata; class Aves; order Passeriformes; family Muscicapidae; genus Cichladusa; species Cichladusa arquata. The sequence goes on from JAOTQP010000001.1 coordinate 98,409,351, forward strand.
TAAAGGAGCCGATGTTGGTGAGCTTCTGAGATGGTGACTTCGACAAACTATGGCAGACCACGGTATGATGATGTAGTAGCAGGCTAAAGGATGCCCTGAAGTGTTTGGAGCTGCTTTGGACCTACCCCAGCACCATTTGACAAGTGCTGTCTGAAACAGTCCTGACGTGCATTAAAAGGAAGAGCTTCCTTAGGAAACTCCACGGAGTCATAGAGGTAGTAGTGCTTTTTTTCTGCTCTTAATGTTTGATTACAACTCACAGCATAATGTTCATAGGCAAGTGGCATCTTAATTTGATCACATGCAATTCATGTCTTCCAATTCCTGAGTAGACGTTTGGTAAAGAGGGGAAGAAGAACCCACTGAGGTGATATGCAAGTAAAGTTGAATCTGAAATGAGCATGTTAAGAGCTATGCTTAAGCAGTTTATGTGGGAGCTCCCTGATAGTTTAGATAAAAGTTGGGCAAGCTGAGCAATTACCATTTATGTGCCGAGCTGTAGAGATGCCAAACCTTGCAAAAAACTGGGAGGAAAGTTTGTTAAATTACACTGAACTAACTCCAACTAGCCAAGTTGCTGTTAATGCAAAAAAAGATTTCATTGATCTCACACAGTAATACTTCTTTCTTTTTTTTTTTTTCTGTTGTTGTTTTTTATTTTTTTTAAGATTCAGAGAAATAAGCAGAAGAAAATTCTTGTAAGCTTCCTACACACAATATGTGTATGATGAGATGCATGTTGATTGATGCAGTTCAGGAAACAGTCTGTTCCCTGTCACAAACTCCATCTTGGCATTTCTTACAAGTTTAATTGTATCAATAATAACACACTCCAACAGCAAATGTTTCCTGGCTTTTTTAACTGGAATTTTGGAATTCTCTAAGAAATCTATGCATTTTTCATATTTCTTCTGAAGCCTGTTAGCTACTTCCTCTTACAAAGATAGGCTTGCTGCTCCTCTGCATCTAACTAAGCATTGCTTTGTCTACTTGGAGATGGAAAGTTAATTTTGAAATATAAGTTATTGTTGCCCATGCTTGACTGACATAAGTTCTAAACAAGACCCCTCTAGTGCTTTTGATTAACCTGTCCCCTTCCCTTTGTGATTTGGAATCTGAAGTTTTTTTACTGAGCTTTGTATTTTCTGTAAGTGTGTGCATTCAGCACCTGTATTTGTTCTGAATTACAGTTAATTTAGACTTACTTACCTGACATTTTTGAAGATGGAACTGAAAAGAAAGGAGGGGAAAAAAAAACCTCATAAAAAAAAAAATTACCTAACTGGATGCTGGTATGTGCTACCACCAAAGTGCCAAAGGACCACTTTAAGGGTTGCCACTGAAGTCCCACTTGTTTGCTGGAGCACTAAACAAATAAGGCTGAAGGGAGTGGTGATTGTTGAGGACTACTGTGCATCTGGATAGCACTCACCCTATCTCAAGATAACTTCCGTTGTATTAAGAGCTTGTATCTCACCCTGATTAGCAACAGGAAATAATTAAAATATAATCAGGCTTTCTTCATTAGAAATGTTCTTGAATACTTTGAAAACTGTCAAATAACTGTCTTCAAAAATGAATGTTCCTATAAATAAAGTAAAAGAATAATGTTGTGTCTCCAATCTTTTTTTTTGTGCATGTTTGGCTCTAATACCAGGATAAGCACACACTGGTTTTGTAAATGCAAAAGACTGAAGCATTTTGAATATTTATACAGACAGGCTAGCAGGGCCAGCTCTTCCATAAGGCTGAAATTCCAGAAAGTCACCATTTGAAGTCAGCTGGTGAAGGGACAAAGATGAAGTTGAACCTGGGTGTGGAATGTATTTAACTCTGAGCCATTGGTACAGTAATACAGGTGAGCTGCTTGTCCTGCTGTTTGCATCTCCCCTGCCTTGGGCGAGTGCCCAAACTGAAGTCTTTTGTTTAGATAAAAACTATCAAAGGTGCCTTTTTGTCTGTTTCCCTCTATGAATTGCTCTGCTATTATTGAAATGCTTCTTGTTCACAAAATATGTTCAGTGAGCACACGGGGCTGCCCATAACAGGTTTTATGTATCTTCAATTAAAACAATAAATGTCAGAACAAAGTGATTGTGCTTCCCCTTAGGCCCATGCACTCGGTTAGCAAGGAAAGCTGGTGGTTACTGCCAGGTAGGTGGTCAGTGCTGCTGCCCTCATTAGGTCTGTGATTGCCTGGAGTAATTATTGTGCAGCTTAACATTTGTGCAGCCAGCTGGAAGATACAGAGGAATATAAAATGATGTGACCCTCATGATACAATGCTGCTGTGCCCCTTCAAGTGAATTTTCTCTTTTGAAACATGGCTTTTTCCTGCTTTTTCCTATTTGAGAGAGCACTGTATGTACAGTGAAGTTGCTTAGATGAAACTGAAACACTTCTTTGTTTCCCAAATTGGAAACCTTGGAAAAAACATAGATTAAATTCTAATTTGAGCTCATGTTGAAATTTTTCTTAAGAGATCCTACACTTCTATTCAGCCTTTGTGAAATCTGAAGATGTATGGTTTTATGGTGAAGTGAAACCTAGTTGCATTTTGCAGTCTTCTGCAAATTCTGTGTATCAGATTGCCAGGAAAAAAAGGTCCTGCAACACAAGTAAGTTTTAGGTTTATTTCTGTGCTGTATCAAGTTTGTGTTCTTCATCAGTATCCTCCATCACTCCTGTCTCTGCTGTGTCTCAGAAATTTATTCAGCTATAATATTTCCTAATAATTAAGGGGTTTTTTTCTGAATTTTTCCATGTTTGCTTTTTCCCTGGTATATGGAAGTTACAATCTAGCCAGAGAATAGATCTCCCTTTAATTGCATATTTGTTAATAATGCCACTTCTTCCTGTTCGTGTGAGTGCACCTTGGCATGCAAGAGGGAACCGAGGAAAGAAAATCCTTTTGCATCAGGATGAGACACCTCCAGCAGCTGCAAATGGTACTGCAAGGGCCTCTTTGTGCCCAGAAATGTGCTCCTCTGTGTGATGTGGTCTGTCACAGGTATAGAAGCTGAGACAGCACAAAGGCTCTGTCTGAAGCTGATGGCTTAGCAGTGATTCCGGTTAGTGTGTCACCGGTGCGAGCCACACTGAATGTGCCCTGTGCACCCCACACGTCCCTGCTGAATGCCAGGATGAGCTGTCAGCCCTGGCAGGCTGCTCCTGTGCCTTTGAAGCTAAACCATATGGAGTGTGAGTGCAATTAAGGCACTACTGCTTTTGCAGTTGCTTACAGTTCCAAATGACTAAAGATGCCCCGAGTGCTTAAGGAATTGCTTAAAATATAATGATGGTAATCTTAGTGAACACAGGAGAAACTGGTGGGATGCTTTTCCCAGATAGAATCATATATGGTGCCAGAATTGCCTACCAATACTGAACTGATGGTGTGAATTTACAAATGAGGAGAAGATTTTCTGAAAAAAAAAAAAAAAAAGTATCCTAGTTTAGCTTCAACTGTACGCTTGCTTCGTTTTGGAAGTCTGGGTTTTTTTGTCGCCCATAGTCACTACAAGAGACTTGCCAATTTCTGTCTTTTGTGGGAAGGGCCAAGGTAGAGTGCTCCAGGAGGGGCTTCACAAACAGAGGGTGGAACTGGCTTTTTCTCTTGGCCTGCTGACCAGGGCACACTGCTGCAAGGTGGAGTTCACCAGAGCAGCCAGATGTTCTCCTGGCTAACCCTTGCTCTGTGCTTCCCCAGTTCCTGCATTTTTTATTGTATGGATCACCCTGAGCTTCTATAACTGAGGAACTGAATCCTGCCGTACACCTGGTTTGATACATTTGTGCTGTGCATAATAGTTTTGATGGGTAGTGGCCACTGAACTTCAACATTATAAGAGAATCAACTTTTTTATCAAAGGGAACATTTTCTTTGTGTGTTTGGTCACACTGTGGGTTTGTGGTTTATTTGTCACAGTGCAGGGGCATGGTTCACTCTGCTGCCATGGTAATGAATCAAAGGTTATCAGCAGCCCAGCAGTCATGATAGATGTAGCTGCACTACAAGCTTTGTCTCTCATAGTGCCTTTAATATTACTTAAATATCTCCAGAGACCTGCTCTGGAGATTGTATTTAAAAACAATAAAAATAAATAATTATTTGTAGATAGAAAAAGGAGCAATGATGTCATTTATTGCCCCTATTTCTTCATAATTCTGTTGTAAGGACAGAATCACTTTAGCAAGTGATCACATAGCTTGGCTTATTGCAACATGTAGTTTCATAACAGGGATAGTTTCTAGTAAATACATGTATTGAAGAGTATAACTGGTCTTTTACCTTTCTCACACATCTTGGGTAATTAATTTGTAATTTAGACATTTTCCCCAACTTTTCACAACATTCAGGAAGCTGCCTCTAACTTGCAGACTTATTAAACTCCTTGTAAAATAAAATCCTATTTCACAGTACTATCCCTGCATCTGTTTATTGTGCTCAGATCTGGAAAGTGGAGCACTTGAAAGGCAAAGAAACCTTATCCAGTGAATTCTGCTCTCCTGTAAGTATCCTTCCTTATTGGCAGAACTTGGATATAATCTGATTTAGGTTAAATCACCGGTGGATTTTTCTCTGAGTCACCACAACACCCAGATTCAGGGTCTATGGAAAAGGAAGACAAGGGGTTATGAGTGGAAAAGGATGCGGCTAACTATTTCTCAGAAGAAAGACTGATGTACCTCTTTGTGTGTGCAAAGTCTAGTAAAAAAAACCAAACAAAAAAACAAATAGCAATGTGGTATATACACACCCTGAGTCCCAGGAAACAACCCCTGAAAAAGCAGGATGATGGAGTTGGGGAACAAACTGTGTATTATTTGGCTTCATAAATAATTATGTCAAGGGGAAGGAATGGTCCACTACAAAAGTGTAGAATTTTAAAGTGTGCTTTTTATTCTTTCCTTAACTGTTGATCTATTCTGTAGTTTCTGAAAACATGAGTTTAGACCAGCAAGGCAAGAGTAAAAGGTGCAGTTTGGTCCTTTGGATAGGTGGTCAGTCTAAGAGACACGTTCATCCCAATTGTAATGCTAGCAGTGAAAGAAGGCTGTATCCAGACTTTACTAAGGCTGCCTGAAAGTGACAGTGCAAACAAGCTTCTGAATGATGAGGTGAACAGGGAAAGAGGGACAGGGATTAGTTTTAGATTGCTAGTTAAACATGAGGCAGACTTCTGCTGGAAACTCACTTAGGTAACATTTATGAACCTGGGGACAAATGCTGTCTGAACTGACAGCAGCAAATGAAAGCATGCCTGCTGAATTGCCCAAGCTATAAAAGAAATCAGAGAGAGCACAGGCTACTTGTTGCTTTGGGTGTAACAGATATTGCACTATGTACCTCTCCAGCCTTACAAAGTACTTACTGCGACTTTGAAATTTTTTTGTGTAGTTCCAGATATTTTATCTGTAGAAATCCTAAGTAAGTAGTAGCTGTGCTTCCCAGAGAGCAGAAATGCTTTCATCTCTCTGGTTTGGAAGATGGGTAGATCAAAAGCCTAGAGAGTGAACTGCTTCCCTGTTGTTAAATGCTTGAGCTCTGAGACATTGGTGTCTGGGGGAGGTATGTGGAAAATGTCCCAGTAAATCTGCTGGGACATATGGAGTACTTAAGAACTTAAAACTAAGACTAGAAGGATATCTCAGGCTGTGAAAGTAAGCTTCCCTGCTGTCACTTCTAGTTGCTCGTATACTCACTTTCACTGACTGGCATTGCTTCATGTGTAAAGCTGTTGTTTTGTGGAAGGCTGTTTAAACATGTGACAGCTCTGCTGGCTGGGACATCCTGATTTCCAGCTTACAGGTGTATTTGGTAAATCCATACTATTTGCTCTTATGATGAATTGTCTTCAGATTGAATTCTTCCTTCCTGCTGTTATGGTCTCTGTAGCTGTATTCACTGGGCTGGTTAAGGAAGTTCAGCTGTCTGTTGGCAATGCCAGATTATTGCATGTGACCCCCTAAAAGATAAATAGTTTCTGAGCCTTTGGCTGGCCTGCTTTGTTGTGAGCGCTTGTAACTTTGGTTCTTAAATCTCATACCAGATACCCCATCAAATCTCACACATAACATCCCTGCTTTAGCTGGTGTTATTTATTAAAATGCAGAAGAGGGTGGGGTTTTTTTTCCCCATCCACACACATGGGAAACAGCATGAGGTTCTTTATCTGCATGGGGTCCCTTTGCAACATGTGGTGGCATTGTAAGTGTTCCCAGTGGCTAACAGAGTAATTAACCTGGCTTTAATTATTTGAAATGCTATATTTGCAGGAGGAGGATACATAATACGAACAATGAGGCATTAGGATGAAATTAATTCCATCAGAGTGGCCAGGAAGTCCTGCAGAGCAGAGTTGTAGTGCACTTGAAATCCCACCAATTAGTGCTGTGAGCCCTCTGGGCCTTGCTCCTGTTGCTGCCTGGAAATCTGCTGCTTCAGTGGAGCACCTTAAATCAGGCATAGCTGGAACTGGAATTGCCTGATTGCCCTCACCCAAACTTCTGTGGCCTGCAGGGCACCTGCTGCCAGGGGCTTACTCAGTGATTTGTGCTGCTTTTAGGGCCTGGGTGGTTTTGTATTTGGAATAGATCATAGCTCTATATAGATGCTTTGTTCACCAACAATGGGGACGGGAAGTTGGTGGTTCTAACAGCAAAGGTATATTTGGAGGAGACCTTACTTCAAGAGCCTGTGGCAGGATCTGAAACTGTTGTTTAACTCACTTAGAAGGCCCTGCTGTTAGCAGTGCACAGGGGGTCTCAGTGGCCCTCCCCAGCTCCGGCATTTTTCACAGTAGAGGTAGATCCAGGGAAGATCCAGGGGTTAGCCAGTGCTTCCAGGGACTGTGAGGAAACAAGCCACAAGGAATGGGAAGGTTTCTTCTGGTGGGGATCTGTTATTTCATACAAATAATGGGGTGTTTGCTATACAGGCAAGGGAATTTAATCACCCTCATTAAGCTACTTGGTGGGCAGAAAGCAAAGCTTTTGTCTCTGCTCCAGTTAATTTTTCAAAACAGAAAATCTTCAGCAGGGGATGTTCAGAACCAGCTAGAACAGGGTGGCCATTATTAATCCTGAAGTTTAGAAACCACATACAACAGAGTTGTATGGAAAATGAAAATTTGGGATTGGCTTTTTCAACTCCATAGTCTGTATTCTCATATTACTTATTAATTCTCCTGAGGTTTAGTGTCTTCTTACAAAATAGCAGTAGTTCCCCAATTTATAGAAGTAATGAGGAAGTATTTGCAACTTCTGAGTTTTTCAACATCAATAACTCTTTACAACCCAGGTAGAGTCATGGTAATTCTGTCTGATTTTGCTATGTGAATTTAATGCTTTGTGGCAGCTTTGATGTCTGCTAAGCCTCTATTGTTCTGCAACTCAGAGGATTTAAGTGCTGGAAAAGTTATTAGATGTCTTGAGTGTGTTTCAACGATGTACAGACTTCCAACATAGAAAACAGTCTAAAGCCTAGGTGCTATTTCTTATTAATGCAAAGTATTAGATGTCAGGGGCGTGGTCAAGCCAAACAACTGGGAACATTTTGAAACAAGTCCTCCTGTAAAGGGGCAAGAAATAACTGGCCTTTCCCCAGTAGCTCAGCTGCTTAGATGAGGATGGAACCCACAATTCTCTATCCCTTCCTGTTGGCTCTCTCACATGTCTGAGATAATGAGTGAGCACTAATGAGCTGCAAGCCCCCAGCGAGGCACTGGGCAGTGCTCAGGCTGCACAAGCTGGACAAGCAGCTCCTGTCTCGTAGGATTTGCAGCCTGAGCGCCCTCACTGCTGGTGTAGCTGAAATTTGTGGGTTTCTTCTCTTTCTGGAACTAAACTTCACAAATCAATGTTGCCATGGAGAAGCGCCTCCTCATCATCAAGGGTAGACGATGAACTAATTAATTGCAGAAATCTGACTGCAGTAGTGATAATACCCCTGGGATATAAAACAGTTTCCATTAAATTCAAATAGCCATTTTCAGGGAAGCAGTATTTCCTTCAACATAATGTAGTGCTGGCTAATCAACTATGATATGAAAATTTAGGCACTGATGGATGTGTAACCAAGAATGTGGATGCTCGGCTAGTTATGAGTGAATAGATATTTCTGATTTCTGCCTTCATTTCTACAGATGTGAGTTTAGGAAAATGAAGAAAAGTTCCTTGGAGTACAAATTGAAGATACATTGTATTTTTTCCTTTCTTTGACATTTTTTAATTGGTAAGAACGTGATATTCTGATGCAAGGAACTTTCTGATTGCCGTGAGATTCCTACATAACTGTTGTCCCTCTCTTTTTTTCTTGCTTACCCATTTTGTTTTTGTCTAGGAAAATCCTTAGCCTTGTCTCTGCTGTCCTAAACTGCTTGCTGAAGAGCATTATTAAGGAGCAGAATGTAACAGGTTTAAATAGAAGTGATACCTTAAATCTTGCTAGCATGAAGACATTGATCATTCTCATATCAAGGGCACATTAAGAATGTCAAACAACTGGAGAAAGAGGTAAAATAACAAGTTGCTTGCAATTCAAAAAGTAATTTTTATGTGTTAAGGAAAGCATGGGAGGGAACCTGCCTTTGCAATGGCTGTGGGAAGAGGAAAATGAAAGATGCCACAAACAGCAAGGGGCTGGTGTGTCAGATGGAAGCTGGGGTGCCCTTTCAGGGCACTCTGCAGCTCAGAACATGCAGGCTCCTCAGTCACTGCAGAACAGGACAGAGAGCATTTCTTTACCTAATGCTCAGAAATGCCTCTGAAGCAAAGACTGAGGATTTTTTAGAAGGATGCAGGGATGAGTCCTTTCTGGATATAAGTCTAAAGTGGCACATGTCATGCTTGTCCTGGTCTGGTTATATCCCATTCGTATCCTTCTGCACCTTAGTAAGCAATGTCAATCTGTAACTACAGTGACAGAATCTGGAAAACCAGCATCTGGACCTTTTCCTGAATAATAAAGGAAATTTCAACTAATCTAAAGGTCCACAAGAAATCCTTCACAGTGCCATGGCACATTGAGTAGGATGCTTGTAAGGCTCTTTAAAATGCTGGGTGAACTGAGAACTTGCCCAGAGTGTCTGAAGATGCATTTCCGCAGCTGCTTGAGTGTTTGAGCTTCACTTCCAGCTCTAAAGGCAGATTTGTCGATGCCTAATGAGGTCTGTCTGAGTTCCAGCTGCGTGTGCCATTGCAGACAGTGCTGTCCCAGTTCTCTGGTGGCTCAAGAAGGAAAGCAGTGCACTAATGAGGGGGCTTGGCTGTGTTTCCTGCCCCCCTTCTGCAATTAGGGGCTGCCTGGTCGGGCAAGGAGGGCAGCTGGGTGCTGTGGGTTGGAGTTGGCTAAGGGCACATGGAGAGGGGTGACCTTGGAATGCAGGGAGGAGGGTGTCCTCCTGACTAACACCTCTGTGCCTTGATTGGACCATTGATTTTGGGGGAGTACGTTCAGCAGGGAGGGCAGGGCTGGAGTGCATGAGGACTGGCTGACATCAGGTGGCAAACCTGTTCTGTTCTGCATGTGTCTGCAGCAGGAGGAGCTGGCTGTTGTTGCAGTGAAGTTCCTGGGCTGGATTAACCAGTGGTTGGAACTGGAGAGGCAAAGGGTGTTTTCTCAGGACCAGCTGTCCTGAGAAATTTTTCCAGCAGTTTTTTTTTCTACTGTTTGGAAAACTAGCCCATTTGTAATGAAGAAAGGCTAAGAGCAGACATTTTCAGCAGACTCCCTACCTGGAGGTCATTTTACTTCTAAAAAAATGTGTTTTCATTTGAAAAAAAAAAAAAAGCAGTAGATGCCTTTCTCATAGTTGTCTGCTCATTTTGCCCAGTTATTGCAGTAGGGCTGAATGGAAGTGCATTTGCACAGGATTCCTCTTCCTTATCCTCTCTATCCCTTCCTGGGATAACTCTGAGAAGGGAAGTGCTTGTAAACTAATGGAAAAACTAGTAGTCATTGAAACACTTTAAGGGTAGTCGGTCACAAGACAACATTTGAATGCAGATGAGTAAATAACTGAACAAGAAATTTATGAGAGGCTGCTGCTTGTGGTTAAGGAACAGTGAAAAGTCAAATTAGCATAGAAATGGATATGCATAGATTAGAGGAATGAGGAAACTGAAGTTGAACCTGTACTAAACTGAATTGGTAGGATAGAGTGTTTCTATTGACTGTGAAATAAATAAATAGGAGTTCCAACCAAGGTCATGTTGGAAAGCACTTACCTAGGGGCTAATACAGCCTTAGTGCTGCCAGAACAGCTCTGTTGGATTCAAGGCTGGGAATTAGATGCCCTAGGTAAGCTGCTTATAGAGAACAGCAATAGAAATGCTGAATTCAAAAGTTGTAAAGTGCCACATGATAAAACAGTAACAAAAGCAGGTAACAGTCACTGCAGTTGTCTTGCCTGATAAGACAGAGGGGATTGTATTACACTGAGCTCCAGAGGCTAAAACGAGTTCATCACTGTCTTGCTGCACACCAGAGTGATCTCCTGGAGACATACCCTCTCCTACCCTGCCACACCATGCCTCAAAACAATTCAAACAGCTAGCAGGCTCATAAAAATCTTCCTCAGGAGCTGGAAGTCCTACAGGATGTTTAGATCTGGCCTTCCATCATGTTCTCTGCACGGAGTACATTTGTACCAGCAGGCAAGAAAAGCTGAAGAGAGTCCTGGGCAACTTTGTGTTAGCAGAAAGAAATTCTTCAAGGAATAGGTGAAGTCATTAAGATGTTAAGGTACATATGTAGTGGGTTTCTTTTCCCTGTTAACAGGTGATTTCTTTTAGTTCTTGACATAATTTTCATTGTCAAGCATCATCTTTCATTCAGTTATAATCAACCTCTCCTCACCACTTTTCATGAAAAGCAAAAAAAGGTTTTTCAATGGAGAGGATAAAGTTACTTAGGTGGAGTGTGAATAAGCTTGAATCTGAATCACTGGGGTATTTGTGATCAAGTGATGCCTTCTCAGTTCTATGTTCACCTAGGGGAATATCTGTCCTGTTTCAAAATTCTGATATTTATGAGAAGATACCCCATTTCACTTGACTGTATGATACAGAAGTTGCTATTTTTTTCATTTTAAAAATGCTAGAATTTCTTCTGATTTAGAATTTCTGACACATCAAGTGCAATTGTGATCTACTCCACGGTGATACTCAAGATGTAATGTATTCTCCAATGTTTTTATTTCATTTAAATTGCTTAGGCAGAAGGAACTGTGGAGTAAAAGTTGCTGAGCAAGAACAGCTTTGCCCATGGAGCTTTCTGGTTGTTCAGTTTGCTTGCCTTGCCCTGCACCTTCAGCAAAGACCAACATCTGAGAGATGTTTTTACCAAGCAGGTTCATCTCTGCCTGTACTAAGCAGCTCACCAAGATTTGCTCATCCTGTTTTGCCTGCTCCCTCCCACTGCCTCTCCATGTTGTGCCTTGACACAGCACGAAACAATAATTTGAATTCCACTGTGTAGTGACTGGTTTTTGGAAGAGGCTGTACCAGTCTCCAGCTGCTTCCTTGCACTGGGCATCAAATCCAACATTCATCTTGTCAGGAAACTGACAGCTGAGTTCAATCTAATCATGGGAACTTTAGGGAGGTGTTATTTTTCTGGCTGGATCAAAGGTTTGCACTGCAGCCACCTGACTGTTCAATCCAGTCAATGGGAAACAATGTGAATATTTAGGCAGCAAGAGGCACATTTGGGTAGCCAGACCACCCCTTTGGCAGTAGCCTCCTGTTTGGCATGTTCAGTCTGAAAGCTCTAACCACTAAAATTTAATATTCACCTAAAGCTCAAAACATATAATTAGTAAAATAATTTCAGTAGTGCGAATCCAGAGACTTTATTGCTCCTTCTTGATAAAGACCAGACACAAATTAATTAACCTGATTGGAATTACTGGCCCTCAAAATCTTTCTTCCAGAATGACCAGTAATTACTGAAAGAAAGAGATAGAGGAGGATCTTGAGCATGTTAATCTATGTAAACTTTCAGGACTTAGTCTATCTCTGCTAGAAATTGAAAATACTCCATACTTTGGTAATTCTTTAGAGGGCTAAAAGTGGAGCTGCTTCTCAAAGTAAAGAAACTTCATTAATATAATAGTTCAGGTTCATGTTGCTGTTCCCAAGGAGAGAATCTGGCCAGGATGTGCAATGCCTTGTATCAGGTGCAGTCAGAAGAGACTGCACAATGCACAGATAGGTGGAAATGGGAAGAGAAATTAATTTTCCATGTGCAGTTCTGAACCCTTTCAGATGTTCTGTTGCATTTTCTCACAGGGGTCAGTAGCAGAAAAGTTAAGCATGTGTCAGTGTCTGTGATTTATTCCCCATGAAAATATTAAAGCTCACTGGAAACTACAGAAAAATTCTTTAGAGGCCAATGGTGTAATGAGGTGATGTTCTCTGATGCATAAATATTAGGTTTGAGCATAAAGTTGCTACCTGTAAAAGTTTGATTTAAAATCTCCTTCCTTACCAAGGAAACAAATCTCTTAAATTGATTTGTTTAGGCTTGAATCTGTAACAGCTATTATCTCTCCTTAAGCTTAGCAGAATGATCTCTGAGCTCAAGGCAACCTGGTTTGTGACTCATGTTGTACAGGAAATGATGAACCCCCTGAGTGGTGCTCATGGCAGCAGTGCAGCATTTTAGAAATGTGAGCATGCAACCAGGCACACAAAAGACCCACTTTTGTCAACAGCTCTAAAATACAAGCTAAACAATGCAGTCCTTGCACAAATCACTGGCTGGTAGAAAATCTGTCCTCCAAGAGGTGTTCTCTGAGAAATTTTTCCTTCATAATAAAATTAATTGTAGTGAATGGCACACTTGCCATCTCTCCTACTGAATTATTTATTCACTTCCAGCACTTAGTTGCTCATTTGAAATCCTGTGCTGTCATGTATGCATCAAGAAAACTGTTCAGTCTGAGGAATTGCTCAGGCTGCCCACATCCAGTTTAATCTTCCTTGGAAAGAGGATGTTTTGGAAGAGGAAAACCTCTTTCAAAGAACTTCCTTCCTCTCACCTCCTTTGGAACTCCAGAGAAAAGCAAGAGGAAAATATGGTGTGGAGAAGTGATGGGTTTGGGGTCAGAATGGAAATAACTGTAGAAGTGTTGGATCCTGCAAAAGGCTGAGGAACTGATAAATCTGTGTGTGTCACTGTTCTCGTGATGTGGTTGTGATGGCTGCATAGAAAAGCCAAGGAAGAAGCATCTGTGAAAGATAAAATCCGACATATGAAAATTAAATTTGATGTCACACTTGAAATTCTGGCTTGGGAACTGGCTGATAGCTCTGGTAAAGGAGTAACAGGAAAGCCTTTCAGGATAAAATTGATGCTGCTGTTGTGAATCCTGCTGTCCAGTGTTCTGTCACTGTGAGCTTGTTCCAACAGTTTTTGGACTGAAGTCTGAACCTGCTTACTAGTTTTCTGCTTTTTTAGGACTTGAAATAGATCCATTCAGTGTCATCATGGGTGTTTTTTATTAGCTCTTTTAAACCCCAAGTGTGTGTTCAAGAATCTGCCTCTTGTGCAGACTAACATGATGTATTTTCCCTGCACATCAAGCATGTCCATTCTGTTTCCTTTCCCTAACTCAACACCTGGGAAGGAGGGACAAATTTTCCATCATGTATAGATGTGTTCCAGAGGCCGTTGAGTGTCTCAAATAAGATGTTCAGACTGTCACAGGAGTGATGCTGGAATGTGAGGCCCTTGGGATGATGATCTCCTGAGTAATGTGTCACAATCTGTTCTCCTGTGTTTTGCAGCAGGGTAGGTCCAGAATGGATCTGCACCTTTTTTCATCACCTTCCTGCTGAGTTCTGTACCACTACCAAAGACTTGAGTAAAAACAGAGCTTAAATGACATATTTTTGAAGGGGTGGGGGGGAAGAAAAAAGCATCAAGCTCTTTGTTCTTGGTGGCTTTGTGCTATCTTTTGAGCATGACTGGTGATTGACAGCATTTACAACTCGTGTGCTCAGCACTCTGGCCTGGGGAGGCTGATCTGCAGGCAGATGCTCCTGTGAAGTGTGCAGGTAGCCCTGGCTTGTCACAGTATCACAGGGTGCCAGGAATGCTTGTAGATGAAGTTAATGCCATGTGAGCTGGCAAACAGCAAATTCTGCATGAGTGTGAGCTAAAATGATTAATAATCAATGCTGTTGAAAATGAACTGTTGAAAAATTAGATTTCACAGAATTTCTACAGGGTTTTTTGAAGGTTTCCTGCTTTGCTGGGGAGGATGATGCCAACAATTAAACTTCACTGGCACTCTGAAGGTACTGCTGGTATTCTGGGCTTGCAAACAAAGATTTGTTTGTGAAGATGCTGGCTTAATTCCCATTTGAATTCTTCTGGGAAGATAGTAGGGTGATATATTTTAATTTTTTTTTCATTAAATTATTCCCTGGTAGAAATGGAAATGTGGAAAAGGTATTCTGGCATAAAGACATTTTAAAATAGCATCTACCTGGAGTCAGCAACCTTTCTGATGTGCCAGATAACAATTTGCCTTGCCAAATTATAGGTGAAACATGCCCATAAAGAGGGCTGGAAGCTGGAATATTGCCTCTTGGCTGCCACTCAGCAGCCCACAAAGCAGTGTGCTGTCCCTAGAAGGAGGCAGAGCACCTGGCTACCCTGCCTCCAGAACGTGCCCAAAGCTGGAGGCTGCTGCCTCTCCCTAAGCACCACGGCTTCCCCCAGTGCAGTGTCACTCCAATCTCACAGGCTGTGCTGGGCAGGCATTCCACAGGCAATAAAACCAGAGACTGCACTGACTGATCTCTGCTGTGAAGCTGGATCGAGGGGAAATTGCAGCACAGGAGAACTTGCCAAAAATGCCAGTCATGGAACTCATATGTGTAGTTGACTGTGTGGTTGCAAAGTCTATGAGATCTGGACACTTAAAGAAACTGCTTGGAAAACTGTTGCTGAGGCTGGAATGGATTTTCCTGTAAAAACTTAAAATTAATATTTTGGGAGAAAGGTAAGCTTTTCAGTTAGTGCAAATAATGATAAGGAAATCATAAAAGGTAATTGCAAAGCCTAGGCATGTGTTAAAAGGGATGAATCATTGTGTCTGGCTTCTTAAAAGTTATTGTATTAATACTCAGTGTGTATTGACATAATCTCCAGGAAGTTTTCCAGCAGTGTTTTATCTCTAGCATTTTTGGATCAATAACACAAAATTAGAAATGGTAAAGCTTTTTCTCTAATGGCCACTGCTGACGAGCTCAAAAAGAATTTCAGTCAACAATTCTATTCAGAAGCCATTGTCTCTAATTGTTAGATGCTGATTAGTTATAATAATATGATGCCAACAATTGTTGAGTCATGCTAATAGTCAGATCAAGAGGTTTGAACAACAAACCTAAATATAGCAGATACAAACAAACTGGAGAGTCTGAAGCCTATTACCAAGGGCATTGCTAGCACAGCTGTTGGAATACATGGGGGAATACAATAAAAATTGTTTGCAATACAAAAATGTCATTAAAAACCTGATGTTCCTTACAGAGATTGATCTGACAAATAACTGAGAAACTTCTAATTCAAACACTGGTCCCAGGCTGTTTATTGCACACGGAATTTAATTTTTGCTGCAGATGATCTGATTGGTAACCTCAGCCTCAGAGCACGTGCCATGAAACGTGATGCAGAGCCCTGAGCAGGCTGTGGGAGGACTCGTTGGCTTTGGCTTTGTTTGGGTGTTCAGAAAGGGGCTGCATGTGGACAGCAGCTCTCCAGAGAGCAGAGGACACGGCCCAGGGATGCAGATGTCTCAGTCAGCCCTCGTGGGGCACAGGCAGGTGATGGAGTCTGCGGATGGATCTGTCACACACACCCAAAAGCCTCCTGGGATAGAAGAATAAAGGAATGGCAGCTGCAAAAATTCAAGCAAGAAGCCTGGAAGAACAAAATCCAAATGTAACTTGGTTAAAAGAAGAGAAGCAGGTGAGCTGCTGGTCCATGTGCTAAATATGGAGGAGAGGGAGAGCCTGGAAAGACTCTAACTGGTGATAATGGCATATTTGTGGGTGTAAGAGGCTGGAACATGGAAACACACGGCTTCCTCTAGCAAAACAAGTATTTACCAACCTGTCCAAACATTAGGGGAATCTGTATATGTAAAAGTGCTGCATCTATTATTCACTTTGCTTTCTCTACTGATAATTTAAGTGAAGGGCTTGTGTGGATCCAGGTGATGCCAGTGCAGGAGAGAAAATATTAAAACACCTGGTAAAATATGATAATGTTCTTTTTTAGACTTTATATCTGAAACTGTCTTGGAAAGTAAAAATATTTTCAAACAGTGGCCTCACATTTTTGCTTATATGGGCATAAGGGAAATAAATACGTGGCTGCAGAAAAGGCTTTGCTGTAAGCATGTGTTAACTCAGATTATCTAGCAGGGTCTCAGGCTGTGTGCAGGCAGAAGCCTCTCTGCCTTAAGAAAATAAGCCAAAATAAGTGTTTGAGGGAACAGCTATTATCTTAGAAGAAAGGATTGCATCCCTCTCTGCTTCATTTAGAGAATGGGACTTGCCTGAATTCCAGCCTTCCATTTCTGCTGGAGAGTTTCTGTGCTTTTCTTCCCTCAGCTGTAGCAGCTGAAGAATTTGGGTAGGATGCCAGACGAATAGAAGGCTGAAGTGAGCCTGCTCTCCAGGAGTGTCTATGCACTGGCTGCTGCACAGGAGCCTGGCTTGTGTGGCTGCAGGGCTCAGAGGTTGTGGAGTGCCAGAGTGCTGGTGCTCCTGAAAGGCAGAGCTAATTCCCTGGAGAGCCTGTGGCCCCAGGACAGGGCATGGCTGATGTACCGACAGATTGCTGCATGTCCCTGTAACCAGCAGGTGAAGCACATCCCTGGGCGCTCAGGCAGTGGGAGGTTTCCTGCTCAGCCCCCTGGTTGTGTGCCAAGTGGGTGGATGGGTTATTGCAGTTATTTCATGGCACGTTGATCAAAAAACTGAGTTGTATGAGGGGGATCAGGAGTGATGGTAAATTTTACAAATTCAGCTTAGATCATGCAGAAATTGCTTTGGATGTCATATGGAGTTAAAGGTTTGAAGGGCTTGGGTGTGGATAGTGTGATCATTTCAACACTAGAGCTATGCTGAAGGGAGAGGAAACATGCCCGTTGCACGTCCACATGCCTCAGTAGGTCAGGAACACATTTGTTTGATGTAGATGATATTTAGCTTTGTAGATTGAAGAAATACAAGTAATGAAATATTTTCTTTGAATGCTACATTGATCACATGTTGCCTCATATAATGAAAAAAGGAAGATGTTAAGGCAATAAGACAAATGTTAATCATAATTTTCTTTCTTGGATCACTCTTAAGCAGCTGTCTTATTCATTGCTTCATTTCTACTCGAGGCCAATGAATTGGAATTGCAGTATTTTTATAGCTGCATCTGCCTGAGCCCACTTTGGAAATGTTGGCTCATTAGCAGGAAGCCACTCTAAAATGCTCCACCTTGTTTGTCTCTGGCTCAGCACAACCAGTACGCAGAGAAAGCACAGACTTTTCTCTTGGATAAAATAAAAAAAAAGGGTTGCTGTTGAGTTTTGTGTGCATGGGTCACGCAGCAAGGACTCAGGCCCTCATGGCATGTGGTGGATTGCAAATTAGTTCCAAGCAGTCCTGAGGGTGACTGCTGTGAGTGTGTGGGAGGATCCACACAGCTCAACTGGAAACTTAAGATCAAACTGTTTCATAATTTTTCTGTTGTTTGCATTTTCCAGCTGGGCTGTTTACACTAATATGTCTGTTTTAGTGTTGCAAGATGTGTGCTTCCCTCATTATTTCCCTCCGCCACCTCAGTGAATCAGCTATGACTTGTATAAAAATGAAAGGAGAAACAACTCGGCAAGTACTCAAAGGCTCTCAAGGTTTAAGAAGGGATGGAAGCAGATGCTCAAATGTGACTAATCCTGCTTTTTGTCCTTTGTCAGCAATGGATGTTTTCAGCCTGGTGCTGCTTCTGAGTCTGAAGCACAGGAAATAAACACAGTGTGGGCATAATGCCATACCAACTGAGGAAGTTTTTTTGCTTAAATGCAGCTCTTTGAGGGTTCCCAGGTTGAGATTGTAGGTGGTTTCAATTGCTATTGGCAAGTTCAAGGCATTTTCTCAGCTTCTGGATCAAGAACTCACATTAGTGCATGTAAACGAGGCATGTGGACAGCCAGGTGTTCTCTGGCTCCCTAGAAAGAGTAATTTATACAGAAGACCATGGGAACAGTGTTTTAAGAGAGGATCAGCCAGTTTTAGTTGAAGCAATTTCCAGCTGCTCCCTGCCACTCTTTGGAGGAAAGTAAATTGTACCAAGTACCTCAAGGACAATGAATGAAAGCCAGTACTTGCTAGTCCAGCCTTCCTGTGCCATTATCCCAGTGTGACCCTGCCACATCCTCTGGACACGGGTGGTCTCTGCAAGAAACGAGGACTCCCTGTCCTGCACTCAGATGAGTTCACGGGCTCAGATCACAGACAAGGATCTGGGAGTGCAGGTGGACAGCAGGGTGCTCCCCCTCTGCCCAGCACTGGCAAAGCTGCATCTTTAGAGAGGTGTCCAGTGCTGGACCAATAAAAGAGAGACAGGGACATACTGGAGAGAGTCCAGATAAAGGCCACAGAGATGACTAAGGGGTCAGAGCTTTTTCCACATGAGAAAAGGCTGTGAAAGAGCTTTGTGACTTATCAGCCAGGAGATAAAGCTTGGGAAGATCTCATCAATGTGTGTAAGTTTCTGACAGGGAGTGAAGAAGGCAGAAGCAGACTATCCTCAGTAGTACTTAGTGGCAGGACAAGTGGTTGGGACAAGAAGAATTGGGCACAAATGAAACACAAAATTCCTTCAGAAACCACTGTTTTGCTGTGTGTGTGGTCCAGAGACATCTTGGAGTGACGATTTTTGGAGATATTCAAAGCCTGACTGGATGCAGTCCTTTGCAACCCACTCCAGCTGACCCTGCCTGAGCAAGGGTCGAACTAAAGGAGCTCAAGAGCCTCATTCCCACCTCAACAATTCTATGAAAATACAGCTGGATTGTGTGACATGGAAGCTTGAATGAGGACAGCTTTATCTAAGTATAAATTGGATTAAGGTGAATAGGTTTAGCTCAAAGCAGAGCAATCATCCTGGTTTTCTGAATATATGTAACAGTAGAAGATTTCCTCACAGTCTTCAGTCTTCTGCAAGCTGCTCTCTGCGTGGTGCCTGGCATAATGAGGATGTAGCACTGCAGACACTGCTGAGCATAGAAGGGTATGTTCTTCAGTGGCTTTCTTCTTTTCTTCTGTCTCAAAAGAGCTGTAGGCAATTACTTGCTTTCACAGATTGGGTTTTTCTGGATTTCAACAAGTATTCCACTGTGCAGGCTCTTCAATATGTATTAAGACACTGTTTTGCCTGGAAAAGTGGCTTTTTTTCCTCTGCCAGAAGGTGGTAACATCTGCTTCTCCAAACTACATTATACTTGAAAAAAAATTATTTCATTTGGTTTATGCTGTCAGGACTTGACTGACTTTTTCACAGCCTTTTAGATTAAGATCCACTATATTTAGTTTCTGTGAAAGCTGCTTAGTGTAGGCAAATGACAAGAAAATCTGCAAGTACTTTCCAGACTTTAGATATTGCCCAAGTATTCAGGAGGGGAAAGCAGACCAGCAGCTTCCCCTCCCAACTGCTTGGAGATGAACATTGAGGGGATGTGTGACAGGTGACATGGGCTTGTTTTGTGCCCTCCTAAAGCTGCAGCTTGTTTTCTCATGGCATATTTCAGCAATTCTGATGAAAAATTGATGACAATTTTGACTAAAATTTGGTGCCAAACTTGGCATTTGGCACTTGGTGTAAAGTGAGGCCATGACAAGATGACAACTTATGTGAATGAAACCTCATCACAATGAGTACAGATTACAAACACATCAACACATGTTAAAGGTCTTGTACCCAGCAGAAAAGAAAAAGCCTAAGTGGCTGACTAACAGGTGTGATAGGTGCACAGGCAGGAGAAAGCATCTCAGACATGTGACTGACCTGTCCTGGGTGTTTGTAGTACAGCTACTGTGGAGGAGATGCAACATTTCCACCTTTCCAGCTGCTCACCTCATGATCTCTGTCCCTGTCAGCCTGATCCATACTCATAGCACCCAAAGCAAACCCAGTGACCATCTGGAGCAAAGGCTGCAAATTAAAGAACCTGGTGCATTTGCATCAATTTATAGCTCCACCTGTGTGGTTGGATTTGGGGTGTTTCCTCCTAAATCCTGTTTTAGTTACCTCCCAAGCATTTTCTTTGCCTTTGAAGGGATGTAATTGCCTGTATGGGACTGGAAGCAACACAGGCAAGTTCACTCTACCTTTCAGTGGCTGCAGCTGTGCAGGAGCTCCAGGACACTGAGACCTGAGTCATGATGCTTTGGGAAGAGTGGGCAATCCTGGTCATTATAGCCCTGTAACCTCAGGACTGATTCATGTTAGGCTCTTCCTGATTTTGTCTTGGCCATCCTAGTGCTTTAGGTCTTTTTTTTGTTGTTAAGCAGCAACATTTCTTTTTTATTTTTTAATTACAAGAAAGCTGTGAACTAATTTGTTTTGCTCTTGCTTAATTTTGTATAAGCATGTGGAATTGGCTTAATTTTATACAGGCAATTATAAGAAGCAGTTATTAGAATTTAACACTTATTACCATGGCATAAATTAACATGGGATAATGTAGAGGTGGTATGACAGTAGAGGCCACCAGAGAATTAGAGGGTGTGGTGCAAAGGAGTGGGGTGACAATGGAAGGAGCAAAGGATGATTGATACTGGAAGCCCTAAGGCTATTGACAGCCCAACCATGCTCAGGTAAAAAATTGTAGAACTTGAAAAAGCCAGTTAATAGTTGTTACAAAGAGAAAAGGAAAGAAAAGGAAGGGGTGTTCAATTTATGGAGAGAGTTTCTCACCTATAGCAAATCTGGGTGTAATAGCAAATTGCCCATCAGTGAAGAAAGATTGAAGTTTAGAACTGTCCTAGAAAATGTATTAAATTACTCAAATGGGGACCCTGGAGGGAGAGAAAGAAGCCATTGATGGCACAATCCTCAGCAAAGGAGAGGAAGAAACCCCATAATGGACACCCTTGTAGCAAAGGATTGGGAATGCTGACAAAGTGTTTCAGCCCTGGTCCCCTGTCCTTCCCCATGAGCTGATCTTTGAGGCTGACTTGTGTCACCCTTGAGAGCCAGAGGGGCAGGGTAAGGGAGAGCAGAGCAGAGCATCAGGGAACACTCCTGTATAGCCATCTTTGACTGCACCACTGAGCTGTGCATTGTGTTTAGATAACTGGGACTCTGAAGGTTAGTGTCATTGCAATTGCACTGCAATAACAGTTTATAGTATTTTAGTTCGGCTGTTAAGATTTTAATTAGTCTAACATAGAATTTCTGGCTTCCCAAAGAGGCGTTTCCCCCTCTGCCCATAATAACAGTTTGAGTGTAATAACTTGTCACATGGGTACTACAAGGATTGAAAAATGATGAGTGTGTTCACAGAGAACAAAGGACTGTACTGAAGCAGAGAAAGAAATCACAGAGAGAAGTAGACAAAGCCAGAATGATCCTCTTCCCTATGACTAATGATAGAATACTTGTGCTGTATTACTTATGTTGTTTTAGCAATCTCCCAAGAAACCCAGTGGGAGGTGTTCCTGGTGATGTACAAAAGAAGCCAAAAAAAAATAACAGCTGTCTGAAAGAATTTTCCTGCATTAGGTAAAGCAGGGATATGATGATGGGGAAAAAAGTTCAGCTGAGATAGCTTGGCAGTTCATGCCAATTTCTGCTCTTAGTTTAGCCAATCACAGTTGATTGGCTTCATTTGCAGGGAGGGGAAGAACTGGATATTCCTAGGATAGTCTTGCTAAATTGGATTTTTTTCCCCCAGATGGGCAATTTCAGCCATGTGATAGAATTGGGAATTGACATGAAGTTGGCATCAACTAGAACCAGACACAAATTTAGGCAAAGCCAGCTGACTGATTAGGTGCAGAACTGTAATAAGACAGCAAGAAGATGTGAAGGAGACTCAATCCAGCATGGTCCATGTGGATTCTGACCTCCTTGAGAAATATTCCAGCTCCAGAGAAGGCATCTTTCACATGAAAGCACTGTGTGTAATTAAATTCCAGTAGCCATGATATTTTAGGGTGATTTAAGTCTAACACATGTGTCTTTACCTTATGCTGATACCTGAAATTACTGAGTAAAATAATAATTACTGTGTCAAATAATTTATAGCTACATACTGTGACTATTCCTAATCAGCAATCAAAGCCTGATGTGTTGTCTGGGTATAATAGAAGGCCTTAGACTTCTTGGAAAAATACTTTTATGTTTTAGAACTTGACTGGCTTCTACTGAGACACCTAACAGAAACTGAGAGCTGTTACTTAAGACTACAGATGGTGAAATGTTTCTTGTTTACCCTGAAAATATTTGGAAACTAATTATTCCTTTTATTCTCAATATCTCACCATGAATTTGGGGAGTGTTTTATACATAGGGTAGAAACCTTAAAAAAAAAGAAACCAAAAAACCCCCAAACACACCCCTCAAACAAAAACACACTCCCCCAACAAAAACCCAAACAAACAACAACTCCCAATCCCCAAACATGGCAAAAGTAAACAACTGCAGAGTAATGACAATGAGTTTGAGGTAAGTGGAAAAGGTAAATCTAGGAGTGTAACTTGCATGCTTGGATATTTTTTTGCTGCATGTAGTTAAATGTATATAAATATTTCATATTATCTCTCTAAAAATCTTAGCATTTTAAAAAAATATTAAACTGAAATTAAGATTTTTTTTTTTCCTCTCATGGTAACAAGGAACAAGAAAGCTTTTTTCTATGTGTTTAATAATTTAAGATTCTTTTGAAACAAATTTAAGGGGAAAATTTGCTGAATTATTTGATTTATCCTAATCTGAATTTTCTGTGTTAACCTCCAGGAAAAAATTGCCCTTGCTTCAGCAAGAGGAGCCACACAGCAGAGCAGTGGTGTTCCCAGCCTCCACTGAAGGGTGGCAGCTCTGGAGGCACAGCAGTGAGCTGGGAGCACGCTGCCGAGTGGGGAGACAAGTGAGCGCAGGGAATGGCACAGAAACCTCTGTGGATCCTCCAGAGCATGGAAGGAGGAGGAGCTGGGATGGTTCCTGAGCTGTGCTGGCCTGGCAGGCTCAGCCAGGGGTGCCAGTGCTCACTCCTGAGCAGGGCAGTGGGCAGAGCATCGAGTGCCCCAGCTCTGCCCTTGCACACGCACCAGGAGCGTCTGTGGTGACCCTTGGTGGCTTTTCTTTGGGACATGGGGCAGGCTGAGGGCAGCAGGGGCTGAGGGCAGTGTCCCTGGCACTGTCCCTTGGTATCCTCTGCAGCACACTGGGAGAGGGGATGGAGGAGCAGGGACTGGTCCAGCAGCTCCAAGGGTAGTGGGTGCTGGTGCAGCAGCTCCAAGGTCTCAGCTGGGTGACGGGTGCTGGTGCAGCAGCTCCAAGGTCTCAGCTGGGTGATGGGTGCTGGTGCAGCAGCTCCAAGGTCTCAGCTGGGTGATGGGTGCTGGTGCAGCAGCTCCAAGGTCTCAGCTGGGTGATGGTGGGTGCTGGTGCAGCAGCTCCAAGCTCTCAGCTGGGTGATGGTGGGTGCTGGTGCAGCATCTCCAAGGTCTCTCTGGTGGATGGTGGGTGCAGGGCTGAGAGCCCCTCCTGGCTGCAGTGACACCCCCTAAGCTTGGGACAGGGCAGGGAGACCTCAGGAACGTCACTTCTCCCAGGATGGGAGATGCCAGTGTCCCCTCAGGAGGAATGGGGGCAACCTGGTGTTATGAATTTGCAGAAGGCAGCAGCTCTGGATCAAACACTCCATTGGCATTGCTGGGGCAATCAGCAGTGGTTGGTACAAAACCTGGCAGAGACCCTTGTGCTGTGACAGAGCTCTTTGTGCAGGACCCTGCTTGCTGGAGAGGCCTGAGCTCCACCATCACAACCAAGACAGCACTTCAGGCTCTTTTCTTGAACCAGGAGGGCTCCTAGAATGTAAAATTTTCCTCTTTGCTTACAAAGCTGGCACAAGGGAATTGATGTGATCTAGCAGCAGGAGCTGGTACTTTCTTGTGCAGAACAGCAAAAATCTTTGTTCAGTGTGTGTGGAAGAGGGTCAGACAGACCTGCTTCACTGACTGGTAACAAAACCCAAGAATATTGATTTCCTTTTACCATATACCGAGCTCCACAGCACAGGTTGTGGGGTTTATCTGTTTGTTTTCCCCTCTCATGCAGAGAAGGCTCCAGGCTGAAGCTGTGGCAGAAGTGCACTCTGCTCTTCCCCTGTGAAATGAGGTGCTGACCTCAAAGTCTGGGGTGAGGTGATCTACAGTGTCTCCTCCTCATGAATTATCCTCAATCTCGACAAGAACTTTTGCCTTCCAGTGATGCATCTGTTTCTCTTTCCCAAGCTGACAGTGCTGCTGATCAAGTGTATTGTTTGGTGCCACAGGAATGCCGTTTAAGAGAAAAGTGAGTTTATAAATTATTGTTAATCCCTCAGCTTCCACAGGTGCAGGTGGGTGGTAATTTGGTCTCCTCCACTGCATGAATTATTCACAGATTTGTTAGAATTTGTAGGTAGACATTAAATGATTCTTCTGTAGCCAGGTGAATGATGGGAACAAACATAAAAAAAAAAACCACTAAACAAAAAAACCATGCCTCTGCTCCAAAGTGAAAAGCCAATACATATTCTCATAATGATTTTGGGGATTATATCTTAGAGCTTTGGGTCATGGTGATCTGTCTGATGAATTTGAGGAAAGCAAAGGTGTTTAATATGATGGAGAAACACTTATTAAAAAATAACTGAAAATTTAATAGGAATTAATGAATTTAGTACTTCTTGGAAGCTGGTCTGACATAGATATATATTCCTTCTGCAGACAGTTTGTTGGAGAGAGTCTGTTTTAGAGGGAGGTGTTTAAGCATAAAGTATGGCATTAAGTCTCCAGCCTTGGAGGTATGATTGATTTATTTGGAAATGATGAGCGATCATGTCCTAATGATGTTTTGAAAGCCATGAAATGAAGTGTGTTCCACTTTGTGGATGACCCTTGGCTCTAAATTCCAATAGATGACAGTTACTGGGCACATCAGTGAGGGGGCAGAGGGAAAGCTGGCACACTGTGCCACTGTAATCACAGTGAAACTGTGTCATCTGTTCGATTTTAGCAGCAGACTCTCCAGGAAACTGGAACTAGGGGTGGGTGGGAATTGATAAGCAGAAGTGCTCTCATTGTTCTTTATGGAAGTAGCTCTGATGTATTTTTATACCTCCTGGTCTTTTGATGAGGTGCTGGGTCATGTGAGGTGTCTGTTTTGCTCTGTGTGTATTTTTTTGTGATTGTTTTCTTCTGGTGGTTTGGTTATCTGCAGTCCAGCTCCCGTGCCTCCACTAATACTGCTGTGTTGTAAGAGAATCCACTTAGTGTAGTAGCTCTGTGACTGCTCCTCTTTCCCACCTCATTTTTTGAGGTAAAGATGCCAAATAAGCAATAGTCGTGATTCTTGCAGACCTCTGGGGGTGTGTTCGATCACAAATACCCTTGAAGACAAGGATTTCCTTTGAAAACAGTTGCTGAGAGGAGATCAGACCTACATCTTAGAACTCCATCCCAATAGCATGACAACCCGTGGGAAAAACGTTTAAGTCTTCACTGTTGGAAGTCATCTCTTTCCAACACAAAGAGATAGAATTAATGAATCAGCTTGCAAAAATAGTGAGAGTCCTTTTCAAGTGTGAGGCTAAGGGATTTTAAATTTAATTTATAGTGCAAGATCTGATTTCAGGTTACACAGTCCTGTTGTGTCTTCACTTGCACTAACACTGCAATGAAGATGCAATAGTCAACAGGGGAACTAGAAATATTGTCTATAAAGATGTTGGCTGGCAGATCATCTCTCTTCTTACTCTTCAACAAAGGTGCTATATCCAGATTTGAACATCACACTTGCAGGAAGAGAAGGATCAATCAGAAGGAGCTTTGAGGAGAAAACTGAGAGGGCAAAGTCTAGAAAGCTTATGGTCACTTAAAAACACCCCAAAGAATAGACTGGCAGGGCACACAGTAGTAACCTTCAAATGCTCAAAAAGATATTGTAATATATAGATTTTTTTTTTCCTTGGTGGACAGGATATTCTGCGGCACAGGAGGTTCAGGATGGACCTTGGTAAAGCTTGCTAGAGATAAAGACAGCAAAGCCTCAGCAGAAGTGGCATGCAGTGGCATGGCTGTGGAGTCTACATTAATGAATGTTAAAAACAAGGCAGCAAAGAGACTGGAATAGCTGTAACTAATAGATGTTGTTATCTCTGCCTTGCTGCCTTTAGTCCCTTCTTAAAACATGATATGATATTTCTCTGTTATATATAATGTATTTTTCGCTTAAAACATTGTTAGTGGATTGTGTGTATTAAATTACAGTCATTTGTCAGTGAATTGCCCTTCCATGTTCTGTTATTAATAGTATTATGCAGCTCTAATGTGAAGGCCATAATGCCTAGTGGGAGCTTTATCAGGCCATAAAAGCCTGTAGGAAGTCCTCATGCTAACAAGCTACAGCTTGAATAATAACCAGGTGCAAAGCATGAGATGGAATATAGTAATTTTGCAGAAGGCCAAGTTTTCCTTAAAAATCTGTGACCTGAAAGATGTCTTTTGAGCCCAGGTATCAATAAGGTCTTTGAGAAACTTTGAGTGAGGCTGGAGATGGCAAATTTTACAGGGTTTCTTTCTGCTTAGTGATGGATTATAGCTGAAAAATCTTAGCAAATTTGTGCTCAGATATTATCTGTTGAGAGAGATGAGAGGAAGGAGAACAATGCAACACAGCCATATGGGCTTTGTTCTTACACATGGCTTGACTCTGTGGGGGACATCATTCTCCAGCCTGTCAAAGCTCAGCAAACAGCAAAAAAGTTCTGATGGAACAGATATTCCTTTATGAGCAGACAATGCCCAAAGGAAAATTCTCTACTGGGAACTGACTGCAGACAAACAGCACTGGAGTTCTAAGCATTTCTGGTATCTCTGAAGGATTTGGGTCTCTTTTAAAGTATCTTATTCATAA
Source organism: Cichladusa arquata (assembly GCA_026413545.1). Classification (NCBI taxonomy): domain Eukaryota; kingdom Metazoa; phylum Chordata; class Aves; order Passeriformes; family Muscicapidae; genus Cichladusa; species Cichladusa arquata. Next base: position 98,436,553 of record JAOTQP010000001.1, read on the forward strand.
AGGCTTTGCTTTTAGGATTGCTCTTAATTGAATACATTGGTTTAAGGTATTCCTGCTTTCCCAACTCCAGCCAGCACTGGCTAGCCATAGGTGATCCCTGCAGGCTGAAAATCACTTAGATTTTTTTTATTACTTGCTTAACATTTTGTACACCAATGCATGTATCAGCTGTTTGATTTGAATCCATCAAATGAAGATAGCAAATTATCCTTATGGGTCCCTTCTAACTTGAAATATTCTATGATTTGTCTTCTGTGTAGAAAGATCACTAACAAGAATGCACAATTAAAAGCCAGGCTCACAGCTCCTAACCTTCAATGCTCTTTCACAGCTTGAGATTCAAGCTCAGAAGGATGGGGGTGAAAACTGAGACAACCTTTAACAGGAGATATTTGCCTAACTTGCAAACCCTTGCAGTGGTGCTGGAACAGTCCTTACAGGAGAGTGAAGAAATGCAGCCTGCACTGGGGACAAACCCTGCAGCTAGAATCAGATGCCCACGGTGTCTTCCCTTGGCACAGCTTCCTCTGTGCTGGCACAGGAATCTGATGAACAAATGTCTCTGATCCCAGGGGGGAAATTTCCATCCCATCTGGTGCAGCTCCATGCCTGTCAAACAGGGCAGAAGAGGTTGCTGAGCACGAATGACTTTGCCCATGGAGCTTTCTTGTTGCACAATTCCCCTGTCACGCTGCACCTTCAGCAAAGACCAGCCTCTCAAACAGGTTTTTACAAAGCCCTGTGTGCAGGAAAGAAAAAGTGTGGCTTTGAACAAGTGCCATAAGATGGAGAGTCATGTCTGCTCCTTGTTTTGATCCCACTGCCTGGCCAGTTTGGAGGCTTTATGCAGTTCATCAGAATACACTGCTTTCACTCCATCTTAGCAGGGAAATAGAATAATACTGCTCATCAACACATTGCTGATAAAAGAAGTTTGTCTCTCATGGTCAGGAATATACTGAAGCCTTTGCTGAAAACCTTTTCTTTTTGCTTTAAACATGGTAAAGGGAACAGAAGATGGAAAAAATGAAGTAATTTTGATTGCAGCAGTTATCTGGTTTTATTGCTTTAATTTTTTTACACAAATTGACCAAAAAGGGAAATGAAAATTGACTGCTGTCTTACGATGGGGTCAGTAAATATGCAATAATTTTTTGAAGTTTAGGTTTTGGGTAATGAATGCACCTAAAAGCCTTGGAGTTTGTCATTTTTGTTTGAATTATCCTCTCTCCAACTCCACAATGAAATATAGTAAAAAAAAAAAATTAAAAATCTGTGATTCAGTGCTGCTTCAGAGGCTTTCCCTTTAGCTCTGAACAGGATACTAATTGCAGAGATTTGACAGCTCTTGGATATTCATCACATGTACTTGCCCTTACTTTAGATATTTAATTTAGTTACAAAATAATTCTTCGTGAATTAGTAATTGCAATAATTGCTGTTAATAACCTGGCAAGGTAGTTGGCCTTTGACATTACACCAAGGGGAGAAAATGATAGTAAGATAGCTCTTGCCTGAAGACTTGGAAAGCTGGAGCACATTAGGGGTTGGGGGTGGATGAGGGGTGGTGATGAGCAGAATACCAGGAACAAGGCACCATGACAGGCACCTCGGGGTGTTTGCAGGGGGGATTTGTGCAACAGGCTTGTGCAATTTAGCTGTACTTCTTCACAGAAGAAGAAGACAAGGTGTCAGATGCAAAAGAAATAGTAGGGAGGATGAGGAAGGTGAAGGCAGGAGAGTGTGACAAGCAGGCAGCTGGGAATATTTTGGAAGCAGAACAAAGCCAAGTGCTGAGAGCACTATCATTGTGGCTCGTGTGACAGCAGAGCAGAAAGTGTTTTTCCATGGCTAGGCTGCCCATCTCAGCTGGAATAAGTCATCTCCACCAAGATGTGATGATCCTACAGGGCAATGGAATGGGTGGGCTTCCCAAAGCAGTCAAACAGGAAGAATTACAAGACCATGAGACTTTTAGTGGGAACTGTTACCCCACATCTCCCTCCTATGCTGTCTTCCTTTTTTTCTGAGGCTAGCTCTTCCTCTGCTTCTCCCCTGATAGCTCCTAAAGCACCAGTGATCTTGAGAAGCCAGCTCCAGGACATGGTTATGGATAAAAAAGCGCAGGGAGGGAGAGGTGCCAAAGGCTGACGCTGCTGCAGCCGTGGCTGGGCACAATTGGGGGTGAGGGCACCTGAACCAGAGGGACTGGAGATGGAGGCCAGGGTTCAGTGAGGCTCTCAGGAGCTATGTGCTCATCCCTGTGTCCCTGCCAGTTTCAACCCTTCTCAGGCAAGGACAGACTGTCACAACCTTTACTCAGCAGGTGCTGTCTCTGGCTTGGGACGTGAGTGTGATGGTTTTGTTCTAACCAAGGATCAAGGTTGTTCCCTTTTCTTGCCCATCTTGCTTGTCTTGTGTGGTGGCTAACAAAGCAGACAGAATACAGAGAAGAGGGACATCAGGGACTGCAGACTGAGCCTTGTTTGTCGTTCAGCCCTTTCCTGCCCTCATTGATTCTGTGTGAGTGCTATGCTCCAGAGGCGGGAGAGGTCACCCCGTATCTGGCAGGACCTGGCAGCAGGACACTCTGGCTCTGGCCTCAAAAACCATGTCCAGACTGATGCAGCCAATGGCTAATTAGGACACAGAGATCCTTGGTCTAGCTAATGAACTGCTCAAGGTAATTTCTTTCACTTCATTAGAAAGCAGAAGCATCTTTCCTCACTTCTTGGTGAATTTGGAAAAGTGCAGTATCTAGTTTTTCTTCTGCCTGAGAGCAGAATTTAAATCCTGTTCTATTCTTTAAAACAAGAGTATGCATCTCATTCATAGAAGTTAAAACCTTCCTTATTCACTCAATGATGAAAAAAATTCAGTTCTGCCTATCCCAAGCTGTCAAAGCATGCAAGAGCAGCATATAGATTGTGGGTACCATTAGAAAGCATTAGTGTCTAATTGCTTCAACATGGTCCACAAGGGAAGATGAAAGTTACCTATTCCTGGGGCTGCTGTTGTTTCATTTGTCAATAGGCACGTCAGCCTTTGGCACTCACTGTCTGTGAAGGAGTATGATTGATTAATAAATGTGTGCTCCTTTGTAGACAATCACAGAATGTTGGAGTATTTCTGTAGCAAATTCTTACTGGAGAATCTCAGAAACTATTTTTTCCTTACTGATACAAGGGGAATAAAAATCTATTTTTACACTCCTCAGTTTTTAAAACCTTGGCTGCTAAAGCCTTTGTATATCTTTTTTTGCTTGCAGCGTAGTCATTTAATATGTGACCTCCAAGTTCTGTACAGAAGTTGTAGCTTGAAAGGAGCCATATGATCCAAGGGATGGCAAGACCAGGCTATGTATAGAGCAAGTGGAAATGTTTCACTGGCTTTTAAATCCAAAGCAGTGGCCTTTATGTGGCTGTTGAGTTTGTGAGCAATGAAAAGACAATGGCTTTGCTTTTAAAAACGATGCAATACCTCAGTAAAACACAGCAATGTGTCCTCCTGTAATGCTCTGGAACACAGCAAGTGTTTAATATGATTTTCTTCCACCTGAACAAATACTGCCAATTTGTTCTTGGACACTTATAATTTGCTCCTACATAAATTTCTCTTTCTTTGCTTCTACCTTGCTCCACTGTATGTCAAGCATTCCTTGATGAAAAGGGGTACTTAATGAAAAAGAAATCTGATCAGGAACGTAAGCCCTTAAAAAATGAGACTTGATGCTGTGAGAGAAAGTTTGTAGCAGATCAGAGCAATGGCCTGTGTAATTGCCAAGTCAATCAAGCCATGAAGCAGAAGGCAAAGCCTTTGATTTCTCCTGCTCCCATTCACAAGTACATGCTGGGCTGTCATTGCCTTCAGCTCCTACCCTTAAAATCTCTTGAGCTGCCTTTCTGCTGCTGATTCATTCTTGTAGAAATAAATTTGCAGTAAGAGCATTAATGTATGTTTTGAAATCACACCCATTAAATTATTTTGCAGAAAAAAGGAGTAAGATTTAAAGGAGAAAAATTTTCTTTCCCAGATATCTGACAAGAGACACCTTGCATGACTTTGTACGCTTCAATATTCAATTATTCGAAGAGGTACATTTTGTTTTCTTTTCATTATTTTTTCCCACTGAGACAGTCAATCTTATCAGTTGATTTCTCTAGGTTATCAGGGACATGTTTAGACAGAGGGCAGTTTTTGAAGCAAATCTACATACAAAATGTTGTGCTGCTGTCTGATCTTTAACAGTCAAATAAACTTGGTGTACAGGATCTATATTCACCTTTAGATTGATTCCTTTCACTTATTTCTTTTTTTCTTTTAAATTCTTGTAAAAAGGAAAACATGGCAAGTTAGACAATGTTCCTGAACTAGCTCAACTCAGCAGAAAAAGACTAATTGCTTCTTGACTCCTGTGGTCTATTTTATCCCCAGCTAAGATTTTAAGGAGTGTTGTAAAAAGCCTTTACCATTGTCACGTTTTGTGGTAGTAAATCATCTCCTGAGCAACCTCACAGAGCAGACACAAAGGCTTAGTGCATAAACTTAACATCCCATGGATGACTTTACAGCTTATTGCCCCAGACAATAACCAGGGAAGGGTTAGTGTTACAAAGCCGTTTGGTTCATTCTCAGAAAAAAAATTAAGGGTTTTGGCACTCAGCCTAGGGCCTTACAAAGCAATCTGAGAGGAAAAATATTACTTTCCTCTGCCACCTTCTCAAGGGGTGGGTGGAGTGAGCGCAGCTCAAATGAGCCTCGGAAGCAGGAGCTGTCTCTTGTTTGGAGCAGGCTGGACCAAGGCAGGCAGCCTGCAGCAAGAGCTGCCTCACGGACAGGGTTTTGCCCATTAGACAGAATCACACGAGAGAAGGCTGAGGTTGGAAGGTTCCTCTGGCAACCATCCAGCTTTGCTCCCCTGCTCGAGGGGGGTCAGCCAGGACAGGCTGTCCAGGGCTGGGACTCCAAGGACAGTGACTCCACAGCTTCTCTGGCCATCGTGTCCCAGTGCTTGACCACCCTCACTGTACAGAGATTTTATTCTTTCTCTCCAAGTATAATCTCCTGCATTTCAGTTTGTACTCACTGCCTCTTGTTGACAAACTTCTTCCACATTCTGATGCATCTGATGACATTAATTTTATTTTCTTTTAGGTCCTAATTTTTCCTCTTCTCTATTTACACTCCTAGCCTTTTATTTCACTGTTGGGTTTATTGATTCAACTTGTTCTTTGAGGCTGCAGTCATGTAACTTTAAAATTCCTTTGTTTTGCTGGGAATTTCTTCTCCTGGGAGGTGAAGGTTAGCAGAAACTGTAAAACATACTTTTTCCATGTACAAGCAGCAGAACTAAAGATCTGGGTCCTGCAATGAGTTGGTAGCATGTAAAAAACAGCAGCCTTGATCATACCAGAGCTGCTTTTGTGACAGTGAAAGAAGAAAATGCTGCTTTCCCTGTTTAGTATTTTTTCCTTTAGAATTTGTCTCTCAGTCCCTCTTATGGTTTGATCTTTGCATATGACCATCTAATTCTTTTCTCCAGACTAGAGAAGATTTCTGTTATTACTAGCACTGTGGGGTGTACCTTTAAACCTTTTATATATGACTCTGTGTTTTCAGAAAATTAACAATGCAGATTACCTTGAAGACTGCATATTTTGGGGAACTTACTGTCAGGTTAAAAAGAAAATCAGTTTTAGAAAATACCAGGTAAAATCTTGTGTTTACTTTTAAGCACTCATGGAAAATAGCTTGCTTCACTTGGAATGGAATAAAAAAAATCAATCTTTTTTTAGATTTCATCAGAGTGATTCTGCAATGTTATATATATTTCTGGAAAAGCAGGAACAGATTTTAACCCTTATTGTAGGATTTGTCTCATATTTAATAAATGTAAAGGTACATGTTGATTTTTTTTTAAAAGGCAATTACCCTTGCAGAAGCCAAAGGGATTGCTGCCTTGACTTTGCTTCCTTTAAAATCCTAATAACCCATCTGATCTGCCAGTCCATTTGAATTTGAAAAAAATATTAACCACTTAGCTTGGAGCTACATTTCCATTTCCTAGAAATGCTGTTTTCTTTTTTCTTTTGCAGAAAATCAAAAACAAACAAAAAAAAGCAATAACTCCTTTATTTTTTTTGTGGTTTAACTAATATTTCCCCATCTGTGCCTTGCTTCTGCACTCTCTTTGTGGGGAAACTGAAGTCACAATCAGAATGCCTGGCAACAGAAGCAATGGACTTGATATTTATATTAGCACAGTACCACATGGACATCTGCTCTCTCTGTCCTTTAGAAGATACTGCTTCCAAGGACTGATATTTGGCTTTTTCAGCTGCGGGCTGCTGCTGATAGGTGAGGTTGGTGGGAGCCTTGGACAGGACTCCCTGCAGCCCATGGGGCAGCCCCAGCCCAGCAGGACAGACAGGGAGATGGATGAACAGACAGAAGGGTCTGTTCCCAGCCCAGGAGCTGAGGCAGTGCTGGGTTGGGCTCCTTGTAGTGCTGGGGCAGAGCTGAGTGACCCAGAGCCCTCTTTCCAGATTAGCAGAGATTGGGAAGTAATCCCTTCCTTCTGCCTGTTTCCTTTCGCTTAAAACAAAAACACTGGAACCAACCTATTTTGATCAAATATTTTGAGCTCTGCTGAAGGAAAAGTGCTGGTGGCAGAGCTTTTCATCCTTACAATATTCACCTATAAAAGACAGAGGACCAAAGACATTTCAGTAGTACAGGGAGGGTGCATTAAGCCAGAAATTAGTATTCACCCTTAGTACGTGTAAGTGCCTAATCAACTCAGTTATCTTCCTGCTGATTTAGGGTGAGATTCTCATGGCAGTCAGCTTTCTGTAAAAAAGCAGTTTCGATTGAACAGGTGGGCTGGCATGTCTGCCCTTTGCCTTTTCCTTTGGGAGCTTAGTACCTGCTATCCCAAAATACCAGCTCCCTTGTTAAAAGCTCCATAGGTGCTGGGTTCCACTCCCAAGCACACACACTCATACAGCAGCTGAATTACAGGGCATTGCAGATGTGGATGCTGCACTGTTCCTTACCTTCCTTCTTTAAAGTGTGTTTAGGGCCTGGACCCTGAACTGGGATGGTGAAAATGCCTCCCAGCTGATCCCAGGATGAGATGGAAGTCCCTGTGCTGCCTGTCCTTAGGGCAAATGCAGCAGATCGTTTTGCACACCTACTCCTGCATTAAAGCAAGCAGGTAACAGGCTCAGTTACCCAGAGGCAAAACAAAAGTGGTGAGAGGACCCTGTGCACAGACCTTTTCATAAGCCACAGGACCCAGGCTGCACCCAAACAGGTGCCCTGCCTCACAATGCAGATTGATTTGGGCTTCAGGAAGTTTATTTGTGGCATTTCTGTCTAAGTAAGAGCATTTTTGAGATGTAGGCTGAGAGGTAAAATGTACCTCAGGGAAGATGGAAAGAATGTGTCACCCTGTTTTCTTTCCACAATTCTATTATTTAGTTTTCAGGTACCATCTAAGACGATGTTAGTGGTTGTGATGCCCAGATAATTGTCTAGGAGGGGTTAGCTCCTCCTGCCTGTATTCCTTCCCTCCTAACCAGAGCACTGTGCATTGCCACCACCTCTGCAGTACTCCCTGCCCAAAAATGGAACATCTTGAATGAGCACCAAGCATGGGGATGAGGGCAGGCAAAGTTATTTCTGTGCAGTGAGAGATGGGGAAGTTGCACCATTCCTGTATTGTAAAGGTGGCTTGCAGTGCTCAGGCAACAACAGCAGGAAAGAAAAATGCTGCATGAAAAGTGAGACAGGGCATTTCACAATGGCTGTGATTCAATGATAACCTTGACATGAAACGTTTGGGAACTGACTCACGGGTTTGCAACACGTATCACAGAAGAAAAAAACAAAAAAAAGCACAGACTTTTCTGTGAGGAGCTCTTGAAAGCATTGATGTGCTGCTTTTCACCTTGGGAAAGCTTCCTCTCCTCCCCTGTACACACTTATGCCAGCTGGTAATTGCCTGAGCTGGAGATGTGCCACAAGCTGGCACCCTGTGGTCCTTCATCTAGTTCAGAGGTTATTCATCCCTATCTGAGTGTCCTAGAAATTACAGCAGACAGCAACAGAGCACTGCAGTGACAACACAGCCCCTTCCCAGCTCAGAGTCTTGGGGAAGGAGGGGGCAGAGCCCAGGAGTCAGGGTGCTGTGAACATCTGTGGGCATTGACTGCCAGGTGCAGCTCCCCTGTGATGGGCACACCCCACTGCTTGTCCTCAGCCTGCAGCAAAAGGGCTCCTGTGCCTCCCAGTGATCCTCTGAAACCCGGCTGGAGAGGGGAGAAAGGGCACCAGGCATCAATCTCTTCCCTGTCCTTTCTTTGGTGACTAATGCTTATGGAATCTCAACTGCATTGTGTGGGTTAAAACCATCAGCACGGAAACACAGCAGCTTGTTTCAGCACCAACAAAACTAACCTACTTTTCTCAATTTATTGGACTTTTTAAAAGACAAAGGTATAATCCTTCTAATTAGGGCAAAAAAAAAAAAAAGTTAAGTTAGCAACCCATCTGAGAAATCAGCTATTTGTGTAGCCCGTTTTCATATCCTTGTTGCAGGTGGTGCCAAGCTGGTTTTGTTCCATTTCATTAGCACAAAGTGTAATCTTAGCCATGTTAGTCTGGAGTTTGATTGCTGTCTTTAAGCCTCTTTTGTAATCTGCAAAATTCTGAGGAAAAAGCCTATGACAGAAGCTTCCAATTAATATAATTGCTTGCAGACAGCTAAACAAATTTCTGCCATAAACAGGTAAATCTTGTGATAGTAAATAAATGTAAAATGGTGAATAGGAACTGTAGATTGGCCAGTTCATCAACTGTACAGTTTAATGAAATAGTTAATTTTAGAATTCTGTCCATAAAGCTTGGACTAAAACTATCATGGTAAATCTGCATCTTGCATTGATGCCTTGGAAAAATTAGTTTCATTGTTTTGTGGGATTACATATGTGATGAACAAGAGAAATTGAGTTGATACAGTTCACTTGCATTTCTCTCAGACATTTGGCTACAAATGCTATATGACATCTAATATTTGGCTTTGGATAAAAACTCCAAAACAAAAATACCCCAGTTAGATCATACAAGGTGTTTACCAAGAAATGGATAAATTCAAAACTGGTTTGTTTACTGGCATCCCTCAGCCTGTCAATGGGAGGTCGTTCATGATTCATAGTGATGATTTTTTTCCTGATTTAGCATTGCTGGATGTATCTGCCACTTTGCCAATGATTTGAAATCCAAAGCAATATATAACTTGCAAGAGATGGGGTGGCAAACATTAAATATGAGGTTACAGAGGCACTAATCAAGATGGTCTACTTGTGTAGCTTCAAATGGCAGAGCATCCCTTCCCTTCAGTTCTGCAGCTTTATGTCTGCTCAGGGATTGCATCAGGCCAGGAGGCCTGGGCTGTGAGAGGTGTCCTGCCAGGCTGCCCTGGCAGCCAGCTTTGGTCTGCTGGGATCCAATTGGAGAAATAGCATCCCTCAATTTTGACAAAGTAACAAATAGACAAATTAGATTGTGTTTTATTTATGATAAGCTTGGCCACTATTATAGTGGGATATGTTGTTCTGAGGCAAATACACAACCTTGACAAGCAAGGTTGTCTGGTTAACTGGATGGATTTTGAAATGACAAATGCTTTGTTCTGTCATTTAAATTTCCTTCTCTCATAAACTGTTTTCTTGTGGCACATAGCTCTGCATTCATAGTCTGCCACTCCCCTTCAACCCCTCGTGCCCACATTCTGTGTTCAGAAGGGTGCAGCACAGTTCCCTCATGGTTCAATCCTAAGTAACTATTGGGGGAATCACACTCACTGATGTGTTGTGTATAGTTAAAACAAAAGCAGTCACCACATTTGTTACAGGGTCATGTGTGAAATTGACCAAAACCCACCAAGACTGGAGTTCTCTTTCTGAGTCAGAAGCATTATACCAAATAAACTTACAAAACTCAGTGGGAAATATTCCTTCCCCACCTTCCTTAATAATTGAAGCAGCCACTGATTGCACCCACAATTGCACTTGTATGCACCCAAGAGCCAAAGAAATGTTTTCACTAGCTGTACCAAGAGCATTGGTTGCCAATTCATGATCTTGCTCTTCCATGTTTTCCCTCTCTGGTTATATCTGGGATAATTTCCACTGGCTAGTACCTAATGCTAATAAAGATGGTTGTAAGGGTTGCTGTAATTCAACTATGTCATTACCAGCTTCAGTCAATTTGTTCATTAAAACCTCTGAGTCCATTGTGTTTAAGACCCCTAATCCTGTTCCCAATTTTCCTGTAAAGTCTCTTTTTCATTTGAGTGTGTATGATGCACACTTCTGCAACCAAGTGATCCATTCCATAAAAAAGGTCTTAAGGAATGCAGCACATTCTGCTCGAATGACAGGTGTGCTTGCTCTGCCCAGCTTTGTGTCCTTATTGGCCCTTCAACCTCCAGCAATTCACTCTTAGGGACTGACTGAAGATTTTGGTTCTCTCTTTCCCTCTTCACATTGAAAATTATTCTGAATTTAACTATGTTTGCTCACTGAACTGTCACTATTGTAGGGGTATTTGTTGGGGGATGAAGATGAGGGATCACAGTTTTTAGTTCCAGGTAACCCTTGGGAATATCTTGGCATTGGTCTTCCAGTACTAACTTGGTTTACAAATAATGTGCCTGTTTTGTGGGAAGAATTCCTTATGTATCTTGCTTGTGACACCCAAGACCTGAACTCCACTCTCTTCATCTCCAAAGTCCCTGCAACTTCCTAAGCTGAAGGAAAACCCACACATTTCTGCAAGAAGCAGACTTTGTAGGCAGCCCAGAGATAGAAGCAAAGACTTGTTACAAAAGGTGTGATAAGTTTGGTGATTTTTCATTGCTGTCTTACTTCCCTTGCAGGGATTAGAAAGAGATATTTCATGGAATAGGTTGATGACTGATGATTGGAAAATCTAAGGCAAATCTAAGACTGTTTCTTTTGAAAAGCAGACTTCTAGCCACTAGAACACTTATTTGAAGTTGCAGCTGGTTGCAGCTGCACACCTTTCTACATCTTTATTTCAGTAGCTGATGTAATTAAGTTCTTTTGATGAATCACTTGCTAATTTTCTGCAGTACAATTGCTTGACAGAACATATTTTTAGAGATATGACCTCTCTGAAGCTCGTGACTGCAGCTTAGGATGTCTGTCCTCGTGACGTGTGGAAAACATTTTAGTCCATTAAGGTCAAATGAATTGTCACAGGAGCAGGGTCTGTAGCCAAAGGATTTATACTGATGAACTGCTTTTTGAGAACCACCTGCATGAATTTCCAACTTTCAAATAAGTCACCACTTAGGAGATCATTGGTGACACAGACACTTGTCTCAAAATTCAGCTGCTTGATCTTTATTGAACTTGATGGGCAAACATTTAAATGATAATTGAGATACTAATTAAAATGCTGTGCCTGTACTTCTGGTTCAGTATTGAAGGGAAAGACTAAATTATTTAATGACAATTTGGGGAGTTACAGGTACAGATCTCTAGCAGACTTGTAAGAAAGAAGGGTTTATTCAGATATTCGAACTCTGCTACTGCTGTCTACTGCTCCAAATATCCCAGTTGATCCTCTGGCTTTACAAAGGCATCCCTGAGACCCCACTCACCACAGCTTTCTAGCAAGTGCTAGGACAATATATTTACTCTGGTGAGCAAAACTGAAGTGTGAGACCTTGGTTTTGTTTTGCCCTTTCTAGTAATTCTCATTGTGCAATTTTGACATTATTAATCCATGTCTGCATTTGTGAGTTCACCTTTGTAAAACATGATCTGGCTCGTGACTACAATCAAGTTGTCTAATTCTATATTTCAAATTATTCCCTATTACCCTAATATACATTCCAAATAAATTAGTTGCTTCTTCCTACATTTTCCATCCTTTTCATCCATCCTTTCCATCTCTTTATTTTTGTTCACATACATCCTTACATTTCTGCTTTTTTTCCCTGCTGACACACTTGTAGCATCTGTTAAGGCGTGAGGATATTAGACCTAATCAAAATGTCTCAAGCTCTTTAGTAAGTCATGTATGACTGTATTCACAAATTAATTTAGAAGACAATTCTCCCAATGCAGTCACTTATCTCTGCTCCCCTGTCCAGGAACCAGGAAAATGAAAATCATGCTTGGCACTTCCACAGGGATCTCAGGGGTAGGTAAAAATTTCGTCATTGCCAGTGATTTGTGCCCTGCACAGAACAGATTTGTCAACAGGGCCTGCAAAATACTCACAAGCTTGGTACAGCACCAATTTTACTTCCTCCTTTCCTATCCTTTCCGTACCAACAGTGTGCAGCAGATCAATTTCCTTCACTGGGGGGAGTCAGGAACTGCTATGGGAACAGATGCTAGGGAAGCAGATGGGGCAAGAGTCGGTTTGGAGCAATGACAGCTCTGTAACCTTTCGGCGCCCGCCTGAGGCTGCAGCTTCCCCTGTGCTCCATGGCAGAAGGCAAGCCCAGGCACAGGACAAGGGCCAGGCTTGGCACGGTGCTCCAGCAGTGGTAGGTGGCAGCTGGGCTTCTCAAGCACAGCGTGGTGGCCCTGGAAAGGCAGCTCGTGCTTGAGCAGGGCTTTTTGTGCACTAGGTTGCAGCTGGTATTGCAGGCAGCACCTCAGGCTTTTTTAGGAGTTTGGTCTCGCAGGGCTTGTCAGCCCAGCAGTGCTGTGAGCTCTTATTTCATACACGCTGAAACAGAGATTGTGCACTGAGCAAAAGTTGCTTCTCTAGTAAGGGACATCTACTCCTACACTGATTTGTCAGCCTGAATGAGAAGTGTGTGTCCCAGGCCACCCAGAAGGTCTGGGGCAGAGCAAGGTGTGACATGCAGATACACAGCCTCCCAGCCTGGACAACAGGCAGCTCTCCTCCTCTTGCACAGGGGAAAGACAGGATTTTGTTCCTGTTTGTCTTTTGTTGGGGGGCAAGGGCATGCTTGGTGTTTGTGTTTGCGCATTTTGAAGGGCAAAAAAAAAAACAAAAACACTGTGGTTCTCCACTATGATTTATCTAGATGGTTCATAGTGTAGTGGAGAACTTCAAAAGTCTAAGGATGTAAGTTTCAGCAGCAAAATTACATTTGTTCTTTCAGCTAGATAAAATGCCATTTAGATGTACTCGATTAAAAATCAGGATTTACTAAGGTTACAGGCAGATATCCTGTGTGTGTATCCCAAATATCCTGGGTAGTTTATTCAGGATGCATTACAAAAGATTTATTATGTCAAACTGCAGGGTTAAGGCCAAACAAGTGCTTTTTGGATCAAATATTTATTCTTTCTGGTGATTGATAAACAAGATGATCGTGAAGATTGAGAGGTACTCTGCGTTTTATTTAAAAATGTACTTCAGACCTGGCCAAGTGATCATCAAAATAATTTGTTTTTTCAACTTGATCTTTACCTTGAATATGTTTTAGTTAATGGAATTTCCTCTTCTGAAGTTGAATGACTGTTAGCACAGAATCTGACTAAAAAGCTGCCTTCCTATGCATGATTTATTTACCAGGGAGCCAATGATAATGTATTAGAACACACCAGAATGTGTTTGGTCCTGCTGTGATGAGAAGCCTTAAGAGCAATGGCATAGATGTGATGGGACTCAAAATAAAAATGTATGTAATTGTGCATTTAGTGTACTTGTCCACAGTGCTCCTGTAGATTTTCTTTATCAAGTGACTGTCACTTGAGGAGCAGCAGAAGAGCAAAAATAGATGACTTTGTACAGCACACCTTGGCATGCTGTATTACTCTTCAGCATAAGACTTTACACTGTGTCTCAGGCCCACATGAATCATAGTGAAGGGAAGCTGACAGCTTCCTAATACTCTTTTTGCATGTGCCTCTCTATGCCCTTACCTTCCATTCACCCAAAAAACAAAATCAAACTAAACCAAGCCCCAATGAGATGCTTGCCTAAAGTGCTTTTCTGTAGACCTAAGCCAGAGACTTTTCCTACGGTGCTGTGTGTTGGGGAACTTGGAATAAAAATGCTGTCCAGCTGATGGCTCGTGCTGGTGGCACCTGTAATCTTATCAAACTTCAGGCTCTTCATGGTGCTAAGTGGCAGGTGATGCCAAGTGTGCCTGAGTGTGTTACCAGCTGTCAGGCTGAGCTTGAGAAGCACGATTAAGGCATTTCACTGCAGGAAGCTGGGTCACAGGGTAGGGTTGCTGTGACTTTCTGTGGTGGACACAGAGCAGGCTCCTCTGAGGAGATGTGATCAGAACTGAGCTTTCCAGTCCACTACAGTGGTCAAGGTTCCTAAAGTGAAACTTGTCACTGGCCAACTCAGAAACATTGTCTAAGGTGGAAGAGCAGTTTGGAGAGTTATTACAGTATTAGCACAATATTACAATATATGTCACTGTCAGACTGCTGATTTACAGCTTTAAAAAAATCTTTATTGCTTGAGAAGCTTGATATCAGCTGATAAAGCTGATCTGTGTCATTCTAAGAAGACCAGTCTCATCCTAAAAACTTGTGGAGGAACAGGGATGGGTCAGCAGTTTGGAGAAAAAGTGTCACAACCTGTGAATATGTTTTCTTACATCATGAGTACTAGGAGACAAGGATGAAAACCAGCTGATAAGGAAACAGGCAACAATTACAGAGAAAATGCTGGGTGTCAGAAAAGGGGAGGGGAGCAACACCAGAGTCCAGAACACGTTTGGATGCTGCAGCCACCAGAAACCTCCTGAAACCGCTCAGCTCCACTCAATCTGCTTTTAGGAAACAGATAACTAAAATTCCAGCAGTGTCTTTATAAAACCTCTTGGTTGCAGAGAAGTGGATCACTGTCTGACAGTTTGCTGGGAGGTTGTTCTTCCAAGGTTGCTTCCCTCCTCCTCGGAGCTGCTCGGAGCGCAGCTCGCACGCTGGCAGGCTGTGCCAGCCAGGCACTGTGCACTCCTACAAGTGCCACCTGCTCTGCTGGAAGCCTTGCTGTGCTGAACTCGCCAGCATCTTCGTGCCTGATCTGCAGGGCAGCTCCTCACATCGGGCTTGGCTGCTCGCCCATGACAAGAAGAGTTTGCAGAGCCTTTTGGCTCAGGAGCACTTGGCAACCTCCAGAATGCATTCTGCTGGGCAGCGGGCACACACACCTCCCGGGGTGATGCTGTGTGCTGCATCCCAGAGTGCTGCTGTGTGTCCCATCCTGGGGTGATGCTGTGTGCCCCATCCCAGGGTGATGCTGTGTGCTGCATCCCAGAGTGCTGCTGCGTGCCCCATCCCGGGGTGCTGCTGTGTGCCCCATCCCAGAGTCCTGCTGTGTGCCCCATCCCATGGTGCTGCTGTGTGCCTAATCCCTGAGTTCTGCTGTGTTCCTCATCCCTAAGTTCTGCTATGTTTCCCATCCCAGGGTTCTGCTGTGTTTCCCATCCCAGGGTTCTGCTGTGTGCCCCATCCCAGGTTCTGCTGTGTGCCCCATCCCATGGTGCTGCTGTGTGCCCCATCCCAGGGTTCTGCTGTGTGCCCCATCCTGGTTTCTGCTGTGTTCCCCATCCCAGAGTGATGCTGTGTGCCCCATCCCGGTTTCTGCTGTGCTCCCCATCTCAGGGTGCTTTGTTCCCGTCCCGTGGTGCTGCTGTGTGCCCCATCCCATGGCACTTGCTGTGCAGCTGGCACAGCTTGCAGCCATCAGGCAGCTGGAGCAATCACCACAGAAGGTTTAGCAGGAGAACACATCACAGCCAAAGCTGAAGGCTGAATTGAGATATCAGTGGGGGAGGTGGCTATTATATTCCAGCTCTCTTTAAAAACCATTCTGAGACTTGTAAGGCATTGTGTTGTGTTTGCTGCTGGATTTAAGACTGCTGACTGTCAGGCAGTGAAGGTCACTTTGTGCTTTCCTCTTTAAGGCAAGTTGCTGTTTATATTACCAAGAGACCAGCAGCGCTGACTAACTCTTGGCACGTTAACCTGGGAAGCGTGTTCTCTCCTCGGGAAAAGGTCTCCCATGCACTCCCTCAGGACCTGTGCAGTTGAGAATTTTGTATCATGTAGGTGTTAAGCCAAATCAGAGCTTCCTTGTCAGGATGTGTTAGGGCAGCTGCCTGCAATTTGTGTGACAGTGCACATCTCTGCCAATAAACTGCTTTTTGCTCTCCCTTCTGCCGTGTCTGCCGTCTGCAGGGCTGTTGGAATGCTGCCAGGGAGAGAGAGCAATGCATGCACAGAGGTGTCTGGGTGGCACCTCTTGTAATCTGTGTTCTACACCGTGTATTGATTGGCTTTGTGGATGGATCCCACGGGCTGAACACGAACATCACGTACCAGAGCATGACATTTTAATCAGAGACACATTTAACTACTGGGAGCAGCTCAGGTAACGTCTACTTTAAAAAAAAAAAAAAAAAAAAAAAAAATGCATGTAAGCTTTGCCTTAAGTAAACAACATGTCCAAGC
>JAOTQP010000001.1:98455629-98492947 GCA_026413545.1 Cichladusa arquata
AGCTCCATTGGCATGATAATGGGAAAAATTCTTCAAATTGACACAGTAACAGAAAAAAAACACTCAACCCCCAACAACCAGGCAAAAGGTTGCACTGACTTTGCCATCAGAAATGATGAACAGCATCAGCTCATCTAAGGTCTTAATATACATCACACCTTTTGTATGAATTTTTCCCAGAACTATGGGCCAATTTTCTGGGATGAGAATTATATTTTGTCACCTGTAAATTGCACTTTTGTGAGGAGTCATACTGAGGAAAAGGTAGGTGAGATGTCAGTGGGGTGAGCTGATGCAATGAGGCTGCAGAGCTGACAAATGAGATTTCTGACTAAGAGAGGTGTAGAGGAGAAGAAAAAAAAAAAAAGAACCAAGTTCAATTCCTTGTGGTTTGAATAGACTGCTGAAATTGCAGGCTACCATTGGGAAAATCCTTTTTTCAGGCACAGATGGACAGTGGACATTGACATGAAAATGCCAGTGTGAGTCAGTCTCTGAATTATGTTTTTAGGTGTAAATAGTCTTTACCTGGGTCTTGGCAAGGGGTTAAGACAGGGTTTTAGCAAGCTCATGGTTACTGCTTGCATTACAAGGCCTGTTCAGGACCCATAATTCCAGCTGCAATTTTCACAAGCAGTATGCATTGGAGCTGTTGTGTAAGTACACATAAATACATGTATAAACACATGGTGAAGCCCCCTGAGAACCATCAAATCAGTTTGGAGAGATTAATGGCAATCAAAAGAGCTTGCTCACAGTCCACCTGCAGAGTTGCACGTGGTGAAGAAATAAACAAAAATAAACACTACCTAATGCTCCAGATCTCTCATTCCTGGCTTCCATGTCCTTTGTATTTTACCAGAAGGTGTTATTGGAAATCTTTAGTGGCAAAGAGTCTGTACAGTATCAAGATTTTTTTCTGTTCTTTCTGGTGCATGGCAGAGGTGGTGTATGATGATGGAGAGAAACAGCCCAAAGGCTTTTTGGACACATGGTGTTGGCACATTAATCTGTTCCTTGGGCTTGAACTTCCATTAAGTCAACCCATGCTGTAGTACTAAAAAAGTAACAAAATTGAATTTGGGGAAGACGAAACTGATAAGAGATTTGCTGCTACTGGGAGTGTGAATCAGACCTTTTCTGCAGCAAAGTTGCAAACATTATCTGAATGTTGAGTGCACAGAGACAGCGACCTTCTTTTCTTGGTTATAGCTCTGATCTGATAGTGGGGAGCACCTCCTTGTTTCTGTACTTCAGCGATTGTCTGCAAACTAGCAACAAAAGGAGCTATCCAAGATGCCTTTGATAACTTTGAGGCAGGGCAGCACAAAGAGCACAGCAGCTACAGATGTTTGCTCTGATATCAAGCAGTGAGTGCTTTTTGAGATAGTGAGGTGGATTTTGTTTGTGTTTAAGCAAAGCCTTGGACTATCATTTCTGAGACATTTTCATGTCTACCTTTGATCTGAAATGTGTTAATCTAATGAGTGGGTAGAGAAAATGAGTTACTATGGGAACAAGGTATTTCTCTAACTTACTGGCTCAGCTGGTTGCTCTGGCAATCCAAGCACCCAGCAAAATGGAGCGAGGCCACCAGAGACAAACGTGCACTTCAGTCTTAAAGGGAGCATTTGGGGTTGGGCTTGGGGTGGGAAGGATAACAGCAGAGCTCTGGGAGCTGCATCGTGTGCTCCAAGCAAAGTGAGACAGTGTGCTGGAATCTGACTGTGATAAGGAAACAGAACCTCACCTGGTGGGAAGGAAACAAAGGCTCTGCTTCTGGGTTTCTTGGGGTGTGACTGATAAATGATAAGGACAGCTGCTAAAGCTTAAAGCTTTTGAATCTGTTCTGGTGAGCATTAGTAAGGTATTTCACCATTAGACAGCTCTGTGAGCTGCTTTTGCTTCCTGTTTCTTTCTGCAGGGTCACAGAAGAAGCCGTGAGTATGAAAAGCATGGGTGTGTCTTGCCCTGACCTGGAGGGCAGTGGTACCTGCATGGTGGCTCCTGACCTCTGTGGAGAAGTTGTTGGCTGGGAAGAAACATCCTGTATTGGTATTAAATTTCCTCTGGTTCACCTTCCTAAAAACATAAGGCACGGGGAGAGGGAAAAGCTGAATTTCTTACTGCTGCTCATTAAGGGGAGAACTTCTCTCTGAGTGGGAAAATCTTAATCTTCTCTTATTTGATTCCTGTCTTTGGCCTATTGCCTGAACAAGGCAAAGAGAAAAACCTGTGGGCATCCTGCCTCCTTTCAGCTCACTGCCTTTTGGCAGCAGGTGAGCATTTGTGTGAGTGCTCGCCCCAACTTCATCACCTACAGGTGAGCAGGAAAGAGTTCCTTTGGGCAGTTTCCTTAATACTTATATTCCTCACTTTGTAATGTGTGTCCTTTTTTTTTTTTTTTGCCTACTTTCTCAGGAAAAACACTGTACAATTTATGTGGTTAAATCAAATTAGGATCTAAGCATTTTGATCTGCTTTTTTTTTAATGAAAAGTAATTGAAGAACAATTAATGAAACACATTCAGGATCGATATCAACTATGAAATGCAATACTGGACATGCAAACGTTATCAAACACCTAGGACTTGCTGGATTTCTAACTGGGTTTTGACCACCACTCTCCTATTCCAGTGTTTCTCTCCACAGTCACAAATTTTTGTACCTTATTTTTTTCAAGCTGATTTCTGCCCTCAAGCTATCTCAGCAGACCCCTTGCTTGCTGTATAACCAGGCTGACAGTCAACCTAAGGCAGATGAATCATTGGTAATTTCCTCCCAGCACTGTGAGCTTTTGGGTGATGCCTTCTCAGACAGCTGCAGGTCTTACACTGCCCCAAGTTATGTCAGTGTTGCTCTCCTCCTGGCTGCTGCTGTGCAGGAATCTCTGTGGGTCTGTGTGGATCCCTCAGACTGATCCCTGCCCTATTTGTGTCACTGGGGCTCTGCTGCTCTGCCTGTGCCCCTGGTGCTTGGATTCTTCTGATTTCTGTGTTTATTGTGTTCCTACAATTGGAACTTCATCTCCCTGGTGCTGTTTCTGAAGTTTAATGTTCTGCTCATTGCTTGACTCATTTATTTGCTAATTTTGTGTGCATGCATCTCTGTTGGAAACCTCAGGGACTTGCCTAACTTTGAGCTCAGCTGCTCAAGAGCTCCTGGCTGGGGCGGGCTTGGCTGCTTTTTCGGGTGTACATGGCAAGGGAGGCATCTCACTGCCTTTTGTGCCACAGGCACATCCCCAGGCCAGGTAGGGTCACACTGTGGGTTTGAACACAACCAAGGTTGCCTTTTTCCCCAATTTGAGCCCCACTGATAAAAACAACAGTGATAACTTGAGCATCCTGTGTTGCAACACCTGCATTCCCAGCCTGCAGAAGTGCAGCTGCAGCATCTCCCTGCCTGCCTTCTGCAAGTGTGCCTCCCCACCTCTGGATTGTTCCCAAGCTCCTCTCCAGAGAGCTTTCTGTCATGCAAAGAGGTCAATAACACAAATAATTAATGTCAAGTGGCTGTCAATAGATACTAGGTCTGAAAACACAGCACGTGCAAGCCCATATTAAGTAATTGCATCCCACTCTGAAATTTGAACATTAAGCAAACTAGGAGGGATGGTGTGGTGATAATGATCAATGCTTATTTTTTCCTGGGAGATGTTGAGAAGCAGAGTAGCTTTGACACAGCTAAATCCTTACTGAGTTGGTTTATCTCTCCCTTCTTCTGAAATCGAATTTTTAAATATTTGGTAGTTAATGGTGTAATGCTTACTTCACAGAAAGTCGAGGCGCACAGTCATAATATTAAAAATTCCTTTAATGTATTTATTTAAAATACAAAAAGAGTTGCACAGGAAAGCTGAAATGAGAAATTAAATTTTTATCTTGATACACAGACTGCTTTTTCATGTGATCTGATCCATGTTCTTGCTATTTATATTTCATATTTAGTCCTTGCCTCTGGTGCATTTAGCCCAGTCCAATTCCCTGCTCCAGAAGCATTTCAGCAAGGTGTAGGAGCAGGGATCTCATCCTGGCACACACACACCTTGAAGAGGGTAATAGCAAACAAGGCATGTGAGACCAACACCACCATGTTAAAAAGAGCCCATGTAAAGACCTTTCCCATACAGACATACTGATGTCTATATTGATTTGTGGGGTGGGAGCTGTTGTATTTTTCTCTAATATTTCTGAAGCAGATACCTGATAGTGTCAATTTTTCTATGTTGCAAAACTTTTTTTTTTTTTTTTTTTTTTTTTTTTTTTTTTTTTTTTTTTTTTGCAAATAGGAGGGAAAGAGCCACAAGAATAAAATCAGAAGCTTTATAAAAGCCCTGATTTTTAACATACAAAATAATCTCACTAGAATGAGCAGGAGGGGATACACGGGGGAACAGAGTAAAGTATTTTTACTTCCAGAATTATAAAGATTTTTACTCAAGTGTAGAAACATTTCAATAGGAGGTTTTTTTCCTTTGCACACTCAATATGACACAAGCTGCTGCCCACACCAATCCCTGTCTCTTTCCTGCCTCTCCCCTAGAAGGTCTAGGTCACAGTGAGGGTTTTACCCTTTCCCAGGGCAGCTCCCAGGGCACAGAGCTGTCACCATGGGGAGGCTGCAGGGCTGCAGGTGGCTGAGGGCAGGGAGAGCCTGGAACACATCCCTAAGAGGTTAAGAGTCGAGGAAGGAGCCTGCCTGTTAGGTGCCACTGAACTGAAATTACTCTGCTGCTATGAAAATAGGAAAAGTTCTCCAAACCGAGACCTTAACTTCGGTCATGCTGGATATTCCTCCAGCTAAGCAGCAGAACTTGTTGAACACATCAATTTCTCAGAAATTGCTCTGTGGAGTCCCTTTGGATGCTGAGGAACTGAGCAGTTGTTCTTCAGTCTCTGGTGGAGTAGTAGTGTTATCAAAACATGGTGAATTGCAGTAATTCCTACAATTACTCCTGACTGATTTATCACTTGATTGTAGGAATTCAGTTTAAATAGATTTTTTTTCCATCTCCCTTGCTCCCTAATTGATTATTTTTTTGAATGCTGAATCTTGGAGTTTCTCTCATAAAGTAGATTAAAGTCATTATAGCTGTATGCTTTTTAATCATTCTGCTGTATAATTACTGTTGCTGCCACTGTCTTCTGGTTTACACTGCTTCTTTATTAGCAACTCTTATTGCCAGAAGCTTTAAACATTTAATAATCTGTCAAGGTGGTAATTTGTTGTCTTTAATTTTTTTTTTTTAACTGAAGACCTTTTCAGTGATGTCTTCAAGCACCTGGCCTTCCCAGATGCTTTAATATTCACTTATCTCTGTCTGGTTGGCCTCACATTATTTTTAATTGCCCTTCTTCTGGATAACCAAAGTTACCCATTCATCATAGAGAGAATGTAACTAAGTCACATGTGACTGCATCAGGCAGTAGGAAAATAGACCATCCAGAAACAGTAATGGAGCTGATGGACAGAGATGATACACAGGCTGTCTGTAGGCATTAGCAAAAGATCACTGGAGCCTGATACAGCACTCACAGTAACTGCTGGTTGCAGTGGTTTTCATACTATGGAAGGATTATACCCCAATTTCTTCTTTTTAATGTTTTTTGGGGTTTCCCTTGAGGGTCTCTGCAGGAATACAGCCATCCTTCTCCCTGAGTTCCCAGAGGCTTTTCCTATATGGTATGTACCAGCTCTGGAGTAGCTTGCCTTTCTCAAAAGCGAGGAAAAGCCAAACAGTTCCTAGGTGGTATTTTCTGTCTGTAGGAGGCCCTTGGACTGCAATTCTGGCTGAGCTGGGTGGAAGTGGCTGGGCTGTGGCTCCCTGAGGAGCCTGTGGAGCTCAGTTCCTTGGCAGCTGTGTGTCCATCAGCCTTCACTTGTCACTGAGAGGCAGCACTGCAGAGTGATGGCATCCTGCAACATCTGGCAGCAGTGTCCCCTGGGGTCACAGCCACAGCTGCGGCACTGCAGAGTGATAGCATTCTGCAACATCTGCCAGCAGTGTCCCCTGGGGTCACAGCCACGAGGGGCAGCACTGCAGTGATGGCATCCTGCAACATCTGCCAGCAGTGTCCTCTGGGGTCACAGCCATGAGCTGTAGCACTGCAGTGATGGCATTCTGCAACATCTGCCAGCAGTGTCCCCTGGGGTCACAGCCACAGCTGCAGCATTGCAGAGTGATAGCATTCTGCAACATCTGCCAGCAGTGTCCCCTGGGGTCACAGCCATGAGCTGCAGCACTGCAGGGTGATGATATTCTGCAACATCTGGCAGCAGTGTCCTCTGGGGTCACAGCCATGAGCTGCAGCACTGCAGGGTGATGGCATCCTGCAACATCTGCCAGCAGTGTCCCCCGGGGTCACAGCCATGAGCTGCAGCACTGCCCAGCTCCCATGCAGGGCACAGCCAGCACACCCTGTGTCCCACTGGAACAAGGCACTGTTGATTCTGCTGCAGCAGCTGCTCTTTACCCAAAACATCCACTGGAGCTGGCAGCCTGGCCCCACCACAGCCATGGGACCTCAGAGGAGGGGCAGCACTCTCCAGGGCAGCTTCTCTTGTGTCCATGAATGATGAACATTTTTCAACAGGAATAATTTTAACCATGCTCTGATCTCATTCAAGAGTCAATAAATAATAAATTTTCCAGTGCACAACATCCCAAAATGTGTATGTAAAGACAAACCTAGGGTCCACGCTCGAATAGTTCATATTGGCCCACGTTAAAAGGTCTTCCAATTCATCCTGAATATTAATATGAGGTTTAGTAGCAATAACTTTCTTTAGCCAGTGATAAATGCCTCATTTCTCAAAAGATAAATCTTGTCCCGTGATTTCCTTTCCCCAGAGCTCACCTTGACTCCCCACAAGGCATCTTCCTCAGCTCAATCCTAAGGTGTCCAGCAGCCAGGAAGAGACAAGAATAATATCTATTTATAGGATTCTTTGACAGGTGTCCCTTTTAACTACCTGGAGATTGCAAAAGTTGTTTCATAAAACAAAACAGGGCACCATCATTGCTGGTTCTGGGATATTTTTCCTCTTATATATATATATATATATATATATATACATACACAAGCAAGGGGATGGTGCTGCTGGAGCAGCTGACTTGAAGCTTTATTCCATCACAATCAGTCTCATTTTACAGAGCCAAGCACGGGAGATGGAACAGCTCCAGTTGCTAACAACAGCAGGTGAAGTTCTCTCTCTGTTACAAAGTCTTTTAACAACTTTCTAGCCAATAGCATAATTTTAAGAGCTGACAAGCGTTTGCTCAGGCCAATTAATAAAGCTGCACATACATCTTGCTTTGAACAATGCTCGCCTGTAATAGCTTGACAATGGATAATTGTCTTAATAATTATTAAGCTTACACATTTCTACTGTCTTGCTTAACATATTTTCCTGAGTCCTATCTCTACACAGCTCACAGCCCTATCGTTTCTTGTCCTTGCATCTTCAGCATTCTTGCATTTCTCCATCCTGAGATTTGCTTCCACACAGCTTTCTGAGGGTTTTATACCTTTTCTATTTCCCACAGTGAGGTGCTCAGAGGTGGGACACCAGCAGGAAGGGCTGGAAGGAGTGAACAGCTCAGTACAGGTCATTGAAAGGGGACATGGTGGCTGTGGGTAAGTGAAGGGCTGTGGTGGTGGGGAAAGTGTTCAACGCTCCCCACCCTCGGGGGCAGGACAAAATGAAGTGGGTTCCTCTGGGCTGGAAGTAATAATAAAATTCTTGGTGAGGAAAGGAGGTGGAGCCTGGGAACAGAGCCTGGGGACCTGGTGGTGTTTCGAAGGAGTGCCAGAAACACGAGTGTGCTGGATCTGACACACATGGGATGGGCTCCTCCCTTCCAGCAGGCACTTGGGTCACGCTGGCCCTTGAGAGGAGTGATGGATTTGTCTTTACAAACAAGCTGTGGGTCTGCTGGTAGATAAAACTAGCACTGAGAGATATAAGAAGCAATGGGAAGGATTCCACTGATTGATGAATGGGAAAAAAAAGATATTTGCCTTTACAAACAAACTGTAGGCTTGCTGATAAATGAAACTGGATATTGAAAGATGAAAGAAACAATGGGGGAAAACCATGAATTCCATAAGAACTAAAAATTGAAAGGGAGGGTTATACATTAGAGGGGAATCTTAGGTATCAGGCATTCCAAGAAGTCTGTACCTCTCAAGTACCTCAGACAATGAGGAAAAAAAGAGGGAAATGCAGCTGGGAAATTAGGATAAAAAAGAGGCTTCATCCTCCAAAAATTTGAGAGATCCCAGGGGAATGCCCCATGGCCTCTCCCTTTATTTGAATAAAGTAAAAGGTCTCCTCTATCTCCTTTTTGGACATAAACCTCTGGTGCTTGTGGCTTAATTTTCCTGACACTCCTAGCTCTCTTTCTCCTCTGCTCTCTGTCTGTGGAAGTGCAAGCCAGAGGGAACAGCAACATGTCCTCCCTAAAGATCAAAAAAAACCCCACAGTAAAGGTTTTGACACACAGAGAAAAGAATAAAATCCAAAGACATCAATCATTTACGACTGAAAAGAAGGAACAGTCAATAATTTCTTGTGGAAAATTAGATATTTATTTATGTTTTAAATGACATCTTGCAGATTTCTATTTTCTTTGCTTTATAGTTTTGTTGGGGAAATCGTTACTTTACTTCTTCCTAGCATTCCTTCAACCATTTTGGGATAAGCTTTTTAATTAGTGGCAAGGACTCTCTGCATTTCTTTTAGCACCTTGTCTGTACCTTATTTTATCTTGTCAGAGGAAACTAGCAGATAGATAGCAATTCTTCAGCTTTTCTTGTCTATATGATTATCCAGACAGGATTTTGACAATTTCAGTACAATAGCCTGCTCTCAGGAAGTCTTTGCACTAAAGCATACTCTGAAGTGCTAATTTCTTAGCCTTCTAGAGTTCACTATTTGGACAGATAAAAATTGAGTTTAAAATGACCTAACAGGTCATCTTGCCAAGGTATAATCTAGTTAAAAATTTCTCAAATTGAATTAAGTGGGCTGTATACCATGTATTGATTAAAAAAATCTTCTTAATGTAGTCATATTATAAGACTCCTGACATGATTTTTTTTTCCTGCTTTGACAGAGCTGTTTTGTTACAGAAACTTCAGCATTTTGTTTTGTAAAACTTTCACCATCCTGATGACTTCCCAGCTGTACAAGACTTTGACCTGTGGATGGATCCTGTGTTTGGAGAAAACACAACTGCAAAATTATCTACTCCTTTGCCACTTGTGAATAGGTTTCTCACATTACATTGGCATGAAGAAGCTGAAGGCTGCTTTGGATTATCTTCTGAAGGACTGATGTTGTGGCCTTAATTCAAATGCATCCTTTGCACTTTCAAAACAGAAATTTCTGTAAGTTTCAACTTTCAAATGTTCTTTTTGCCCTGGTAATTATAATTCTTAGCTCAGTTCTTTTTTAGCCTGGAACAAAACCAAAGAAAGAAATAGTTACATACATGAGGAGACAACTGCAGCTATGACTCATATTTCTGGAAGGTGGGCAAAAATCAGACAAGCTGAATTCATGAGCTGCTCTGTGGTGTTGGATAAGGAGGAGGATCCCAGTTTTATCACTGCCTTATCCATTCCCATCTATGGCTTTCCTCTGCAAAATCTTTGTTTTGTTGATTTAGGAACTTTTTTTTTTTTTTTTTACTTTTGGGCCTTTATGTCCCTGGGCTGTTCAGTGGGAGAACAGGAAAAGGTCTGATGCCTCAGCATCAATTAATTGCCAAAATACGTGGCAAAAGAGAAACAAAAGGAAAGTGGACTCTGGATGTCTCTGCAGGGACAGTGTTTTAAGTCTTCCTGTGGACCTTAAAATGAAATTTGAATGTCCACAAGCATGGTGAGCATTTGAACTTTAACCTCCTCCAGTTGCTTTGCTTTTAAAGAAGGTAATTTCAATAGTTTTCAAGTAAGTTCAATGGTTTTCTGATGGTCTTTGGCTCTCCTACAAAAACTGCTTATCTGAGTTGACTGAGGAGGAAGGGAATAGGTTGTTCAGGTGGGAGGGAGGGCTATTATAAAACATAAAGAATTTATTTGGTTTTATATCTTAAGTGTTGAAAATACCATAAAAAAAAAGCTTTTCTGGTATGCAGATCCTGGTCTTTTAAACAAGACAATGATTTAGTTTCAAAAAGAAAAAAAAACTAAAATTCAGTTGTCCTTTCTTTAGAAAAAGATATTTTGTGGTAAACCTGAAGTTGACAGCATTTGTTCAATTCACTGTAATTACTAGAAATGCTTCATCTATTCAAAAGTGTTCATGACACCCTCAGGGACTGTTAGGCTTTAATATAAGCTGCTTTTATCTCTAATTTTTCTCTCAGATGATTTCCCCTTTTGTTTTTTCAACATGTCTAGATTTTGTTATTATAGTGTTAATTTTTTCACTTGAAAAGGTAAGAGCAAAGCAATGGTGTTTCAGATCTTTTATCTAAATTCCTAGGGTCTAGTTCTTATGCAGAGCTAAGCTATTTCTTGCTAAAATAATGTTGCAGGTTTGCTAGTGAACAAGCTCATTCAATCAATAGTTCCTGTTTGATAGACTAAATAAATGATGTTGTGCTATGTGATAATCTCTGAGTTTTCCCACCACCTGACAGAAGGCTCATACTGAAGTGGGAGTGCAGAAATGGAGGAATTGACAGGCCCAGACAAATGAACAATTAAGTTGGTGTACTGAGGTCTGTGGCAAGGCAATGGAATAAGATAGAATACGTGCCTGGAATATCAAAATCTCACACACTAGTTTAAAGTGTCCCAGGAGAGATGCTGGATGGATACTGCATGAAAAGCGGATGATATTCCTGTTACAGCAGATTAGGTGGCTTATCAGCAGCCTCAAACTCGGAAATGTGGGAAAATGAGGCCAGAACACTTTGGAAAAAGAAACTTATGTATATCTACTTCTAAAGTAATAATCTGCTTATTTTGAAGCAACCTCTGGTCAGAGAGGAAGAAGCCCAAGGAGTTGCATGGAGTGAAATGTGGGAGTTCTCAGCAGCAGGTCCCTTGTTCCCAGGTTGCAGCCTGGTTGGTGGTGCCAACAATTACACAAGTCCCAGATTTCAAATACTGCCATTATCCAGCCACATCTGCAGTGTCACAAGTGGCAAAGTGACAATGAGAAATGGGTATATTCAAGGCATCACCTGCTTCTGTCTTATATCCATACTGTAAAATGTTTGATTTCCCACTTCAGAAAAAGAAAATGTGTTATCAACAGAGTGCACTGCCTTGCACCTTTGGTTGGGACAGAAGAGATGCATCAGCAAATGCTTGAGCAGATGTAAAAGCATTACTAAAGAAATGGGCCCTTATGAGGATCTCATTTCAATTTGGGGATAAGTAAATGTGTTTGCTTTGGCATTACTGTTTTTTCTTCTGGATGTATTTTTTCCTGTAACTGCCAATAAACTGCAAATAGGATGATAGAAAAGAAACTGCATTGTGAGTCATAAATAGGATTATTGACTAAATAGCAGTTGTAGGATCTACGCTGCCAATGTGTAAGCCAGAGAGCATATCTTGACTGTACAATTTTATTTCTATTTTCATGAAAGCAGCAGTTAAAAAAATCATTATTGCATGCGTCTGAGCTAATCATGTTTGATTTGGATGTTACTGGGATGCAATAAACAGGAAGCCCCAGGGTGCCATTTTACTAAGACAGTTTTCAGAGAGGAACCACAGTTTCTGCAGCAAAGCACCGCTGATTTACATGGATTTTCTTGTCACATGTTTTGGCAAAATGTATCAGCTTG
Source organism: Cichladusa arquata (assembly GCA_026413545.1). Taxonomy (NCBI): domain Eukaryota; kingdom Metazoa; phylum Chordata; class Aves; order Passeriformes; family Muscicapidae; genus Cichladusa; species Cichladusa arquata. The sequence continues at coordinate 98,467,445 of JAOTQP010000001.1, forward strand.
TGCTTCTTAGCATCAACAAATAATACTTGACTTGCAAACGAGCTTCTTGGCAAGTACACAGCCACAGGAGGCTTGGAGACTTGACTGTATAAAAAAGACTCATTTCACCAATTTCTGAACTGGCACTGTCCCTGCCATGGTTGTCTGCAGCCACTTGCTGATCCCTGCTCTTGATTCTTGGATATTGAAGCTGTTCAGCCTGTTAGCTTTTACCAAATTCCAAGCTAAGAAAATTAAACATTTATTCTTTCAATTTCCATGTAAATGCCTTAAAGGGCTCTCAAGCTCATTTGTGCCTTCATGTTTGAAATTAATCTCTTCTACCATGTGACATTGGTATCTTTACCCTCACAATGTAGGCCTTTCAAAATATTCACCTTTTAAAGAAAAGAGGCAGCTTACTTTGTATTTTTCTTGTGCAGCCTTCTTGTTCCTAATGAGCTTAAATATAAGGAGCATAAACCCATCTGGAAATAAAATTATGCACTAGGTTCACTAAAAAAAAGTAATTACATTATAATCAAGCTGTCACTTTATGAGATAGTGGGAGATGAAATACACTACATGCTGACAAAAGAAGAGGATGGCTTGCTCTTTTAAACATCATCCATGGCACAAAGCAGTGAAAAAAATCTGAATTCCATACAGTGTAACCAGGAAAGCACTTGGAGCCAGGCAGGAAAACCTCAGCAGCAGGACCAGGGAGGCAGATCTTTCTCCTGGTGGGATGGGGGAACCTTCAGCTTATGCAGCCCACCTGCCACCAGACTGACAGCCCAAGGGTGTTGGGAAACACTGACCTGTGACTAGGAAATGCACTCTGTTCCTGGGACATTTGCACAGAATTTCAGTGTGTGCTGTGGCAGCTCTTGCATTCCTCCCTTGATTGCTCCACCCTAAGCAGTTGTGCCCCACCAAGCAGCCTGTACTCAGCAGAGGCTGAGCCCTGTCTCAGCTTAAACACCTGAGGGAACTGGGGCAATCTGAATGTGTGAGGAGCTGTCTTTGTTCATGCTTTGCTGTATTTATAGCCCCCTCAACCTGCCCTACTGTGACTGGAAATGCCTTGGTTTAGGTGAAATCCATGGTCCTGTGTAGCCCCTAGGCAGACAGCAGCGTTCAGGAGTGATTTTCTTCAGTCCTTCAGACCCTTGTCTCATGAGCTCTTGTTAGAATTAAGTCCTTTTTCCCTTCTACCTTAATTTCTTTGAGATTCCTGTTCCCTGCTTTCTGTTCTCTGTCAGCAATGGATCCTTTCCACAGGCTCTGACACTTGGCAATGGGTTGGTGGCCAGAGCTGGGCAGGAGAGTGGGGCACAGGAGAGGGAGAGGAGCTGTGATGGGCGCCTGGATGCCAGCCTGTCCTTCCATCAGGAGCCAGGGAGAGGACTGGTGGGTGGCTGCAACTTTATCCTCCTGGATGGACCAAAGCTGGTGAAAGACTGGTGCCCAGAACTGCTCTTGCTGCCTGTAATGCATCTAATGAAAGAGAAATTTGTTCCCAGATAGAACAATTTCTTCTGGTAACTGGAAAAAAAAACTTCAGAAATATGAAGGGGTTGAAATTCATGTTTTGTAGCCTGGGTTTTTTTCTGTTCTAGAGATAGAAATGGTGACATACTGAGAGGTCTGTGCTGTGTAAGTGGCACAGCTGATACCTTTATTCAGTGTCTTGCTTTTCATGCTATGAATGCAGTGACAGAGCAGCACAGCTTGCTGTGCTGGCTGAGTATGGGATTACTTTTTCTGCACAGTGGATAAGACCCACTTTGTATATTCATGACACATCTATCTGGCAGGGTCCTGAGAGCCTCAGGAAAACAGAAGGTGGGGGAGCTCACTGGAGACTTCCTGATACTGCACCTTGCTTTTTCAAATTTGAATCTCTAAATTGTTTAAATGCAATTAATTTTTATTTATTTTCTGAAAAAACTGGAAAGATTTCAGTTCCAAGAACAGGAACATGAAATAAAGCTTCATCAAAGAGAAATAATAACAAAACCTTGTCCCATTGCCTATGTAACTGTGTAGCCTCTGTTTTGACAGAAATAGTAGCTTTTGTCAGAAACAGCTTTTGACAGCAGCTTTCCCTAGATAAAAGCAACTATTTTAAAGCTACTGTTCTTAACTCACAGCACCAAATCTCAGCACAGGCAACCCCACTTATGATCTGCCAACAGTGGTTTACTGATGAGCTGTTAACTTGTGTATTGAAGGCCTCATGGATTCAAATTTAGCATCCTCATTCCATATTTTGCTGCTGTTCCTGGCAAGAGACTTGATTAAATTGCCATAGTCTTCTTTCCATTAAATTCATGCTCGTCCTAGGTTACAATGTGAAGATATGCCCAAAGGTATGTATTCTATTACCATCTGCTGAAACCTGGTGGGGCAGTGATTCTAATCTCTGTGGGAGATATCCTCTGCTAATGGGTCATCTGTTAAAACCAGGTGGGACAAAGTTCTTTATCTTTCCCATGACCCACCCTTCCTCCATGAAGATATCTCCTGTTAATGGGCCATTGAGTCCCACTGCATGACTGATAAAATTACATCATCCCATTGGGAGATGCTCCAGGGGGAGGAGCCAAGTATTTCCCACCTAGATAAAAATTGAGATTTGGAACACCAAAGCTGCCCTTACCCACTGGTTTCCAGAGGACAAGAGCTACCAGATCTTTCTACAGGATCACTACTTCAACAAGACCACTTCATCTGGACTGCTACCACCACCCTAACTAGCAGGATGTTCAGGTTGTATTCTGACTCTGTCAGTGGTTTTTCTTTTGTACTATTGCAAGTATTTTATTTTTTCTCTTTTTTTTCCTATTAAATTGTATTTCTGACTTGGAGTCTCTCACTGGTTTTGCTTTCAAATGAATACACTCGTATAGCCACCTTTATCATGCAAGACATGTGAGAGATTTTGAATTAGAAAAAACTAACCAAAACAAAAAATTCTAACAAGCCTCAAACCAAACAAAAAAACAATCATTGTTCTCATGAGAGAATGGACAGGTAAGGTTTTTTCTTTCTGTGCAGATACTTCCATGCAGCTACTGCAGCCTGTTGGGCATTACGAGGTGCTTGGAGCAGAAACTGCATTCATCCCAGTCTCAATTTTTCTTGTTTCCTTTTTCTGTTCTGCTGCAAGGATAAGGCAGGGGTGCTGGTTCATCCCCATGCCCATATTGCTGCACACAGCAAGGCTCACTGTTCAGCAGAGCCAAGGGTGGAATTTGTGCTTCCTAGTGATTTTAGTCCTTTAGAGAGTCGAGGAATTATCATACACCACACATATTCACTGTCTCTGGGACACTTTACTTTCTGGCTCTTTCTGCTCGTATTTAAATTGACCTCAAGTTGCAACAAATGCTGCAAAAAAGGCTTCCAAATAGATTAGATAGTGCTCTTCTTTTGGTTTCTTTTTTGTTTTGTTTTTTGGTTTTGGGTGTTTTTTTATTCTTGTTATTATTATTATTATAATTACTATTATTATTAGTTTGGGGATATTTAGTTGTTTGTTTAAGGGGCTTTTTTCTATAAAGCTGTTTAAACAGCTGGGGCTTGAGTTAAGCTGTAGGGGTCTGTTTGTGGCACAGGTAAGCATCATTGCTTCTACAGGGAAAGATGAGTCGAAGAAGGGGTATAACCTTTTAGAAAACAAACACAACCTCTGGATCTAATCTTGCTTACCTCTGGAAAAGAAATATGTAAGGTTTTTCCTTCTACTCCTAGTCAGACACAGATGATGTATTGTTCAAAGCTAGCAAGCAGCTTGGGAAATGTAGTCAAAGAATTAGCAATATAATGTATTCTCTGGCTTTTGATTTAACCTGAGCTGGTCATCATTATAGTCCCATTTCTGTTACTTTATCTCCTTGCCCTGTGAAGATCATAGCAATGCAATAATTTAGCTCAGTTAGATATAATAATTTATACACTGTAAGGCTAAGCTCTTTGTTTTACCTGTCTGCAGTAGCTTCTGCCTAGCAATGTAAATACCATGCATGTTAAAGAAGAAAATTCAGTTTTTCTAAATATTAAGGCTTTGGGGTTTTTTATAAGTGAAGGCATGGAGGAAGACAAAATTACCAATTTGGGCCTGGAGTGATGTTCTTGGGATGTGTCACAGCTCTGGATGATATCAGCTGACTGATGACATAGCTGACTCTTCTTAGCCTGAAAACATAGTCACAAAATTACTGTAGTAGGTTCATGATACTGCTGGTATTTAAGAATTCTGCACAAAAGTTATGAATTCTGGCCTTACTTAATGAGCTTGGTGTTAGATATTGACAGTATTATTAGTTTCTTTTCTTTCTCTTTTTGTTCCCCCTCTGTGTTCCTTCCTTCAGCTACTGTTCTGAGTGTAAAACAGACACCTGTGTATGAGCTGGTCTGTTAAGTTCTTTTCAGGGGCTGATGATTTTTCCTGATCCTGAAAGGAAGAGATATATCAGACCTTTTTATTCCTTCTCTGCAGGGGCCAGGGCACAAAGCCTCTGGCACAGCTTGACACTGAGGTACAGGGACAAGCTGTGCTTAAAATGTATTGACAGGGCAGGATTATTTTCCAGTATCTGGATGCATTTTATCCATATTTTCGTTGCAGGTGCTATAGGTCCCTTGACTGTCACCAAAGTCTGCACTTTTCCTTGTAACCAGGCTTTCATGCACTAGTCCTTTTGAGACCTGAAACCTGCATCCCCATTTCTGAAATGGCTGAGCATCTCTGTCCCCTGAGATTATTAATGTTGCCCTCCCCTTCTCCCTCCACCCAATGCTGAGGTGCATCCTGTGGGCAGGGCAATGTGGCTCTGAAACTGCTTCACCATTCTCTTTACAAGAGCCCAGGTGAAGAGTGGTGATGCTGATAACTTCACATCACTTCTTTTTGGCTTTTCCTTCTTCAGGCATGCTGAGATGAGGAAAATTAGTATCACACTTGTTATAAACCTGTCTTTGTGGCAGATGCAGACCCTCCTAAAAGCATGTCAAAACAACTTGCTTAAGTGTGGCAATTTGCTAAAAGGTAATAGAATGGAAAACAGGACAAAATCATATGAAGACTTCGCAATTTCAAGATTTTAAATAGAATATCAGCTCAGAGGTGTGTGATGAGTTTTGATTGCAGTGAAAGCAAGGATGTAGGTTTTAGGAACGAAGCTCTGATGCATTTTAAAAATCCACCTGTGCAGTGGCTGCCTGCAAAAAAAAAAAAAAAAACAAAAACAGCCTTCCATGTGATTCCTGCAAATTCTTCAAGCAAAGGCAGTAAGGATTGTTGACCTGGAGGAAAGAAATCGGTGGTCTTAGTACAATATTGGAATGAAACATCCTCTAAAATCTAACCTGCTTAGACCTAAACCAGCTTTCACTTGCTTGAGTGAGAAGCTGCTGACCTGCTTGCTTAGTTTTATACTGTAATTGTCCTTATCTTCATAAAAATACATTACTTCAGTTTTTACTGTAGACTAAAAAAAGAACTGTTAATTTCAGTAAGTCAGGATTTTATCCTGATTAATAAATCAAACTTTTTTTCTGTCTCATTATAAAATGCACACAGCTTCATTAAAAACAATGTGGGCTGTTTACACTCCTGATCTGATTTAAAGTGTATGTATGAAGCAAAACAAGGGAAGAATTCTCTCATTTCCACTTAATGTGTTTGATACAGAAGGAAAACCCCTCCTTTGCAGAACCTAATAATAAGTTCAACTGAAAACACAGAAGCTTGAAAAAAAACCTTTCTTTACATGACTGCAAACTTTCTTGGTCCTTTTGGCCAGCATTGGCACCAAGTTCTCTCTAGTGTAAATCCTGTAAATTACACAGCACTTCAGTTCTGGCCTTAGAGGTAAGTGGAAAGCTGACCTCAAAAACATTTAATTACATTTGGTTGGTTGGTTTTGGGGGTTTTTTGTTAGGACTAACATATTTTTCCAATGGAGACATTGCACTGCAAGCAGGATTTAAATTTCCTAGTAGAAAGAGGCACTGTCCCAGAGTTTGGCTTGTGTCTCCAGCTCTGTCCAGAATCCTGTGTTTACCCTGTCCTTATTGCCATGCAAACTTCAGTTCTTTGTCTCCACAACCATATCTGACCAAGGTGTGCAATTAGTTATCCATAACAATGCAAAGGTGAGAAATAAGTCCAAAATTGAAGATATAGATGTAATGGCTTTGTGGGATTTTGGAGTTTTTTGTTTTAGATTTGCATGTCCCAAGTGCAACCATTCCCAAAGGGGAAATGAGATAAATAGAAAGAGAAAATTCAGGAGTCAAAATAAGAGTTTATTCAGAGACTAAGAGTCCCAAGGGATATTTTTATGTATAGAACACAAATCTAGCAAGTTATAGCTGCTAAGACATTAATGTCAAGGCTCAGGAGGAGTGACTACCTAGACCAGAAGTAATTCCACCCAGATGTGAAACTTCAAACACAGTCAGTGTTTATCCCTTAAAAATGCTTTGCACATTAGCACCATAACCTTGAAATTAAACTTTCTTTCTTTAGCATTCTCTATTGCAAGTCAAGTTGCTGCATTTGCTGAACCAGCTTCATGCCAATGCTCTGTGGCAGCCACGCTGCAAAGATGATGATGGAAGAAGAGAATTCATTTTACGTGGAGCTGCTGTTCCACATGAATCTTGCTCTTATCTTGTCCAAAGGAAACTTGGTTTTTTGGAAGCTGCCAACAGACCTGGTTGAAAAAACACAGTGATCTGAAAGATAGCCTTGTCTTTCTCATGGTCTGCCTAATTAAGAAGCTAATTGAGTATCAGCTCAGTATGACCTTTCTCCCTGCAGACATGATCTTTGCTCAGACATCAAGTGATGCTTTTGAAGCATGGGTATAGGTAGGCAGTGGTCAGGGACCAGGTCTGAGAACACACAGCACCCATTTGAAGCCTCAGCAGGACACATTTGAGAATGAAAGCCTGGACTGATTTGGTCTTTATGTCCCCTAAAGGCAACTTGGAAACATAGAGCAGTTTATGGCTTTTCCATCCTGAGACAGATCTGAAAGCCATTGACATGGAAATGAAATTTCAGGTTACAATAATGAGAAATATATCATGAGGACATAGTAAGTACCCAGTAAAATTCATGAGGCTTTGAATGGTCTCTGTAGGAAAGAAGCTGTTTTAGGGAGGCCATTGTGTCCTGAAGGCTGTACCAGTTCAAGCAGCAGCCAGAGAAAGGTAAGTGAGGTCAGATGGTAGAGCCAACATTTTTTATTATAAAAGAGTGACAGAAGACAACCTATAAAGAAGGCAATGTTGCTGTTGTTGCACAAATTTCCAAATTAATAACTGTGATGAAAACCACCCAAAGCTGTGTCAGGCCACTCTCTGAAAGTCTCCCCAGGTTAGCAGCCTGAGGTCTGCAGTGTTTCCTGTGAGCAATGTGCCTTTTCACTCAGAGCTACATGCAAAGTCTGTTTCAGAGCCACAGAAGGGTTTGGGTCAAGAGTGGGGTTGGCCAAAACATCCATCTCTGTTAAAAGTTGTTGCCTGTGCAGTAGGACCATGTATTTTTTCTCCTAGCACACAGCAGTGCTGCAGCATCTTATTCACTTTGGTTCAGGATTTGAACCTTCCATCAGAGAGCCCACTTAAGGAAGGAGGCTGGACTGAAACACCTGGGTTCCCCTCCAGCTTGAATTATCCTGTGGCTCTGTATCAGATCCCACAGGAGAAATGTTGGCTTGAAGCCAGGCTGGCTTTGAGATTGGCATTTTTACCTGGTGTAGCTTAAACATGAAGCTTGTGAGGGATATCAATACCTAGAATAACCAGTTCTGTCAGGCTTGGTGGGTAAGATGAAGGGATCCTGTCCTGAAGGAGAATGGAGGGGAAATAGCAGCTCAGTTTGCTGTGTGGAAAGCTGAAGGATGGAGAGGTAAAGCTGGCTCATCAGGCTTTTACCAAGCCTGCAGAAATTGAGAATTGGGATATTTGGAGTCTGAAAAGTATCTCTGTGTTTCTTCTTATACACACAGAAAACCAAATTTCTTTCAGGAGTACAAGCTCCCTGGCTTGCTTGTGGCAGGACAAACCATTTTCAGAAGCAGGGAAAATGCAGCAATGATTTGCAGCTGAACTTGTTAAAGACTGAGCTTGTTAGTTGTTAGTTACCTTATTTAACATATTTTAGAAGTGCTGTGGTAATGTCTGTGGAAGGACTGAAGCATAACAGTCACTCTGATTTATGCAAATTAGAAGTGGGAAAATGGGCTTAGGTAATGGGAATGTCATAAATATCTCTGAGTTATGAAGTGGTGTATTATCAGAAAGGTCAGGAGCAGGACACAGTGATTGCTCACGACCTCATATTCATCATAAGTCCCTTCAATAATACCTTTGCACTGTTCCTTTTGTACCTCTGAAAAACACACTGATAAGCAGATAGCAGGAAATGCTATCTAGAGAGGATCACACCACAAGTTAAATTAACTCTACCAGAAGTGGATAACTCCAATGGATAATTCTTCTCTGTGTGTTGGTGCTATGGTGTACAGTGTACATTCAAATTCTGCAAGGAGAAACAAGGCCAGTGAGTGATTGTTGCATCATAAAATCAAATAACTATTTTTCAGCAAGCTGCAGATTGGTTGCCAGGGGGCACTGGTACAGTGAAAGCAGCAGTGTGTGCATGAGAACCACCACAGCAAACCTGAGAGCTTACCCCAGGGTGGGGGATGAGGAGAAGGGGCTCTGTGAGCAGCCCCAGCAATAACTTAGCATTGTAGCTTGCTTTAATGGATTTTTGGGTTGGTCTTCTCGAGATGCTGGTCTGAGATCACACCCTGCCTCTCTCAGGAAAGCCTGTGGTGATGGCTGTGATCCCTTCTCTGTGTTTGGGTTAAGGTGATGGCTGTAAGGAACCAGTTATTAAAGGAGTAATTCTCACTTGAGGTGTCCCTGTAGGGAAGGAGTTCAGATGGGGAAGGTAAAGGGCAGAGTCTCTGGCTGCATTTCACAGAAGGGAAGCTGGGTCAGCAGAGCCCATCAGGATGTGTGCTTACACACATTCCTGTCTTGTGAATGCATCTGGTGTGGAAGTGCCACAGATTTGGATGCTCATAATGCCTATCACAGATATCCAGTGGTATCTGGAAAGTGTCTTGGAGTGAGTATGAATTTCTAATGTTTACAGCACAGACTGCAGAACTGGGGTAAAAAAATACAGTTATTACACACATTTAGAAATAGAAATGGCATATGATGTTTAATTGCCAATTGCGTTGTCAGTTTTTGCTTCAATGTGTTAATTAGTAGAATCTTTAATTGGAAATTCTTATATGCAACAATATCTGTTCATTTCTTCTGAATTTTCCTTCATTGGTTTTTCCCAATTATTTTGTAGCACAAAGTACTCAGAAAGCATCAAGTAAATAAAAAAAAAAATTAAAACAGTATGTGGATGGCCACATATATAAATAGCTTGGTATTTGAGAATGCATTTTTTGGACAAAACTGTTGAACTATTTAACCATAATTTCTGAATAACTTTGTTGTATTTGTGCTTTATTTTGCTCAGTTAAAATTTATCATAATTGAAAGCTGTGCCTCAGATCTCACTGAGGGGCATAATGTTAATTATTAACTTTGTCTCAATGAGAACTGAATCACTTCAGGAACCTCGAAGTTTACTTTAGTGTTAAGAAAGGTAACAGTGCTCAGCTCTACAGGGATCATTTTGTTCCATGTCAGTTATTAAACAATTAGGAAAGTGTGGATTGTCTTTGAAAGGGACTATTCTATTCTATTCAAGAAGCTGATCATGAAGATCTGGTGCCTAATGTTTAGCAGCTGGTTCAATGTCAAGGGTGATCAATTTTAAGCTATGGAGATTTTCTTAAAGTTTAAATTTGTGATTATGATAAATAGATTGCTTATTTGTGATTTTTTTTTTTTTTGTCATTGCCTTGTTGACTGTTGCTTGCTCTGGAGTATGATTTATGATATGCACATGTTGATGATACATATTGAAATTAATTAATTATGTGAAATAAGGGACCCTTCTGGGATGTCCCAGTTCAACAAACATCACATTTCTCCATTTATTTCCTTAAAAAACTGTGTTTTTCACGATCTGTTGGCCTTGTCTGACTAATAGAAAACTCTGCTTAACATAAGACTTGTAGCACATGCACAGACTTCCTGACCCAGTGGAGGAACTATCCAGAGGAGAGCAGTTCAATCCTATTGCACTCAGGTGATGCAGATGTGAACAGACTGCTTAAAAAAACAGATCAAAACAAAACCAATTCTGAAAACTTATTGCACTGATAGGTGTGAGTATCCTTTGAGAAATGGTTGAGAAACTTCTTGAACAGGATGGTGTTTGTAGTCTGGATGGCAACAGGACTCTCCACTCTCAAAAGGAAATGGTAGATATTTGCCTCCAAGCTCACACATCAGGGACTCCCTCATTTCTATCATCACTAGCTAAAATAAGTCATTTGCACCACCAAACTGAAGCTTAGTATATCTGCAAAATATTGTTGCACAAAGCATTGGTGTCATACCCGGTGTAAATTGAAAAGACAGCTCCTTCTTAAGCTGTGGGCTGAATTTCAAAATGAATTAAGTAATAGCAGAAACTTATTCCAGTTATGAGCTTATAAACTTAATAGTAGCTACTTTACCTTTCTGTCTTGTTACTTGGGACACTTTTTTGTAACATTAGTAGCTGTTTATAATAGTTAAGCTGGTAAATAAAAAGTTAATAGGGCTTTTTCTGATAAGAAAACTTCAGAAGAAATTATTGGAAATGTGATAGTTAAAGCATCCAACTTAAGATGCTTAGTAAAATGTGAGCAGTCATTCAGTGTTCTTGATCTGCACCTTCATGTGGCAAAGGAGTAAAAAGCCAAGCTAATGTTAAGCAGCCTTTGGCAAACACAAACGAATGTGTAGAAGCCACACAATTCAAACTGACATTTTCTACAAACAAAGGCAACTCTAGACTGTTCAATAATTGAAAAATCCCTGTGGCATGCACATACATAATGATGGGCAGCAAAAATTCTTCATCTTCCTTGCAGTGCTTGCTGTGGGTTTCATGGCTGGAGCTTGCTGAATTATTCATTGGAAACAGTTAATAGTTCTTGTGGATATAGCTGCTTTTTGCATCCAGAAGTCAGGGATGCTATGGTTCAGTTAGAGGAGGATGTGATATGATACTCACTGGGTCATCTCCAGTGCTCAGATGCATAACGTGGGGATGAGAGAATTCTTTTGTAGAATCACAACTGGAGCTTTTCAAAATCCTGTCTTCTCCCTGTTTGTATTTAGTCAGTGGTTTATCACACAGCTAGGTGCCATTCTTTTCTTCCTATGTGCTGCACAGCTTCCTGTGTGGATTTATTGCTCCCTGGACGTGGGCTGTATTTGGATACTCATTCATGGATCCTCATGTGCACATTTAGTGGTGTGAAAATATAAAAAGGACTGAACCCAAGGTGTGAAGCTTCATCATCATTGTGCTTTCCCAGATATGCTCCTGACTGCAGGCAATTAACAGAGAGGGGTCTCCATGGTTTGCACACATAAAGCCGGTTTATTTATCTACAAATCAGTTTCTACACTTCCCCAGCCATACCTAAAAATAGCAACAATCACACAATTGGTGTTTCTAAGTAACATTACTTAATCAGAGCCCTGCACAGACCTGCACAGGCATGTACAGTCTTGCATGATTTATCTTAAAGCACACCAAGCACACGTTTTGCTTCATTTTCATTATTCATTTTTCTATTCAGGGTTCTGCCTTGACTTTCCAGGGCTTACATCCCACAGACTTAGAGTTAGACTTAGCACGTCCACTTCAGTCCTGAGTTGAGCAGTGCTCTGAGTCGTGTTCTCCAGCTCTATTCCCATACCTGACCAACTCCAGGCTTTCTTTGATAGCCTGAGAGACACACAAGACACACATCTTTATTTAAGATATAAACCTGGTCTCCCATAACCAGTCTCTACCATGCCTGTTCCAGCTAACTAGTGATGGATTTTGTTCTATCACAGACAGTTTTGTTCAGGTCACTAGCTCCAGAACCATGGCATCACTGAGGATGGAAACTACATTCCTCCAGTCCAAGCAGTAACCCAGTGCTGTTCTGTTCACTACTAAAGCATATCCCTGTGTGCCACATCCAGACATTTTTCTGAATGCTTGCAGGGAGATTCCACCATGTCCCTGGACAGCCTAATCCAATGTCTCACCATATTTTAAATGAAGAATTTTTTTCCTACTATCCAATATAAACCTTTCCTACTAAAACTTGAGTCTTTTTTTCTACTGTTCTGTCACTTCTTCCAGGAGAAGACACCAACACCCTCCTCCCAGGTCATTGTGGAGTGATAAGGTCACCCCCAAACCTCCTTTTCTCCAAGCTGAACAACCCCAGCTCTCTGAGATGCTCCTGACACAATCTGTGCTCCAGACCCTTCCCCAGCTCCACTGCCCTTCTCTGGCCTCACTCCAGCACCTCAATGCCCTTCTTGTGGCATGGGCCCAGAACTGGACACAGCACACGAGGTGTGGCCTCACCAGTGCCAAATCCAGGGGGCAGCCCCTGCCCTGCTCCTGCCACACTGCTGCTGGTGCAGGTCAGGCCCCATGGCCCCTCCTGGACACCTGGGCAGAGGCAGGCTCACATTCAGCTGGGTGTCAGCCAGCACCCCCAGGTCTGTGCTTTGGAGCACAAGTTCCTTCTGTCAAGGGAAAAGTTGTAGAAACTCCTTTAAAAAGTACTGGCAGTGTTCTGCTGGTCATCAGGCAAGCTATCCCTGTCAACTACTGCACAGGCTCCAAAGCAAAAAAACCTAGTTCCTTGTGGCTGTCATCATCTTTGATGAAGTGTGGTTACTTTGGGACCATCTCATATCTGAACAGCACATTCAGTCAGTCAGCATTGTCGCAGGGAAGTAGAGGAAGGTCCATATTCTTGGTTATGATGCTAGCAAAGAACTTAAATATGTGCATCTCTTCCATTTTAATTTGTAAATAAATGGCCTACAAAAACCAGATTCTTGTTTTGAGTAGAGCCTTGTAAATCACGAGCAAACCTGACAGAGACAAGAGTACCCATTGCATTTTAATAATTCTTGTGTGTAACTACTTATCTTTTCCTAGTGAAGCATTGTTAAAAAGGACATAAAATCTTCTATCATTAAACTTCACCGATCCCTCTCTGCAACTTGTCTTTTTTAAATTGAAAACACTTTTTTATTTTGACACATTATTGAAAGCAGGATTTTTTAGTATGTGCTGGAGTGTCTTGAGAACTGCATGCTAAACTACAGCAGTCTATAGTTTACAGCAGTCTGTAGTTTACAGCAGTCTGTACCTGAATTTTCAGAAGGGTTTTTGTGTTATTCTCACACAGTGTCAATGATTATTTTCAATGTTTTGATTGTGGGGAGGGAGAACTCTCCATTTCTCACAGTTCTTTTTCTTATAATTTGGTAAGCCATTAGATGCATGCTCTGTATTACAAGCAAAAGAGTTTGATAGTTAAGGAGGGAAAGGAAGGTCAACACTAACAAATCTACATGCTGTAATTTTGAATGACAGCTGTAAAAAATTATTTATATTCTCTGGGAGGAGAGGGGACCACAGCCTAGAAAAAAATTCCCAGCCCAAGGTATCTCTTTTTAAGCCCCAAACATTCAAATACATTCTTCACTGTTTGCCCTCAAATTTTCTGTGTTCAGTTTCTCAGTGCCCTATGTTGTGTGTTGTTATTTTCCTCGTGCCAAAAATCACAGACAGCTGCTCTTGTACACATTGGTCAGTGAAGCTGGCAGGTACAAGATGTAAGGATTCAAATGGGAATATCAAACAAAGCATAGGAAAGGGAAGGAGATTTACAGCACTTGGGACGTACAAGAACTTTTTTTAAAAAGTCATTAAATGTTAGCAAAAGATTCATGAGGAGTTTCAAATAAATGTTTGAATAGATCAAGTGATTTAAAGATGACCAAAGTAATTGAGAAATTCGGCTTTTAGTTTAATCTGAGGAAGGGAAATATTTGTACAACAGAATGTTACTTTTCAATATATGAAAAAGAAAATTACCATATACCAGTTCAAGTTCAAGCTTCTTTTAATATTTTAAACCATACTAAATGTAGAGCTTTTCTTTACATGAAGCAAAATTAGTTCCTTTTTCCCCCTCCATTTGTGGATGAGATGGATGAAAATTGTTTTCCAGACTTTACTAGATAGCAAAAAAATGGTCTGGCCCAGCTCAGTTCTGATACCTCATATACCAAATCCAACTGAAGCATAACTCTAGCCATGGTGGAGCAAACCTACAGCTACTCACTGGTGCTCCTGTCATCTTCTCACTGTGAGAGGAGCCACCCGGGCACAGCTCTGCCCCTGAAAAATTGTTCTGTAGCATATTTTTGATCTCTTCATCTTGCCATCCCTGCAAGTTCCCTCTGTCACCAACACCATGACCAAGGAGTGGGAGCTGGATGTTTGTTAGGGCTGCTTCTAAGAGCAGCTTAGGCTTGATGCTCTCTTGTCTCTGGACTTTTTGTCTTAGCATCCAGCTCTCAAATGTCTGTGAACTTTCCCTGTCCTCAGAGCATCACTGCTGGCATGGAGGGAGGCCCTGGGACCTCAAATACCACCAAAACCACAATAGGGAACCCCGTGAGAGAGACCTGGTATCCAAAAACAGTGGTGTGGTACCCTGCTGTATCAAACAGACCCCCATGTACCTCCTAAATCTTTTGTTCTGTGGCAAGAAATGAAAGGTAAATAAGCAAATAGCACAGTCCATGTACACTTGTGAGTGTAGCAGCTGAAATTGCCTCATAGGGGACCATAAATCCAGCATTTACCACCAACATTTAAAAGAGCAGAAGTAGTAAGCTCCATTTGAAATAGCACTGTGTGCCAATACCGATGACTCTATGAATGTCAGGAATGGCATTTGAGCACCATAAATCAATGCTCTAGATTGCTGGAAGGAGAGGAGGTTTGGTCAGAAGATGTCAAGAGATACCAGGCTGTGTCTTGGTTTAGGTTTTTTTGTTTTGTTTTGGGGGTATGATGCTTTCATTTGTTTTGTCCCCAAGGACCAGTAAAATAGAGATGCTGCCTCTAGTGCTGCAACCTGCTGTAAAGGCAAACATTGGTGTTCAGTGCTTCAGACAACACTTTTGAGCAGTAAGTTTAGTAGCTATGAAAAGGAGAGTCTTCCCTCCCTTCACCACCACCACTCCAGGCAATGTGGACACACAGTAATCATCCATACTTTCTTTACCATGCCCTTGCAGCACATTCCAGCACTGGTTTTAGTTTGTTTTTAGAACCAAAGGCATTAGTTCCCATTAGTGTCATTTATCAAGAGGCAGAATACACTGGAAGGTGTGGAGGCAGATTCCAATATTAGGACACAGTGCAGGGGGTTGCCAAGTCTAAATGCTGGCCTGAGACATCTCCAAAAGAGTTCCAATTGAAGCCAAGGAGTAAAATACAATAAATTGTCTTTTCTACCACAGAGTAAAACCTACTGGAACCTTCATGTGGTAAATGGAGGATCTGGTGCAGTAAAACGCCAGATTTTCAAAAGCAGGACTTCACAAGTACCCAGCACAATCCAGACCTAAATTAACATGATGACCTTTCAGTGACTTAGATCTGGCTGTTATGAAATAAGTTTTTTTGGAGACAGGCACATCCCTTGTAGAAAGAGATAGGTTATTGAATTCTCATTGTACAGGAAATTCTATTGATCCTTTCAAGGATCCCAGAGAGGTGTCATGAACTGGAGCAGGCCCTGGAGACTGTGTGTGCTCTGAACAGTCTTCAGAAGCAGTTCATTCAGGGTCAGGATGAAGGCATGTTATTGCTTTTCTCCTGCTTTCTTGTAGGGTGAATGAATATTTCTTCACTTCAAAGCTGTCAGTCTAATGACCCCCACCAGAATTTATACATCTTTCATGGAAAATATGATTTTGTTTAATTGCACCATGAGGAAAATGTGACAATAGAGGAAAGCAGAATGGTAAAACGATGCCTCCAGAGATATAAATATAGCACATAGCATTTCTAAATAAAAGAGGGGGTGGGGGAAGCACATGCAATTTTTGCTGACATTAGGATTAAAACACCTGATTACATTTGTGCAAGAGGCAGTTGTGGTTACTCGAGCGAGGCTTCAATTTTTTCTTTAAACAAATTTTATTCAAAAATAAAAATTCTTACAGGAAATGTCTCAGAAAAATGATATTTCAATGGTTTTTTCCCTGATAGGGGGAAAATTTAAGGTCAGGAAAATGATTGGAGCTGTAGCTTTCCTGCTGTGGGAGAAAGCAGGCTATCTGAAACACGTTCAGGTCAGCTGTTGAATTTACTTGCTACTCAGATTTTTCATGAGTATTAATTCAAGTCTTAAAATCCTGACTTTTTGCTTTTTGCCACAGCCTTTTTTTTTTTTTTTTTTAGATTAATGGTGCTTTATAAGGACGTTTTAGGCTTTAAAGCAGAAGATGGTGGGAATAAACAGGTTTTACATAGATCTATAAATTTCACACATGTAAAGCAAACATGGAACAAAAAAAGAAGGTAGCATGTTTCTTTTCCCCAACACTACTGCAAATAAAATGATTGTTTATCAATAAATACATAAAGCACTTTATGACTGCATTATAAACAGTGGGAGATGAATGAATTTCAATTACTCAGACCAACGATATTGTGCCATTCATTATATAAATCAAACCTAGGCAGGGGCCTATAAGCTTTTGCTGCTTCACTGATTTTTATTGCCATACAAAATGATAACTGGAAACCATATAGAACAAGGCAAATTAAGAATCTATTGGGGGGAAAATGCAATTGGAAATTAACATCTTCCTGGAAGCTACATTCACGAGTCAAATGCCTCGTGAGATTTTATCATCCATGCAAAATGTGATGATATTCCTGGGCATATAGGGTTAAATTAATTTTCCATTATCAGCATAAAAATGTAGCTGGCCAAAATAGATTAGAACTGCATAATATGTTGGATCACATTTTATTTAGGTAGAGAAGAGGAAAATATTTAATTTCAGCCCGGAATGAGATTGAGCAGAATAAATGATTGAGTTCAAACAAAGAGATCACGCTTCCTGGGTACTTCTTCTTTTGCTGCATGAACGAGATGATCAGTAAATTCATGACAGGATGATGATTTTCTCAGTTGCAGAACAGTGACAAGAAAATAAAATTATTTCTCTGTGGTCAAACAGAAACTTCTGAAGCTGCTGCAGTCCAGTCTCACTCTCTGAACGATTATTCATTTAGTTCAGGAATTATTATTCAGGAATTCAGGGTTTTAACCAGTCAGGTTGTGCCTTTTAGAGCTAAGGTGGGATGAGGTGACCTGTGACCTGTGTCCTGCAGGATTTTCCTGTAAATAAGCTCATCTTCTAAACAGCTCACCTGTAACCAGTCTGAGCAAGTGGCCTCAGGGCCATTGTCCCACGGGTGCCAGGTTTGTCCCTCGGCTAAATACATCCCACTAAACACACCCAGCAGCCCCTGGGGGCCTGAGGCTGCCTTTGCACACAGCCCCACATAATCCTGAAATGGAAGTTATAAGTGGGAAAAAAGAGTAGTGGGAGGGTGGTATTTTTGCGGGGGGATTGTGTGTTTTTTTTCCTTATTCTACTGTTTTACTTGTCCTTGCCATCTAAATGTTTCTTGAGGTTGGTCAGGGGATTTTTTTGGTGGTGGTTTTTTGTTTTTTGGTTTTTTTTCTTTTCCACAGACAAAATGCTGTGGAGAATTCTTCAGCCTTCAGCTATTTTTTTATAAACTTTTGAAGAAGATATCTAGCACATGTCTTAGATTCACGTTTCAATGACAAAAGCACCTTCAAACACAACAGGCAAATATCTGCTGTAGAAGGTTTATTTTGATGGCTGCTTCTTGTTTCAGCCACATAGATATTATTTAATCCTATATTCACACATTATTGAACTGGTGATTGTTTAACCCTAAGATGAGATTTAATTGCTTTTTTAAAAATGTTTTTAAATGTAATTTCTGGGTTTTGGTGTTAGATATTTTTATCTCACCTCTTCAGTAAGCCAGATTTAATTTATAGCTGTTTTCACTCAATCACTGAGTAGAGTATACTTTGTCTGCTTTGCCCAATTTTCCATTCTGTGGCCAGAGTTGAGTTCTCTCTTTATCCTAGGTTGTGGAAACATCCCAACATCAGTCTGCATTAAGCCCCTCAGAGGCTGATGGTACAGCCCCCATGTTCCTGGCTTCCCACAGACCTGAATGGATATGTCAGCTGAGGGGGCCTGGGAGCCAATTCTTGCTGACACCACCTCATGAGGATGGAAAATAACCTCTTGAAACTGCACTTAATAAGACAGGTTTAGCCTGAAAGTGCACTGAATAACTCCTGTGCCACTGCTCATTGTGCAGGGGGTCATGTAGTGAGTACTTGGGGTGAGTGGAGCCTCCTGAGGAAATACACACCCCTCCATAAACATGATGAAAAGAGGCATTTTCTTAAAATGTTTCATCTCTGTGCAAGAGCATCAAAGCAGTGGCAAGAAGGCTTCTGAGCCATGAAAGGGCCAAGCCTCTTGATGTGCAGGGAGATGGATGTCAAATGGCTTAACAAAAGAAAAATTATTCCTTCAGATTGTGGGATTTTGCTGAAGCATAGAGGGAATAGATACTGCTTTGTTAGACTAGACTGTGTTTATTAAACAATAGATCCATTTGGCTGAATAAAATAAACTAAGATTAATGAAACACTGTACACAGTAATTTCATTCTTACATGTTTTGTGTATCATCAAAATTAAAACTGTTCATAGCTTTTTATACTCCATACGAGAAGTCTCAGTGCCTGGTTCTTGTGGGGTTTTTATTGTTTTATCATCTGGTTTCATGAAATATATTCCTTTTCCTCGCAGGCCTCACTTATATCTACGGACCACAGTACTTCTGAGAAAAAATAGTGGCTTCCTAATTCAGATACATTCTATTTGGGACCAGATACAACAAGAGACATTGGAACAAACAGTAAGCAATGGTAATTCACCTGATTTTACCAGTAAGAGCAATTCTTAGAGTAAGTTTAGTAAGTTAAATCTGGTTGAAATAATTGTCAAAATAATTTTTTTCAGTTTGAGTTCTTTGTGATATAAAGCAGATATTTAAACAGCCAACACTTATTTTAGCAGAATTCTAAATGTCAGTTTGAAATGCATGATTCCTATGTTTGAGGGACAAGAAATAAGAAAACTCTTCAGGGCAGTAAGGATGTAGTATATAAAAGTAGAGTTAATTTGAAAATTAAATTTAAAATTCATGGACAAAATCCCCACTGTTCTCCCTTCACCCCCCAGCTTATGCTCAAGTGGAAAGTGGAAGTGGCAGCTATTGTGGTAAAACATTCCTTGGTCCATCTATGTTGGAGTAAATGAAAAACCATTAAATGGATAATAGAAAAGCAGTGCAATGAGATGCTCTGAAAATCCATCAATAAAAGGATGGCAAGCAATTGCTAAAGACAGCCCTTTCTAAATGTAGCTTTATTGCCAGAGGATGGAAAATTGAGAGAGAATGTGTGAACAATTGAATTTATGGTAATGGCATGTCAGTGTATTGTGTCACCAAAGCAAAGCTCAGAGCAAGCGTAAAAGACAAAATACACCCATGTCTCATGGAAACCCCGTGTTTCACCCATTATCTCTTGGTGCTGGGAACTGTAATATTCTGATATTAAAACCTAATTCATTGCAAAGTGCTTTAGGAGGCAGTGAGGGTGATATTCTGCTCTGTGCCTGCTTTAAGGTGAATTGTTGGACTAAAAGCGATTCAAGGCACGAGCCACGAGCAGATTGTTCCTGTGCACTCAAAACAGCTTTATTCCTTTAGCTTCAGTGGTACCTGGACAGTCTGATGCTCTTACCTTGGCAGTTTATGGGTAAATTACCTTGAGATAATCTGAGACAATTTGAATTTTAAGCCTGTTTGAAAATGCACTGTCACTATTGAACCAGCAGACGTGACTGATAAACGACAGGCAGGAGGAAAACAATTCACTGGTGGGCTCAGAGATGGAGCCTCCCAACAGCCAGATAAACTAAAGAGGGTAAAACCAACTTCTGCTGCAGGTCACGGACAAAGCCCCAGACAAAGACTGAGTGAGCTAACCCTGTGGCTGGAAAACCACAGGCACCAGCAAACTCCAGCCTTGAGACAGACTGCACTCAGCAGCCAGGCCAGCGTCGAGGGAGGGATAGGGAAGGCTTTCCCGTAAGGCTTCTTTTGATTTTCATGTGCAAAGAAATTGCTGGCACGTTTCCAGAGGTTATTTGTGTGTGAGTTTGGGTTTCTTTTACTCCACGTCCCCACCTCGTGGTGCCAACAGGCTGTTCCAGGAGCTGTCTCCCCTGATGACCCCGGGAGTTCCAGCTCTCCCTGCTGCTGCTCTGTCCACACTGCTGCTCCCATATAACCAACCGTGCACAGTACTGCTGGCTGGACCAGGGAAATGCCCCAACATTAAAGGAAGTTTGGGATTTTTTTAAATTTCTTTTTTTTTTTTTTTTTAATGTGTAGAGAACAATCATTATGTGTTTGGATGTATTCTGGATGGAGCAGTGGGTATGGATAGGGTTACCTGACAGGGTTCCTACTAATCCTTGAGGAGTTGAGAGTCTAAAGATAATTCTCTGCAAAGCACTGAGGGGATGCAGCGTTTGCTAGGTTTATCTTCTGTAGATTTTGAGTTGAGAATAGTGCTTGGAAACACAAAAAATAGAAATAAAACATCCCAGCTCAGTACAGGTTATTCAGGAGCACCTGCTCTCCCTAAATAGGCACAGACACTGCTGAGCCAAAGTTCAGCTAAACTGCTTGCTAAGTCCTCTGCAAAGACTGAACCTGCAGACAAGTTTCCCATACTAAAAAGTCCTAGGTTAGATGAACAGAGCAAATCCATCTTTGAAAAAGCATAATTGAAAATCTAATTTCTGGGGGTTACTCCTCAGATTTCAACAGCAAATACTAAGAATGGAAGATGGAGAGTTTTGAAAATGGCAGAAAGTTGCTATGAGGTAACCAGCAGTGAGAAACTTGGGGTTTCAAAGCAGTATGGACCCAAGAAGAGCCCAAATAATCTAATTGGGGAAATGAAAGTAAGAAGAAGCAGCTGGTCTCAGCCCAGATTCATGGAGAGCTGAGCTCAGAGAATGCCACTAAGTGTGAACAAAAATCCAAGAGTGTCCAGCTGATGGCCCTGATGAGGTGGAGGGAGAAATTACCACCAGGCAAAATAGCTGTAAACTAAGCCTCTGTTTTAAAGGTAAAGCCTTGAATGTTAGTGGCTTGGGCTGTGGCACTGCCTTGTGTCTCTTTCCTGGAAAACATTCACTAAACATGTCATTAACACATATCACAGGGTTGCTGCTTTTAATGACTCTACCCTTCTTGAAGGAAAATATTTCTGATTTATGAATAAGTTAGGTTTTTGGTTTTGTTTTACATGGTTTTGCCCGAAGCACAACAATTACTATATCTCTGAAAAGCCCATAAATGACAGAAGCACAGCAATGTGAGTTCTCTTGAAAGATTTAAGCCTGTCATTCCAAGAAGTGTAGTTGTCTTGGCAGCAAACAAGGATTTAAGTACCTTTGAGACATTTGCCTTTAATTGTAGAGGAACGGCATCGCCAGCTGCAAAAACGTTTAACCTTCAGAATTGCTTGTCTTACTCATTAGCATCTCGTTGAGGCACTGATTGCAAATATGAGGGCTGGGAGAGAGACCTGCAGACCTGGGAGGCAGGCAGAGCCATGGGGTTCAGCTGAGCCTGGCCTCAGGGGACCCCAAAGAGTGGATTTCTTTGAGTAGCTAAAGGTCTGAGCATGGTAGCACAGAGTTACAGGCAGCAGATAGCTGTACCTTCAGCTGAGAGGGGGAAAAGTCACATCCTGTGAGGATGTTGAGGTCTGAGATGGTGTCTGGTCACGTCCCTTTTTAGGACACAATGACTGTGTGACACTGTTTGCCCCGTCTTCACCTTGGGCAGGCAGGAGCTGGATGCATCTGTTGCCTCAGATAAGTACGTCAGAGCCCATGGGGAGTGGGGAGGAGGTACTTTGGATTCAGCCAGAGCAGCTCCAGATCTTTCTGTACGCTTTTTCTGTACCACTAGAGCTCTTGTGACAAAAGGTATATGCCTGGAAATTATTTTTTTATTTTAAATTCCATTTCCCCAGTTTACTTTCTATACTAAGAACAAAAGATTAGGTAGCCTGTCTACATTTTTTTTTTTTTAATCACCACCAGAAATTAAAGTGGATAAAAGCTTTATGGCTGTACAGCCTCTCTAATTATGAATGCTTCAAACCTTGCTTGTCAGGAAGCTGTGCTGGACTTTGCAAGTGCTGCTATGCAGCCCCAGCTGCTGTTTCTCCCCAGAAACCACCTCCCCCAGTCACCACCAGCAGGGTGGTGATTTGATGAGCTCTGCCAGGCTGGTCATAACGAGTGCTCAGCAGGCTGTCCTTGCCCCCTCTGCCCCCTCCAGTTCCTCAGCCAGGATTCCTCATTTACTCAGCTGTCTTTTAGCACAGGTCTGATTCAGTACTGTATTTGTCATCCCCAGCTTTCTTGATTCACTGGCTGAAAAGCAGCAAACACAACACTGCACCTGGCAGGGTCCAACACTGTAGAAGTGCCTGTCTAAAGACTGGAGCTGGGCTTTCCTTTTATATAAATGGAGTAAGTTATTTACAGGGAATCTCTTCTTACAAAGAACACACAGAGTGTGTCTTGTGTGACAAGAACACACACTCTGTTTCCTTGTCAATAGCTGACTTCTGCCAAGTGCTCAGCTTTCATTCCAGCTCTGCTTACCATCAGCCCTGCCTTCAATTTATTCCATACAAGTTGAGATGCTGTAATTGGGCTTCTCCAAGCCTACACAGCCTTGTCTTAAAGTATGCCAAATCAAAATCTTATCCAGGCTTTGATTACTTCTCTGATGGACTACAGGCACTCTGTTTGCTTGTTTGTTTATTAGGCAGCTGCTTATCTCAGATGTAGTCTTAGGAAACTCCATCATCTCAGTTGCACAGCTCCAGCAATTAGGCTTCTTGCTTTTCTGGTCTGGCTGGTGCTACCTTACCCTCTATAAAGATCAGGAGAAGGAGGTGTAAGAAAAAAAGCATCACTACTGGGAGCAGTCAGCACAATAAGGTAAAAACCCTGGTCATACACATCTTATGCTGAGTCCTATGAAGCTGGGGTGTTGAGCAGAACAGAAGGTGCTAACACAAGGCCAGCAAGCAAAATGATCAATAGCATAGATTACCATTTCACACGTCCAAAAAAAAAAAAAAAAAAAAAAAAAAAGAAAAAAAAAGGGAAAAAATAATTAAAAAAAAAAAGAAAAATAAAAAAACGCAGGTAAATTAGGAAAAAATACTTTTTTTTCCCCCAGCAGGACAGGTTGAAGAGTAGCAGAATGCCCTACTCCTGGGAAGTAAATCTGGTTGGGTGGGGCTTTGAACATCCTGGCCTAGTAAAGAAATGTCCCTGCCCATGGCAGAAGGTTTGTCTAGATTATCTTTAAAGGTCTCTTTCAACCCAAACCAGCCTGTGATTCTATAAAAACTGCTTATTGCCTTTTTCCATTGTCAACACATACCAATTACATATTCACTGGAAGATGAGCTTGGCCTGGGGTTGAAGATGTATATCTGAATCTTCATCAAATGGCAACATACACCTAACAGGCTGCTAAAATACAAATATCCCGATTTTTCACCTGCAATGATACCAGAAGTTAGAGAAATATTGAGGATTTATAAATGCCATTTATCCCCTGGAGAAGGGAGCCTGACTTGAATGCATTTGAAGGCACTGCAAATTAGAAATGTTTTAATCATGTATTCCCATTGGTGAGCACGCTTAACAGCAGCAAATATTTATCCAGATGGATGAATGCAAGAATCATTTTTGGCCTCAAGCTGTCACTGCTCATAGCCAGTCACATATGTCACTGGTGGCTCTTCTGACATGTCATCTTCCTTGCTGAGAGCATCTGGGTGTCTTCAGCTGCTTGCCAGCCCTTCCTTCCCCTCACTGGGCTGCTCCCAGTCACTCTTCAGGCTGTGCCAAGTACATCAGCCACTGGAGAAGGTCCATCTGCCAGCCTTTCACAGGGGAACTATCTGGGGCTCTTTTCCTGGAGGTCAGCAGTACTGCCAGGACCTTGTATGATTTCAACAGGCTACAGGAGCCTGACAAAAAAGGTTAAATCAGACACTTGCCTGGCACAGTTTTAATTGTCCAACAGGACAGGGCAGGGTACAGCCTGCCAATGCTGCTGCTCATTTAGCTGCTCTTAAATGTTGTTCAGGCAGTAAGGAGTTTTAATAAATTATTGCTGAGCAAGGAACATTGATACACTGCTGTGTCATAAAAAAGGACATTTTTAAACAATGTCAGTATTTCTAGGCCACAGTTCAGCTTCTTTCCTTTGAACATTTGAAGGGAAATCCAATCTGCACCATATTAAGTGCTCAGTTTTCTGAGCCCTTCTGACTGAGCCATGAATGCCTTAATTTTTCATATAGAGAGCCTGATCCCATGAGGATCAAATGAGGAAGCTACCTCTTAGGCATGACATGAATCAGCAGGGGAAACTGGCCTTTGTATGCAGGGTCTGAGACCCAAAAACTGTGGCTTCCATGTGTAGTTTCCATCCTCTTGATAAGTTTCTGTAATAGGATTAACTGTAGCTGACATAATTTTAAGGCTAAATCCTGAAGAATTCTGGAACAAGGCAGGTGAAGTTCTGTTGTTAAAAATGCAATGGGCTATTATGGAAGGGCAGTTTAAGAATGATGATCATAGTGGCAGCAAAACTGCATCAGGACTAAGTTGTCAGAGCAATTTCAGGGCAACTTCTGTTCCTGCTTTCCAGTAGAAAAAAAAAATTCCTGTGTTCTGGCAAGCTTATTCAGGCCCAGAAAACTGGGTGCTTAAAATTGCTTGAGAGCTATGTAGTTATGGATTAAACTACACAGGCACAAAATGTTTCCTTCAGCTGATGCTCCATGCAAAGGGTGGGAGCTTTCTCACTTGAGAGTGGAGTAACCAGACCTCCTCCCCACACCACAGCAGGAGCACAGCCTTGGCATGCAAAGCAGTACCTTTAAAAAGCCCCCCCCAACAGCAGCTGCATAATTCAGAGATGTTTTTAGGTTGTAATACAGGATGTGACCAAAAGTATGTATTCTATCACCATCTGCTGAAACCAGGTGGGGCAGTCATTCCTTATCTCCATGGGAGATATTCTCTGCTAAAGGGCCATCTTTAAAACCAGGTGGGGCAGTTTTCTTTATCTTTTTCAGAACCCATCTTCCCTCCAGGAAGATATCATCTGCTGCTGGGCCATTGAGTCCCACTGTATGACTGATAAAATTACATCATCCCACTG
>JAOTQP010000001.1:98493047-98519495 GCA_026413545.1 Cichladusa arquata
AGGAGAGGAGAGGAGAGGAGAGGAGAGGAGAGGAGAGGAGAGGAGAGGAGAGGACTAAATTGTGCCACCTAAGCTTCTCATCAGTGTGAGTGACACCTGTATCAAGAAGCATTCTTCCCCAGCCCAAATCAGATGGTCAAAAGTAGAGTCAAAGGACAGCAGTTTAATGCTGAAAACAGGACGTTTGTGCAGGTGCTGGATTTCCTTTCCAGCTCAGCTCCTCCAGGGTCTCCTCATGTTCATAACCTGTCTCAGGCTTTGTTCCACCTATTGGGATACTCCTATGTCAGTGGGATGCATTCAGATTTTTGTCTGTCCTCACAAATCCACTGCAAATTTAGAAGCTTTTTACTGATGCAAAAAAAATAGAGTAATTCCAGAGCACTTGTTTAGCAACGAGCTAAAACATTGGGTAGTTCTTTCTTTTCTATTACTCCCTTCAATTTTTTTATTTTACTTCAAAATTCACACATGTGTCTATATTCATCCAAGATGACACAGAGCATGCAAATGCTCTGGAGAATGCTCCTCTTTGCCCTTTGCCAGTTACAGTTCTCAGCAATGTGTAAATGAGATGCAAAGAATAAAACCTGTTTGTGAAACAGAAAAAAAAAAAGAATGTGCAGAATTTTATAGATGGCCAATATTTTATCTCTTCAGCATTTAAAGACATGCTGAAATTTAAAGGGTTCTCAAGGCAGTTTTCAGAGGATTTTAAAATCAGTAACATCTCTAAAAATATATATCCACATGTCGTAATAGGACATATATGTTCAAGGTGTACACAACTGTGAAGCACAAAGCAACCAAAATTTGTCAGTCTATCATCTCCACTGATATTAAAATTCACAATGATAAGAAATAAACAAACAGAAGGTTCGTCTTCATGTGTGATGGAAAGCTCAAACCAAGAAAAGTCTGGAAAAAAAATCTGGAAAAATATCTGAAAATCTCTGTGTTAAAAAAGTACAAGAACACTTTTTTCTAAGGGTTATTGTAAGAGATAGAGCAGCTCTGAATTATGGTCACACACACAGAACTTCACTGGGCCAATTCTGTGCCTGGCAACAGTCTTTGCAAAACTTTGGAGAGGAGCTTGGAACCAGGGTCTGGGAGCAGGTCTGGAGAAAGCAGCTTGATCCTCATGTGCTCATATGTGGGAGAGGGACAGATCTGACCAAAACCAAGTGGATATTTAAACCACCTGCAGAACATATATCTTTGATGTTCTTCTTAGGTTTCTGCTTGCTCCCAAGGTAAATAAAGGATAGAAAGTGTGGAAAGGCCAAATGTGTCTCAAAGACACAGAAGGACCAAGGAGATGAGATGCAAAAAGACAAACTCACCCAAAAAAACTTATCTCTACCTTATCTAACACCCTGCAGTGTTCAGGCCATGTCAGGAAAATGGGAACCCTTAAAGGATACTGCACAATGTGAGGCTGTAGCATGTCCAGGAATAGTTTTCAGATTTGCTAAAATCAACTTCTTTTGTGGAGGAAGAGTATTAACAATGTGATTAATCTGCATTATGACTGTTGGATTGAGGTTTTTTTGGTTTTTTTTGTTTGTTTTTTTTGTTTTGTTTTATTTTTATATAGGACAGTTGGGAGTATGAAGAGTGATAGAGAAAAATCATATAAATTACAAGTAATATTGACAATTATGTGATAAGTTTCCTAATGAGTTTTGTTGTCTGTGTTTCATGGCACAGCCTTCAAACACTACTTCATGCAAAGGTTCAAAGCCCAGAGCTCATCTATCATTAATAACTTTGTAGAACTGGCAATTACTAATATGTGCACAGTGCCATTTTACTTTATCAAAATGTCCTCTTAAAATTAGGCTGTCTGAAGTTCCTGATGTGCAAATTAAGCATCTCATTTATCTTTCCTGGTCTTCCTGGCTGGCTTGATCAGTCCTATATTATTAGGCAGGCAGAGAGAGAGTGCTAAATCTGAAGCAGCAATCTCTCCAAAAATCTAGGAAAGGCAGCAGTAACAGCCAAGCAGAACGTCAGAGGTCACCAGCCTTAGTGAGGTGAGAAGAATGAGAACATTCCCAGCCTGAAACCATCTTAATTTATGCAATTTCCAGGAAGCTTCTGTATCTCCTGATCAGGAATTTTCCTATATCATTCGTGTTCCACCACAAGGTACTGGACCTGCTATTATTTGCACCAACGGTGTGCTCAAGGAAGAGAACTGCCAGAATTTTCAAAACCTTTGCTCTCAGATGGGGCAACCAGATCCTGAAAGGGAAATTAAAGCAAGTTAACTTCCCTGTCTGACAGCTCCATCATCAAGATGTGTGGCTCCTAACTAGACAGAAAGATTAGACTGAGCACAGAGCAAGAGGGGAAGGCAACAGAGACATGACAGACAACTAAAAATTATTTTCCTCCTTAATTCTGTGGCCAGCTTGTTTCTTCAAATTCTTCTTTAAGGAGGGAATATCTCTGAAAGCAGACAATCCTCCCTGGGGTTGTATTTTGCAGAATAGAACCTACCAAATCCCCTTGCTAGAGTAACTGCTTCCACAGGAAAAAGTCTGCTTGGAATTAAACTAAACAGGCATCACTGCTAGTTAAAAAGATTTTGCTGTCCTTGAGGTTTAGTATCAAATCTAAACAAGAAGTAAACCACAGTATTGGGTGTTGCTCCCTGTAATTCCACTGCAATCACTTCTCACAAACTACTTGTGAGCAAAATTCCAACAGGTGCAATTGCAGGAGATAACGACTTGCTTAGCTATTCAAACTTGATAAATCAATCAGCTCTAATAACTCCTCAAGAACATTTAATATAGCAGCATTTCATTACTGCTTTCAACATTCTCGATATTTTATGACCATAAATAGATGGGAATGCTTTACATTCAGTTCCTTGCCCTGTGGAACTGAAAGTAGGTTAGAGAGAAAAGTTTAGCAAACAGTTTCTGAGGAATATTTCTGATTAATGTTAACACTGACCTAGCACTTGGATAGAATTAAGGGAAAAATGTGCAAATTTACCATGCTTAAAGACTGCATTATCTTGTAATATTGCTTCAAGAATTTTCTCTGCTTTCTTTTTCCTTCTGTCATAACCTCCACTTTTGCCTTGTCCTCCTTTTCCTTTAGTAGAATAAGATAATTTACAATCTACATTGCCTTTATGAACCAATCCAAAATATATGATATCTCTCTGGAACCAGTAGTTCTGGCTGAAAAGAATGAAGAGAAGCTGGCACGGAGGAAAGCTGGCACTGTGCCCTCATCAAAATCTGGTCATTTATTCAGAACTTGAAACAAAAATTGTTGGGTCCTCAGCTGTCTTGTGAGGTATGGATTTTTCACAACACTTGCCATGAAACCTTCCCATAAATCATTTGGAGCTGTTCATTTACCTGCATTAGAAAGATCTTGGCAGTAATGACTCCTGGAAACAATAGATCAGACAGCAAAGAGAAAGCTTCTGCAGAGCCTAAAGATTGGGATGGAGAAAAACTGCCCCTGTCTTCCAAAATTACTGGCTCAGGGCACTTGATTTTTAGGCTTCCTACATCAAGGCCTCTCAAAGAGGATGATATTCCCAGGGACTGGAAATGATGACTTTGAGGGTTTTCAAACTTACAGCAACAATATCACAGTCTGAGCTGAATGGCTTCATTAATATCACCATCTCTCTTACCTTTACTCCAGATATGAGTCTAATTATGTTTAGCTTGGTTTAATTAGCTGTATTTCTGTCTGAAGAGGATTCTTAATTTATTCCTTAGTTTTCAGAACTGACTACTTTATCTAGTGAGATCCTTTTGAAAGAAACAAAATTGAAGCTGCTTTAATTAAGCACTGTCTGTGGGGGAGGTGCAAACACCCACAAACAGCCCAACTTAAAAAAATATAGGAATTATTTAATGGATAAAAAGAGCTCCCTGTAAGGATGGTGAGGCACTTCCAGGTTGTACAGAGAAGCTGCCCCTGTATCCCTGGAAGTGTTCCAGGCTAGGCTGGACAGGGCTTGGAGCAACCTGGGACAGTGGAAATGGTTGAAACTAAATGATCTCTAAGGTTCCTTCCAGCCCAAGCCATTCTGGGATTCTGTGACTATGCTGCCATTCTATCTGAGAGCGTCGACAAGACATGATGATCACAATGTGGGTGGATGCTAACCCAGCCATACATAATCCAGCCACAGGGAAAAGCTGGCATGCTGTACAGGAGGTCAAAAAAAGTTCATCAGGTATTCAGCTGGAACTCTCCTAGCTATTGGTGACATGGGTGTTTCACTTGGAGTGATCACAACATAAAGATAAGCAAAGCATCTTAAATACACTTCATTCATTTTCAGCTCTGTATGGATCTGTAAGTCAGCCAAACACATAGCTGGATAAAAAGCAATGTATCATATAATGTAGTTTAGAGCTAAAAGAGCTGCAAACATAGAACCCTCCTGTTTGAAGAGTGTGTATAACATGTACACCACAGAGGAGGACAAAAGATCAAGGCAATGGACTGAGTAACAGGCACAATGCTCAGAAGTTTCTGTAGAAAGATTTACCTTAAACCCACTATTAGTGTGCAGCAAAAAGAATCAATTCCTTCTGTTTACCCGTTTTGTGTTACTTTCTAAATGTTTTAGTGAAAGGCTTCAAGCTGAGAACTCCAGAGAGCTGCAGCCTTAAAAATTTCTAAGAGCACCAATACATTTTCATCCTGAATTTCAACACAGCCAAGACTTGTCCAGTCTGCAAACTTCTCCCCAATTTTAGGTAGCCATAGGTTGATACCATTTGGGAAAAGTGATCCTCTTTCAGTTGTTTTCTGCCAGGAAAATTTGAAACACAAAGGAAGGAAAGAGTAAGATTGTATTTGAGAACACTTTCATTTCCTCACTTTCATGTCTGACTGTGCTCTGTACATTAAACAACATCTCAAAATGGTTTATTCTCTCATTCTCTGATGAAGGAGGTCCTTACGTAGTTTCATATTTTCATTCTCTATGAAGTACCTTTATTTTATCTGTCACAATACACAAAAGAAAGACAAAGAACATCAAAAAAAAAGGCGAGAATTGCAAAGCTCCTTACAACCTGCTGCAATTCACTGTCTTTCTTCCACAAAATATATTAAAACAGATCTGGCTTTGAGATAAATATACCTTATAGCTATTTTGAGTGTCCCATTATGCCAAAGGAACACAAAGTAGATTACAAACATGACAGGGCTTAAAAACGAAATCTTCTGACAAGCCTGATTTGTACATAACTGTGTGTCTTGAATTGCAATATAGGATGTGACCAGAAATGTGTGTTCTATCACCATCTGTTGAAGCCGGGTGGGGCAGTGATCCTTATCTGCATAGGACATATTATCTGCTAATGAGCCATCTGTTAAAACCAGGTGGGGCAGTCATCTTCATCTTTTCCACAACCCATCCTTCCTCCAGGAAGATATCTCCTGCTAATGGGCCATTGAGTCCCAGTGCATTACTGATAAAATTACATCATCCCACTGGGAGATGCTCCACCCAGGGGGAGGAGCCAAGCCTTTCCTATCTAGGTAAAAACTCAGATTTGGAACACCAAGGCAGCCTTTTCCACTGTATTCCAAAGGAAAACTGGACCTTTCCACATCAACACTGGACCTTTGGAGGAAAACTGCACCTTCTACAGAGGCACTGCTCCAACTGAACCACATCTGTCACTGCAGGAGGATGCAGCCACCATTTAATGGGACTGCTACCAACACCCTGACTGACTGACAGGCTGTCAGGTTGTATTCTGACTCTGTCAGTGTTTTGGGATTGTTCTTTGTAATACAACTTGTTTGTTCTTCAATTTTAATTTTCCTAGTAAAGAATTGTTATTCCTATTTCCCATATCTTTGCCTGAGAGGCCCTTAATTTCAAAATTGTAATAATTTGGAGGGAGGGGGTTTACATTCTCCATTTAAAAGAGAGGCTCCTGCCTTTCTTGCTGAGAAAGCAAAACAAGAGGTCTCTCCAATAATGACATCTCTTTGATGTCCTCAGGAAATATAGGCAGGGGACAGTCACAAATGCCTGGAAACCAAGGCAGAGACTGGTGTTGCTGACCAGAGTAGGTGGCTGTTTGCACATGGCAGGGCCCAAATGTGCTTCTGCAAAGCTCGCTCCCAGTGACCTGGCAGGCTGGGCAGTGGCCCTGCTTCTTAGCCTCTCTCTGGGTTTGCTGCTCTGGGCTTGAAATTAATACAAATTGTCATAAAAAATATGC
Organism: Cichladusa arquata; assembly: GCA_026413545.1. Classification (NCBI taxonomy): domain Eukaryota; kingdom Metazoa; phylum Chordata; class Aves; order Passeriformes; family Muscicapidae; genus Cichladusa; species Cichladusa arquata. The sequence goes on from JAOTQP010000001.1 coordinate 98,499,284, forward strand.
ACACTGACCATCCGTGTTAATAATTAACTTAATGAGGATCTAACTGCCTCTAGCCCATCCCAGAGAAGTTAATTGAGGGGATTGTGTTTATAATCTGCCTTGAGAGTCCTAATCTTCTCTTCTGACTCCGCCAAGTCACGGATTGATTGATTGATTTTGGTCTCCTGGAGCAAAATAACAACCTCCTGAGACAGACTTTGGCAGTTTCCCAGAGAGAAAGTACACAGCATGGGGAACCAGGAAAAAAAAATACAGGCTTCTCTGTAGTGTTTAAAAGTGGGTTGCTAAGTCCTGCTTCCTCCAAAATGTGAAGCAGTAAATGTCAAGCTTTTAGGTGCACTTCAGGTCCTATGGAAAAGTTGTTGCTTTTGGCAAGGAGCTTGTGCTGTTTTCTACAGATGCTGGATGGTGAAGTTTTTTCTGAGAATTGGTGTGGGGGATTAAATAAAACAAAACAGAAGGTCATCCCTGCCTGTTGGAGGCTGCTGGGTGAAGTCTTGCAGAGGTACCTCCCAAGCCTGGGAATCTCCTCTCCAGAAGAGTGGCCTGGCTGCTGGAGCTGTTCTACACAGAGCAAGTCAGGGGCTGGAAAACATGATTCTGGTGAGGGAAGGAAAAGTCAGCCATAGAGAAATACTGCTGAAAATGGCAACTGAAAATGGGACATTGCAGGAGAACATGCTGGAGAGCCTGTCAAGAGATCTTCATGTTTTGCCAAAGTCAGACTAATTGCACCTAAGCTATTTTTGGTCAATATTTTTTAGAGGTAATAATTCTGATAATAAGATAGCTAATATATTTGCTCTGTTCAATATTTTTTCCTTTTTCAAAGAGCTGATTGCTTCCCTGAAAAAAAATAATCCTAGCTCTTTCCTGTGGACAACCAGTGTGCCAATGCCATAAAGCTGAGCATGTACTTTTTCTGTTCAGGAAAAGTAAGCAATCCTCCCTAGGATCCCAAAGCATACACTTGTTGCACCCAGTGTTTCCAGATCTGGGCAGAACCCACAGTGGTATAATAAAACTTACCTTCTGGGTGAATGGACCACATTCATAGACTGCTTCTTTCCCTTTTTGTTTGTATGTGGGTTGTTAAAGGCTTCTATTGTACAAGCCACTGAACCATATATGAATTTTCTTTGAACTTACATTTCTTTCATTATTCACTTCACTTCAGCTTCTTGGGAATGAGAGCCAGTGTAAAGCAGGAAGCCTGTCAGGGAAGTCCAATATCTGAGGATGTTATGAGATTACAGCCCCAGTCTAATACGGATAGATTAGTTTTATTTCCAATTTAGCCACGAGCATTTCTGTTTGAAGCAGATATTAAATCAGACGTCTAAAATTGTACCTGTACTCAGAGCAGCTGGTCAGCTGTACTGATCTCCAGGCTCAGTACTTGCTCCTCTTGCATCTTGAAAGAGCACTGCCAGGATGTGACAGAAGCACTGTGAGCCAAATGTGTCTCTGGTGTATTCAGGTAAATCACCAAAATGAGCCTCAAGCAATTTTGATCCAGCCTCCTGAAAACAGATCTATGGCTTCTAAACTTGTGTTTTTCATGCAATTCTGGGATGGCTTTTTTTATTCCTCCTTGACATGCTCTTTACTTCACCATGTGAGTCAGTGCAATTTTATAGGGAGAAGAATGACCAGTAATGGCCACAGCTGCCATAATTTGCATGATGTTTGGTGCTGCAGCTGCCATGCAGCCAAGCAGAGGACAAGGGAGGAAAGGGTTCTCTGGAGAGTCTGATTCACACGAGTCAACTTTGTTTAGTTTTGTAACGAGTGATTTTTTTTTTTTTCTTATTTGCAATTAAAATGTCAAATAGACTTTTTGATTTGTTCTCAGTCACAGTCCAATTCTCCAGCTTACTGACTTTCATAAGTCTTGCTTTTTTTTTTTTTTTTTTTTTTTTTTTATCTAATTACAGTAACAGACTGAAATTCATTTACTGAAATCATTGATTTTCCACATGGCAGAAGGTGGTTTCAGCCTTTTGGGAAAGAAGGCTTGGGTAACATGAGTGGCTTTCCTTGTCTACAGAGTTGTGCTCTTTTTGGGATAGTCTGGAAGCACTCAGGAGCCACCCATCAACATGGGCAGTTAAACCCACCAAGCCACTACATATTCATTTTGAAAATGGAGGCAATCATGCAAAATAGAAGTTAACTGCTCTGCTAGAGGTCTCAAATGATTTCATTGTCATTAGCAGCATGGCTAAGCTTAATCAGCTGTGGAGAAGTTAAAGCATAACCTCATTTCAGGCGGAGGAAGAGCGGTGTTCAGTGGAGTGGTGCCTGTGTGTCAGTGGGTCACAAACAGGCTCCTGGGAATGGTTAGGTAACACATCAGTGACTGGGATGGAAATAGCATTGAGGACAAGGGGTCAGGCTGGGAGCAGGGCTCGAGGAGATGACTACTAACCTGCTCTTTGTTCACAAAACTCCAGTTCAGGTGGCACTAAGGGATGAATTTCATTACTCGATTATCCTTTCTCTGTTTTATGTAAAAAATATGTGATCAATGGCTTTTTAAATTCCCATTAGCTGGGATATGAAGTATTACTGAAAGAAGCAGCAGCAGTGCAGGCCCTGGCTAGTATTATTTTGGGAGGTGACAGATTCAGCTAGAAACTGAACGTGTATTTTACATGGACAGTGACCCTTACAAATCAACCTAAAAGTGGAAGTCTTTCTTAATTTTAGCAGTGGTTGAAACTTCTATTAAATCATATTGAATGGTGAAAGAAGGGGGTTCTGTTTAAAACCATCTTAATTCTCCATCCTTTTCTTCAGCTGCTTGGCCAGGAGCGCTCTGGAAGGGCTCTGGTGTTCAGCACACGTTGCCACACTAAAAACTCCCTGCAGGCTCCTCAGGGCACATTCACATTCTGCCTTTGAGCTCAGAGGGAACCAAAAGGATTCACATCTGCAGTAGCTACATGCTGCTCTGCTTATGGTGTGGAAAATAACATTATGCAGAAATATCCAAGAAGTTTCCTACTCTCAGTTTTTCCTAGCTGCTGTGCTGTGTTTATCCCACCTGACTGCTAATTCTATTGAGGTACCCAGGTTCAGGAATGCTTGGTCCCATGCTGTGCTCATACAAGGAGCACTGAGCTCTGCACTGCTTTCTGGAGATGACCCTGCTCTTCCCAGGACCTGGGTGAGGTGTCCTGCTATGCAAGGCTGCAGGCTAGGGCACCTCTAGAATCCAAACACAGGCTCCACTGAGATACACATCTGCTTTGCTTTTCTGATTGTACTTCACCACCTTTTCTAGAGAGACGGGGAATTATGGTTTAGTGGACAATTTAATAGATGATGGATGTGATGGGAGTGATACCTCATTTTCCTGTGGTTGTTTCTGGCATGCTGATAACATGGAAGTTATTTATAGGTACTTCATGCAAACAAATTCATTAACATCTGATGCTTTCAAAATATTCTGTAAAAAAAAAATCCAAGTTATGATTCTCAGTGTCACTGTAAACTTGGCCTTTTATTGTCATAAATTATTTGATTTCTTTTCTAATAAAGACAGCTGTGCTGCCCTCAAATTGTCACTGCTACTGTATCTGAAGTTAACTTTCACACCTTTAATCTTTCTATTTGTTCACACTTTTAATCTTTTCTGTTTGATGTGTTTCCTCAGTGGTGAATTCTAACCAGTGTGGCATGTTGTGCCCTGGCCAGGTGGCTGCGTGCCTTCAAGAAGGTATTTGCATACAATAGTATGGATGAATTTAAATTAGTTGGGGAGCACCATCCCTTGGAGATAGTCAGCTTGTGCTGTTTCCAGAAAAGAGAAAGTACCAAAGAAATCAGGGCTGGTCTCAAGTGTGCCTTCCTTTTCATTTTAAAAGTAGTGGCTGTGTAGATACTTTAATTTTGATGGAAATACCTGACAGGTTTTCACACGGTGGTATTTCAGTAGTGTGTAATTGTTGGGTCAATGTGCTTGTCATTTGTTTTGTTTTGCACATTGGCTGCATTTTTTATACTCTGCTTTTTCAGTAACATGGACTTTGCACAACAAAACGCTCAACAGCTTACCCCAACAGAACATCCATGGTCAGAAATGGCATTAAACAGGAGCAGAGGACCACAGGGACCTGTGGCTGCAATGGCAGAGAAGGTGAGGGAGCTCATTCTCCTCCGTTTGTCCCCAAACAAATGATCCCTTTCTCTGAAACATGACCTGTAAGTTAGGCATTCTAATTAGAAAAAGTAATTAGAAAGTTGAAGCAGGAAAGGCACCTAGGCCTGAGCTGTTCTTGGTCTTCTCCCATACTCTGACCTGTCAGTGAGGTAACAGGGAACAAAAAATTCACTCAGAGCATTAAACATCTTCCAGATAGAGAAACTGCTGGTGAGAGGGAAGTGTGTGTGTTCCCTGGCTGGAACTGGGCTGGATTGTGCCCTACACAGAGTGTAGGTGTGCACATGCAGCTGTGAGGGAGGAGGAGGATGAGGAGGCAGAGGAAGAAACCCTGTTCCCTCTTGCCCCCCTCATGCAGAAGAGGCAGTGCTGCAAGCAGCAGAGAGGCACCAGAGCCAGGGGTGGGAAGGGGTGACAGGAGAACCAGGGGGTCACTGGAAAAGCCCAGTGGGTGTCCCCTGTCCCCAGTTCAGTGCCCTGTCCCCTGCAAAGCTGCCCACCCAGCCCATGCCACCCACTCATCCAGCCCCTATGCGGTGCTGTGCCGCTGGCTGAGAGCCATTAGCGCAGGTTTCAGAGAAGTTCAAAACCAAAACACAGTGATGAAGTGGGAGTTTCTGTGCCAAGTGAACCTGAAAGGTTAGTTTAGTCTTTAATGAAATTCCTGCTTCAAAGTCTCCCTCTCTTTTCCACCAGGGACCTGTGCGTTCTTTAAGCAATGTTTAGAGGACACCAGTCTGCAAGGGTAATCATCCTCGCCTCTGGCAGAACGGCTCGTGCACCAGCATTTCTAAAAAGGCTCTCTTTGTGAATAATTGAATTTGTCTCTGGAGCTCAAGATTTCTTTTTCTGTGGGACTGACTGTAGCTGTGCTTCCTCCTTAGGTACAGCTGACTGTAATTGAGGCAGAAGAAATGTATTGCAGCGGAGGGCTTTGTGAGCATGACACATAATAGGGTGATTGCCATGGAAAGAGTCATTTGTAGCATTTAAAATACTTCCTCCAATGATGAACAGATCTGCAGAAAATAATTTAAGGATCTCCCACTGCCATCCTCTATTCCCACAGGAATGTAAAAAAATTAACACTGCATGAGATGTCCCTGTGCAGTGGGCACAGCCCCTTGCTGCCCTGTCGAGGACCCATCCTTGATGATATTCAGAGCCCATCTGTTCCTGACACTATCTGGGAAACCAGGGGCTATTAACCAGGTCAAATACTTGTCCAGCCTAAAAGGAAGCACTGTGGTTCACACATCCACTGACAAGGTGTGTCACTTTCTCGGGCACAGCTTCTTTTCCTCTGAAACCTCCCAGCCTTGCAGCAATTTCTGGGTGTCTCTGGAATGGCAGGAAAAACCTGCACATCCTAGCTCTGAGACAATCATCCCTGTAGTTTCCCCACCAAGGAAAAGCCAAATACAGGTGAGTCCTCTCTCCAGCTACCAACAAGGTCCACTGTCCCTGGAAATGTTTCAGGACTTCCTCACATCCTTGCCATCCTGGTGTGCAACATCCAACTTTGGCATTTGCAAATCTGCCTGTAAGTAACTTTCCAGGGAAGGGGTAGTGGGGGAAGAAACTCTCAAAGTAATTTGCTATGAGCAGGACCTCAAGTCTGGCTCCAGGGAGGAGGTGTCTCCCTGCCAGGAGGTGAGTGGTGTGTCTCAGAATGGGGTGTGCTGTCATTTGCAGAGGCAGGACTGTGCTGCTCACACATGTGAATGTCAGCAGCAGGGTGACTATTTCAGGACCTGGGCTTAAGGTAGGAACTGGGGCAAAACCCAGCTCTGAATGGAACAAAACTGTATCATGCTGGGAGGTTTCTTTCTTGTCTGACTTTAATCACCAAGCACAGCAACAGAGCTGGGTGGCTGCATTCAGCTAACACAATGAAACATGGCAGCAGTTCATTTTTAGGATGTTATTTTAGGGAGGGAAACAAATTCTAAGGACAAGATACAGTGATCTAGTAACTCAAACAAGCTGCTCAGGGATTTCTTTGTCTCTTGAATATGTCACACAGCACTTGGGCTGTCTTGTCAATTTGTGATGTGTGTTTCAGATCAATGAAAAAGCTCATTTAAGACAAAATGGTACATTCTCTCATGGTACAAAGCTTACATGACCTGACCAGCAGGAAAAGCTAAGGTAACTGCAATCATAAATGAAAATCCAAATTTTAGACTGAAGTCAGATTTTCTTGGACTCTAGTATCTGCAGGTAATCCCTGTGTTCTTTGTGGTGTTTGCTCTGAAGTTGAAACCAGAACATATCTCTTTAGTATTTTTACTCCCTTCTGTGGCTGTCAATTACAATGGCTTGAATATTCTGTTCATCCTCAACTTCAGGACTTCTTGATCCTCTGGGACAGATCTTTCTCTGTCAGGTTTCTGAATGATAAGCAGAGATTTCATCCCCAGGGAAAATTCCTTTAGCAGTAACTTGGGCATCCAGTGCATTTCCTATAAATGTTCTTTGTGCATTTCCTCAGGTAGAAGAGCAATGCAAACAAAAAGGACTGTGCAGCAGCATTTATTCCCCAAGATGTGTGGAACCCTGATGTAGCTCAGCTAGCACTACTAGCTCCAACTGGAGCCTATTTAAATGTGACACCAAAATTTTGCATATGCACGAATTAGGGAAGTGGTATAGATGTTGTTAACACCTGGCAGGTCACAAAATAGGAAAATGACAAGATAATCTCTTTTTTTTTCACCTTTAATTTGTACCTTGCATGCTGGAGGTGGGGGGAGCTCCAAAAGTTGGCAGTCAGGAAAGTTCATGTCAGGACTCAGCTCAGTGAGGGACTCCCTCCTGAGGGAGGGCACTGCTGCTAGAGAGAGGTGTCTGCTCTCTTTCCTGAGGAATGAGCTGTAACAGGCTCTGTCCCAAAGTCCAAATGCTGGGTTGTTGTTCTTGGGCCCCCAAGGATGGAGCTATCAGGGGCAAAAAGCACCTTGCCCATCTGTGCTGCCAAACATCCACAGTGTGACGAGCCAGCACATGACACACATCCACACTGGGTACGTGAGGTGTCCTGCCCTGCTCTTTTTGGCTTGGGGGAAAGAAGCATGATAAGCAAGACCTCAAACCTGTTTCCTTCTGAAAAGCTGCCAACAGCAGCAAATTTGCATGGCTTGCCTGCAATGAGATGCTTTGCTGGCAGGTGTGTGCCTAGCCCATGGAAATGCATTGTGCTTCCAGGAGAGCAGGGAAGGATGGACAGGTGACTGCAATAAGGACAGGACTCACAGGAACCATGCTCCTCCACCTGAGGGGGCTGCCATTACCAAAACTGACAGCTGAAGGACAGTACAGGGATTAACCACACCAAGGGACACTGTCACGTGTGATATTGGGATTTGTCAAACTGCAGAAAATAATTCGTGTTCTTCTTAGAATGACAAGGGCGGGGGAAAGTGAATGTAGAAACTCTTACTTCAATCTGTTTAAATTTCTGGAGATTGTTTTTGATGTTTTGCTGTGCTTTTTAAAGACACTGAGTAGAGAGTATAGAAATAGTGCATGTGAGACTAGCACAGGAAGGAAATGAAGGAATAAGAAAATCAGCTTTTTTGTATGCAATCTACCATACAGTACACAGAACACACAGAATCATCAGGGTTTGAAGAGACCTTCAAGAACTATTCCAACAGCTAATCTGGCACCACCATAATCATCTTTAAACCATATCCCCAAAAATAATATATTGAAACATATATTAGGTACTTAGGATGTTTTTGATAGTGTGTAAACCAGTAAACTGCTTACTCTGAGTTAATCTGAAAAGACAAAGGAAAAGTAATTAGTTTTCAACGTGGGCTAAAATATAGGTGATGTTTTTGTCTTAAAGCTTTCACAAGATGTACTTATTTTATCACTGTGGCAGGAAACTGAGGCTTTGGTTTAATGAAGCATTTCTTTGAAGTCATGCTGAGTGACTGTGCTGCACATCTGCCTGTCTGCACGGGGCAGGCCACTCCAACTTCCTTTTCTGAGAGAGCACCAAGACAGCTACGTGTTCACCAGAACTTCATCAGCTGAAGATGAAAGCAAGGTGGCTCTTCTCTCTCTTTTGTTTGCTCTCAGTGCCCAGTGTCACAGGTAAGAGTGTCAGGGGGACACCTTGACTCAGTTTATGGTGGAGGGTGGTGAGGGGCAGGCTGGGATTTGTGGGTCTCACTAGGGTGAGCTGTAGCTACTGGTGATGATTTTCTATTTCCTGACAACTTTCTAATAAGCCTAGTTAGAATGTGCAGCTAGTAAATGGCTTGTGCTGAGTAGCAGATTACTTAATTCAATATGCCTAACCTGCCAGAATAATCCCTGGGATGAGCTCACTTGAAGTTAGGGCAATGTGTGCTCCTCTCAAATGGGCCAAAAGGAAAACTGCTTTCAATGGGAAAATAAAAAATACCTCTCTCTCTCTGTCTTACATACCTGTGTATGCAGAGAGAGGAAGAATAGAAACACTTCAAGGCAAGAGAAAATTGTACAGGTGCAGCCCCTTAAACAGATTCTTCCTTTCCTCTTCTCCACCTAGCCCCATGTGCTAATGCCTGGAGAAACAAGTTTGTCATTTAAGATAAACACTCAGAAAAATTGACTAAGAAGGGCTGCATCTTTGTCAGAGGGAATTTAAACCAAAAGCAATCTGAGGAAAACCAAGAGAAACTATGATGTTCACACACTCCCACTCCTTCAAAATTCTGACCATGATAAATGCAGGAATACTTATTACCAGCTAGGAAGAACAATTTTGTAGGATACACAGTTTTCCAGTTAAGAAGGGAAAAACTGCATGTATTTGCATCTCACAATCTGCAATAGGCTGTTCTTTTTTCTACATCACTGAGGCAAACTGGTTCTTAAAATAAAAATAATTCATATGTGTATTCATGGAAAATAGAAAATCTTAAGTGCAAAGAAAAGAATAGAAGCCTCAAAACATGCAAATGTAAGAAATAAATGGCAATTACAGAAAAATAGGAGCTGGGGATTTTTTGTCCCCTGAGGATAAAATCCTCACTGAAGTCACTCAGAGGTGAAAGTGGAGGCCTCTATGCCCTTTGTGGAGATCAGACACCTAAATGTCTGGGAGTTATTCTAAGAAATTTCAGTTGGAGAATAGATATGTACTAATGGACTCTATTTGATTTTGAAAAATAAAGTTGACATAAAATGAAATTACTTATATTGAGATGCTAGCAAAAAGTTGAGAACACTTTTGCACAAAATGTTTACAGTTAAAATAATCTAATGTGCTAGGCTACTAGGAAATAATGCAAATTAAAATGTTGTTTCTACATATATAACATTTTAACTCAATATTAATTACTCAAGTGATTCTTCATAGGCATTCTTTATATAATCCTTAGACCTAAGGCAGCATCAGCATGAATATAAGAGGAAAAAAAAGCTGTGTGTCTTTTGCTTGATAGTCTGATTGCAAGATTCCTAATTGCTTTTGCCTTAACTTTTACTGATGCAAAACTTGTGGTGAAATCAGACAGCATTTCCTATAATAAGCACCTTAGACTAACAAAAATAGTTTTAGTAATTTTTCTCACAGCACAAGGCTGTGAGACTTGTCATTCAGGCTTATTTTTATTTACTGTCTTACATCATCACATCTTTTAGAATAAAAGATGAGCAGAACAGGTGCAGCAATGAAGCAGCAGAGGTGAATGCTGGCCATGGCCATTCAGCAGCTTTGCTCTCCACACATCCAGTCTCCAAGTGTCCATGTCACCACCCACATGTTATGATACACAGGGAGGATTAAATGGAATGTAAAGGAGGGGCAACAAGTCTGTACCTAAGGACAACTGCACAACTCATTTTTTTTCTGTGGACCTGCATGTCGTTTTGGAAAAGGGACTTTTCCTGTCCGGCTCTCTGGGAGTGATTGATTACTCATCTCACTGCAACAACCCCCTCCATAAATCCTTCATCTCCTTGAGTTTGTCAGTGCCCTGCACTCAGGGGTTTGGGGACTGCAAGGCTCTTACTCATAGGAGGGAGAAAAGGATATAAATCAATTCTGCTACAACAGCAGCTAAACCAAGTGGTACAGGCTCCTGCTGAAAGCCCCCTCATTTCATGGATCCATTACTCCTTTATATGGCACACGAAGGACTGCCACCTGCTTTATGAAATTAATTGAGGAAGAAACCACACACACCAGAGCAGCTCTCTCTGACACTGAGACAGGCACTCCTTCAGGACATGCAGGAGCTGTTTAATAACATGGAGAATGGCTTTCTCTGCTGAAGCCACAAAGGCAATGGGCAGGGGGATGGTGCAGGGGATTAGCCAGCGGGGATGGCTCATTTGTTCTTGCAAAAAGAACTGGGGAATAACTGCACCCAGCTTCTGCTTTATTTATATTACTTGAAAGATTTTCATTTTCACAGAGGCCCTCAGAGCTCTCATTTCTTTCCCACAAGTGTGACAGGACCTCCCTGGCCTCTTCCAGACACACATGTATTTGCTCTCCCAGTTTTCTCTTTGCAGTCTGTACTAGTGGAGATTTTTCTTGCTGAGAAGCCTGTGTTTACAGTTGTAGGGTCTTCAAAGTTGTCTGTGGCTAAGGCACCAAATCATGTCAAAGACGGACTAGGAAAAGCTTTGTCTAAACATCACTTGCACTGAGAATGATCCTGTTTGTTTTTCAGGCCAGACTGCAGATGTCATTACCCAGACAGAAGCAGTGCATGCTCTGCCAGGTACTGATGTGACCCTGGTGTGCATGTTCCCAAAACTGCACAGCACCCACATCATCCAGACACAGTGGTCCAAGACTGATGGCAGCTCATCTGCCAAAATAGCTGTGCATCACCCCACCTATGGCACCCATTACTTCAATTTTTCTGAGGCTCCTTACAACTTTTCCGTGTCCTTCAGCACAAGGAGGTGCTGCAGTGGGGGTGGCACAGGGTCCTTGTGTTCCACCAACCCAAATGCCACATCTGAATGCAATTGGTGGGCTCTGCATCTGGAAAATGTTACTGTGTCCCTTAGTGGGCAGTACGAATGCACTTTTGCTACTTACCCATATGGGACAAAGGCTGCAAAAATTCAACTTACTGTCAAGGCAGAAGGTAAGTGATTGAGAATGAGAATTTGCTGTTTCCTTATGGGGTGGGGGGAAATATCAGGATAGATTAACACTTCTTGGTTGGTGATGGTGGCTTGTTTAGGATTTACAGTGGTGCCACTGAATGTTGCTTATATAGTTTCCTATTTACCAGGCACTCTTTAGTTGTTTTATCCAACTCATTATTAGGGAACCTTATTTGATTTTGGCGGAGTAAAAAGTGAGTTAGTAAAGTAGAAAAAGGTGGTGAGGTGGGCAGTTGCTGAATTTTCATTTTGGAGAAATGTTGTGGAGGAGTCTGGATGAGCAGCTCAGGATGTGGTGGGACTAAGGATGTTGGATCTTCAAACCATGTCGTGCTGATGCTTGGGCACCAGAAAGAGAAAACACCCTTGTGTGATTGAGGCTGAGGCTGGCATCTGCAGGGCATGCTGGGTGCTAGCCCCATGGAATGATGTGTGTCCCCACCACCAAAAACACACTGGAGCAAAGCAGGGAATTGCTGAGGAGAATCACAGCAATGGAGATTTGGCTGGTTCTGTCAGGCCAAAGGGAGCTGGAAAGCAGCATGACTGCTCTCAGCAAGTAAGCCTCAGGGGAGAGTGTGAACTCCAGGGAGGATATTTAAATCATCCTGGTAAAGGAACAAATTTATTTAAATCAGATGAGAGTTGATTTGACAACAAATTAAACAGCAGTGGCAACTGTCAGTGTGGCAACTTTGGGAACAGCTATTTAGTGCCAGCAGTGAGGGCAAAACCCCAAACTGCTGTGAAGATGGAACTTGGCAGGGGTGTTGAGCAAGCTTGTTGTTGTGCACATGGGGAATTGGATTTGATGACCCCAGAAACCTCTTTCTGACCCAGGCTTCTGCTAACAGCTCAAGGAAGATTCAAGTAAATACAACAAACTTGGCCAATGTGCTCACTCTGCTTGTGCCCAGGGCTGTAGGCAGAGAAGACATTCAAGAGTTAGGGGCAGGGTGGGTGCAGGTTATTTTAGGGCTATTTTGCTGTGCTCCCACTGCCCTTTTACCTACCTCACAAGGCCAGACTGGTAGTCCCCACGCTGGACCATGCTGCTCCTGCAGCAAGAGGAGGTCCAGTGCAAGGCTCATTCTCAGGGATGTTTAACACTGATGGCCCCTGCATGGCAGTGGCTCCAAGCATTTTGGTGCTGTTATCCTGGAGACACACCTGGGGCAGCCCTGCAGCACCTGCCTGCCCTGAGGAATTCCCAGAGGCAGAGTGAGAGCCAGAGGATGGCTGTGTTTAAACAGCACACACTGAATAATTGTGCCAAAGCTGTAGCCACTGTATGGGGGTGTGTTGTGGTAGGCTACCCTTTTGGAATTTCCCTGTGCTCCACAGGGCAGAGGGATCCAGGGGAGTGCAGTGAGGTACAAACCCTGCTGGTGTGAAACCCTCCCACGCTTCTGCTCTTCATGCAAAGTTTCTCTGTCTCTTCCTTAATGCCTTAATCAGGCATTGCTTCTTTTCTCTTGCCTTTGGTTGATACAGCCAGGTTTCAATGCTGTTATTGCTGTCTACAGCCCTTGTTCATATCAGCAGCATTGTGGGTTTTTTCAGTAACTGATGACTGCTTGCTAGAGAGAATTAAAAAATTTGCTACCTTTCACAGGTTTGTGTTTTAAGGTAACCAGATCTTTTGCAATGAACCACTTTGACTCAAAAGAGGGCAAAAAACCTTAATCCAACCTATGAGTGGGATGGATAAGGGTGATAGTCTGTGATGAAGTACAGTTTTCATTTACATGCAAGTGAAGTGAATCCAGATGCACTCAGCTTGTAAAAAGCTCACAGAGCAGCAGACCCTCATAGGACAGACAGACAGACAGACACAGAGGACTTTAGCCAACATCTGGACCGCAGCAGTGCACTGTTCACTCTGCCCAGCCTCCACAGCTGGATGGAGCCCTGGATTGACAATGGGTAGGGTAGGAGGTGGTGAAATGGCTTTTGAAATGGATGAGAAAGGAAAGAGTGACAAGTTTTGTGGCAGTGGGAAGGTTGGAGAATAACAAAAGGAGCACTTACACTGAAAAACAGGGTTAATCTTAACCTAACTGACATGCTGAATAGCTGCTTAGTGAAAAGAAGATCTGCAGGTATCTTCAGAGAAAAGGAAATAGAGGTGCACAAAATTGATGTGAAGGTTTATTGCCAGAGGAAAAAAAAATTGTAAGATAAAAATTGAAGCTTCAAATTATTCTCAGCTCCGAAAGGAGACATTGTGATCCTTCAGTTAAGAAAAGCTTTTTTAAGAATTGACAAAAAATTCAGGTAATTCTGTGAATTGAGTCATGAAACTGCAACTAGAATCAGATGCAGGGCTTTCACTTTAAAAATGTGTCTGGGGCAAATGGTTGAAAATTACAGCTCCCTTCTAAACCAAAAAGTGCCTGTTCCTTGAACAGAAGACTAGTCAGCATTGGTTTTCAAAGCACAATGAACATCATGTTTCTGATTTTCCTTCTTGGGTTTTGTTGCTGTTGCTCCAATGGTAAAAGAGGAGAAGCAATACCTGAAGAAAGTGTGGTTAAAGCAGACTTTAGAAATTCCATGCCTTGAGGACGTGACCTCAGAAAATTTGTCCACTTATGCTTTGAAATGGCTAGTGGTAAGTATTTTTCATCTCAGATATAAAGTTCAGAAAGAACCACAGGGTATTTTTGCAGATTGAAGTGAAAATGTTCTTCTCTACTGTGTCCTGCCTGCAGAATCTGCTAAAAAACTTATCAGTCATATTGGACTGTGATAATAAAGTGGAAAAATATAACCATAAGATTGCAAAATATGCACTGTAAATAATAGATGTTAAGGAAACAAAGAGGAAAAATTCCATCTTAATTGCTTTGAATGTTTCAGGAGCACATACAGAGCAGGTCTGGGGAAAGAGGCCAGTACAACAAAACTAAAATATTTCTTGCTGTTTTTTTCTGTAGTGAAGCTTTAGTATCTGAAAAATACATGGTTACTGTGAAGGGTAGTGAGATATCAGGCTGCTTTGACATAGAAAAGTACTGGCTAATGTTTTTGGTTTTGTGAACCTCTGCATCACAGATGCCACTGAAGACATGCAGGCCCAGTAATCAAGTTAACCACATGAAAAACTATTTTTAAGCAATTTTCTGTCATACATGAAGCTTGCTGTATTTTTGTACCTTATCTCACTTTCTGGATAAATATTTATATGCATGTTTTAATGTACCTTTTAGCATTCATTGCAGTGTGTACAGATAAGTATCAGTGAGTAGTGTCCTTGAGCTTTGCCTGTTCATTTATATATGAGAATCTGTAACTGTTGAAGATTTCCTTAAAGGTGACTTCAAATAGTTTAGATTTTTTTAACCTTCTGTCCTGGTTCATTATCTATTTAGATCCCCCTTATGCAGGCCATTCTTAATATTAAAATTTTAAATCCTTTTGTAGGGAACACCCTTACCTTTACTTTGCAAGTTCACTCTACAAAGTTGCAGTGGAAAGGGAAAAAAAACCCCAAAGGTCAGCACAATGATAGATGTGCATTGCCATGCATTATACAGAGTAAAGCTTGCAAATATGTACAGAGGCACAGATGTCCAGGACATGCTGGCTGTACTTATAGCCAAGGCTGGCTGCCACACAGACAATAAGAGAGATAAATTTTTGTTATTATTATAAGGTTTTTCTACTTAACATTCTAAAAGAGCAAAGCTTTCCTTGAAATTTCAGTAATATTTAATATGTATGGGATGTTCAGCATAACTTAAAGACTGGTACAGTGAGAAAGACCTCTGTTGCTCTCTCTGCAGGCTACAGAGATCAGGACTCACAAGACACAGCTATTTATTCTGTATTTTATTGTCAAGATGATGATTGCTCTTGGTATTGAAGTTCTGACAGAGAATATATTTGGAAAAAAAACCCCATATGTTGCAAATGTCCACACACTACACAATGTGCAAGGGAAGCTTTTCACAGTGGGAATAGAGCTGGCTTACAAAAATATTTCTCTGTGTGTGTGTCTAGACTTCACAATTTTGTGGGTTTTTCTGTACACAGGGTGAAAATGGGAGGAAAGAGGAGCTTGTGACCAAGGAGCCCTCCTGTCCTGCTGTGTACAGGAACAGCAGCTTGCTGCACGGGCAAAGAGTCCTCCTGGGTTTGAACAACACCCTAAAGGTTTTCCCCACCAAAATCACTGATGATGGCAGAGTCTTTTCCTGCCACGTGCTGTACCACCCAGAGAGAGTCCAGAGGAGCAGCACCACTGTGAGAGTATTTGGTAAGGGGCTCATGCCAATGCCTGCTGCCTTGCACTTGGAAAGGTGACACTCCTGTCTGGCTCTGAAGCCAAAAACTTTTGACAGATACTGGGGTTTTTTTAAATATAAATGTTAGTAAATAACCCTGGAGTTCTTAGAAGAATTTGAGTTCATTCCTTCAATTTCTGGCAGGAAAAAATTGCAGATTCATTGCACATATATCAATCTCACTGTCATGCACATGGCAAGGATCTTACCCTGATGTGTAGGCTTATGTTGGGATTTTGTGGGTTACAGGGAACACACTGGTCATCAAGATCTCTGTGTCCCAATGACCATGCTGTCTGTTGTTAGGAAATCATGGCCAAAATTTAGTAAGCAGTTTGGGACTACAGCTGCAGCAAATCCCATCCTCAAAGGCATGTGACATTCAACTGCTGCCAAAGGCTCTGGCTCTGGGAATGAAGGTCCTGGTGGGGTCTCAAATTGGTCAGGAGTGGCAAACATGTGGGCTGGCATTTTATTTTGTAAGCCTCCTCCATCTTTAGTCACTCTCCTTATTCCCTTTCAAGTGGCTTAGAAACTGCTCTACTATCACTAAGGTACAACTGAATCAGGAAATTGCTGCCCACTTGAAAATCAGGCTTTATTTTCTCTTTAGAGAGCAGATGGTCTGGAAAACATATTTCCAAAGCTCTGAAAGTAAATGAGTACTAAACACTGGGCCTGTCAACAGTCCCTTGACTGCAGCTGATTGTCCAAGGAAGCCCACAGCTTGAGGATGGCATGGCCACTCAAGGCTGATGCTCTGAATTCAAAGAAAGGTTCAGTAGGGAGCAGCTGACAAAAAAGCAAAATGTGTCTGGGGGCTGTTGGTCACTGATGTAAAAGAAATAAAAATAGAAGCTAATGATCTGAAACCTCCTCTTGCGCTTGCATGATTCAGACACCTTTTAAAATCAACATTTTTCAAATGGCAACAGTGTCACCTGGGTAAACATTCAGGGATACCAATGTACTTGAACTCTCTCTCTTCCATCACTGCTGATGCTCTTGCCTGGATTTGCGTGTCTCTTACTAGGAGGGTGCTTTATTTGGCTTTTTCTCTGAATTACTGTGAGATGTGTGCTTAGCTGTGCATGAGCCCACATCAAAATATCAGTACAGCAGGGTAGGGAGGCAAACCAGAGAGAGCAGCTGTGTCCCTTGGTGGTGAGCAGTCAGCATTTCCCAGTAAGTGCTGCAGGCTTTGGAGCAGGGTGCTGTGCCACCAGCCTCTCCCACAGGGTGCCAAGGGCAGAGCTGGGGCCAGGGGCTCCTGAGAGCCCTGAGGTTTGCAGTGGGTGCTGAGCAAAGTCTCTCAGACCTCAGGTGAGTAAAGTCCACCACTCAGAGGAGGTGTGCTTTTGTGCTCCTAGCCCTTTCATGTCTGAATTTCACAGGTGAAATAACTATTTTGCCCCAAGCCAGCCCACATCCCTGTGCAGCACTGGCAGAGACACTGCCCAGGATAATCCAGCCCCCTCCAGGTGACATCTGGGGACAAAGAGTCTTTTCAGATGGCAGCACCTCTCTTGCTCCTTGTGCTGACCAGAGAATAAAGAAATGAGTATTTGTGTTCTGGCAGTTAGATCCAGCCTCAAATGGGTGGAACCTAAAGATAGTATACACATACAAAATCAACAGCACTTTATGTTGGTTATATCTGTCATGCTGGCCATTAGCAAGGACACAGATAGAGAAAAAGGCCAGCTGAAACCTGGGGAGGTTTTCCCATCTTGGCAAGCCAGCATCTCCCTTGTCACCCAAACACTCATGGAACTAAACCCCTAGGGCTGGGTGGCTTTAAAGCAGGGCAGGGAGGGCAGGCAGCTATTG
The DNA here is from genome assembly GCA_026413545.1 of Cichladusa arquata. NCBI lineage: Eukaryota > Metazoa > Chordata > Aves > Passeriformes > Muscicapidae > Cichladusa > Cichladusa arquata. The sequence continues at coordinate 98,516,699 of JAOTQP010000001.1, forward strand.
CAGCTCAGAGCTGTAAAGGACAGAGGGAGGAGAGGGAAACTCCTCATGTAGGATCCCTCTGAAAAATACTTCAGGCAGGGCTAAACACAGCAGAGACAGCAAAGTCTGTTGCTTGAGGTGGCCCAAATAGGGCTGAGAATTGGACCAGAGAGGATGGAGAAGGGATGAAAAGATCTCTTAAGGAAGTTGAGAGTCTTGGTATGTTGGGTAAAAACAGACATTCAATCAAGATGTTTTTAAGAGGGTGCTTTTGGATTGAAATACTTAAAATATTTCTCTTCCAGAGTAGAGTTCTTCTAGATACAAGTGGCTGTGAAAAGGTATGGCCTTTTCATGTCTAACTCTGCCAAATATTGATTTCTCCTTTTTGTCAGAGTAAAAGCTCAGCAGCAGAAACTACTGAATTAAATATTGAATTTATGCTAAGTCCAAAACATTGGTAAATATCCTAGCAAGACAAATGAATGTCAATGTGTTAGCAGGGGCTGAGATGTTAATTGGAAAAGATCTATTAGACCATTCAGAGCTATGCATGAGAGCTGCCTGCCAGAACAGCTACTCAGCAAACAAAAGTCTTCTGAGAAAGCAGAGGACAGAGCTCAATACAGGTGTGGAAAAGCATACCCATTCTCAAAAAAAACAAAAGGAAGAGCATGCACTAGACCAGACATCATTTAGCCTCCCAGCCAACTTCTGTAGTGATTAGAGGATCCAGTTTACCAGAATTCCCCTGTATCTGGAAAAGTCTCTGTCTTCTGCCAGCTCCACTGCCATCTGCATAGTTTTGGCAAAGAAGAAAGAATGAAATCTTAGGGCACTCATTTCCTGATAGGAAGAATCTATAACTCCTGCCCCAACCCACCCTTCAAAAAAGCAAAAAAACTCAAAACCCAGAAATGATTAAAAAAACAGGAAATTCCACTCAAAAAGTACTGTAAGTCCAGAAAACCATAAGGCCATGATAATTAAATGTAAGTCATACATCAGTATGAATACATCAGTAACATCAGGCAGAAAAAATGGAAATTAAAAATAAAATCAGGAGAGTCCTTGGTAGATTAGCTGTATAAAGCAACAGGGAAACCTGAATAGTTCACCTCAGGGGGGAATGTAATTAACTGAGGTGGTCCTGTATCAATTAACATAAGAAAAAGAGAAAATTTTATTAATGGTAGAGATTAAAGTACAATTTACATTGGAAAGATAAAGAATTTTGGGTCTCCTAAGTAATTCAGGGAGAGCACTTGTTTCCAGTCCAGTTTCAGGGCTCAGAAAGGGCCAGAAGCCAAATTTATCTGAGGCTTTTGAGATTTGTTATAGATTAACACAGTTTCAATAGTCCTTACTTAACAAGTCAGTCAATATTGCTCCAAACCAGGCATCCCAATGGCTAAAGTTTAAAGAGGCTTATGGTACCTGATAGCTTTAATTTATACAGCTATAAATATAAATATACAGCTGTGCCCAGAACCAAAATGCTGCAAAAACAGAAGAAAACAGTTTTTTGTTTCATGTGGATGTGGTCACCAGTGCTCTGCTGTGAGGGTGGGCTCTGGCCTTCCTGGCAAGGCAGGAAGCATCTGTGGGGGACACTGTCACACATCTGGTCAGGCAACAGCAGGTGGGTAGCTGGCACCCAAAGCCAATCAACATTTTGGGATGGCTACAGCCTTTGGAGATACCTTTGGAAAGCACACAGAGGAACCAGCAACTGGGGTGTGTTTGATTTCATGGGAAGGGTGGCTCTGCTGTGACTACAGGATGGTTTCAGTCCGTTTCCCCAGCAAAGCCACCCAAGCCGAGCTGGGGTAGGTGGTGAAATGCATCCTGGATCCTGTGGCAATAGCTGCTGATAGTCTTGTAAACCACTTCCTTGACCTCAAATTGCAGCTGTGCACACTCATCTTGCTTGATGTGTGGCTGGAGGTAGGATTTAATTTCCCCTCTTCCTATGAAACAAGGCTGTTAAATGCCATTAGCAGCTGTTACTGTGATTTGCAGTGTCCATTTCACTAATACATTTATGTTTGCTTTCCAGCTTTTCCTGAGATCTTCATCAGCCTGCAGGAGGGCTCAGCCAGCACCTTGCAGAAGGTGAGCAATTTTGGAGCAAAGAGTGATGCCAGTGACTCCACCCCAGCAGGGCCAGGCAAGCTGAGCTGAACCAGGCACAGGAGGGACCTCCACAGTGACTGAGCTCACAGGGCAGCAGGCAAGGCATTGAGCACAAACCAGAGCTAGCTAAGGATGCTCTTTTGTGCAGGCCTCTGCTTTAGTTTTGGCAATGGAAAAACCTAAAAGTCTGCTGAATTGCACTGGTCATGCTTGGCATAAGAAGTATTTGTGTGACTGACTAGTTAGCCTCTCTGGCTCTCAGCTATGGTGCTGTGCTTCCTGTTCCATCTCTCCAAGTTAAAGCTTTGGATCTGCAAGTATCTCAGATCAAGGTTTTCCTTGGAAACAAAGCTCGTGGGCAGGCAGAAGCTTGTACTATCCATAACCACCCACTTCACACAGCCGGTGGGTTCTGCAAACTGGTGTAACTTTCCTGGTGACCTGTTTCTGGGGGTGGTGGTGGACATTGCAGGCTTTTGTCTGCACTGTGCTGTTGAACAGAGCAAGGGGTGCTGCTATCACAGGACTGGGAAATGGAAATTCCCTCAAGAGCCTCTGTCTGTTCTTCACCTCCAAACAAACGCTGACTTCATTTCTTCTCTTTTCTGGCGGGGGGGGGGGGGGGGGGGGGGGGGGGGGGGGGGGGGGGGGGGGGGGGGGGGGGGGGGGGGGGGGGGGGGGG
>JAOTQP010000001.1:98543429-98591265 GCA_026413545.1 Cichladusa arquata
TTATTCGAATAAAGCAAAAAGGACTCCTCTGTCTCCTTTTTGGACATAAACCTCTGGTGTTTGTGGATTAATTTTCCAGAAGGAAATTGACAGAGGGAATGGAGGAATTTTAGAGGACTGGAGTCTCTGATGTGGAGCGGCGGAGGGAGCTGGGCCGGTTTGGTCTGGAGAAGCCTGAGGGGACTCGTCGATGTCCATCGGTATCTGAGGGAAGATGTCACCAGGGTGGAGCCAGGCTCTGCTCGGTGGCGCCCAGCAATGGGACAAGAGGCCATGGGCAGAAACTGATGCACAGAAGTTCCACCTGACCATGAGGAAGAACTTTCCTGTGCAGTGACCGGGCGCTAGAACAGATCGCACACGGGGTGTGGAGTCTCCCCCGCGGCAGGCACACCCGCCCCTTCGGGACGCGATTCTGCGCCGTGTGTCCCGGGCTGAGCCTGCTGGAGCAGGGCGGTGCCCTCAGTGCCCTCAGTGCCCGTGCCGCTGGGATCCCATGGATCCCGACGCTCCATGGATCCCGCCGCTCCATGGATCCCGCCGCAATCCCAGCCCACAGACCCGCCGGGGGCGGGGCGCGGCAGGGCGGCCAATGGTGGGCCGCCGTGCCCCGTGACGTCACCCCCGTTACATAAGGGCGGCGGGCGCGGGCGCTGCCCCGGCGGTGCCGGGATGCCGCCATGAGGGAGGGGCGGCGCGGCGGCGCCGTGGGGGTCATGGCCGACGGCAACGCCGACTGGATGGGCTCGCTGCCGCCCGCGCTGCGCTCCCTGCCGCTCTCCAACCTCGCCATCCCGGGTAGGGCGGCGGGACGGGGTGTGCGGGGCTGGGCGGTGGTGAGGGAGTCGCCTCGGCCGCGGCGTCGCGTCCCCGGTCGCGAAGTGCTGAGGCAGAGGCTGGGGCTGAGGGGAGCCCCTGTCCATCGCAGCAGAGAATGGAGGGCTTCATGTCCCGTAAATACCGACTCTAACCATTGACCTGCTGCTTTCACTGCCTGTAGAAAAGATACCTGTGGCCGCTGGCGGCCCTCCCGAGCATTTGCAGGTACCTTAAGCAAGGCTGAAATGGGGTAGGGAGAAAGGCTGGGCTGCGTTGACCCCGTAGCTGGGGGTTTTTCCAGTGGAAATCTGCTGGGATGGGGCTCTGAGCAGCCTGCTCTGGTCAGAAGTGTTCTGCTCGTGTCAGGGCCTTGGAACTACGGGATCTTCAGGCTCCTTCCCAACCCAGACCATTATGTGGTATGTCTTTTATAGCCTGCTTTACAGATAAATAAACTTATGACGAAAACAACAGATGACCTGAGATTTATTTAGGCTGGTTTTCCGTCTGTAAAGGGCAAAAAATACTCTTCCTTGCAGATGTCAATAGGGAGGATTTTAGGGGTGGTTACTCTAGGTCTTTCTGATGCTGGATGTTACACTGGTACAGGCTTGGTTTTCGTTTTAGTGCTGTAGCTTGTCAGTAGAGCTTTGGATATGTCTTGTGGCGTGTATACAGTCTCAAGCCGTGCCTGGGGAGGTTCAGGATGGGCATTAGGAGGAGTTTCTTCACAAAAAGGGCGATTAGACATTGGATGGGGCTGCCCGGGGCGGTGGTGGAGTCACTGTCCCTGGAGGTCTTCAGGGAAGGACTGGATGTAGCGCTCAGTGCCACGGTCCAGCTTAGGTTGGACTCTGATTTCAGCGGTGTATTCCAGTCTAATTGATTCTGATTCCATATAGCAGACATTCAGAGATACTTTCCCAGTAACTTTTTGTGTCAGAGAGAACATAGCCACTTCTCTACATGCTCAAATGCCTCTGAAGCATGTAGAGAAAGGGCTGTGCACCTCCCATGCACTGGCTGCTGTGTTACCTGAATCAGAACAGTTAAAATGCCAGGTTTCAATCAAAAATGGTGCCCTTTCCTGTCCTGACAGTAGCAAAAACATTTTATGTGACCCTGTTCTATTGGACAGGGAAGCAAGACAGAAAGGAAATTCAGTGTTCATATAAAATTCAAATGCCAGCAGACTTTGGAACTTAAAGAAAGGCTTCTCTGTTTTAATGAACTCGTGCATCAGCTTCTTGTTGCTGTAGCCACTTAAGGAGTGTGCAAACATGCAGAATGTTATGATTTACATTGCATTAGGTGACATGCTTCTATAACTTGCAAGCATCTTGCAGCCAGTGTTGTAGCAGAGAAACCAGGTAAATGAGTATTTGTTTCAGTAATGCCATGGTGCTTTTAAAATGGGCAATGTTAATTTTTTTTGTTAAATGCTTGCAGTATGTGTTTATTTGTGATCAAGATTGGTGTTTCTCCCCATCACTTTCCTGTAAATATATACCTCATTCAACCAGTAAGCAGGCAAAAGATATTTTGGGTCCATTTTTGTTATTTTTTATGACTATTATTTTAGTCCAATGATTATTCTGCTGAAGTGGGGTTTTGGTGGTGTGCTTGACAGAGTGACCTTTTTGAGAGCCAGGGGGTGTTCCTAGCAGTGTGCAATACAGGTTGCAGTTGAGGAATCTTTGCAGATGCTGAGCAGCAATGGAGACCAGTGTTACCTTCAAAAAAGAGATTAAAGGTCAAATGAGAAGCGATTTTGTCTGTACTTAATGCCTGTGTGTGCCTATGACAGGAGTGGCCTGCTTTTCTCCATTGCAGGATACATTTGTTTTCTCCCCTGGAATGATGGACTCAATTGGTTTTGATTTGGGGAGTTTGTCTCCCCCCCCCACACTCCTTGTCATCCTTTGTACCTAGAAACAGAGTTGGAGCTCCTTAAAACTTTTTTTAACTTGAAATAAAATCAGCACTCAAAATCATGAAACTGTTGTTGTTTTATACCTTTTGCACTTTGAAGAATTGCAGCATTTAAAGAATTTTACCTTTTTTTTTTTTTTAAGAAAGAGCAAAATGATGGGGCTATTTAAAGTGAAAGATTTGGGAGCGTGCATACAAAACAAACATCTTAGATTTAATTTATTATGTACTACTGTGAGTGTGAAATTCCCTTGTATATTGCCCAAGATATCCTCATGGAGTTCTCCTGCTTCAGTTGTTGCAAACGTTTTGCTTTTGGAGCTGCTTGTTTTCACTGGCTTTAGAAGAGGTAGCTGTGACTTCTGGAGGTCCTTTTAAAGCTACATTATTCTGTGAATCCATGAGCTATTGAATAATGGTGTGAAACCTTTTCCTTGATGGTAGAGAAGGCCATTCTTTCCTCAGGCCTTAGAACTAACTGGGTTGAAGATGGATGTTCCTGAGGTGTATGGGGTGTTTACATGATTATTTAACTCTGCTCACAATGAAGAGAGACTTAGAAAAAGTTTCTCCAAAGCTTGTGTGTGATCAGTTCCCATGTTTGGGCTTTTCTGTTACTTCTTGGGAGTTGGGAAAAACTCCAGCCAAAATGCTAAACCAATATAGTCGTATGCAAGGAAAAGAGATGAGGTTTCCTGTGCAATGTCATGAGAGGAGGGATCTTTTGCAATGAAAAAATTGCCAAATATCTAAACTAAAATGTCATCAACTTTACAAGCATGCAATATAATCAACAAAAATAACTACCCTCAGCAAGTGGTGACCTTGTGTGAAAGTCTAGAGGGTTTTCTCTTAATTAGAGTAATCCTCTTTGGTTGTGGATTTAAAAAAGAGCCCTTAAACATTTTGATTGTGGACGTGACCCTTGACAGGGTATTGTAATAGTGATTGTTTAATCTCAAGCTTAAAGAATTAAAGAATTTTATGAAACCACAGCTGTGATACTCACTATTTTGCTCGGTCATCTTTTCGTTTGTGTATGCTCCTTTTCTTATTTCACCATGTAGAAATGGAACACAAAAATCTGGAATGTTCTTACTGATCAGCTTTCAAAGAAAATCAGCTGTTTAAAGAATTAGCTGGAGAGCCTAGTTGTTCCTTGCTTGTGCTTGCATCCTGATAGTTGATAGCACCATGGTATGTCCAGTTTGTACTGCTGCATTTGAACTGCTGCAGAAATTTTTAGAAAGGCAAGTATCTTGATTACCTTGGGCTAGAGTCTGAAGTCTCTGCATCTGAAGGTATGGCACCATTTTCCTGTTTCATCAAACTTTTACATGAATACTTGTATTAGAACAGGTGAAACACTTTTTCTGTCTCAGTCTCCACTGTGGGAGGTCATGATAAGCTCATGCCTTTTGGTTTGAGACAGCAGGGCAGTCTAGCAGATGTTCACTGCCAGCTATCAGTGTTTGTTTGTTGAGTGTTTCATTAGTCCAGCCTCCAAGGTGCTGGATGAATGTCATGAGGAGAAGAGCAGGCAGTTCTGTTTTCCTTTGGGTCATGGTAATAATAAATTTACTTAATCCTGTCTGGACTGTTCCAACTTTAAATATGTAAGAGTCATGATGTAACAGGTATACTTGGAGTTTTGGATCAATCTGTATCCCTTGATTGCTTCCCAGTTCTGGTCAGGATAGCCAGCTGTGAGTTTTTCCATGCTGCTAATTTTCTTCCAGAGAAAATGTATGATGGCTTAGGTAGGGATCTGCTGCTTGCAGGAACACCCAGAAGAGTTATGGGTGCCCTTTTGAAAATAAAGTAAAGTAATAAAAAGTCTCTTCTGTCCCCTACCTTTCCTTCTCTTCCCCTCCAAATACAAATGAATGTGTTCCCCATGCTAACATGGTGGGAAGGTTTTTGTGGTGAGGGATTCTTTTATTTTGAGAAGTGGTTCTTGTCAGAAAAGCTGCTTGCAACAGCTGCTCACAGAGTTGGGCAAGCCCCAGGGTGGGTGCTGGACTGTGTGGGTGTCCCAAGGGAACACAAAGGTAAACCTGGTGTGTCATGGCACTGCAGATGGACAGGAAAGAACAACAGATGGAATGGCTGTATGTAGAATAAATTGGTGTTTTCTTTCACATAGTTTGGCTGAAACAAAGGCTGTTAGTAAAAACTAAGCTTAGTTGGGTACAATTAATTTGAATCTGAACTAAGTTGTTTGAAAGGAATCACTGAAGAAGAGAGCTAAAAGATGGAAAGTTTGGGAGAAGTAACATGTTTTACTTTAGCACTTTGAAGTGTGACACTAAGAAAAAAAACCTTACACCAATGGTTTTCTTCTAGAGTGTAAGATTTCTTTTTTAAAATTTTGAAGTAATGAGGTTTGTGTTGTAGGTCAAACTTGGTGTATCTAAGGCTGATTTGAAATAGTAAGGAAGCTTTTGCCACCAGAAGTCAGTTTTGCAGCTGCTGGTACACCGAGAGCCAAATGTCACACTCAGCAGAGTGCTCTGCTGCTGTGGAGCACGCAGGCTGGACAGGCTGCCTTTCCAGGGAGAGGTGGGACAGCTCTCCACCTGTGGCTTCTGGTGGTGTACAGGGCCTCTTCTGTCATCTTCTAGTGATCCCAGCTGGTGTGTTCTTGCTTCCTCAGAAAGCATGTGGAAGGCTGGCCAGAATCTCATTTCTAAGTCACGCAGAGCGTTTGGAATGTGAAGCCATTCCTGTCAGCATCAGATTGGACAACTGCTGAGGAGTTTCCTGTGGGATGCTGGGTTGTAGATTGCCAGAGCTGACAGAAAAAAAATGGGGTTTTCAGTTCCAGAAACATTTTACAGAGAAAATTATATTGACCTGAATATGGTCAGAGCAAGACCATATTGGAGACTTAGAGCAGTTAGTAAAGTGTCTTCAACTTGACTGTTCGCTGATCCCCAAGGAGAGATGTGTCCTTCCTCTTCTAAAATAGTAAATCTTTGCTGCTTCAAACTATAGCATAGTCAAGCTGCCTAATTCCCCCCTATGACACACACTCTTGATTTTCTATCCAACTTTTAATATAATAACTTCCCATAGTTTGTTCATGGTAGTGTCACTATGACTAGCCCAAAACTTGCCACAGTACAGCGTGCCACTGTTTCTGCCCTTCTCTGAGAAGTTCATCCCAAGAGCCTCAGTAAGAAGCCTCCTGATTTTGATATAAATTATCAAAGTACTATGAAATCATCATCCCTGGAAAACAAAGCTTTGCAAATACAGCTGGTAGGCAGTCTTAACAAGGAGCAGCCCTGCTGGCCAGGCCCATGCTTCAGCTTAAAGGGGGGACAGAAGGCATGGAGAGGTGTTTCCTGTGTTGATAACCTGCTGTGAGTGACTGAGTTGGTGCAGTAGGGTGACTGTCCTCATGTGCCAGGGTCACAAGGATCACCTGGAGGTGGTGGGGCCCTGAGCATCCTCTGCACAGGATGCCATCTTCCCATCCACCAACTGGCCAACTCTGCTGTCCTGACAGTGCAGCTGTTCCCCAAAAGCCCCATGAGCTGCTTGACTTGGAGTTGGCCAAGCAGAACTGAAATGGTTCTGAAAAGAAGCAGCAGCAGCACTATCCAGAGAGCTGGCCACTAGGCTCTGACTGGATTGGGTGGTTTTTCTGTCTGCATGACCCTGAGGTGAGCTGCTGAGCTTGCTGATGCTGTGATTTTCTTGTTTATTTGTTTTTGGGCTGGTGTGGGCTGTGGACGTGCGGGCTGAGAGGAGTGGTAGTGACCTTGAGGCTGCATCCTCCTCCCAAACAGTGTTCCTTTGGAGTTCTAATTAAAAGGATCATTGAATCAGCTGAACTGGCCATCTGTTGGGTTGAAGTTCAAAGGGAAGAAATAAAAGATTGATGTTTTGTTTCACCAAGCTTTATTTTCCTTCTCAATTCAGGTCGCATCTACCAATGATTCAGGTGGTAACCACTTGAAGAAAGTATCTGCATAAGTATAGTGATGTTGAGTATGATTTATAAACACAGAATTTTCTGAAAAGACAAGTTATTTTATTACCTTGGTAGGCTATTTGATTCTACCAGCAACTCTCAAATATTTTTAGAGAGGCTTTTAAACTATCTGGACTGTTACACTGCTGAGAACATTTGATGGAAGTTGTTCCATTATTCGTAAGTAACCAAGTATTCCTTTTGTGTGTCCCTCTGTGAGAACTGGTCTAGCAGACGCTGACTGAGTCTGTGCAGGAGTTCCCCTGAAAAGCCGGTCTTAGGGCTTCTCTTTTTAGAGAGCTTCTGTCATTTGTTTAGCCAAAACCAAATTACTTTTGAAATGCCACAAAATTTTCTTCAGACAGTATACAAAGGTCCTGTTTTTTTTTTTAATCTGGAAAAATTTTCTTCCTGTTACTTTCTAAAATCTGTACCGTAGAGAGGGACTTAAGTGTGTCTGGTAAATGAGTCTGGTAAAGTGTCTTCAACTTGACTGATTTCCAAGGAGAAATGTAAATGGTAAATGAATGTAGAACATGCCAAAGTTTTACTTCAAATGGAGAAAATTAGCCGTAATGTTGACATAAATGGTTGATGCTTTCCTTCCATGTTGTGGAAGTTTGTTTGCCTGCTTTTCCAGAAAAGTTGCTGAAAGAGGGAAAAGTACCATGTAATAAAATTTTCTCTAGAGCCTTCTCAGAAGAGAAGAACCCTTAGTCCACTCAGTCCTGAGCAGTCACAAAAGAGGAGTTTGGGACTCTAGGCTGAAGGGTTTTTTCCTTGTTGAGCATGTGGATCCAGTCAGGCTTTGAAATGGTAGAGACATGCTGTATCTTTATTGCATTCCCATTGCAGACAGCTGAGATTGTTGATAAATGGGAAATCGTTGCTAAATGACCTTAAACTTCCATGGCAAACTTCACTGGCAGCTCCAGCCAGTGCCAAAAGGATTTCTTCTGTCTGGAAAGAAAAGCAAACTGTTCAGTGACATTGTATCTGACATTTTTAGGTTGTCTTTAAGCTCTTGCCTCCCGTTGCACTGCCTGAAAGGGGCAGTGGGGGAAATCAGGGTAGTTCTTAGCTAGAGAGAGGGAGTTTTCCTAAGAGGATTTGGTCTGTACTAGGATTTGTCTTTCGTAATGGGACTGCATTAAAAATGTCTAAAGGATTCTTGTAGGTTTCTTAAAATATACTCATCTCTATAGTTTTAGATAATTGATAATCAATACGATGCTTCTTATTTCTGCCTCATCTCCTTTTGCTGGACAAGTTAGTATGAACTTTATTTGCTTTTCATTAGTGATGAACTTTTAAGATGTTAATCTTCTAATAAGAAAATCTGGATTGTTAATGACCTGAATCCTGAAGACTTCTAGACTTTGAGAGGCACTTTTGCTTATCCTGTTTTTCCCTCAGTTTTGGCACATACAGTTCAGCTGGTTTAAAAGAGCACTAGTGGGATAGCCTTGACTTGCTAGCACTTACATCCTGTGTTTTTGGAACTTGGTTTCTGTTCTGCCCATCTTGGCTGTGTAATGCATGCTGTGCTGTTGTGTGCAGTGATTTGTAATGGGTGGGGAATGTACTTTGTCTAGTGAGCAAAGCTTATGCTAAGAAGTTTAGCGTCACTGCTGGGGTGATTCTTTGGTCAGAAGTGAGCCTGTAATGCTTTTAAGGGACAAGGATGGGATTTTTTTACCTTGTTTCTTAGCTTTGTGTTATGTTAAACATTGGTTTCTTGCAGTTTTCGTCCTGTGTAGAGATCACTCCAGCTTCTTCAGATCTGTATAAGCTTACTGACAGCACACTGATCTGCCCATGTTTTCATGTATTGCTTCTTGGTTGGCCAGATGTTTGCAGAAAGTGTCTTGAGCTGCTGCTTCTGGCTAGTCCACAGCCTTGGAACCGGGAAGGTTTGCAGTATGTTAGGAGACATGCTTGTGTCCAAAAAACCCCAAGTTTGTCTTGTTTTTGAGTGATTGGCAATGCACAGGTGATCTATGTGGGAAGATCTCTGCGCTTTGCATGCTGTGTAGTCACATGTTTAATTTTCCATGAAGGTAAATTTACAAGGGATTGGTGACATGATGCTAATTCCCATCCTCTGCTGCAACTGTATTTGCAGGAAGTATTATGTGGAAACAAAAGATAATACCAAATGATACAGAATCATAGCATATGCTGAGTTGGAAGGGACCTACAAGATCATCAAGTCCAGCTGCTGGCCCTGCACAGGACACTCCCAAGAGTCACACCCTGTGCCTGAGAGCATTGTCCAAACACTCCTTGAACTTGGACAGGCTTGGTGCTGTGACCATTTCCCTGTTCCAGTGTTCAGCCACCATATGGTGGTTCACCATAAGGGTGAAGAACCTTTTTCTAAGATCCAATGTAAGCCTCAGCTTTGTGCTGTTTTCTCAAGTTCTGTCACTGGTCATGAGAATGAAGAGCTATAGCTGGTATTTGTTGACATTGGAGGCTTGATAACATTCTGTTGATGAATGTAATTTGTTTCAGCTCCACCATGGGTTACTTTGACTATCTGTAAGTAGCATTACAAATAAACACACCAGGAAGTTAGATTTTACTGCAGATGTGATGATTAAAGGCTGTTGTCTAACAATTAGCACAAGGGCTTCAACAAAATGTCATCCTGAACAGTGAAATACAGTCTTTTTAACATATAACTTAAATTGAAAAGTGAGCTGTTCAACATACAATTAACTCGAGGAATTAGTATAAGCAGAAAAAAAGGATGTTTAAAGATACGAATGAAATTTAGTCCACAGTTGCAATTACTGGGATAAAATTAGGAGGTCTATCCATAATTTTAAGTCTGGCATCTGGAAGATACCTATGTAATGCTATTCTAACTAAAACACAGCCTCTGATAGTTAAATATCTGAACATTTGATGGCATGTCTTTCCTTGAAGCTGCCAGTCTTTGTCAAATGAAAGAAATGAAACTGAAATAAAGCTGCCAGCTGATTAGTAGTCCCCTAATTTTTGTCTTTGAATATACAGTCTCTTTCATGATTAATTTAATGCTTGCTGCTTCCTGCTGCACATCTTCACCCAGTTGGAAGCAATTGGCAAGTCATCATCTCTTCCTTGTATTTCCTGTGCCTGACTTGGTTTTGGGAAGGGCTGAGCACCAGCCTGATGCCCTGTCACTAGAGCAGCTCAGTAAGGTTTGCAGTCTGAATGCTAATCTGGTCTCCTCTGCAGTAAATCTGTGTCCTGCATGTGCAGGAGCACGCTTTTGATGCAGTTCAGGCTGGGATTCTGGCCTCTCTTTACCTAAAGGACAATGAAGACACAGTTTCTTGGCTTTTCTCTGCCTTTTGACTTCTCAGTGGGAAGTGGAGGTTTTAAATACCTAGTTTTGTTAGTTGCTTTGTCCACAATCAGCAGGTTTAGGGAATAACTTTACTGAATAGGGTGTTATTTATATTTAAGTCGTTAATTGTGTGAAATGTCTTGCTTAGATAATTCTTGAGGTTGTTTTTTCCCCGAGAAAAGTACTCAGCATAATTTGAGGCAATGCACGTTATTTGTGTGGTGGAGAACAACAGATGATGAAGGATTTTTTTACACATGGAAAAGACTTTACAGTGTATGTTGCTGTGAGAGTTTTGTGGTTCCTACTCTGTCCAGAAACTGCCAACCTTGCTGCTGTCACTGGGCAGTGTCTAAGTACCTTCACACATCCTTGTGTAAGACATGAATTGAGAGTCTGCTTAGCAGATCTTTCACTGGGCTGGTCTGCTGCATTTTTGCAGTGTAGCCTCTGCCCTTTGCCTTTGAAGTTTTACAGATTTGGGTTGGTTTAGGTTATGCTTTTTCAAAAAGATATCATGCTGTATCACATGTATCAGCAAACAGCTTGGCTCCTGCCATAGGACATAGAATGGTGAGACTTTTTATGAGTTTAGGGATAGAGCAAAGGAGAGCAGGGATTATTTTGACATCATGATGCAATCAGCTTAGCATGTACTTAACCTTGCAGCTAAGCTATATTAAAAGGCAGTGCCTGAGCTGGTAGTATATCACTGTGGTCTTTAAATTAAAGAAGGACCTAGTGGATGATGTGGGTCTTTACCTTGCCAGCCCCACAAGTATCCAGTGCTGTTGCTGCAGGGTTTCAGTTTGGGTTTTTTTCCTCTTACCAGAGTCAAAACATTGTGGGTCCAGGTTTGGCCTAGTTATTGGTGACTGGCCTTTTTAAATGACCACTGAAGACCTAATTGAACTTCTGTCTTTGCAGCTTCAGTAGTGATGATAAAATGATCAACAGAATTGGTGATGCTCCTCTGCTCTCCTTAGAAGGTGATGTGCTACCAACAGTGAAAAGCAGGATATGTTTTGCAAATGCTTCAACTCATGTTCTGCTTGGTTATATCTAGGTGCACATGTTGACTTCGATGTAGGAGGGAAGCTCCATTTCCTCGGCTTTTAGCAGAGCTGTGGGGCAGGAGTTAATAGGCTCTTCTCTAACTATAGAAGAATGTCACACATAGTTCAGTTAGCTGTTAAGGAGTGCAGTTTTTAAACTATGTGTTGAAAAATTTCCCATGTGCTGACTTTTTTTTTTTATATTACTTCCTAGTGCTAGGCTATAAATAGAATTTGGTTTGTGATAGCGCAGGGAGAAAATTTGCTCTTTGTGTCCTTAAAAGCACCTTGTAAGTGACAAACTGCAAAGGAACGACTTTTATAGCTGTAAAGTGAATGATCAGAATTAGGAAAACAAGTTGTTTTTTGGTCCAGATTTACTTAGACAACTCTGGGGTGACACCAATATATTAGTGGCCAGATTAAATTTTCATTCCTTTGTAAGGCAGATTTATCAGTCTGAGGGAGCATAATGGTGGAGTGATTCCTGTTGGTCTCAAGGCTGCTGCACTGTCTTAACTAAAATGAAAATATTTCTTAGGTCATTATTCTGTGATGTTACACAGACTTCTATAGTGACCTAAACAGAAGAAAAAATAAAAAATGATGGAATTAAGAACTAGGAAAAAAATGAACAAAAAACATAACCAAATGAAAAATTTCTTTGTGCAGAGCTATTAATTCCAAGGTAGAAGGCAAGCCCCTTGGGATTAAAGTCTACTTTCCAAATACTGTAGAAGCTTGAATGACTCATTCTGCTGTTCAGGGAGGTAGATGAAACTCACATATCTCTGTATACTACAGTGTGAAGCATCATATGGCTTCTGTAATGTTTGCTCCTGGGTTTTGTTTGGGATTGCATGTTTGGAGATGGGGGGGAAAAAAATCTGGGTGTTGCTCCACAACTGACAGCCACTTTGTGATGTAGTTTACTGGGACAGGTACCAAAAAGCTGCTTAAGCTGGCATCTTTGCCACTTCTCACTTCTGTCTGGAAAGCCATAACAGAGACCCATGTATATAAATGCTGTGAAGAATTTATGGAGAGCTGGTAAAAATTAGTTTTAGTGTTCATTTGTAAAGCTTGAAAACTAATCTTCATGCTCCTTGTTCACTGGTTTTGAACTAGTTGAAATCCATGGAAACAGTGCATTTAAGGTTAGTGAGAAGTGATGTTTAGTTTATGCACAGTCTGTTCTTTCATCTGGATTAAAAATGCCGACAAAATAATCCAATTGAGATCATAATCTTGTTTGTAGCTCTGATCTTGCATCACAGGGAATGCATCAGTGTTCAAGTGAGCACTGATACACAAATAAAAGCTTTGGACAAAGGAGGCTGTGACTGCCTCAAAGTTATCTTGAGATGGAATATGAAAAATTGGGATTTTAAAGAGTTGTAGACTGATATTTCATTGACTCTGAAACTTCTATTTTGGAGTTTTGTTACTTCTCAGGTTTTTTCCCATTTTCTACTGAATTTTCAATTGGAGGGGTTTTTTTAATAAGTAAAAATTTTGTAATGGAGATGCAGTTTCTCTGCAAAGGCACAAACTGTGTTACAGGAGCTTTTTTGGACATGCATTGTTTTGGTAGAGACTGGTGATTTTGATTGTTGGTTGTATTTTTTGGATGAATTTTCTGTTCACCACGCCTTTGGTCACTCAAAAGCATGCCAGGTAAAAGACATGTTCATGGACTTGTTTAACATGAGCTTGGTTTCTATCCACACTGTAACTGGTGGTGCATGCAGTTATTCCATCTCTCAGTCCAGCCAGTCATTGCCCACTGTTCAAACTATTAATTGTTTATCTGCCATCTCAGGGCTAAAGTGAGATGTGCAGGTGCAGATCCTTCAGTCCAATAAAGATACTTGGTCAAAGATGTTTGGTGTATAAGAAGGTTACAGTTGGATTTACCAGGTAGAAATAAAAAGTCTCAGATTCTTAAAATTAGTCTGGAGTCTCATCCTAGATCAATCATGTAGCAGGCTCTGGGGAAGCTTATGAGGTTGATTTGTAGTTTATAAAGGAAGGAATGAAGGAAGGTTAGAGGGAAGTTTCCCTTTACCACAGATGTTTGTTTTGTGGTGTTCAGAGAGCATTGAAATTGGGAGCTCATGCAAGAAAGTTCAAACTGAGAGCCTTATGCTTAACTCTTGTTATGCTGTCAGGGAAAAGTAAGGTGTAAAGGATAGTCTGAAGGACTCATGTGAGCATAACACTTCTGCATGTCTGTCATACATGTAGGACTTTGTTCAGTTTTCAGGGCACATGGGTATATGTGTTTTGGGAGAGTCACTTTTCCTAAAATCAATTCTTCTTGGCTTTTTTTCTAGGATCGCATGATTCTTTCAGCTACTGGGTTGATGAGAAATCTCCTGTGGGACCAGATCAAGCAACAGCCATCAAGCGTTTGGCCAGAATTTCCTTGGTGAGAAAGATCATGAAGAAATGGTCAGTGACTCAAAATTTGACTTTCAAAGAGCAGTTGGAAGGTGGGATCCGCTACTTTGATCTTCGTGTATCTTCCAAACCTGGGGAAGTGGGAAAAGAGACTTACTTCATACATGGCTTGTTTGGCATCAAAGTATGGGATGGGCTGAAGGAGATGAATAGTTTTCTTGAGCAGCACCCTAAGGAAGTAATCTTCTTGGATTTCAATCATTTCTATGCCATGGATGACAGCCATCACCACTTCCTGATCGACAGGATCCGCTCAGCATTTGAATCCAAACTTTGTTGTGTTGAATGTGTAGAATATGTGACGTTACTGTACATGTGGGAGAAGAAACACCAGGTAGGGAAAGGATGTTTGGTGTTTTTCAAACTCAAAATGTTAAGGTTTTAAAGAGACAAGCTGGGTGTAGCTCCCACTCACAGGTATTGGACCAAGGATGCTGCTGATGGTGCTGAAGTTAAAGCCCACTAGGGCCTCCTCTATGTAGTGTGCATGTTTTCCTCCATTTACATGCAGCTGTCTATCCCCTCATCCATGGTGTGGCCAGTCTGTCCTGCTCCCAAACACGTTTGTTAAATAAACAAACTACGTGTCCTTGGAGCCTCGTGTTCCTCACGAAGAGTTTTCCCTCTGAAAGGGCACATAGTGCAGGCTTGTGTTGCTGAGGATTTAACTGTTGTATTTCTAGCCAATGCAAAGCATATAATCTTTAGCATGACTAAGGTATGGACTGAATTTCTTACCTCCTCTGCAGCTATCCTGATCTGCAGAGGTGAGGTTAATGCCTCTTCTCTGTGGTAACTGCTCCCATAGGTACACAAAAACTGAGAACAGAAAAGGGTTTCAGCAGCAGCATGTCATTCTTAAACTGGAAATGAGGCTTTGAGGAATTTTTCTAAACTGGTGCTGTCAATGCTAGGGTTCAAGATGAATCTCGTGTTAATGTGGGTGTTAGTAAAAAGCATTGCCTCTGTGCTGTAGAGAATCACCTTACAAGGTATAAAATAGTAGCTTTGGATTTGATGGTTTTGCTGACAGCAGGACTGGCTTTGGTTTCCCATGCAGCAAGTATGAGCACGATGCCAGTACGTCAGTCATGTGCCAATCAGCCCAGCACACTTTATCCTCTTAGTAGGAGCTATTCAGAAGATGGCAAGACTGCTGAAATCCTTAACTTCAAGTACAAATATAGTATTTTCTGCCAGTAAAAAGTTGCAATGCATTTAAGCCGAGTTCTTTAAATGACAGAGGCAACTTTGTCATTGTAAACTGATGACCCATAAAGCCTGAAGCAATCCTGTCCTCAAAGCAGAACAAAATGATCTCCGTCTCCTTTGGCAGCAGTGCAACAAATAAACTGACACTCATGACTCAAGAGCAACTTCTTTTTGCTTGGTCCTCTTCAGTGCTGTGCTAGCTACAGTACTGTACTGTATGAACATAAACCAGTGCAGCAGCCTGTTCAAATAAAAATAGAGTAATTGTGATTTTTTTGTTTGTTTCTTTTTTCTTTAATTTTGGGTTGTTTTTCTTTTTGTGTTCTGTTAGGTTCTCATATTTTACCACCACCCTTTGTATCAGGAATATCCCTTCCTGTGGCCAGGTAATAAAATGCCAGCACCATGGGCTAATACGACAAATGTGCACAAGCTGCTGCAGTTCCTGGAGACCACACTTGGGGAACGAAGTCGTTATGGGACTTTCCACGTCTCTCAAGCAATTCTCACACCTCGAGTGAAAACCATTGCACGGCATCTAATCCGTGGTCTGAAGAACACTCTTGTTCATAGGTAAGGACTTGTCTGGAGTTTCTCAGTTCTTCACTTAACATGTGTTGAAAGAGGCAGTGAGCAAGCAAGAAAATAGGATATGTTTGTTTAGGTGTGCTGAAAGCATCCAGTTTTGCTCAGTACTGTTGTTCATGAGAGAGATTTGCAATCATTAAAAATAAAGAATTAGTGCAAGTAATGAAGTAACAGGGGATGTATATGTCTTTCCTGGTAATTGGAACTTTTTCTGAATGTGATATGATTTTGTAAAATGTAGGATGGATGTGTGGCTTCAAACCAATAATTAATTTCAAATTGGCCAAAGTTCAGTTTAGGAGGGTGAAAAAATCTTGTGCCACAGGAGAAAATTGCTTATTTCTGGACTTAGTTTTGCATTTGTCCATACAAATGTCTCAGTAATTTCAGTTATGGCTAGAGGTGCATGACCCAGGGCAGTACTTTACCTTCTTTACCTTGTAATTCTTTTTTTTTTTTTTTTTTTTTTTTCGGGGTGGGGCGGGGGAGCAGGTTTCCAAAATCAGATTCACCATTTGACTTTAATACCACTGACCATTGTACAATTAATTCTCCTATACAAGAGAGTTTTGCTTTGATTAGCACAGAGTGCCAGTGGTTTTTAATAGCGTTAACAGCATGACCAGGATAGTTCCTTATGATTTATTTTATAGGATTATAATCTTGCTAAAAATTACCAGAACTTTAAAACCCTCTTGTGTATTAGAAAGAAATTCCTTACTGTGAGAGTGGTACAGGTTGCCTAGAGAAGTTGTGGATGCCCCATTCCCTGGAAGTGTTCAAGGCCAGATTGGGTCAGGCTCTGACCAGCCTGGTCTAGCAGAAGGAGTCCCTGCAAACAGCAGGCGCTGTTGGAGTGCGATGCGGTGTTTAAGGTCCTTTCCAACGCAGGCCGTTCAGTGATCTGTGAGTGAGAAGATCGCAGGTCAGGTATAATCCCGGAGTTCCCAGCGCCGCTCCTTTCCGCGGAGTTAGTCCGGCACAGCCCGGACTCGGCACCAGGGGGCGCTGCGGGCCCGCGGCTCCAATCCGGGCGGAATTCCCGGGCCAAAGCTACCGGGGGATCCTTGCGCTTCCTGGCATGGGCGAGCAGCTCTTCCTCCCGGCTAGAGCTGTGCTCTGAGCCGCTGTTAGCCTGCCTTCGGTCCATCGCTTTCCCCTCATCCTCACCACTTGTTGGCAGCTAAACCGAAAGCTGTAAACAGGCGCTGCTGTTTGCATGACTGTGTGTATTTGTACAAGCTAGCTGATATGCAAGTCTGTCTTTGCAGTTTTATGTAGATGCCTACTCTCTTGCTTGGAAATTTTGCCCTGAATTTGATGATTTAAATGTTCTCGAGCTCTTGCTAAAGGAGACTTGCCACAAGTCACACTTAGCTGGCTGAAGTCTGCTGTGTCCCCTGGCAGTAATTATGTCTCCACTCATAGTTCTTGATAAGTTTTTTTATTGTCCTGATGCAGCAGGAGTGGAGTGATTCTAAGGTTTTTGGGTTTGCCTTTTTCTCTTCATCATCCTGATAGCTAATTTGCTAGCCTGCAATCTTCTCAAATAATGTATACGTGTTACAGCACTAATCTAAGTAATGCTAACATTTTTAGCCATTTGTGTCTAACTGCTGAAAAGGGTGGTGTTTCATGTTAGAGTGCAAGTAAGCTGGTGCAGACTCCTGACTTGCACTGTGTCCAATAAATTACTTGAAGTTTCTCTCCATGGTAGAATTTCTAACTCATTTTAACTCAGTTCCTGACACACCTCTCCTTTATCCAGTTATAGTGATGTATAGCAGGATGTTCAACCCCTATGGAGTTGACAGCTTCATTCTAGGTTTGGTTTCCCTGACCCCATTGCTCTGAGTGGGTCTGGAGCCTGGAGAGAGTTTGGGAGAAATGCAATGCACTGCCTCCAACAACTGTTTGCTGCCCTGAGGCAGAGAAGGGCAAGGGAGCATCGTGGGCCAGGTATAGCCTTGCTGTGTGTTACACTGGTCTGCTGTGAAATTGTGTTTGACTTGAAAGTGTGCTGGGGGAAAACAAACCACAATGGAGAAAATCGTATTGCAGTGTTAACTCCTGAAGCACAGACTGCCCAGTGAATATAGAGGGGTTTTGTGTGCCTGCCAGTTTGGATTGGTGACTAACCAATGTGTCTGTTTGATAGCTAATGACCATGTGCTGTGTTAAGCACTCATCAGCCATTTGCATTTAGGGTGACAGCCAGGCCCTGATCACAACTGTGAGATAATATATTTTGTAAACAGCGTGTGTTGTGTTTGAAATGAGTAAAGTATGTAAAGTGCCTCTTTTAAAGTGTTTAATTTTCTTTATTTCAATTTCCTTAGGAACCTGCCGATGATTTTGAATTGGGTGAAAGCACAGAAGCCTGGTGTTATGGGTGTTAACATCATTACATCAGACTTTGTGGAGCTGGTTGACTTTGCTGCTACAGTTATTGCACTGAACGACCTCCTTTTGGAAGAGGACTAATCTGCAACTCAAATCCTGATTGCTGTGTCCCACTTGTGCTCCTTAGTGGACATCTTTGAACTATGCTATATGTTTTACTTGTCAAGTGAAACCTATTGTAATCTCTCTTTATGAAAAAGTTTCCTAGAGGGAACGTGGTTAAACATCCGTGCAGCCAGGTCCCTTCTCCTGGAGTCGTGTGGGCCTGAGTGAGCCAAGTGCTGTGTGAGTGCTGCTGGTGTGTCTGTCTGTGTGTGCTCCATTTGGCTGAGCTGTGCACACATCTGCTGCCAACAGGGGCTGGCCTCTGGAGCAGATGGACCCCTCTGTAGTGCACATTTCCCTGGTGACCACCTCCCAGCCCCGTGTGTGCATCCTGCCCCCTTCCCATGGCCAGGATTGCTGCTGATCCATGGCAGTGTGACCAGGCTGCCTGGGGTGGCATTGTTCTTGGGCCACCTCTGGCATAGCTGGGCTCAGCTGGAGGCTGCTGCTCTGTTCATTATGCTGTTTCAGACACTGCCTCTGACTTACTTGAAGAGACAATACTGCTGTTTTTCAGGGGAAGCTGTTAACACTGTGTTAAATATCCAGATTGTCCTGTGGGCCTGAGAGGTGAAGGCTTGGCACAGTCTTTCTTCTGGGCCTTTAATTGCAATTCTGCCATTAATTGCAACGGTGTTTAAGTGTATTTCTTTTGGCATTAATTTGGAGACTATTTCAGTCTTCAAATTTTGAGGATTATAACTCAAGTCTGAATTCCTATTTCCTGTGGCATATGGGAAACATTCATTTTGCTGAATTCCTGGACATTTAGGAAACTACAGCATAACCTTTCTCTTTTACCAGTTGGTCACTTCAGGGTTTTTTAATCTAGTTTTCTTTGGGGAAAGTCTCTCACCCAGGCAGCCCTTCTCTGGAAGGAGGTGAGCCAAGTGGGGGCTTGCTTGACACTTAGAGATCTGGAGCTGACAGGCACTGCTCAAAGCCCAGATATTGGATCACTGTGATTTGTGATGGAACAGTGAATTCTGCAGTCAGACCTGGAAGCTGTGCTTGTAGACAGAGAGCCACACCTATTAAGGGAGAAACTTCTCCAGCCTTCACCTGCTTGTGACAGAGTAAGCAATAATCCCACAAGCACAGGCAGGTGTTAGTACTGTTTCATTCTTTAATCATACTAGTATTTGTGCTGGTTCACAATGAAATGTGACCATACATATTCGAGTCAATGCAATTATATGTTGGTACTTATCAGCACTTAATTTGCTAGCTGATACTATCCTATGGTCTGACTTACCTTAATTGTTTTTTTAAGAAAAAAAGCACAGAAGGGACTGATTAGCAGATACTTCCCTGTCCAATCATCTTCCTGAAGCAACTGTTGGTGCACTAATTATTCACTGATTATGAATTTGTATTTATCTGTAAGATTATTTATTATAGAATAATAGTCTTTATTTGTATTTAAATCAAAGGAAAAAAATTATCTCCAGATCTGTTATTTATTTTGTTGTTTTGTCCTGTATCTGCCATCATGGTCTGACAGCTATGAAAAATCCCAACCTTCTTTGTTTGCTTGTCACAACTCAGGAGAAATGTAAAGGTTTGCAAACCTTCCATGTGAACCTTGGCCGAGTTCAGAGCAGACTGTAATCTGATTTATCTGTTGTTTGCATGGCTTTCATTAGAGTTCCTTGAATTTTTTTAACTGAATCGTTTCTTGAAAGGAGTTGGAGGTGGGGGAAGTGCCTGTCACTTGCTGTCTTTCTCCTTTCCACTTGTGTCTCAGTGATAGGGGACAAGTCGTAAAAATCAGAGTTTGGGAACTATGTTCAAATTTCTAGTTTAATACTTCCTTTTAAAACCACAGCAGAAGGTTTTTATTGGATTTGTGGGTTTTTTCTTGTTGATGAAACCATCAGAACCTGTTTTGAACAGTTCTGTTCAGTCTGCAAATTTATTAAAAATACCTGGATTTTCCTTAACTGAGTTTTATGTTTACTTTACTACTTTATGTGGCCCCAACTGAAACTCCACGTGGGTTTGGTTTCAGTGGTTTTCTTCTGCAAATTGTCTTGTTGCTCAGAGCTCAGCTGGGTGTTAACACCAAGGTTGTGGGTTTGATCCCTGTATGGGCCATTCATTTAAGGGCTGGATTCATGACCCTTATGGGTTCCTTCCAACCCAGAATATTCTATGATTCTGTAACTTGGCTTGAATGCCAGTGAGGCAGAAATAATACCTCTGTAAGGTTCCCTGCAGAACCAGAAGACAAAGCAAGGTGAAGTATGATGTTTGTATTTGACCTTTAATATATTTTGTGCTATATATATATATCTGCCTCAAAGGAGATTTGTTGGGCTTAACCAATATTTGTATTGTGTGTGCACAGTAATGACTGTTACTAGTCCTTCTGCTGTATTTATTTGAATAGAGGTGGGATGGGCTCAGGGCTTTGATTAGACATTTTTAAATGCAAACTCAGAAGTTTCTCTAACATACTTGCTGTTAGTTCTTGCTTCTTTAAACATGATGGGTGTTAAGAGTGTTAGCAGAGGGAAAAGAAATGGAAAATAGATTTGGTATTAATGGTTAAGTATATGTGGGAAAACCTTTAAGTTTGGCCTGTCAGAAGAGATTTGTGTGTCATTTCAGAGCAGTGCTTGGTGGTGTGCTTCCAATGTGAGATCCTGACAGTCTTAAATGGTGAGTTGGGCAGTTGGCAGGTGACACTTGTCTGACATGACATATCCTTTGGCTACTCTGGGCAGCCAGCATTCATGCTGGTGTTTAGAGTTGGTCCTAAGGTTGTCTGAAACCATCCTAAGCAATATGAACTACCTTTCATCTGTTCTGTTACACAGAGAAAAGCTATCCATATAATGGGCTTATCTTGCTTACTCAACACCAAAACATGTCCAGACTTCCTCATGCTTTGCAAAATGGAACTCATCTAGGCTTGGACTTTGGGCTCTGGACTCTATTTTCCAGCATTACAAAATTAAAAGGTGAGCTGGGCAGGAAGGGAGGATCAAGGAAGTGGGTCAGTAGTTTGCATCCAGTGCCCACATGGAAGGTGTGGCAGTGCTTAGCCCAGTTCTGGGCAGCACAGTGGAGCAGGTCTGGCAGGTGAGTGACAGTGCTGCAGCTCACACTGGGACACTTGGCCAAGTCTGGCCCTGAGCAGTCTGCTCCTGAGAGCAGCAAATAATAGCCTGCAAGGTCAGGGTGGGTGAGCTTGAGGAGAATAAAGATGGGCATGAGCACAGGAGAAGGCAGGGGGTTCTTACTGTTGAAGATGCACATCTGGTGAACACAGTGGTTTTAGTCTTGCTTGTATATCCCCAAAACAGTCTAGTTCACTTTTAACTGGGCTGGGAAGGAAACCTCCCCAGAAGAGTTGTTCTGACCTCTTGACCATTTGATGGGTGCTGGGAGAGGAGAAGTCAAAAAACAGGCAGCTGCTTGAGGCAAAATACTTAAACTGTGTATTCTTGAATAGTTACACATCTGGTTTGTTATTACAGATTCAGGTTAGTTACACACTGTTTTATGACTGTTTCTGTTCCTGATGTGCAGTCTCTGAATGCCAAGCACACTGGTGGCATTCCTCTCCTCACTCTGATTGCTGCTATGTGCATATCTGAGGCACCATAGCCCTCTGTGCACCCCTGATGGGAAGTAGTAGATGCTTGTTACGGAGCATCTATGAGTTTTTAGCCTCTTACTGTGTTCTGTAGGTGAAAACAAAAAAGAGTACTAGATTATGCAGTCTGACAATCTGTTGGCTTTTACCTGGGAACTACTGTCATAATATATTGAACTGCATAGGGAAATGCTGGAGTCACCATCTCTGGAAGTGTTTAGAAATACTTGAGGATATAGTGTAGTAATGAAAACAACAGTGATGGACTCAATTGTCTTGTCCAACCTTAACAATTTTGTGATTCAGAGTAGAAATGCTGACTGCAAGGCAGCCCCTTTTCTGTTAAACAGTCACTTTGGAGGAAAGAATAATAGGGACATGATCTTTGCTCCTAACACATGCTGGGTTTTGCTGTTGTTGGTACTGACTTAACTGAATGTTGAAGTTTAAAAAGCACCTGAACTCAAAAAACACTTCTGAGGGATTTTGGCTCAAACAGGAGTAGGGCTTCTCCCAAGGTGCTCATCTATTCTCATCTGGCTAAGCCTTTGGAAATACTTTCTTTGCATTCTTGTCTCAGGTGTCAGAGTTCATTGATGCATCATTTAGAAGATCAGGGTTTAGGACTTGATAGATGGAGGACATAGATATTTTGATTTGGAATTGGATTGCCTATGGAAGTCTGACTGAGCCTGTGTGACTTGAGATTTACTTGAATGTGCAGTATTTAATATGACATCCATATGCTGTTTTCATAAGACTTTCATCTTGACTTGAACACATAGTTGCCAATCCCTAATAAGCAAATTTTTTTGGTCAGAATACCACTGTTAGGGACAAAACCTGAGGGAAATTTTTAATGCATTTTAAAGCGTAGAGAAATCATCTAATGTGGAAAGCAGAACTGATTAAAAAAACTTACTTGAAGTATAGATCAGGTCTAAATGCAGTCCTTTTGGCAATGAAAAAATAAGATTTTTTTTCTTCTTTGACAAATTCTTATTCCAGCTTTGTTTTTTAGCTCAACAGATGGGTAGAAGAGCCAGAGCATATGGTGAAGAGCAAATAAATTTTATGCTAAGGACATACATGTAGGACTAACTGTGGTAAGAGTGTGGTGATTTACTTAATGACACCTTTAATGGTAATCCTATCAGCTCTTTGGTTTAGGTTGTTAAATCATTCTCTATTTTGTATTAAAAATAATCAGTCTCCCTAATCCAATACATCTGTTCTGTTGAAGTGTGTTTACTTCTATATGTATGTTTATTTCTATACAAGTAAACTTAATTGTAGGGACTGGAATAGGAATGTCAACTTTAGAACTGTGTGCTGAATCTGCTTATATTTTATATCCCTGAATATTTATGCATTGTGTGTGTTGTCCATTTAAACAGTACTTCTTACCCTTTGTTAAAACTGTCATATCTACGTTGAACTGCAGAGTATTCTTAATTTTGAAAGATGTGTTGATCAGCACATCCTATATAAAAATAATTTAGATGTTTATTTGATTTCTCTCAATGTCAAATGTTTTCCAGATGGATTTTTTTTTAATGTATACTGTGGAAGGGTGTAGAGAGGATCAGGTGAAGAGGAGTTACTAATTCTCAGTATTTATTTTGTGCAGTTTGTCTTCTTTTGGCAGTTTGTGCTTTACCCACGTTGTCTGATTCAGTTTTGTGAAACCAGGATGCCTCATCTGAGCTGCAGATAAATTTGGGGTTTACATCCATTTCTTCTGCTTTATATCATTGGGGTTTTTAATCCTGAAAATAAAAAGTACAATTTGAGCTAATCATCTTTGCCGTGTGTTCTGTACTGCTGACTGTTTTGATACACAATAATTGCATTGTGAGTCAACTAACATCAGTTGAGCTCTCTTGATGCAGAGTGGTGTCACTGAAGGTTGGTTTGGCATTTTTTTTAGGTGCTACATCTTGTTGCACTTGTCCCCTGAGTAGACAGCCCCCAGACAACATCCTCATTTTTAGAATATGCTGACAACTTCTCAGTGCAAGTAGTAGTGCAGAACGATTAGAAATCAGTCTGTGTTTGCACTTGTGTGTACACACAGCTAACATCTTTGCCTGACTGCACTGGGACACACAGCTTGCAACTCCATGGATCCAGTTCTGTCCTGGAAGGCAAGTACAACTTCTGTGCAGCCTCTACTGCTGTAATACAGGTGGTGAAGCTCCATTGTAATACTTGATCAGGAAATAAAGCATTGATAATGATTCCTGGAGCCTGGGCTAATGTCAGATGATTGTAACCCAGTGAGATCAGACACACCCTTCTTTTGGGTTGCTTTCAGCATGCCTGTCTTGATGTGGGAGTACTGGAGCTGGGGAGAGGGAGAGAATGGATGGCCTTAATTCCCTCATGTTTTCAGACAGGGTGACTGAGGGGGAGCTATCTGTAGATAGGTATTTTTAAAATCCTAAAGTTAGAGCTGGGAATTCTGAGCTTAATCATTACCTGTAGTCTCAGACCTCGAAGTATGTATTTACAAACCAGCCTGCGTTAGCAGTGACTCACACAGAGCTAACCACTGGTGTCAGTAATGTCTGCAATGTGCTGTAGGCAGGGAGTGTGCCACTAGGTTTTTCAGCAGCATACCTATGCAGCACGAATCTCAAGTGACTGGCATAAGAGGCCAGTGTGTAAAAAGCTGATGGTTAAGTAGCTTGGAGTGGCACTGTGGCTTCCACCTCCCACCCCCATACAGTGTTTCCCCAGGCCAGGAAAATTATGTACCTTAGAGGGGACTTCAGGTGCACGAGTGAGCATTATTTCATCACATTGCTTCCCCAGGGGATTTCATGGAATTTTTTTTTTTTTTTTTTTCAGTCTGTGTGCCTTTAGCAATGCTGGACAAGGTCACACATGTATATACAGGCACATATATGCATGAAGTAAATTGTTATTTTAAAGCAGTGGGACTGCAAAAACTAGAAACATGTTCTGTGACAATTTATGCACACCCTTTTTACCGAGTTTTGCTGTTGCCACAAACCTGTGATTAGCTGTTCAGACAGAATCATTCCTGAATTGCATGTGTCTTACTATTTACCTCTTAGGGGATGCTGCTGAACCTGCCTGCAGTTTTTTTTTTTTAGCTGTGGAGGATAAGCTCCTCCACGCTGTCTGAAGGACAGCCAGTTTGGAACCTGGTGTTGCTGCCAGGAGCTCTCGTTCCACGTCTAGCTGGAAGGTGAGCAAAATGCTGGCAGGCTCTGGAGTTGAGTAATGGTAATGTCACTGATTCTGCTCATCAGTTAGGTGACACACCAGGCACTTGCTTTAGACTAGAAGAGCATTTGACCAAAAAGCCTCTCTCCAATTTAAATGTATTAAGTGGGGTCAGTTCATCATGCTCTTGGGTGAGCAGATGTTGGAAGAAGAGACCAAGTGAATTTTGAACTACTGGTTTGTGAGCCCAGCTGCTCTTCTTGGGGATCAGGGTTTGATCCACTCAGTTCATTGTGCCACTGCCTGAAGTCAAGACAAAGTTGATTCTTCTGGAAAAGATGGTGAGTGTGACCAGGATCATTAACAGGTAACTTGCTGTATGGATAAACTGTTAATACAATC
Organism: Cichladusa arquata; assembly: GCA_026413545.1. Classification (NCBI taxonomy): domain Eukaryota; kingdom Metazoa; phylum Chordata; class Aves; order Passeriformes; family Muscicapidae; genus Cichladusa; species Cichladusa arquata. Next base: position 98,568,530 of record JAOTQP010000001.1, read on the forward strand.
ACACTGAAAATCAACTTTCCCTCCATTTGGGGATTTGTTTAAATTAAAAGAAAAATTTGCTTAGAGTAGAAAAAGGCTTGTTGTTTTTGTTCTTTCTTGTATATCTCTTATCTGCAGTAGAAATAAAAATACCTTGGGGGAAGAACTTTGGAATGGTGCAGAGTCTGCTCAAGGGAGAACATAGCTGTGTAGGTTTATATCTGCAGGTTCAACAAAAATTTCGCCTCAGAGTCACTACTCTTCATTTCAGCAGCCAGTGAGAATGCATGCCCATGGCAGAACTGCTTACATTGCCAAATTTGTGGATTAAGGTTTCCAACATAATCTGTGGGCTGAAATAGCATATGGCTGTAAATTGGGTTGTACTTCAGGGAGGTGAATGCTTCTCGTGTCTGCTTTGAGATTATTTTTTTGTTCGCTATAGTTAAAAAGTAAAACAACCCCATTTGTTGCAACATATGATTTCTTAGCCTGCATCTAACCTAAAATTGGTACAAGGGTCATTTTCTGCTGCCTTATCTGTAGTGGGCAGTTTCTTGGGGGAAGAAAGAAAGCAACTGGCAGTACCTTAGGCATTAGAGCATCAAGGGAGCTTAGCTGGTAGCTGCATAAAGTGGGAAATGTACGGTACAGCCAGCACAGACTGTCCCTTTGTGATTGAGGCAGATGGATGAACCTTTAAAAGGGTTCTGGTGGCTCAGGAGATGCTGGGCAATGTGTTGGTCTTCATGCCAAGGCTTGCAGCTTTCAGTGAAATGGCATAAAAGGTTGGCTGGTGTGTGCAAAGCCCAGATGATACACCTCATGCTTGGGTTTGAAGGGGTATTTTCTGTTTGGTCAGAGTTGCAGGTGCAGTGTTGTTTCATCTCTGTTATAACCATGAGGAAGTTTTGATATGGTTTGTGCAGATGCTGTTTGGGTGGCTCAGCAGAGGAGCAGGCAAAGGGCTGGCCCAGCCATGTCCCCCCAGCCCCTCACTCTATCCTGTGGGACAGCACCTTGGCACTTCAGGTATGTTTGCAGCTCTAATACCAAATTCCTCTTGGACTGGACATTTGTGAAAGCAAAATACAGAAGAAATTGAGAGCTGAGTTATTTCTATCGTGTTGCTTCTTGCAAATACTTTCTAAGAAAGGGAAAACAAAACACTGCCTATGAGGAGATCCCTACAAAGTGATCCTTTGGCAGATTAGGTGGAGAAGAACATTGCTTATTTGGTGAGGTCTGTGTAAATTAGAATGAAAGATGGTAAAAATATTTTTTTGTTGTTGGTTGTTTTTTTTTTTTACTCAACATTCACTTTTCATTTTGTTCATAGCAACTGAGCAAAGGGTTGGGTTTTGGTATTCCTGGGTTTTCTTCCAGCTTGAAATTGCAAAACCTAAAATCACAAATGCAGGGAAGAAAAACCATGCAGAGAGGCTGGAAAGGGAGGAGGAAAGGTATGCAGCAGTGATAGTGCTGTAACTTGCCCTTTGGAACAGAAAATAAAGCTCTTGGTTTGGAACGCTTTTTTTTGAGACAGAACAAATTATTACACCAAGTTCACTCTTTGAACCACATCCAGTACAAAGTTCATTTGATACATTAAATGCAGTTCCACATTTGCAAATACACTCAATATGTTTTGATTGCATCTTTTGAAAGGCTGCACTGGCAGCAAGTAAAATATGTGCCAGGCATTTCTCCTGAGAAAAATAACAATTGCTACTATTTCAGCCTAAATATCTCAAATGCAACAGTTTCTGGTTCTTTATTTCTGCTTTTCTTGAAGAATCATGACTTGAACTCTGAAGCATTAGAAGCAGCCAGCTCATCCTGTGTGATAGTGGATAGTGCTGGAAAATGTGCTTTGGTCATTGCCAAAACAAAAAATAAAGCAGTGTGTAGTGCAAAGATAATCCCCTTCTGGCCCTCTATCAATCTGTCTTGAAAACTGCCCTTAGTAACAGGGTTGTCTGAGGATCCTGACACAGGCTGTCTCACAGGCTGACTCCCTTGCTGCACATCACAACCACGTACAGAGAGCTATGAACTCGTATTTCTCAAGGCTGGTTTTCCCCCTGTCTGCTGGGTATGTTCACTGTGCAGGCATGCACAATGGTGGCAAAAACATTGAAGCCAGACATATCCTTCCAGGCATTTAGATCCAGAATGGATCTGACACTCAGTGTAGGTTTCCTGAAATATGTCCACAAAGGAAGAGCAAGGCTGCTGCAAGATGAGTTTACACTAGCAGAGTCAATGAAATTCCTACCAGGTAACTGCTTGTTTACACAGTACTAGTTCTGGAAAAAGTTTTGGTGGTGCCAAATTGGGAGAGAGAATTGGGATTGTTCCTGGAAACGAGAAGGCTTGAGTTGACCTAATTGTGGCCTTTCAGTACTTGAATCTATGAGAAAGATGGAGAGGGACTTCCTACAAGAACATGTAGTGACAGGACAAGGGGGTATTGACTTGAAATTGCCAGTAGGCTTGCACTAGATGCTAGGAAGAAATTCTTCACTGTGAGGGTGGTGGGACTCTGGCTCCTGAGAGAATCTGTGGCTGCACCATCCCTAGAAGTGTTCAAGGCCAGGCTCAGTGAGGCTTTGAGCAGCCTGGTCTAGTGGAAGATGTCTTTGCCAGTGGCAGGGGGACTTGGAACTAAATGTGCTTTAAGGTCCCTTCTACCCAAAGCCATCCTATGATCTTAATATCACCTGGATTTTGTGCACAAAGGAGATTGCTTTCTCAGATGGTTATTTCACTGTCATCTCCTGGAAAGATTTACTGAAATCTAAGCTACTAAAAAAATTGCTTGTTTATGGCAATAAACTAGATAATTATAATCTTGTCTTCTTGCATTTATTGCCAAGAATTCTTAAGTAGCTTAATTTCCCTTCCACATATTCCTTCCTCCTGTCTTGAGGCTAAGTTTGTCCCCTTTCCAAGTCTGAAGGATAATGTAGGCAGCATTAATAAATGTACCAGGGAACTGGCTTCTCAAGGTCAGGAATATAGTGCAATTCTGAAATGAGAGACTTGGCCAGTGAATTTGTTCTCTGCTTTGTATGACCCTGTGACTCTTGGAGCAGAAGAGGCTGTTAGACCAAGGTTTTTAGCAAAGACTGAGGAAAAGAGCTGAAAATCAAGCTTCCAGAGAACACTTGAGTAAACCCAGTAAACCTGTGTGCTTTTGTAGATGGGTAACAAGCAATCAGCTTGAAATCCTTCGTTTTGTGCCTCACCAGCTGAGTGGTTGGTTAGGGCACTTTAAAAGATGAGAAGTAAAATCCTTCTCATTGTCCTTATGCCTACTGAAATGCAATATTTAATACACAGATGTGTGCTGCTGTCCCCTCCTGCTTCCCAGGGGGGCTGGGCTGGCAGATTCCCAGGCTCACCAGTGTGTCCCAGGTGCCTGCCATGTGTTCTGATGTTGTTGATGTGCAGTTGTCCTGTTCCTGGGACCTTGCTTTGGGGGCTGGTATGGTTTTAGCAGTTGTCACACATCCTTTGTTCCTGTGGAATGGATAAGCAGGATTTTCTTCATGGGTCTCAAGCCTTGCCAAAATGACAAAAAGTTTTGGAAGTAGCAAACTGAAAAAACTGTGTTATTATATTTGTTTAGAAGAAACTAGTGATTGCCTTCTCATATGCTGCAAATGACAGTGGTGATCATTAGACCTTCTGAGATGACAGAGGTGTTGCATGCATTCATTACACTCCTGCTCCAGTGCTGAGGATCCACAGCCTGACACAGGTCTGAGCAGACCGAAACCAAACTCCCACGTGCAGACCCAAGAACACCCTCTGTGGGCTGCTGTCTCACCTGCCTCTTCCTGTGACACACCTCCCTGGGGAATTTGGACCTCCAGGGTCAAACTTAGGCTCAAGCATGTGTTTTGTGATACTATCTCTAACATTTAAGAGCACCACACCTTATTCACCTTTTCTTTAAGACTTCTGGATGTGGTAGGACAGGAGAAGAATGAGCAGACACTACCTGCTGGCCTATCTCAAGCTCATGCTTAGACCTCTCTCTGATTTCTGTCTATCTGTCAATCTGCTCTGTCCTGCAAGTCTCATCATTCATGCTGGTGCAGTTCCTTGCCTAACTCAAAGGTAGCTGACATGTGTAACTGTGTCCCACAGCAGAGTCTGATGAGGTATGGCTTTCTGGATCCAGGCTAAGACAATATTTGGACTGGTTAGGTTTTTTCCAGATCTGATTGGTCTAGGAATAGTGCTGAAAGCTGCTTTTTAGTTTCAGAGCACTTAACCATCCTGCTAAATTATTAGCATTGGCAAGATGCCACCAAGAGGACAGAGTCCAGTTTGGCAAGGTGGTAGAACTGCTCTCTTAGGTGGTTTTATTGAATAACAACCACAAAAGACCACCCAATACTCTTCCAAGTTTTTCCTCCTGATCTGATGGGAGCAGGATATATAAATAGCATTGAGTCTGAGAGAAATGTGGGCTCTTCTCTCCCATGCTTTTCTCTTTAGGGTATGCCAAGTTAAGGAAGAAGAGAATTCAGAAAATGCAAGGAATTCTCATTTCACTTTTCTCATTGCTTGTTTTAAAGTGCTAGAGTGAGAAGCTGGTACCTTAACATGTCTTCTATTTATTACCCTATGACACACTTCTTTGTGGTTTTGATATCTGGAGAGGGAATATCCTCCCCCAGGAGTATTTTGGACTCCTGTTATTGTATTTGCTGATGTTTGTAAAACTTCATTTGCTGTTCTGTCTGTTAGTTGTTCTGTTTCAACACACCTTTAGCTGACCTGTGCTCCAGAGAACTGTTAAACATTGCAGGCATGCTTGAGGAAGGAAACTAATCTTTCTTTCAACTTGGAGTGCAGCACTTAAACTCACTGGTGTGGCAGAAGGAGCAGTAGATGTGCTGTGGGTGGTGCTAAACTGGTTTGGAGAGAGCTGGGAACGGCATGAAGTGTGGAACAAAAAACTTTATGCTGTGATGGGATGGATAAGTTAGCATCTATGTGCTGGTAGACAGCAGACTTTGTTGTGTGGGTGTGTCAGAGCTTGAAAGCATGGTGGGCTATAGAAGGAGCATTTTGGAAAGTCTTTGAGCCCTGGCAATGCTTTTGCCTTGGAGAAGGCAAAGGAGAAGGTCACCAGAGATGGTTAATAGAGCTTTAGCTGCTGAGCTCACTAAACATTCTTCCAGTTCAGTGGCCTATGCAGAATGATGTGTTTAGTCAATGTTTAATTCCTAAGCAACAAATGGTGATTGTCATACTAGAAGGCACTTGTGGTGTTGACTGAAGCAATGGAGGCCAAGGATTAAAAAGGTCATGCAGGGAGATCACTTTGGCAGCCTCAAAGCTCTCACCTCTAGGTCAGGTCCCTTCTCAGCAGGAGAAAACAAGGAGAAGTTCATGCTGCCTTACAGCCAAAAAAGGTTTTCCAATAAGAAAACAAGTCAGCTGCTTAATAAAATAATTGGCTGTAGGAAACAAAACAAAGGGAAATGTGAACTTGGATAGCTGAGGGAAGGCAGGAAATTAAGAGGCATTTACTCCTTCTCTGGTGATGGGAGAGCAGGAGTGGAGCATGTAGCTGGTCAGCAGAGGCTGTGAGTGACAGCAGGAGGGGGAAAGGGCAGCAGCTGCTGGGGAGGTTGAGGGTGCTTGAACAGCTCAGAGATGGAGAAGAGATGAGAGAGGACTGCAAACAATGCCTTCACAGAGCAGGAGAAGAGCTGGATGGGATGTCAGGCAGAAAATTCAAGAAACTTTCTTGTGGAATGAGTCAGGAGAAGAGCCCTCTCAGCTGAGAGCCTCTAACCCTGTAGCATTCAGCCTTCTCCAAGATCTGACTGTCAAGATCAGATAAGAGCTCTGGGCAGCCACCAGGGCTGCTTATCTCCAAGCCTGGCCTGGTTTTGTCTGAAGCTGCTTTATCCAAGGATTCTGTTAACTCCAGCTTGAAGGGGAGATAGGCATGTGACATTCCTGCCTCCTATGAAGCTAACTCAAAGCATGCAAAGTTTACAAGTCTGTTTATAAAAGTTGACCCAGGCCAGTGGGACTGGCTTGGCTGTTTCCTACATACAGCAGTTCACTTTTGTATCAGTGCTAAGAGGATTTGGATAATTTGTCCTTTATTGTTCTTTATTCTCCATGTTTTATATATCAACATGCATAATAGGAGTTATTTTGTGCTTTTCCAACTCTGCTGGGTAAAGTCCACGGGGATTTTGTGATACAGACAGACAAAGAGAAAGTGCTGTTCAAACCACTGCATTTTCCAGGTTGTGACTCAGTCTTTGGAATTGCTTTGTCTTAAAGACAGATAGAGCTATAACCATTTTTTTGTTTGTTTGTTTTTTGTTTTTTTTTGTTTTGTTTGATTTGGTTTTTTGTTAGGCTGTTACTGAGCCTGGACATGTGTAATGCAGGCCAGAGTTCTGCTTCAGTTTTAGAAGATTAGGGCAAGATTGAGTAGATTTCCTTTGATCTACCAAGACCTCCACTGCTGATCTACTAAGAGAGGGCAAGACTGCTTACTTGTGGCCAGGACACAGTACTTCTTCCATGCTGGATATTGACTCCAGCTCTTATTTACTGGGCACCAGGAATAAGTTTTCGCCGATGTGATTTCAAGATGGGTTTGGTTCTAAATTACTGATCTGTGATGATTTCAGTCATGGCAATGATTAATTTTGCTGATGAGTTGATGCTTTTGTAAACATGTAGGGCAGCTCTGCAAAAGTCATTGTTTATGAGGTATTTGCTGCTTTTGCTTTTCAAATTTCATGCTGTTTACCTTGAGAATGAAGAATGAATGCTGTATAAAAGTGGCATGTCCTATGAGCCAGTATTACTTTGCTCAGAGTGTTAGCAGGGCTGAGCTGTTCCAGCAGTAAGGGTGCACATTCCAAAGCAATTAGAACACTTTCATAAGTAAATACTGCTCAGCAGCTGATAAAATGCCTTTCAAATGTCTTCGTAAAAAATAGGTTCAGGTGACCAGTACAGACCTACTTTCTTTAATCTTTGCAGACAAATGTGAAAGTATTTATTTTGATTCTTAACAGCTTTTTCGTTTAAAAGTTGCTGTGAATTGAAAGTAGTTCATTTGTCTTGTTGAAATAGCCTCCAACTGAGTCACAGGCAAAAGAAATGGTGACAATCATGGATTCCCCACCCTATGTGCTTCCTCAGGGTCTCTGCCCTCTCTGAGCATAACCACACATTGAAATCATTTGATGCTTGGCTTACTGTGAGTATAAAAAATTCTAGGGAGGAGAAAGAACAAGTTGGAGGGTGGAAACCAAAAGAAAAAAAAAAAAAAAAAAGGATTTCCTCTGCCTGTAAACTGGTGTACAAAATTGCAGTTCATCTGGGAAGCTCTGCAAACTGAAGCATGCCTGTTTTCTGCTCACAACTAGCATGGCTTCAAGCTGCAGCACTGATTCCCAAACTTCTTGGACCATTACCCATATTGTCCCTTGTCACAGAGCTTTGAATTCCCATCCTTGGAATAGAGGTGTGGTCTCCAGGCTCCTTTGCAGCCACCAGCTGTCTGTATCCCCAGCTCTGAGAACCTCTGTCCTGGGGCACTCTTGGGGTAGGTGCACAGGATGTTGGCCATTATGTACTCCAAGACCAAAGCTAAAGATCTTTTTCCAGAAACTAAACAAAACAGTCTTTCAGATGTGGGTTTGCTTTTCTCTTTTGTTACCCCTGTTTTCCTGATTGTCTTTCTTTACTATCTTTTATAACTCTTGGCTGGTGTTACTTTCTGGGGATTGTTTCCTTTAGTTGAATCACAAAATAGTGTGAGTTGGAAGGGACCTTTAAAGGCCTTCTAGCCAAAAACCCCTGGAATAAGCAGGAACATTTTCAACCAGACCAGGTTGCTCAGAGACCTGTCTAGCCTAACCTTGAACATTTCCAAGAGTGAGGCATCCACCACCTTTCTGGGCAACCTACTCCAGTGTTTAATCACACTCATGAAAGACTTGCTCTTTATAGCTAATCTAAATCAGCCCTCGTCCTATCACAACAGACCCTGCTGAAAAGTTTGTCCTTATCTTTTTTATAATCAGAGAATCATCGAGGCTGGAAGAGACCTCTGAGATGATAAATTCCAACCATTAACCCAGCACTGCAAAGACCCCTTTAAGTACTGAAAGGCTGCTCTAAGGTTTCCCCAGAGCATTCTTCTCCCAGGAAAAACAACCATGACTCTTTTGCTTATCCTCACAGGAGAGGTGCTCCAGCCCTTAGATCATCCTCATGGCTCCTCTGGATCCACTCCAACAGGCCCATGTTGTTTCTGTGCTGAAGGATGGCTGGAACCCTGTGGAGGGACAGGTTTTTCCTCAAACACTTTTGTGTCTGGAGAGGGTTGCTGCGGTGAGTTGCACAAGGAGGCAGGCAGGGGGGAAGGCAGGACACTCCCTGGGAATTCCAGCTGCAAGGATGAAGGAGGCCAAATGTGAGGGGTGGGTAGGGCTGAGTGCTGAGCCCCAGGAGCTGCAGAGAGCAGAGCCTCGAGCAAAGACAGCTGAAATTCAGCCTGGACAGTGCACGAGCCAAACCCTAAATCTGTTTGCTTTGACTGGGTAACTTAAAACCTGCACTTGGACACTGTGGTCCAAACCCTAGCCAAGCATATGGAGCATTAGCCTGTGTGAGTATGAGGAAGAAATAATCAGCTTTGGCAGTCCAAGTCCCAAGCCTGTCATATAAGCACACTCTGAACTTTAAACCTATCTGTAGCCCTGTTTCCACTAGAGCATTTGAAAATGGGTCCTAGCTCCAATCCTTCACCCTGATGAAGAAAACAGAATTTATAAAGAGGTTTTTAAACATAAAGTTGCCTTTTCTTCTGTATTGTACTGGAGCACACAGTAATCATGCACAAAGATCTATTTAATCTCATTTACTCCAGTTAGCAGAAGTAGAACTAGCATTGGCTTGGGGGTTTTTTTGGTTGGTTTTTTTGTATGTGTGTGTGTTTGTGGGTCAGTCTTGTTCTGTTTTGATGTGGTTTTCCTGGATGGTTGTATGTGATGTGGCAGCATGAGAATTGTCAGTCAGAGAACTGGCTTGGCAGTTTTCTGTGGATATCCAGGAGGTTGCTAATGGCATCTATCTGGCAAAGTTCCAGATGTGATCAACTGTCAGAAGATATTCCTCCTGATTCTTGCCCAGACACTTTCCTCCCCTTGCTTCCCCTTCAAGCTTTCTTCCAGAGCAGCACCTCATACTTATACTTGGTAAAGCCCATTTCTGCTGGAAGCCTTGGCCAGCTCTGCAGAGTACCTGCAGCCTGATGTGACATGCAGGTAAGTCAAATCTACTTTTTATCTTCCCACCTCCAAAGTCTAAATATAAAAATCTGTGTTTCCTTGTTGTCTTTCTTTTATAATCCTAAGTTAAACTGAATAAGGAATCCTGTTGATTATGATATGCAATGGTATTTATGGCATGATTATCTTCCTCAGCTAGACTCAGCTTTTTAAAAATAAAATACAACAAACCAAATATTTCTAGAATGAGGTGACTAAAGCTTTCCAACACCTCTGGGACCTTCAGTTCACAAGGAGTGTCCTGATCCTGGTTTGCTGTGAGTCAAAACCTAAACAAAATCATTGGGTCAACCTTACTTCCACCACTGATCTCCACTACGTTAGAGGCAAAGGTACAAATTTTACCTGGGTTGTTTACCTGGAAGAGCTTTAAGGGACCTTCCTCAGTTTGGAAACCTTGTGGAAAATCTAAGAGGAAACTTCTATAATTTTAAATTTAGTTCCAAACTGGATTCAGAGCCTTCATAGTATTTTCTGGCTTTGGTTTGGAAAGGGAGCTGCTTTGGCCATCAGCCAGCTGGCACGGGGTAGCTTTCAGCCCTCCCCACGGAGCCCTGCTCTCTGCAGGTCACAGCTGAGCCACAGAGTCTGGCCACAGAGAGGAGAGCTGGGTCCTGGCCAGCTTGGCATGCTGCAGCCCTGCTGGGTAGGGATGCAGCAGCCAAGAACTGACCCTCTGGGAATCAGAGACTGGAAGGAGCCTACCTCTGCCTCCCTTGGGAGGGTGCTGCTGCTTCACACCAGCATCAGCGTGGCAGGAAGGAGCTGTCTCCATCATTCAGGGCCAGACAGGAGGATTTTTATGTCTCTGTTTCCTAATCCCACACTAAATAGAACAGGGCTGAAATCTGCAGCAAAATTAGCTCTGAGTCCTAAAACTCTAAGTGATATTCAGACTGTTAAAAAAAATTTAAAGTCCTATCATGGTTCTTAAAATCCATGTGCTCTTACCTAGATCAAAGCCCTTGTTTTGGCATGGCCAGCAGAAGTCCTATATGTGGTCCCATGTGATGAGCAATGATTCACCCACAGAGGAGGAACTTCCAAAGTCTTCTTATGCTGTAGAAACATGTAATCATAGAATGGCTCAGGCTGGAAGGGACCTTAAAGATAATTAGCTTCAACACCTGTGTTGTGAGCAGGGATGCCACCCACTAGACCTTGTTGCTCAGGACCCCATCCAAGGTGTCCTTGAACACTTCAGTAGATGGGACAATTTCCCTAGGCAGCCTGTTGCAGTGCCTCACCACTCTCACAATTTCCTCTTAATGTCTAATCTAAACCTTCCCTCTTTCAGTTTAAACCATTGCCCCTTGTCCTGTCCCTATCTGCTCATATAAAAACTCCCTCCTTTTTATAAGCCTCCATAAGGTACTGGAAGGCTGCAATGAGGTGTCCCTTGAGGCCTTCTTTTCTCCAGGCAAAGCAGCCCCAGCTCTCTCAGCCTGTCTTTGTAGAAGAGGTGCTCCATCCCTCTGACCATCTTCATGACCCTCCTCTGGATTTGCTCCAACAGGCCAATGCCTTTCCTGTGCTGGGGACCCCAGAGCTGGATGCTCCCACCCCAGGTGGGCTCCCAAAAGGGGAGAATCCTCTCCCTTGACCTGCTGGCCAGGCTGCTCTGGATGAAGCCCAAGATGTGTTTGGTTTTCTGGGCTGTGAGAGCACATTACCAGGTCATGTCCAGTTTTTTGTCCATGAGAACCCCCAAGTCCTTCTCCACAGGGCTGCTCTCAATGATTGCTTCTTCCAGTCTGTGTTTTTGTCTGGGATTGCCCAATACTCCATCACTTGAAACCTGGATGGTCCTGCTGGATCCATGTTGCTGGTTTTTTCTTTGCTATGGGCCACAGTCTTGACCTCAGGTAGAAAAGTGTGTGGTGAGATCTGCAGCTTTGGAAATGTGGTCACCTGGGCTAAGGTGCTCCTTGTGCCTTGAGTGCAAAAGGTAAATCTTTCTGACTTTTAAACTTGTTGGTTTTCCACTTTGGTATGTTTCTGTTTGAGCTGTTTCCTGGGAAAGAGAATGTTAAAAGCTGCTCTTTCACCTTTAATTTGGTAAAGTAGGCTGAGTGCTGCTAATATGACAATGCTTAAAAGGATTAGTTAGCACATTAACAGTTTCAGTTGCTAATCTCCTGTAGAACACTGAGGTTTGGAAGGGAATGACTGCTTCTCCCCAGTGACTTTCAATTGCTTGTTCTGCATGGACACAGGTATTTCCTCAGTCTCTGCAGAAGGCTAGCAAGCAGTGTGCTGAGGTAACAAATGGTGGGATGCTTCCACAAGAATTGGTAGTCAGCTGAGGTGCTGAGTTAGCATAAAAATCATCCAATGGAAGACCACTGGTCATGACCAAAAATATAAAATGCTTCAGGGCATGGCAGTGACTTCACTTCTCAGGGAACCGAGAGCAGCTTCTCATTCACACAAGGCCCATGATGCCTAATCACTTCTCATTACTAAGTTAGAACAAATAGCAAAAATCAATTTCTTCTGAGTTTCTGCTTTCACTTCCAGCTTGCTGAAAAATCTGGGCTTCTCACACCCCCTTTGGTCCATGCATGCATGACCTACATGGTGTTACTTTGCACTTGCTCTATGTAAAGCCACCTGACTTCTGCATACACATTTCTTCAGCTGAGATGGTAGGAAACTGTTCACTTTTCCCTATGTCCCAGATGCCTTTAGTTTCAATGCACAATAATAATGGGGATCTGGAATGTCTGGGCTCCTGTGGAACAGCTGCCTGCTGCTCAGATGTGGCAGGTCACAAAGCAGAGTGCTGGAGGGCAGGATACATTTGTGGTGGAAGATGGACAGAGGAAAATGAAGTCAGAATTCCTCCTGAAGCAAGCCTTTGCAAATGTATTTGCATGTAGACACAAATTATTCATCCTATCTCTTCTGCCTTAAATGTGTAATATTTTTTCCCATTAGGGAAACAAACATCTCTGGCTGCCCCTTCAGAAGAAAGGTAGTGAAGTCCAGAGGGAAACCAGAATTAAAATCCCCTTGAGATGTGCAGTGTGTTATGTAACCTACTGGATTCCCTCCCATTCATTTCAGAAGAGTGTTTGCCTGTAAGCCAGAGAATGTCCAATCAGTATCTCCTAGTGAATTGCACCGATTTTATTCTGGGTGAAGCTTCAGCACTGTTTTCTTCAGTATTGTTTCCTGTTGCTGCTCTCAGCCATGGTCTCCTACTACTTCATCTCCTTAAAGCTCAGTTGTGTTCCAAAATACTTTATTGGAAATTAAGTATTCAGGAAAAAGTGCTAAAATAAAGGCCTTGCAGCACCTTCTGACGTTTAACAAAAGGTTAACAAATGCAAAAATGGCTCCTGAAAGCTGTGGGCAATTTCAGGCCAGGTTTGCATTTTTCAAATTCTTGCTTTACCTTATTTGGCCATGCAAAATGGGATCCAGCAGTCCCCAGGGATTTGGCTGCACAGAGATCAGGCTTTGTTAAGAAGAAAGTATGTGTTTTTTTACTTGGGAGACACATGGCTAAATATGGGCTGTGTTAATAACAAATGAGTCTGCTTGCTGGCAGAGTTACAGATTCCCAATGTCCTCCAAGTTGAAAAGGCAAGCACACAGCAGCCCTCTAGCATCAAGCTTTGACTTTGACTGCAGCTGTATTGAGGGGTGGGGGGAGTGGAGGGATGTGCCAGTCATGGACCTTGGGAAGTGGTTGGGGAACAAGACAGCCACAGTTGTCTAAAACAACTTGAAATGAAACCAAACAGGTCAGAGAATCAGAGTTGAGTGATTTTAGTCAGCTGAGACTATATGTCACCTTTTCTTCTTTTTTGCAATTTTTTTCTAATAGTCTTTCCTGTGAGCAACAATTCATCTGAAAAATGCAAGTAGATAAAACAAGCTGGCCAAATAATATGCATAGTTTTAGGGAATAAATATTGACTTAATATCTGATATCAGTCAAGTGATATGTTTGAGGTGTGCCCTACAAAATGTAGCTCCTGGGACAGGAGTGGTATCAAAAACCTCTGCTGACTGCAGGTTTTATTTACCTATTCACAAGGGTTCACCTCAGGGCTTTGTTAGGCATGAAACCTGTTGATGCTTGGGCTGAGGTGAAGAGTGTAAGGTGGACAGCAATGGAGAAGTATTGATGTATTAAAGTATGTGTTGCATGAAGCAGTAACTACAACCACTTTTTTAAAATCTGACAAAAAGTTGAAGAACTCTTGCAGGAACAGGGGGAGTCACAGGCAGTCAGGGAGCTCAGACCAAGGCAGATGCTAGGACAAAGCTGTAAGTAGTTAAACTGCTCCTACTGCTTAGTTCCTCTTGCTAGTTGAGCAGTTTTAGCTCTTCAGAAATTATTACAAGCCAAAATCCTTATAGATGATTCTCTGCTCACAGAAACAACCCAACTTATGGGGGGAAAAAGGCCAAAAAACCCGTGAAAGTTTAACTTTTCTATTAAGTGCAACTTGAGGTGAATCATGGAGGAAAGGCAGAGGGTGGGTCCCACTGAGACTTCAGTTAGGAGCATGCCACATTTAAAGCTCAGTCACTTCACAAGCTGAGGGGATAAAAACATGAATTATCTAAAATGCTCTTTGAAGATGAGCATTTAGGAACAGGACAGCCCTCTCTTGATATCTGTTCTTGGTAAAGTAATTCTAAACGTGCTACAGTCTCCTCATGTTATATATTACTGCCTGGATTGTTTTCAGTACAGCTGGTTGAAATTTTCTTGTAGGAAGAGCCTTGTAGAAAAGGATTTTACTGAAAAATAAAAATTTCACAGGGAAAAGGAGAACTCTTCCTGGGACATTGCTTTGGACTGTTATTGCTATCTCCATTCAAAAAGTTTTCTGTGAAAAGAGAAGGATTTTAAAGTTAAGGAGTCTTGTTTTCAGACTTCCTGTGAATATTTGTACTTTGTGGTAGGATGGAGGGGAATATTGGTTCCCATAAGTGTTGCATGGTTTAGACACTTGGCAGACCTTTGAACATGTGAATTACTACAAAACTTCTTTTATTTTTTATGTGAATGACATTCCCAGTTGCCTTGCAAATGGTTTTGAAAGCCAGAGAGCAAAGAACTCCAAAAAATCCAAGTGTATTTGCATATCCAAGGGCAACATAACTACTGACCACTGATTTGTTTGGGTTTTGGTGCTCAGGTTTGTACCTGAATATTTGTGAATAGTGAATGACTCGTTGGAGTTGAAGGTGGTTCAGGATTATCTCAGGCTGTGCTTGAGGCATCTCAGGCTCCACACCAGGATTAGGGATATTGCCCTGGAAGTTTTGCTGCAATTTTTCCTCATAGCTGGCACTGTCTTTTTTACATCACTGTTGCATGATGGTGAGCTGATATTTGGAGATGTCTGTGTCTGCTGAGGACTGATTTCACCTGGCTGTATGACTGTGATAATTTGGAAATGTGTGACCAGTTCAGGAGTCTGCTCTGGACTGAGGTCCTGAAGGGTGAATGAAGGACTGAGCTGAAGACAGCCAAAGTCCCCTTAAATTGGTGGCTTGTTTTACTCCCTATGGCCTGCACCCAAGGCTAATAAATTTGGGTATTTCTTCTGCATCCTTTCCATGGACAAGGTATAGGATTTTGATAAGCTCTATCTTCTCATGCCCTTGGAGACTGTCAAGAAACTAAGTACCTGTGCAGAAGTGGGGATGCAGCAGGCTTGTGGCTTTTCACAAGAGCCAATCTATTCCTCTAGCTCAGGCAAGATGTGCTATAGGAATGAACCCACTCCTGCAGCCCCTGTGGGCTTTTCAGCAGGACTCAGGCAGGCAGTTGTCAGATTTCTGCAATGCTGATGTTATCGTGCTGCCTGTGTTTTGATTCTGAGCACCGCCCACGCTCTCAGAGATGGTTTGTGAGGCTTTCACAGCCTGTGCCCACATTCTGGGGTGCCTTGGGACAAGGCTGGGACTCGTGCCTGAAATGCCTGGTGCATACCAACAAACCCACTCCCACTGCCTGTCTCTTTGGAGGAGGCACTGGCAGACCAAAGGGCTCTCGTGGCCCCCGATAAGTTAATTACTGATGGCTTAAATGTTTATGGGGTGGAATGTGCCTCCCATTCAGCATCTGACCTGTGCTGAGAAGCTGCCTTTGACATGCTGTTTCGTGGGTGAATGGTTTAAAGTGTCTGTGCAAAGTTGAAAGTTGTTTGAATGATGTGTTATCAGTGATCCTTTATAGCACTGAAGCTTCTTTGCTGTCTGATGTGAAATATTAATAAGCCCAGTACAGTGGCACAAGGGTTTCTCTGAAGCAGTCATGAAGGCCCTTCAAACCCAGCACTTTTTGTGCGTAATTGTGTTGCTGCTAATTACAAGGTAGTCATTGTTTATATCCTCATCTACCCTTCCTGCTTCCTCTTGGAAGAACAGGCACAGCTCCAATCTCCCCGAGGCAACTGGAGGCTGTGGCTGAGGGTGGTTGGCAGCACCAGCCAAAGCGTGATACTTGCAAGGGGAATGTCTGAGCTGGGACCCAGCAGTTTCCCTCCAGACCATCCTAACCCAGGGCAGGACACAGAGGAACAGCCCCTCGTGGAAGGGGAGGCTTCCAGTAGCCTTAGGGAATGAGATCTTGTGCAATGTACAACAACCCCCTTCTGCAGTAACGCCATCAGAACAGTTAATTTGAGACAACTCTGTGGATAATTGACTTGAATTCTTAAATCAGGGAATGGTTTTGATTTTAGTTTTCCTAGAAAAAAAAAAAAAAAAAAGAAAAAGAAAAAAGTTGTTTTTAAGGATATGAGAAGAAAGAAGGGAAGCGTGCTTTTCCTTTGGAAACAATAATGAGAGATTTGGATTATCAAATAGCAGCTGTGTTGATGCAGACACAATAGCTGTCTGTCAAGAGCATGCAGACAGCTTACAGATAAAATTGCTGTGCTTCCAGCTCCCAGCAAACACTGGTATCCACTGTGGGAGAAACTGATGATGCCATGGATGAGGCACTTCCTTAGTAGGTTTCTCCAGCATTATAGCTTAACATGCAGGGGGAAAATTTGATGAAAAGATTTTCTGTAGAATAGAGAATGCAGTTTTATCAAAACTAAATCACTTCCTATGACACTGTAGATCCTGGAAAAAAATTATTTGGAAAAAAAAGTGATTAGTTTCCTCTGTTTGATGAAAGTGAAATATATACACCTAAACAACTGTGTTTTGGAAAAGCAGTGTGTTTCATTTGGCTTCTGGAAGAGCATACTCAAGCCAAACTGCATTGGGTATCTTAGGGTGGATTTGAAAGTGAAGAAAGAATGTTTGCCACAAGGTTTCACTTGACTGAAATCAGAAATGTGAATCTAAAGATTTTTATTTGTCTTAGAATTGGGAAATTTTCAGCCCTTTTTTCTCGTTAAGAGTGAATTACTCTTGAACATCACAATGATTTTCAAGAACAAAACCTGATTCTTGACTGGTTTATCCACAGTAAAGCATTTCATTCAAGTAGCTACCTAACTGCTAAACAGCCTTCAGGACACTAGTTTTAATTATTTCATTTAGGCTGCTAGCCTCTTCACTTGAAATAACACCCCCTCTCCAGTCACAGTGTTTTGCCAGAAGCTTTTTGTACC
Organism: Cichladusa arquata; assembly: GCA_026413545.1. Taxonomy (NCBI): domain Eukaryota; kingdom Metazoa; phylum Chordata; class Aves; order Passeriformes; family Muscicapidae; genus Cichladusa; species Cichladusa arquata. The sequence continues at coordinate 98,585,466 of JAOTQP010000001.1, forward strand.
ACACAGAACAGGCAGAGAAGACACAACCAGCCCAGCATCACATCTGAGCTTGACTTGCTTTAGATTATTGGAAGAAAAAGCCCAAATGGTGCTACCCTGGCAAGCTGTACAAGATCAAACTCTCCACTTGTATTAGTGTGACTAGAACTCCCTTTTAGTAGCATCCTGCAACACAAGGGAACTTAAAAATCATCACATTGGTGATATGTATACTTGAAATGCTCATTGTCCTCAGAAACACAGGAAAGACAACATGGATGCAGGTCTTCTGGTGTGCTGCACTGGTCCTGGAGGATGCCACAGCCAGATGGAAAAGCCATGAGAAGAAAAGATTCAAAGTATGTTTGTGATGGGGAAATGAAGTGTGAGAGACAAAGCAGGAGGGGAAAGAAGTCCCTGACCAGCATACATTGCTTTAGAAGGAGCCAATTTAGAGACTCCCTGGCAGCAGGACCACTGCTCCCAGCAGATTGGAAAATGATTATGGACTGAGCAAAACACAGGGCCTGGGAAAGGGCATATTCTTCAGTAGGGTTTGGGACAGTTATTTCCCTCTGTCTATTCCTGTCTTGCATAAATACTTTAAACTGGCACCAGTCTGTAGCCAGTTGCAGCCGATGTTGCATATTTTTAATGTACCACATTTTGAAAATGTGACTCAGAACTGCCTCAATCTGAAATGTAAGTTTAATTTTAAAACTGGGAGGAATGGCTTCTAAGCCTTTGTGTAAAAGGAAATGTTGTAGCACACTGTTATTTTTAAACACGTTATGGCAAAGTAGTGAGAATCAAGTGCTGATTCTCATGTTGTACCTAGAAATAGGAAAGTCTGTATTGAAGAGTCAAATAAAACTGAAATTTAGAAGGTTAAACTAGGGGCAAAAAAGGGGGTTAATGCAGGTTAAAAATTAACATGATTTTAAAGGATGCAGAGCTGTTTAATCAGACCTGGGACTGTGTCTGCATGTCTCTTTCTGTCTGAAAACTCTTTTTATCTATTGTCCTACTTTAGGTGCAATAGTGTGAGAAAGGTATTCAAAGATTAATTTTTGTCAACAAAATACAGTGAAAGGATGGAGAAGATACTGCTGTTCCCCAGAGAGAACTTAGAGGTGATCACAATCTGGCATAGACACCAGAGAATCCATGCAGAGAGCCCTTGTGGCAGGGAAAGCCACCTTGGGAGGCTGCAGAGGTTCCACAAGTTCCATCTTTGTACTGGGCTAGGCTCTACTCTTTCAGCATTTTTGTGGAAATATTTTTAGTAGGATAGTCACACAGTGACGGGCTCAGCAAAGCCCTGTTTGTTGGAGAATGGACATGGCAGAGTGTAGCAATGGTGATGGGCACTGGCATTTCCATGCAAGCCCAAAGGTATTACAAACCCAAAGTACCATAAACACAGAGCTGAGACTGCTCAGTTGTCTGAGCAAGGAGCAGCATGGCATGGGGGAAGAATTGCATCTCTAGCAATGAATATGAAGTCAAGATCTGCAAATTCCCACCATGGGAATTGCTGTTTTAGAGTATGGAGTGGTTATTAAATTGCAAAGATTAAAGTCTACCTCTGTGTTTAAAAGTTGTGTAAATATGTCAAACCTGAAAAAGATGGTGCAAAAGAGCATGTGGCTTTTATAAGGCTGCATTTCACAGATGCAAAATGCACATTTTTGTAGGTTTTTCCTAGTATTACTTTCCCATTTCTAGATGGTGGAGTTGTTCATTGCTAAGGAGAGGTGCAGTTTAAATGTCCTGCATAAGCTGATTCTCAAGCATCACATTGCAGGGCTCAATTTCAGAGCACTGAATTCTTCTTGCCATGGGGATTGGCCATGGCTGCTTTCAGCTGAGGTGTGTGACAGCAGTGTGGAGTGCTGGGTGATGAGCCTGGTCTTGGTACTGAGTCTTACAGCTGGTCTAAGTCTCATCTTCGTGCTTACAGGGAAGAAACCTGCTCCGAAGTGTCCTGCAGACTGTGTGAGGGCAGGATGTGGCAGTGCTGGGACAATGCTGAACAAGACTGGACTTCAGGTATCCCACACTGTGGTGGCCAATATTGAAATGGCATAAGCCTGTTCTTTAGCAAATAAAGCTCACCTGTTCCTGGTGATGGCCAAAATAGGAATATTTTGCAATGGCAGGAAATCCTGCTGAAGCAATGGTACAGTGTAAAGGGCAGCTTTGCTGCTGCCACTTATCACTGTGGAAAAGCTGTTCTCTCTTTAGATTCTCAAACAGACCAAGTTACTACTTTATTGTCTATTTCCTACACTGTGGAAGGGATGTGATCACCATATTATTTTGTGGAGTAATATGTAATAGTGTTAAACATTTGGCTTTAGCAGAATTGTAAGATTTATGAAACACTGAAGTTTACAAGTGAAAGGAAAAATCTCAGGGAATTGCAGTAGGCAGTTTTTACATCTCTTTGAAACTGTAAGGTTCTAGAAGTTTTTGTTATGACCAATTGTCTCTTGACTTCCAGCTTTAAATGCCTTTTGCAGTCAAAGATAATTGTTTTCTCATGCAAATCAATGAGGACCATGCTTTCTTTGGTCCTCAAAGTGAAAGATCCAACAACTAGTGTTTATGAGAAATGATGCTATTAGAGTCAGCAAGGAATAGTTTCTGTAATGCCATGCTTGACTGTGGAAGAGAATAGTGCAACTGTGAGCAGTAAAATAAAAAATTGCTGCAAAAGAGTTCAACTTAGCAGTGCTGGAAATCTGGAGATTTTGAGTTTGCGAGACTCAAGTGATGGAATGTTTTGTGTGTGTCAAATAACACTTTTAGATCCAGACCTCTTAGAACACTGGTTTTATTGTGCTATTATATTTCCTTTGGAAGTAAAGGGGAAATAAAACCAAGCATGTGCAGACTACGTTGATCATAGACACTATCAGCTGATGTTTTTCAACTTGAGCTGCACTGTATTTTTGGTACTGTTCCTTTCTTATTCTTTTTATGTTCTTTTTGGATCCTGGCTTTGTTGAAACTGGTCAGACCTTAAGCCTTTGCACTTGTGAATGCAGTTCTTACTTTCTGACTTTTGCAGGGTGCAGCAAGCAAAAATATTTTTGTTCCACTCAGCACAAATACCAGACACAGCCTGGCTGTGCATAGGGAAGGGGAGCAGGATCTTATGTGCAAGGTGGGCTTGGTCCTTGAGAGCACTGCAGGCATATTCTTGCTCTGTAGTTACTGTGGGCTGGGCTGTCAGCCAAAATTCCTTGAACTGGAGGGAAAAAAAGTTTTGTATGATGCACTACAAGCAGTAAGTGAAACCTCTGTGGTCCTCCTGAAGAATGACAATTATAATGAGGGTGGTGAGGCATGAACATAGGCTCCCCCAAGATGTTGTGGATGCCTCATCATTGAAAGAGTTCAAGGCCAGCTTGGAGGGGGTTTGAGCAACCTTGTCTAGTGAAAGGTGTCCCTGCTCATGGCAGAGGAGTTGGAACTAGATGATTTTTTAAAAATTCCTTTCAATTCAAACCATTCTATAATCCTGTAAAGAGCATCTTGGGACCTGTCTTTCAAAGGAATGGTGGACATAGATGAGCAATGGCTAACCCCATCTGCTGCAGAGAGCAGTGGGAAGAGATATTAGGAGATCAGAGATCAACTTTTGGAATAGAGGGGAAAAGGCATCTGTGTCTTCTGAAATTGTTTTCACCTGCAAGTTTTCTGTCTGAACTCTGCAGGAAAAAGGACTTTGATTGTCCCTTTTCAATACCACAGTAGTTTACATCAGTCTTTCAGAGATGATACAGCCAAATGTGGAAGTGTCCTTTGTTAATCAAACATTCTTACTAAATGTTGGTATTGTCTTGCTTGATAAGTCTAGGGAACTATGATCTAATCAAACAGCAGATCAGAGAAGTGCTCTATTAGTACTAGCTGTTATCATCATCCAAATGAGAATATTCATCAGAGAGGCCTGAAGTCAGTATTTTCCCTAACGATTTGGATGATGGAACACTGATTCGTGATTAAATATATTTGATAAAGGAATATTTGTGCTGGAAGTGGGGTTCAGGATTTCTAGGCAATAAGTTTCTGGTTCAAAATAACAGAAAGAAATTGAAAAAAAAAATATTTGAAAACAGATTATGTAAACCAGAGAAGACAAATGTGAATTTCTTCCCTGTAACAAGGAATAATTGGTTGGTTGGTCACAAGGTAGGAAAGAAATCAATAGATTGCAGTTTTGCAGAAAAAGATCTTAAAATGTCAGTGACTGAGATGTTAAATACATTTTTTTTTCTCAGTAATACATTTATATTTATCAGTAATATATATTGTCAGTTACCCCACAATGTTAAACTGACAGAGGTGATAATACATGCAAAGGGATCCTATTCCCTCTAAAACCAACTGGAGAGGCTTGAGAGGAATAAGAAGAAAGACTCGGCCCTACACAGTGAAGATAAAGACATGGCTTGTGGAATTTAAGGAAAGTAAGGCTGAAAGAAACCAAATAAGTTATTTGCAAAGCAAAAGCAATGCTCTGTTCTCTGGTCCATGCTGGCCAAAATGGGCATTAAAATGGCCTTGCTGAAAGAAACAGAGGCTGGAATAGGCAAGTTGCAGTTTCTTTGTCCAAATCATGCAGGTGACATTTGTCAGGGGTGGTGTGTACTCAGCTGATTCTGCCTGGGAACTGTGTGGTGTCAATTCAAGGTCCTGCTTGGTGTTGTGCTTCTGATCATGCTGGGAGGTGGTGGGGGAGGAAGGAACCCTTAACCCGTGGTGCTCTAACTTCCTGGCCAGTGTTTGCTTCTGCCTTTCTTCAACCTCATGCTTCTAATTCCTGAACTCAGACTCTGCTCTGCCTGCTTGTTGACATAAACTATGCAGGCAGTCCTTTCAGGCAGGGGCTGTGTTTACCTGCCTGTTTATCTGGCATCAGTGGGGCTCCCGTGTTGATTGGCACTCCAGGCATCAACAGTAACCATTGTCAGAGCAGATTATTCAGAGCAGAGCAATCTGAAGTCATTTGGTTATGAAAAGCTCCCCAGAGCCTGACTGCTCGCTGTGACCCAGAAATGTTGGCACGAAAATCGATTACATGGTAGGATTTATGTGGCAAACTTGTGGCTCTTCCTTGTGCAGACAGCCCATGGTGTCATGGAGATGGCACCTATTGTGTGAAATGTATGTGCAGCCTTCCTAAAGGGAACAAACCCCAGCCATGGGAAAGATGGCTGAAAGAGCCATTTGTTTGGAAAGGGGGTGATGAAAAGACAGTCTTTGGAGTTTCCAAAGTGAGTTGATATGAACAATAGTTGCTGGGGAGGGAGTGAGATACAGGGGCCAGAGATGCAGGGTACGAAGCCAAGTGACTCCAGTTGGACACGGTCTCTGAAGGAATGCTGCTTGAGAGCTGATTACACAAAGCACTGAAGAATCCAGAGCTGTTTGACATGGGCCAAAAGCCCTTTTCTTTTTGCACTTCTCTGCCCTGCTGCTTTCTACCTCTGATGAACGTTCTGCCATATTCTGCTTGCTTTTTGGTTGGTGGGCAGAAACTGGGAAGAATTACTCCTGTCACCTGCCCTGTCTCAGAGAGCTTTGCTGCTGAAGATACAACATCTCTTGAATGGGGATTCAGGCCCTGGAAACTGCTGTTATATTCCCCACCAAAACTGTGGAAACTGCGAAGGTCCTTAGCTGTTTTACCCTGTGGATTTCTCAGAGCTGTAAAGGACAGTCACCAGGGCAGGCAGATTGTACGTGCACTATGAAAAAAAAAAAAAAAAAAAAAAAAGGAAGTCTACAGCACTTTTATGTTCATTTC
>JAOTQP010000001.1:98600762-98620360 GCA_026413545.1 Cichladusa arquata
AAGCTTCTTCTAGTTAAAGCTGTCCCTCTTTCAGTGTGGGCTTTACCCTTATGCAGCAACTTACTGAGTAAAATTAATTACTTTAAAATATATGTATTAAGATCACAGAGGGCATTTTAAAATCTGAATCTTCAAAGAGTCTTTGACCTGAGCAATCTCTCTTTCTTCTCCTTATATTCAATCCAGTGTTCATTCCATTTACCTCACTGCCTCGTTCAGATACTGAGACATACTATTCTTGTTTATCTTGGGCTGTAATTTCTGTATCTCTGCAGGGTTTTTTTTCCCCACCCAGCCAGGAAACAAAAGACAGGGTGTGCTTTTAAAGGCAGGAAAGTAGCTTTAAATATCCTGATAGAAGAGCTGTGAGATTTTTTTTTTTTTTTAAAGGTATCATTTTCTTGAAGACTTTCTAAATTTGTGCCTTTGTGAAACGTTTATTTTTGAGTCTCTTTCTGAGTCTAGAAGTGAAGCTTCTTCTAACAACATAAGCAGGACTTCCTTTTCTCCTCTCATCCCCCTGCCTTCCTGGGGCCTTTAAAAGAGCATTTTTCCTGTAGAATAAATAACTTCACCAAAATAGATATATAAACTCACTGTAGATCTCAGTCTGTTTATAGCTGAAACCCAACTGTTATTTTGCAGCTGGTCTCTGTAGTTTATGTTGAAGCTCACAGAAAGTTGTCAGCTTCTCTGAGATCTTTGTTTTACACATTAGTTCCTTTAAAATGAGAAAACAACCTTTGTCCTGACCTTTCTTAATGAGAAGTTCTACAAGCAATAGGTGCAGGAAGGCTCAATACTTTGTGAATACTTAAAATGTGTTCACCATGTACACTTTCCCAATTGGAAGTTGCTCCAGAGGCAGGAGCTGGTGTCAGGGCTGGATGCAGCTCTGGCAGCCATCGAGGCAAGGAGAGGAAGGGGATGAAGCAGAGGAAGGTGACCAATGTGACTGTGTGCTAAAATAACACAGACAAAAAAAGCTCCACATAATTGTCATTATTCCTGCTCTACTAAGCCGTGCTGCTTTGCTTTTTTGCATTTTTGAGGTGAGGAAGGAGAGACAGAGACAAGATTTACAAATTAATCTGTGCCTTTTGTGGGTGAATTCAGGACAGAGCTAGCATCTTCATTTTGTAACAGACTGTAGTTTCTAAGCTAGAGGTCATGGCCGTAAAAGGTTCATGATCCTGGAGGTGATGTTATGTGCCTAGAAGCATGAATAAGAAATGTATTTACAGAGCAAAAATTTTTGGAAGCAGCCCTCTCTTTTTGCCAGAGCTACTTTTAGGTTCCTGACCACAAGAAAGCAAAGTGTGGAGACAACTGGAAAATTATGTTGCTGTTCCAGTTCAGGTGATGTTGTCAGAATATACAAGACCTAACAAGATTAGAGTAGTTTTGCCCTTTAATTTGAACAGATGCAAGTTGAAATTACTAGCAGATCTACATCATCACTCTGGTTGTACCCTGAGTCATGGGATTGTTTCATTCTGCTATGCTCATTTTTGATGAACCACTTCGCTCCTTTTTTTTTTTTGTGAGGGTGGGTTAAACAAATGCTAATTCCACAGCGAAATATTTCTCCCCTGTTGCAACTTGAATGGGATATTACAGAGTGCAAGCTCAGAAACCACCACCCTTCATGCAATAGCTGTGCCAGAAATGGCTCACCAGGAAAGCAGATTGCTGAGGGGTGGGAAATGTGAATGAGAGGGACAAGGGGGGACTTTTCAAGGGGTACTTATATTTTGATGTTTCTTGCCTTGTGATATTAATCTAATTTTTTTTTGCACTGATTCAAGTTGGATGTCACATATTTCTTTAATCCAAGTTGTTAAAATTCCCAGCTCTTGCTCAAGCACACTGTCATTTCTGCTTTTCATTAAGGTTCTTTGACTATTTCATGCCATGGGAAAAGAGTTTATTCACATCACAGCTTTCCTGGTTGTGAGGAGCAGATGGGACTGTATCTACCTGACCAGGTACCAGGTCATGACTCTGGATTTTTACAGGAACCCACATGTTCAGGTGCCTACAAGGCCAAATGGGTAGGAGTGCAGAGGCTCAGCACCCACCTCAGCCCACTGAGGAGGAGCCCAGGGGCATTTGCAAAGTGTGAGTCATCTGTGCAGCTCCAGAGTGCAGCTGCTGCAGCATCCCAGGAAAGCACTGAGCTGAAGCTTGGAAATGAGGGAAGGGACAAAGTCAGTGGAGAAAGAAACTGTGAGTTAGCTGAAGGGTGCCGAGAGGATTTTAATGGAGCCTTCTAAGAGTTTCTTGCAAACTCTTCTACCCTGTGATGAAGAGGAGCATTTTCCCAGGATAGGGAACAAGATGCAGCTATGTGTATAGTCAGAGTGGTCTTGACTGTGGTTGCTAATGCAAATAGAGAATGGATTTTTTTTTTTTTCAAGGCACTATATTTAAACCAGAGTTTAAAGTATGAAGAGAAATACCATTCTTGCCCAGAGCTGATCTTCCCTTTGCATTTTACCCACATTTTAATCTGTTTTGCTTTCTCTCCTGGAAATTCAATTCTCCCCAGAGCAGGCTATGTAGTTATAAGAGTAAGACTGCAGTACTCCTGGAAAAATCTGCATACCTTTGTGCTTAGATTCCCCCACTTTTGCGTCTGAGCTGAGCCTCTGACAACCAAAAATATTTAAAGAAGAAAAACTAAACCCTAATGCATGTGAAAGGCATCTGCACAAAAACACAGCCGTCTTTCTTTTGTCTCAATTGAAATACATTTAAAAGCTTGTATAGGCTATAAAAGTAAACATGGCTACTCATTCCCTCTATGCTGTTGTGCACCAGTTTTGAAGGTCTTTGTTACTGGTTTTGTGTCCTTATTCTTTACCTAATAAAGATCCCTAAGTAAAATTTCTGTGTCTAAGCTCAGCAGCTACGTGGTCACATCTCTCTGTATCATTTTTCCTGTGAACTTTCCATTCCTTCTCCTTTACTTGGAGTAAGATCAAGCATTCTGCTAATGGCCAGAAGCCTGCAGCAGCAGGGCCATACCACAGCTCATCTGGGCCTGTGGATTCAATAGGTGAAATGCTATCAGTCTTCTGGAACAGCAGTGAGTATCTGTAAAGTCACTTTGCTACAACAGAAACTTAGTTTAAGAGCAGGAAAAGCATTGGTCTCCTTCATGACTTCTCAAGACCTCTTTTTGCCACGTAAAGTCAATTGGCTGTAAGCTGTGGACCCAGCTTGGCTTCAAAGTGTGCCTGGCTCTTCATTCACAAACTCAGTGCTCCAGAGGGCTGCCAAACTGGGGAGATTATTTTGTCTCATTTTCTGGCAAGCTGCGACTGCGTGTACCGCTTCATTTATATGCTAATTGAGGCCAAGCCTCCAAATAGGCTCCGTACAACATCAGTGTGACTTGGCTCTGGCTGTATGGTTATTCTGCCTTCAGCAGCCTCAGTGTGTGTGCTCTGAGCTGGACAGGCTTTACTATGTCTTCATCAATGAAGTCCTGGGTCCTGACCCCAGCTTTTGGAGGGTGACGACTAAACTTGGGGAGTCATCCACACTGAGGATCACCACATCCCTGGGAAGGTGAGCTCATGCCATTTCTTGACCCTACACTTTTCAGGTCTGAGGAGATGTTGATGTTTCTTAGGTCAGTAGAATAATAAGGGGTTGCAGAGGGCACAGCTAATTATGGGGACAAGGTGTTGACAAGCCAGCTCAGTTGAACAGCCGGTTTTGTTGCCTCCTCTTGAGCATGGCAAAAGATCACTCTCTCTCTCCCAGGCTGCCCATTTTAGAAGCAGAGTAAGCTCTGTCAGCCATTCCTTGAGTATTGTTACAGAAAGAGCAGATACAAATATATGCATTCAAGGCTACTTTAAAAATATATACATTAAGGGTTCCATTTGACTGTTTAGGATATTATGAATTCCAAAAGTCAGGCATGGACTATTCAGTAAGTGGACATATGGCTCATGCTGAATATTATAGGATGTTTCACTGAGGAACTCTGAGCTTAGGGTGGGAAATGTACATACCTTTTCATAGAGGAATATAAGTACCTCATGCTTTAAGGCAGAGATGTGACACATACTTTGCCATTAACCCTGGAGATCAGGGGCTCACATTATGCTCTGAAATTTCTATGTGATATAATTTCCACACTTTTAAAAACTTTCTTTTAAAAACATATCAAGGTGTGCTTTTTAGAATCTCATTGAAAGAGAACTAAGTGCTTGAACATTAGAAAATTCCCAGCTCTCAGTTACCTGTGATTCCTCTGTGGGTCTACTCTACAGCACATGCCATTTTGGACAACAGCAGGATGAGACATGGAGTTGCAACATGTCTAACTTTTAAAAACTGAGAGCTTGGGATGCATTTCCAAGTCCTGGTCCGTGTCCAAAATGGGGCTACCAGACACAGCCTACTGGAGAGAGCAAACAGCCAAGGAAAGCATGTTGACAAGAACAAAAATATGCCAAAAATTCCTGTGCTCTCCCAAGTCGATTGCATGCTCACAGCTTTGAAATAAGGGATTATATGAAATCAAGATTCATGGCTTGGGCTCAGGTACTTGCATTGTCACTTTATATATTGGGGGATTTGCTGTTCTCTTTGGAGTTGTGTCAGTGCTCATCTCTCATCCAGGAAGCAGGAGAATCAGTTCAGCATGAGCTTCTTCCCCTTCCTGAGGCAGCTCAAACTTACACCCCCTGTGCAGGACAATTGGCTTTTCCAGGTAAAGTATTGACACAGAGAGGCTCTTCACCTGTGGTGTGAAGTCATGATTTCACCAGAAAAGGAGGACTCATCAAGCCACAGAGCAAAAGGCTAGAGGCAGCATGACTGCTCTGCCCAGTGATGAGGCAATTTCCTGGGATGGAGCAGTTATGGGATCAGGTACTTCCCAGAAGTATCAAAGTGGTTTTGCAATCTGCTTGTCATTCATCAGGTAAAACTTCCAAGGGATTTCCAAAGCCTGCCCCAAGCACTCACTTTCCTTTGTTCCTATGAACAGCTTGTGCCTGTTCACAACAGTGTGTTGCCTCTGGGTTATGACTTGTTGGTTGACAAAAATAGGTGCCAGGTGAGGCTCCTGCCAGGGCAAGACTGCCAGGCTGAAGAATTCCAAGGAGGTGGCTCATTTATCTCCATGACACTGTGCTCCTTTGTGTGCTCCTGGAGCAGGTCTTGGCAGGCGGCGCTGAAGCGAGTCTCTGTTTAAAGTGGAAAAGCTCCAAAGCTGATAAATTTCCTCTGTGTGATGGGTCAGAGAAAGGACATCCCTGCTCCAGGCCAGGCTGGTGTCATTAGGTAAACGAGGCTTGTTCCTCAGCCTTGGAAGTGGCCCAGCACAGAGCTGAGCATTGGGAAGCTGTGCAGAAGGGGGTGATTGCAGAGGGCAGGGCGAGGGTGGAGGATCTGCAGGGAGGAGAGCTTGCTGCTGCACCCAGAGCACTGCCCTGTGCTTTGGGAGCTCTGCAAGGGGCAGCAGGCTTTGCTCCATCAGGTCTCAGCTTCTGCCCAGGAAGCAAAGGCAGCAAAGAAGGCTGGACAAGCTGGGGAGAGCCAAGTTGGCACCATTTGGCTTCTAGGAGCCTCATATCTGAAGAACCATCCAAAAGTCTGAAAACACCCTATGATCAGTGGAATCTTAAAGGTTTCCCTACCCAAATCCCATTGCTACCAGTACTTCAGTTCTGTTACTGCTGGAGGACAATGCTTGCTCCTCAGCAGCGTTGGAAGTTTGGCATTTGTTTATTCAATGCTGGACTGAAAAGAGAACTGTTTGAAATGTTCTTTTGTTTTAACATATATATTTTTCTTGTTAACTCAGTCGCACTAATGTTTGCTTTTGGATGCTCACGGGATGTTTCAATTCATGAATGTTTGTTTTGTGGTATCAGGCACTGACCTGATACAGGATCCCACTTAAAAGTTCTGCCTAAGCTGGACCAGAGGTTTTTACTCCAGGCCCACTCAGGTGAACAAAGCAGGAATGTGAATGTAGGTGTCCCAATGTCAAGAGCTTTCCAGAGAATGAAGCCAGCTTCTACTCATTGCCATAAATGCCAGTTTTGACTGAAAAGTAAAAATTTCTTTTTTCTGGCTATGCTGTATCTTACCACATTAAGGCTAGCTGACAATACAGGTTAATTTTGAAATGTGTGGAGTTGTGTTTCACAACGTTAATCCACAGTTAAGGCAAAATCCAGATCTTTCAGGAAAGAGAACAGCCTGTCAGCAGAAAACAGATTTAGCTGGGGATAGGAAAATGATTTATAGAGCAAGAGGTGGAGTGGGACAGGCCATTTTCCTGTAGTACTCAGAGTCTGGCTTTGTTAAAAAAAAGGGAGCCACTGCATTTAAATACAGGGTTTCATCACTGTAGGAATGCAGAGGAAGGTGGTCTGCAGCTCTAGAAGTTCTCTGGGAAGAGATCTGTGTGTCTGTGCAAACTTTCTGTCCGTGGTTAGTGCCCTGCTGAGCAGTTCTGAGGGACATAAAGACAGTGGCTTGCCTGGGTACTAAAAATGCACATCTTGTGATGCTGGCAGTTGCTGAAGGTAGTGGGTGTAACAACCACCCTTCATTTAAACCAACTGCGGAGTGCAATTAGGCTTTAGGGAACAGATAGCTGAAACAATAGGAGCCACCACCCCAAAAATGAGGGTATGTACAAAGCTGTTGAAGAATGTGTTGTGTAGGTGGAGGGTTTGACAACAGGCTGAATTAACATGCAGGTCGCTGAATACTGCTCATGTGGAAGAGAAACCAGACAGACATCAGGCCAGCATGCAGAGAAGGCATAAAGAAAGTCACAGCCAAATAAATACTTTCTGACTGAGTAAAAGCTGAGTTTTCAGAAGTCAGGCACCTGCAGCTTCAAGCAAGCAAGGTGTTACCTGCTCTGAAGTTCTCACTGAGATGTGAGAACTTGTGTTTAAGGAACTGCTCCGAAATCAGAAGGCTTTGTATCAGAAAAATACAGTACCAGATTCCAACATTTGTCCAACTGCAAGAGATAAATTATGCAGAAGCATTGACCATTTAGAATGTGGCAATGCTCTGATGGATCTCCTCTTTATTGCAGTGACAAAGAAACAGGTATTTTGACTTTTAACTGTAGCTAAGCAAGTGAACCTTTTATTTGGAATGCAACTTCAGATTCCAGTCTGGAAAATATAAATTAGCATCAATAAGAAGGAAAAGGCCAGGTCAGAACAAAACATAAATCAGACCCACCTGCCCTAAGTCTATTCTACTGGAGCTTTCCACACAACAATATTTACTTCCTACAGAGTTGAATTTGGCAAAGTCAGAGTTGCACTTGGAGGTTTGAGTTTTCTTTCTTTATTTTACGTGATCATGAGCATGATCACAGTTCAGTTTTACTCTTTGATTACTGGTCTCTCCTTTAAATGAGCTTTCCTTGGTTATTCACCTACCTCACTGCCTAGAAGGTTTTTTGCACAATGTTTGTTTTGTTAACTAAAGCTACCATGTGGATGGGTTGTATGCTGTGACAGAAAGGTTGTCCCTTATGTCTTCACTTGAAAAAAAAAAAGGCTTTTAACTGTTTATTTATAAGCCTGACCTTAAGAGATTTCTAACATTATGAGTTTGTGACACAAAGTTCAAGGCTCTCTGAACTGTGCCTTTCACAGATAGCTCCTGTGGTTTGAAAGTCTGCAGGCTCCACACAATTTCCCCTGCAACCAAGTCTGACTTTAATCAAAGTACTGTCTGCATCAGCCTTTCATTAGTCCCATGACTGATCACTAAGTGTAGATTTAGATTCTTCTTACACTGACATTGGAGAAAATGAAAAGCAAGTGGGTTCAAGGTAAGACTGAAGCAAGGCTGTAGATAATTCTGCTGCATTCTTCTGAACCCCAGATAGCTGTCTGGTGATGCACTGGCAGGAGCACTGGCTCTTCTGAGCTTTCCAGAATGTATTACCCACAGTTCAACTACTAGACAGTCTCTCATGTGTATTAAAGAAGTTTTTAGTCAATTTTCAAAGTGATAATACAACAAAGGCAATTATTTATCTCTCTTAAAACAGTGAGCAGTGTGAGGTATCACACACCACATGGAATAAGCCACCGTGGTCATCCAATCCAATGCCTCACAAACACAGGTTACATCCAGAAGATCTACAAATCATCCATCCTGCAAACACCACAAGCCACAAAACCCTCCCCAGAGCTCTGTAACAGCTTGAAGTTGTACAGCACAACCATTCAAGACACAGAATGTTGTTTGCCACAGAGGCCATTGCAATCATGGCAATCCAGCAGCTCTTATCACATACCACAAGAGGATAGCAAAGAAATCTAAGGCATTTTCAACATCCTAAGCACCAAACACCCTGAAGACCACTAAATGGAAATGCACTAAGCAATATATCCTGCCCCATTCCTTAGCCCTACTTTTGCTCTCTGTTGGTATGACACACACTCAGTACCCTCTGAGCATGCATGTACACAATCCCCAGGGAGCTTCTAAAAACTACTTTTCTGCCTTCACAATTGTGGTGTGCCTCTCCAGAGCCACAGAAGAGAGGTGGCAGCTCTCTTCCCAAGCACTTCCAAAGCCTGTCAGCAAGTCACCCAAGGCTCAGCAGCCTTGGACATGATCCAGCCCAGAGGCTAAAGGTTTTTTGGTCTCTCTGATCACTGGAAAAAAACAAAAGCTCTGATCTGTTTGAGGGGAAGAAAGTTTTGGGTTTCAACCATCTGAGCAGACACATCTTCTGGAACTTTTGCTGCTCAAAGGCAGAGCTTTTTTCCTTCTCTTGTCCTGCTGGTGACTTTCATTTCTATGAATAATTAGGTGTGAATTGCCAGGAATATTTCTTCTCTTATGCAAAACCACCTTCGGTAATTTCAGAAACAGCTGTGTGTGTTTAATATCGCCATATCTGGATGTTTCTACCAGAGTCACTGTGCCCTGCTCTCTGTATATGTGCAGAAGAAATACAGAGTATTCTCACTTGCTTTTCTCCCCCTTTCAGAGCAAAACATCAAATTAAGTAACCAAAATATATGTGCTATGCAGGACTCTATGGAAAGTACATACGTTTTCAAAATTATGTTTGCTTTGTATTTTGAGATTTAATCCAGTTTAGGTCTTCACTTACCCAAAACAGTTGCATCCACCTTAATTTAAAAAATGAAAATAGCAGCTCTGCTAGTGACCAGAAAATTGATTCTATAATGCTAGTTCTAAATGAAATGGTTCAGGAAAAAAAACTGAGAGCAGTACTCTTCTGGTAGCAGGTAGATGGGAGCTTTGCTTCACATGGAGGATAGGCTTGAACTATTGGCATCCAAACAGATCAGCAATGTGACATTTGTTTCTCACAGGAAAATCCTTTCCCTAGGGTACAGACAGGAAATCCAAAATGAGAGGAGGTAAATACCAAAGGACCACTGAGGAAAGGGGAGGAGAAAGAACAAAAAGCACAGTGTTCACTTGTTGTGTCCACTAAAGAAAGGCTCAGGAAAGAAAACTGCATGAGAAATAAGTGCTTATTTTGATATTAAATGAAGTGCTGTGATTTCAGGATGAACCACTTCCGTGCTGCAAAGCTGTAGCTCACATCACTGTGCAGCCCAGTGAAGTCTTTATTTACTGTGTTCTTTGTTTCCTTAAAAATCATTGAATTCCTTTGGGGAAAAAAAAATAAATCAAAATTCACCTTACTCAACTAAAGCATGAGATAAACCCTTAAGTTTGCTCACAGCATTTGTTTTTCTGAGTGCTTCCTACTGCGAACCAGCAACTTTTGAGAAGCTCTTGACCCTTTCATGTCAGAAATTTTGGTGCAGACTCAGTGACCCAGTAGTGAGGATTAGAGCAGCACATGTGTATTTACCCTGGGGACCTTTTGCTGACTGTGCTGTGTCTAGGCTCACACAGCCTCTCAAGCTGCTTCCCTCTGAGTGCAGGATGCTCTGTTCCAGATGTGACGAGGGCTGGGAGGGGCAGGAGCTGGACCACTGAGCCCTGCTCCTTGAACCCAGTGATGGGAGCTTTGTTTTGGAGTGATGCTGTCACATCAGCCTCCCCCAGAGCTCAGCACACAAACACCAGGCAGCAACGGGAGCCAGGCTCTGAACCCAAGGAGCAGAGCAAGGATAATCCACCTTGGGAGGAAGGGCAATGCAAGGATTTCTGTGTGGTGCTGCTGGGATGCTCCGTGACAGGGATCTTGTGAAAGGGGCTCTGAAAAGGACATTCTTCACACTGGAATTGCTGACTTGAGGTTTTTGTCAGCTGGATCTTTGGGCTTCGTGCCAGCCCAGAAAAAGCTAACAAAGGCCATTTCTGCTGTTGCATACGATCAGGGGAGAAGGAAAGGAGGAAGAAAATAAATGAGGGACTGTAGTACTTTTAAAAGAGAAACATTTTTTGCAGGGAACTGAAAATGGAAAGTTAGGACAGCTTTGAAACTGAAGCTACAATACTACTGTGGTAAAAACTTAGAAAAGAAAAGATTAAGACTTAGATGGAATTGTTTGAACTGGATTTGTTAACCAATGGCATATTTATTTTAAAGTGTTATTTTCACTTACTCAACATTTTTTCTCTCAGTTTCCTATGTTCTTTGGAGGGTTCATACTGTCTTAGCATTTATCAGGATTGCATGATTTCTGTGCCTTCCAATAAAGAAATAGGATACTCATATGTCCCTGTTTTTCAAACTTCCATTTCAGTTTCTTAGCCATTTAAAAGCTGTCCAACTGAGATCAAGGATTTTATGGTGCTCATAGCCCCTGGTCATGGCATATTTAACAAAAGTTGAGCTCTCAGATAACGTTTCCCAAACAAATTCCAGTACAGCTACATTTTGACGTTCTCTTCCTGAGCTTTGACCAAATAGAAGTGGCACCATTTAATTGCCAACTTCTACAAAAAGTAGAGAGGTGAAAACAACTTTTTTAATAGGGATGTATAACTAACTGTTCCTGTCCTTTCTCTGTATAAACTGTTATCAAGACTTTGAAGTTCTGCCAGCTTGTTTCCATTACAAGGAAAACCTGATACCAGCTGGAATTTTTGGAGTACAGAGAGAGAGCGAGCAATGGCAATAGTCCTGTTGACTTAAAAACTATGCATAATGTCCTGGGATTTAGGAACACAGCATAAAGAAACTGGAAACAATTTTCTTTTTAGAGGTCTCTGCCTTTTCAACACTTTTCAAGCAGCTTCAGCTGCTAAAACTTCTTTCTCATGTGATATCCACAGGAACTTTTCTCATTCTCTCATTTTCCAGGCTTTCATTCCTCGTCTCTCCTGCCCATCAGTACTTCAGACTATCAAACGTTCCAGCCCTGTGCTTATCTGCCCCTCGAGAAGCCTCAGTGCTCACACAGCATAGCTTCTACTTCATGTTTTGGGTGTTAGCTTCTGGGATTTCTCAGGCATCGCTGCTCCTGAGAGTCCTTTACTTTGCTTAATGCAAGCCTGGGACCGATGAAAAGGGTGATTAACACTTGAGCCTAACAGCTGGCTGCAGCTAGGGACATAAAAACCAGCTGCCATGTTCTGCTGATTGCATGCATCAGCGGGCAGGTGAAGCTTTATAATCGATATAATCTGTGGGAAAGGTCCTTCCTTGTATACACACATGAGCTACAGCCCTGCTTCATCTGCAAAATAGCTTTCAGTTCCAGCATGTGTACTGTATTAAGCTTTCTTTGCATCAATGTAAAAAAAAAAAATCTTCTGCAATATGTCATGATTTGAGCCATATGGTGTGTAAGAAACAGGTGGAGCAAAGGCTGAGCAACAAGCACTGAAAGAAGAAAACAGCCACTATTTTAAATAGTCAAGATAAAGGATTACATTTGTGGACATCACCATCCAAGCAATTATTTACAGAATAGTCAAGCCTCAGAGATGTGCTGCTAACAGTTCTGTGCTGTGTGTTGTCTATGGCCAGGAATTGCTACAGCTTGGTTTTGTCTTACTTACATTTTGAGTGTTCACAATCTACTGGTTTTGTTATGATTTTTTCACCTCCATCAAGGAGATTAATTTAAATGTCTCCATTGTGTGATTCTCAAACCCACTAATGCCCTTTTCAAAGTGGTGGCTGGAGCACTTCCCAAGTAAATATTTGTTGAAGTGCTTATTAGCAAGACAATTTCCTTGGATATTTTTTCTTTCCATGAACATTCTTGTTAGAAATGTTAACAGAAATGAGAGACAATTTGCAAAATTTGTTGATATTTCTAGAGTAGTGGAAAAGGATGGTTTAATCAGGGTATTTAAAAATGCAAGCCTCATTTTTATTTTGCCTTTTGCTTGACGTCTGTTTTATTTTTATAAAGAAAAAACCCTGTGCAGTTCTATGTTCCTATGGCAAGTAAAAGCCAAAGCAGTCATCCAGCTGTTAAAATTAGTGTTAGATCTGAATTTTCTATGGATTTCCCACTGCATGGCAGGAAATCAGCTTTCATTGCTGCTTCCCCCTCCTCCCCATCCAGCCTCCTATTAGATTAATACCAGAAGCATGAAGTAACGTTTAACAGAAAGTTGTTGCTTTTAGCTCTGGGAAAACTTGGCAGCCTCTCCAGAAATGAAGGGGGAGGGGGAACCTGAAGCCTCCGTTAACTAAAGAGGAGATTGGAGGCATAAAGAAACATTTTTCTCCTGTTAAAATTCTGAAGTTTAAAAAAATACACTAATCACAAACTGTTTCTAAGTCTATTGAGGATCTGCTGCCCTTCCTCCTCTCTCTTTCTGCATTAATCTCCTGGCTCCTATAGGCTACTTGTGTGTCCTCGTTTCATATTGCTTAGTAATTCATGTCCTGTTAGCAAAGTGTATCACTGAAATAATGCATTTCTCTTTTTGTTTAGGTTTCTAGTTTACAGGATGGTCTGAGGAGCTTGCAACCAAAAATAAGGTTGTTGCTCACCAACACTGAGATGCCTCTCCTTGAGTGCTTTAAGGTTTCAGTAGCACAAAGAAGGAGGGAAAAAAAGGAACATGTAAACAAAGGCATTATGACAAAGAAGCCAGACTACCCCCAGCTTCCTATCTCAGATTTTACAGGGGTCTTTAAACTACAGTACAAAATCAGAATTTATTAAAACAACGTGTCAAGGATTGTCATATGTTAATTTCCTGTGATACTGTGGGATCAACAAGCATATTTTATTGCTTCCTGTGGGCCCAATCCTACATCAGTCAGTGGGAATTTCATGGGAAATGTGTGGTGTCGTGGCCACAGGGGTGCAACCCAGAGCAAAGAGCATCTGTGGGGCTCTGTGGAAAAGGGTGCCCAAGCCACAGGAGCAGCACAGCAGGACAGGGACAGGAGCTCTGTGAGGAGCAATGCAGACAAGGACATGTGCATAACACAGCAGACTTTACACAGCTCAGCTCCTGTAAAACAGCATTTCCAAACCACTCATATCCCCCAAATATCTGTGTTGATTTGCTTTCCAGTTTAGCTTTTACCATTAGCTGGGGTGCTGCCCTGTACAGCTTCTGGCTGAAGAACAGAATTCCCACTGATCACAGTCTGGGCAGATGGAGAGAAGCAGAGCTCTGAATCTGAAGCACCCAAATGCTTTACTTTCTTTACAATAAGCTCAGGAGCCAAAAGCTCTTCCAGCAGTTTGCAGCCTGCACAAAGGGCAAGGTGATCCAGAGCCCTCCCACAGCTCCATCCCCTGCCCAGCCTGCCAGAACCCAGCCCTGTTCCTGGCCTGTAAGGAGGGATGGTGGCACATCCCACACAGGCACAGGGAACAGTGCTACCTCTAGGATGGCTGGGCACGGTCCCCATCACTCCCCAGGGTAACCCAGACATAAGGAGGGAAGGGAAGAACAGAATACAGATTAATCTGGCACAGGGCATGTGTATCCCAGCCTCAGGAGACAGATGTGTACAGCACCCATCCATTAAAAACTTGTGGGGAAATGCTGGACCATCTTCCCCTTGCATATTCTGTTGGGAATGAACATATTGTATTCTGTGACATTCTCCACTATCCTGTTATACTTCTAGGATTTTGTTAAAGGGGGTGCAAGTGCAGTGGAAAAGCTAGGTGCTGGGTTTGACTTCAGCTAGGTTGTTGTTTGACTTCTATTTCAGTTTTTTTACTTCTTTTTTTACTTTTTTGACTTCTATTTATTTCAGTGATTTTACCTTGGGTAGTAGTGCATCTTCAGGACATCTGTCTTTGGGTTTAGTATATTTTGTCTGAGCACTTAAGGCAATCTTAACTAAGGGCTGCATAGGGAGAGAATTGTTATAATTTACATTTTTCAGATGCTTTTAATCCTGCCTCGGTTAGGAGAAAAAAAATCCCAGAAATCTGAGGTTAAAATATATCTCTGCATCTTATTCTACCGTTATTACTATGAAAAAGTAGTAGCAATATTGTGTCATCCCTTGTGTTGCTAATGGGACATAATTCCACATTTGGGGGCCATCTGCTGAAAAGAAAACCTCTACAACCCTTCTGAATGCACATATAAAAACTTGTCAGCAAAAACAGCTTCATGAATAAGTTGTAAGAATATATTTTATCTAAACTTCATTAGGCAAAGCTTTTTTCTTTACAAAAGCCCAAATGACTCTGAACAGAATGAAACAAGTTTTGCACACCATCATTCTTTTTGGTACTAATGCATTGTTTTACCTCTTTTGACTCCATAATAATTAATTTAATTTCATTTATAGGGAAAGAATACTTTTTTGCAGGAGATAGAAAACAAATGAGAATTTATTTCAACACAGAGAGATCCATCTTTACACATTTTATTTCAACAGAGAGAGATCCATCTTTACACTGTGAAATTAAAGTAGTAACTTTGGTTCTTCTGTTCCATACCATGCCCCACTGAGATTTCTTGTGTGACCTTGGGCAAATATCTTAAATTGCTTTAGATTTCTTCTCACTTCACACTCACAAAGGAAGTACTGTCTTACTGATATGACCCACAGTATTGTTATATATGCATCCAGATTTGATAAATAGAGACCAAAGGAGAATAGAAAATTTCCCTGGCTTGGCATCAGAAGGAAATCATAGGGTCCCAAACTTTGGTGCATGTAAGGACTTATGAATCAGCTAATTGCTTGCTGGGGAAAAGATAAGACTAGAAGGGGCAAGTATGGAATGAAAGTACCCATGTATCCAACCACTGAGTACAAAACAAGTAGGTGTCCTAATCTGTGACTATAATTGTAAACCAGTGTAGCTGCAGAATTTGCACCATCTCTTGTGCCAGCTGCTTTCCTTTTGGCACCTAGGAGGAGCACGGACCAAGGTTTTGCTAGTGCCTGTAGTTTTCAACATGTTTTCTCACAGATCATATATCAAAAATGTACTTGTGTCCAGGAAAAAAACCACTTTACTGCCGCTGTAGAGAGCTTAGCAGCAGTAGCAGAGCTGGCTGATGAAGCCCTAAGCCACCCCCACTGACCAGTGCACACGCTGATTCTAGGAAAGGGAAGCAATTAATCAGCTGTGAAGACAGAGAGCCATACACAAGCTAATAGGGGAGTGCTCTTGTGATCTGAAGTAATGTCCATCCTGTGGTAGCAAAAATTCCTTTGATTACTAAAATACCCTATTTAATGAAGAAATAGCGTGCTCTTCTGTTGCATTAAATAGTCCAGTTGCTTAATAAAAATGGTTACCTCTCCAACAAATCTTGTCTTGTTTACATCTTTAGGCCATTATGGATACCACACTGCTGCTACTTAAATGAGTCATTTTGAGTTGTGCAATTATAGACAGAGGGATTTTTTAAAGGTAACTACTTATTATTAACAGAAAATTAATTTCAAGATTAAAATTAGTGTCCCTTTAATTGTAGTTCTGCAACACAGTTATACTGTGGGCTGGGCAGTCAGCATAAAGGAAGAGGAAACCTCCCAAATGCACTGTAAATCTAGACAAAAACTCACAGAAGTGCAATAAAACCCACCTACCAGACCTGTCCCTTAAGCTCTGAATCCAGCTGCAAAAGCAGCCAGTGCCTGACAACTCAGAAAAATGCAAAATATAATCGCTGTTTTTGCCTTGCAATTACAACCTAGTTAATTGTGTACAACTGTGCAAAGGAAGAGAACAAGGAAATTCCTTTCTTGACCCTTCCAGCAATTGACTTGTGCCCTGAAGCATGAGATTTGATTACTCATGTAACTTATTTTCCCCAAGCAGTTTCTTCTTGATAGCTCTTGTGTGACAGTTCAAGAAAGTTTCAGGACGAGTCACAAGAACACTGCACTGGTTGAACCCCAGCTTCTTTTATTACTGATACACATTCCTGCTGTGTGCTGCATTATATTTTTAGATTTTTAACTAGGATGACCAGTGTAACTACAGGGTGTGTTTTTTTTTAATGAGATGAAGGCAGTTGCCTTTTGATTTTGCAGAGATTCCCAACGAGCCTTAAAAATCAAGATTCTTTAATAACCTAGAATCCAGCCTGCTATGCTGCCTCAAAATGTCTTTGAGGAAGTTTCAGCAGAGGAATCACTGCTTGCTTTGAAGTTTCACCCAAAGTTCTGGTTTTCAAGCTATAAACAAGCAGTTCAAAATGCTCTGGTTACATGCTGGAAAGCACTGAATTCTTACAACTTCATTTGTTGTGACAGGTTTGTTTAAAAACGGTGCAACTTAATAATCCACTGGTGTGTTGGTGGTGCTGGTTCAAGAAACAGAGGTTCAGTCTCAAGCACAACTGCCCAGATCTATTTGTTTCTCTTCTCATCAATCACTCTAATGCAAAGTTCTTTTTGGACCTTTTCCAGAAGAGGTAGAGGTGTTGGGAAGGAAGAGGTTTCACCTGGGTCATTTTCTCGATCTGGTTTTCATAAATAATTGCATCATCCCACCAAAGAATGTAACAAATCATAGACTGTGGATCCAAACGAGCAGTTAAGGCATAAAATGGAAGACACCAGACCAGTTTTGCCACCAAAGAAAAGGCTGGTTGTAACAGCACCCAGTCATCAATAGGAAGCTTTATCTCATCCAATTTTGTCAGGCTGGGAATGCCTCTCCTCCTGCAGGTAACATAAAGCCCAAACAGCTGTGGGTCTGGCTCATTTGACAGAAATGCAGTCATGTCCACACCTGATGTGGATAAAATCTGTGAAGGTAAGGGACCAGGTAACACAGAAGTTGTGACTGCAGGTGCCTGCTCAGAGACTATTTCAGTTCTGAAGTGATCTCTCCTATCTCACAGAAACATGGCATTGAAGTATGGTAACAAAATGGCATTTTATTACCATTTTCAATGCTCCTGATTAAAGCATGCTTTTTTGTAAACATTCCAACATTTGATTTCTACTTATATGAATTGCCATGGAAACCAAACTTTTATCGGGCATGCTTGCATGCTGAAGGGTGGAGAATTTTAAAAGCCTCTGTGCTATGCAGTACAGTTGAAGTGCAATTGCCATGAAAACTGTTAATTCTGCCTAGATGGACTGTTGAAGCCATCTATGACTTGTAGCTCTCATACAAATTTCCATATACTTTTTCCTGACATTTTTTAAATAGTACCATTGATTCTTTTGCTCCAACAAGAGTTTTCAGCTCTTTAGTTTACAGAGGTTCAGTTGTTTTCTAATTTTTAAGTATTTCCTACTCATAAAATGTAAGGTGGGGTTTTGTTGTTTTATATTGTCAGACTCTTGCCTGTTAAGCATTACAACTCACCAAGTTATTTTAGAGCCTCAGCTATGGCTGGTTTTGAGTACTTATTATTATTTTAGAAATAAGTTCTATTCTGTATTTTTATTTCTCTTGCTGAAAAGAAACACTGATGACACTGATTAGACAAAGTTTTCCCAGCATACAGGTATCAAGGGAAACATATGGTCTGCCTTACCCAGCTTTGCTGCCTCCTCACCTACTGGGTAGGAACTAAATGAAGGAACATTTCAGCTGACATATCACAAGTCCTTCAGAGCAACAGTTTGACCACAAGAGCGAAGTTGCAGCTTTCCATACTCCTAGCCTTCAAGTTCCCTAGGGAGAATTTTGCAGACTATTACTTACAATTTTTCCCACTTAAAAGGAAAAGAAAGATCATGTGAGATGAAGGGAAGGCTGGCTGCTTTTGGTTCTGGCTGTGGCAGGATTAAAAGTAATTTTCAGTTCTACCAACTGTCCTTAACTCTGCATTTATTACAGGCATATGCCTTTATTTTTAAAGTGTGTGTACTCCTTGCTTGCTCAGTGAACTAAACAGAAGGGCCAGGTTCAATGCTAGTGGAAAATGAAACACTGAGATGTTTGTGGAGAAGAGACCATCTAGATTCTGGCCTTTTAGAGTAATTAGTCTCAAAGCTTGTCTTTTTATAGTAAACTAGAATAGACCCCAGGACAGTCAAGGGTGCTTTAAAAAATATTCTCTAGTATTGTGGGTGTCACCGTACAGATTCCAGGTATTAATGAGTTATTGCCAAGTTTATATGGCAGTAAAGTTTCGGTTGTAGCCAAGTAAAATATCCCCTGGAATAAGTAAGGCAGGAAGTGGATCTCAGCAAGCTCCGTCTCCCCGTGGCACACGGGAACAGCCAGAGTCGCGATTTACCTGGCCGGGTGCTGCCGAACTCAGACCATCCCGCAGGACCCCCGCACAGCAGGTAAGGGCTGCTATTCCCCAGTTTCCTCGCGGGGAAACAAATGGGGGAAAGTAGAGTGGCGAGGCCACACAGCGCGAAACAAGATCGCTGTGCAGGATACCCTGGCTCGCTGCCCTGAGTCCTGCAGGCTGGCTCGCATCTCCCACCGCCGGGATTTCCTCACCCAGGCGCTCGGGAAGCGAAGCTTGCTTATGCTGGGCTGCCAGCACCCAGCGATCCTGGGCGAGGGACGACCCTCTCCCCGGAGGCTTTGTCCCATTTTCCCCCTTGTAGCAGCCCCAGCTCCGCTTCGCTGTCCCTGTCACCGAGCGGGACCTCTGCAGGGTCCGGGCTGGCATCTCCAGCCGCTCGCCAAAGACGGGGCGGGCGGGACGCGCTGCTCTGGCAAACACGCTTTGCCGAGCTGGTGCAGGTTTGTAGGATTGCTTTGGTGTGAAAAACCTCGCCAGCCCGTTCCGTGCTTTGGGAACTGCAAGATGCTGGTGGTGGCAGCTGCATCCTTCGGTGATGCATGGGGTCTTCTGGGAGCCCTGTGTGTGCACACACACGAGGTTATCTATGTATTACACACATACTTTCATGGGTGTGTTTTTCTCAGATGAGAGAAAATCTTCAATTTTAGGACACCTCAGGCAGAGGCAATAGCCGGGTGTGGCCCCGGGCTGGGTGAGTGGCAGGGACACCCCGGCTCCACTCCTCTGAAACGCGGGGTTCCCCGGGGATGAGGAGGAGGAAGATGAGGTGTAAGGCGGGCGCAGGTAAAGCGCACCCCAGCCCCAGGCACGGAAAACGGGGCCCGCGCCCTGCCAGCGCCGCCCTGTTTGCTCAGCTAATCTCGCGGGCAGGAAATTGCCTGGCGACTCATATTTATGGATCGTGAAGATCCCCACGGCGGCCCCTCCGGGGATATCCCCGTGCCCCTTCCCCGTTCTCGCCCGCCCACCCCTTAGCCCGTCTCTCCCCCCCC
>JAOTQP010000001.1:98620661-98646486 GCA_026413545.1 Cichladusa arquata
GATGCGCGGGGAGCGGCGGCGGCGGCGGCGGCGGTGAGTGCGGGGCCGGCGCCGTCCCGCGGGGTGCGGGGAGCGGGGAGCCCTCCCGGGCCGCGGGGATGGGAAGAGGGTCGCTCTGGGGCACGCACAGCCGCAGCTGCTCGCAGCTGTCTCTGGTTTTTGGGCTACTTTTAAGGGAGTTTGTGCCGCCTCCGCCACCCCCGTGCGCTCCCCCGCCGCCGGTCCCTTCGCACGTCTGGCGGGTGGGGCGGTGGGGTCCCCCCGTGCCGCCCGGCTCGGCAGGGACCCCGCAGCTGGAGGAGACGGGACTCCCTCCCTGTCTTATCCCCTTCATCGCCAGACGCTTCTCCACCCTTTGTCCGGGTGTTCCCCCCGCTTCTGCCGCGTCCCCGCGGGCGAACAAAGCTTCTGCCCCGGGGGCGCCGGGGACATCCGTCCGGGGAAGCAGGGGAGGAACGGCGGGGGCTCGGCTTTGCTTGGTTCGATTTTCCATCGTAAATAATCTACCTGGTGGAGGGGAAGACTGGGGCAAGGCGCTTTGTCCGCGATCCTTTGTTCGGCTGGTGGCTTCGGAAGGCTCCTGCGGCTGTGCGAGGGCTGCCGTGCCCGCGGGGATGGATGGGCTCCCGGCGGGGATGGGTTCCCGGCGGGGATGGATGATGGGTTGCCGGCGAGGATGGGTTCCCGGCGGGGATGGATCATGGGTTGCCGGCGAGGATGGGTTCCCGGCGCTAAGCCGCCGATGGATGGATGGATGCCGTCTCGGCATCGCTGGAGTTTAGCAACAGGAGCCCGGCGTCGCGGATCGGCTTGCGGACGGAAATCGGGGCTCTGGGCTCCATCTCTCATGACAGATTCAGAGCTCCTGTCCCCCCTCGTGTAGCCCTGTCAGCAGCCGGGTGGGATCCGGCAGTGCCCGCAGCCCCGGTGGTGAGTCCAGCCTGGCGATCAGAGCTTTTCTCGGGAAGATACCTGCTCCCCAGAGGCAGGAATGGGCTGGAAGCTGCGGTCCGCACTCCCTCTCCTCCTGCCCCAAAGCTGCCTGAGGAATTTACCCATGTGCAGAAGTGTAAATAGACTGTCTGCGCTTACATAAAGACTCGAGAGATGGGCTTTCTGCTCCTGCCTCTGAGTGCTTGCTTGATCTCACACGCATGGCTTTTGTCACCAGTTCCTTTTCCCCCAAATGCTCATCTTGTCAACCTGTCACCTTGTCACTGTGCCTTGACTCTGCACGTGCCCGAATCCTCCGTGTCTGCATCTTCAGGGCATCTGGGTGAACATGTTGCCAGTCAGAACATGGTGAATATTTCATTTTTGTGCCACACCTTCCCTCTCTTTCAGAGGAAGAGGGACACAAGAACAGCCTTTTTGGCAAATTTTCATGTTTAGCGAACTTTTTCGTTTTTGGATTCTCTATATTCTTGTGGATAATGTCCTGAAAAATAATTTATTAACATGGGAAAGGATCAGAGATGGGAGGAAGGAAGGCATGATAGAATGGAATTGCAAAGGGTGAGGATGGGCTCGCTTTCCCACAGCAGAAGGAAGCAGTGTAGGAAAGAAAGGAGATTAAGTGATCAGAAGATGGGAGAGTACCTACCTTTGCTGTCATGGGCAAGGGCTAGTCTGAACTAAGAGGGTTACAGAAAAGACATACCTTTAGGGCTGTCAAGTAGTAACATCCTACCATTTCTATATAGTTCATTTTACACAGTTCCTTCTCTACACCAGCAGTTTGTTCTGCTTCCATTTTGACAAATGCTAAATCGACTCATTAGTGGGTCTCTTTTTAGTGAGGAAATTGAAATCTTTGCCATCAGCCAGGGCAGGAAGAGTGGTCACTTTTTTCCATGTCACTTACTGTCTATGCTTATCAGATACAATTATCAACCATATCCTTGGAAATAGTCAAAGGCATCAGTTGACTATTGCTGAGAAGGAACAAAGCCCCTCATGAAAAATTTAAAGTATTTTGGGTTAAGATAGGAGGTGGAGTTTGGGTGACCTAAAGGTCGCAGATCCATCTTGAGGCTGGAGTTGGATCAGAAGTACTGAAGATGTTTTAATGGGAAGATCTTTTTTGTCTCTTCCACTGGAAAGATCCAGAGAAAAGCTGAAATAATCCAAGTAGGTGTGGGCAAGTGTTGGTGGTTGTTAATGAAGAGACTAATGCTCTGTTCAGTGCACATGGAGTGTATTATTTCCATTTTAATTTGTTAAAATGAATGGTTAATTCTGGTGTGGAGTAATGCCAGCAAGGCAAACAGTGTTTCCCAGTGAATTAAACAAGCAGCTATAAAACCATGTTCTGGGTGTTTTGAGCAGGTGCTGTTCATTTAGGATTTGTTTTAGACTGGTGGAGCACATCCTAGATGCCACAGAAATCCAAGGGGAGTTTTTCTCTGTAGAAAGAAGGCCCTCCAGAGACAACAGTGTAGATGAACTGGGTAAACACGACCAAGTTTGGATTTTTTTCTTACTCAGGTCTTGTGCAGGTGGAGTCAGCTGTCACTGCCAGGGTGGGCTTTGCCAAGCACCTGTGATGAGAAGCATTCAGTCTGGGGGCATGCTTGCTGCCCTGAGAGTGCTGGGAAAGAAGGAGTGTTAAAGAGCTAGAGGGGACATTTGGAAATACGGGGCAAGCATGCCGGGAAGGAGAGAAATTGAGGAGAAATGGACGAGTGAAACAGAAGAGACAGAAGCTGTCAGAGTAAGTGGGCACTGGAGAGAACTGATTAACGGAAGAAAGTGACAGGCACAAAGTGGCAGTGAAAGAAATCAGCACAGAGGAAAGCAGATCATGGGCAAAGGTTGCCTGAGAGTGGGAAAATGCAATGGACAGAAGAAAATTACTAAGGACATCCAAGGGGGAAAAAAAAAAGAAAAGAGTGGATGAAGCTGTTTTGATTAATTCTTCTATCTGCTTAGATTTTCTGGGCTTTACCTACCTGTTCTTATTGAATTTGTCAGGGGTGCCTTAGAGGCAAGTTTGTCACGTCAAGTAGGATGGGAACAGAGAAACTTCTCTTTAAGGTCTTTATGCTCTTGTACAGACAGAATTTCTGTTCCTGTATGATATGAATTTGGATACCTAATTGTAATGCACTCAATCCCCTTCCTGAAATTTTAGATGAAGAAAATATGTATTTATTTGGCTTCAGGAATGAGAACTATGTTGATCTAGAGTATTTAAGTGTATTTATTTGTACCAGCTATGTTGTTTGGTTTGGGTTTTCTTAGTCTGCACAGTAAGCAGTCACAGCCCACCAGCAGAGCTTTCTATTTGCCATCTCTGTGTGAAACTTTAAAGTTGCAGTTTGCAAATCTTTGGAGCGTACTCAACTTTTCAATAGGAAAGGAGTTAATGAAATAGCTTCAGAATGATACCAGGGAGCTGTCATGAGATGATAGAGTCATTGGGTCAGATAACTGACTCTGCAGCTTAACTACCAGAAAGGCACCAAAATAGAAAAGATGAGTATGACTGGAGTTTGGCTTGTCCTCTGTCCACCCTGTTTTTCTGCATGATGAAAGGAGTTCATTGTTTTAACAGAAATCTCTTCTAGTATGTTTCTACCTGTCTGTGGCTTTTGTTCCAGCAGAAAAGAATTAACTCTCCTTCTTCCTTCAACTCCTCTCAGTGAACTACACCAGATGAAACAGTGGTTAGTGTGACTGTAAGGTGAGGAGGAGGCAGTGATGTCTGCTAAAGAAATGCTGATTGAGTGGGTGGTCTAGTATCTTGTCTTACCAAATGCATAGGAATTAGTTTAGATTCATTGAAATCAGCGCTTTAACCGTTTTCATTTCCGATAAGAGTAGCTGTTATGGCACAAAAGTTATAAAGCTTCAGCATTTCCCCCAGCATTTTTATTTGTGTCTCGTATGTCAATGGCTTGACCCTCAGTTTGTAGCCACCCAGCTGCAGTATTTACATGGTAATGAATGTTTTCATTTTCGATGCGCATTTAAAATTGTCAGCTGTCGTGACCCGATTAAAATGATTGTGTCCATCTATTGGAAACAGCAATTGATGTGACAATGCCTGCAACATCAGTCCTTATCAAATAGGAGAGAATCATGTTTTAACAGTAAGACAGAGTAATTAAAACAGTAAGACAGAGTAATTAAAAATGTCATATTTAAGTGCAATTTTTGGGGTAGTTAGGTGGGTTTTTACAAACAGTAAAATATATGTGGTTTACGAGGGGAATAATATTAGAGTTTTTCCTGTTGCACTGTTCTATTTCTCCTCCTTCTCCAGTATCCAACGTGATAATTTCTCAGAGGAAGGGGTAAGCCATAAGAGCGACTTCCTCTGCCACTCCCTTTTCCACATCGGAAGCCTGCAGGATTGCAAGGGAGTGACTTAGTCAAATATGATTCACAGATATTTGACTTTTAATTTATTTACTGTTGCTGAAGGTGCCAAGCTATGAGTTTTAAGAACTAAAACACTCTTTGCCTGTAACCAGACCTCATGCTCACTTATGTGCAAGGACCTATGTGTTGCAGGATTTACATCTTGAGGGGATAGGGACTGAGCAGATTTCAGGGCTATGCTGGCAAGAAATTAGGTGTAGTTTGGGGTCTAGTGTATTATGGTGTGGAGGAGGAGGAGGAGGAAATGAAGAAGGATGTTTAAGGCAGCCTTACTGGGTTGTCCAGTTTTTGGCAGAGGTGAATTTTTTGTCCCCTAAGGATGTGTCCATTCATGGGTACAGAATCTCCACCAAATTATGCAGGTGCCTTTCTGTGAATATATCGTTTTAGTATGACAGTGGGCTTGGGGAAAGGTGGATTTCCACCTAAGTGTTTTGGAGGCAAACAGTGGATTCCAGTGAGTTTTACATTGCCATCAGATTGAGCCTATCAAGGCTTTTGTTTGTAAATAAGCAGAGTAAGTCAGGAATAAAACCATTGATTTAATCAGGAGTAAGCACATTGTCCTCAGATTATGCAGGAAAAAGGTAGATCATTTTGGTGATGGAACAGTCTGTTTATGCACGTAGGCGTGCTATACTGTGGGAAAATGAAATCTCCAGACACTGAAGCCATCAGCACTCATTCACCAAATTTTGTTCAGAGTGTGAAAATTCAAGAGGCTTTCTTGTTTCCAAGACAGTGTGTGTTTTATTGAAATAGTTGAAACAGACCCTAATCATTTGAAGATCTTGCTGCAGAACAAATGAAACTCTAATGATGTGCAGACAGTGCCAGTGATGGGCTTTTGTCCTCACCCTCCATCAGATGGAGTTTCATCTGTTTTCCAAGACTGATGATACACTGCTGTAGGAGTTTCTGAAAAGAAATGTCAGAGATAGTAGAGGTGCCAGGAGCTGTAGGGAGCCACTGTTAATGTTCAACGAGAAACTGAAAATGAAAAAACAATGAAGAGCAGAAAAGCCTTAAAAGATAGATGGCCAAGTCTGAGAGTTTTGTTTAAAGCTGTTTATTTTCAGTCAGAGAAGCGCCTTGGCGATGCCTGAGGCACTGCAACCCTCTTGATTGGTAACATAAGGGCAAAGTGGGTGCCAGAGCAGGCTCTGCTAAAGGGAGGTGGGTGTCAGCCCAGGCAGAAGTGAAGAAGAGGTGAGAAGTTTATGTGCTGGGAAAACTTTGCCCTAAATCTATGGATGAAATGCTGGGAAGTGCTGTGTGCACAGGTCATGTACTTGTGGCTTGGTTGAGCTGCAGCTTTTGGCTCCTACACTAAAGTGTCCTGGTTTTGGCTGGGGTACAGTTCATTTCTCCCTGGTAGCTGTTAGAGCATTGTGTTTTGGGTTTAGTATGAGAATGATGTTGATAACACACTGATGTTTTCAGTTGTTGCTATGCAGTGTTCCTGTTGAGTCAAGGACTGTTCACCTTCTTTTGCCACACCAATGGGGGTTTGGGGGGCATAGGAAGTTTGGAGGGGTCACAGCTGGGACAGCTGACCCCAGGGATATCCCACATCCTATGG
Organism: Cichladusa arquata; assembly: GCA_026413545.1. Lineage (NCBI taxonomy): Eukaryota > Metazoa > Chordata > Aves > Passeriformes > Muscicapidae > Cichladusa > Cichladusa arquata. Next base: position 98,626,630 of record JAOTQP010000001.1, read on the forward strand.
CATCATAGCCAGCATATAAAGCTGGGGGAAGAAGGAAAAAGAACATTCAGAACATTCAGAGTGATGGAACCTTGCTTTCCTAGGAGTTTAATTCCTTATTTTGCTTTGCTTTGTACATGACTTTTGCTTTATCTATCGAAATATCATTAATTTAATACATGTTTTTCCTCTTTTATGATTTCCCTCCCCCATCCTGGGTGGGAGTTAGCAGGCAACTGGAGGGCCTGAGTTGCCAGCTGGGGTTAAACCACTGCACAAGGGAAAGGAGTTCTTGCTGTAAAGCCACCCAGTGTTATAATATCTTAAAACTGGAATCCTTTGTTTGACTCTCTGCTTGAGTTGTGAATCACTGTTTCTCCTGGTCGTTAGTGAAACAAAACTTAATTTGGCCTGGGCACTGTAGAGATGAAACATGATTGGTAATGCTGTATACATTCACTTCAGATGACTTTATAAATCCCAGATGAAATCATTTTGCTTCGTTCCAGACAAGGCAGAGCGTGGCGTGTGCTCTGTAACACGAGTCAGCCTTGCTGGAGGCCCTGCACAACCTCATCTGAAAGAATATGATTTCAAGAGAGCAGATAGACTGTGGATTTTGAGCTGTTTGTTACTTTAGCTCATTAATTCATTGATTGTTTCTTGGCTTTGCTCACAGTGGAAAGTTTTTTTACAAGTTCTTTTCCCCTTCAAATCCAATTATTACTAAGTGATGACTTCTCTGATCTCTCATCCTCTAGGAAGGGAAATGTGTAATGAGTTCTCAAACCTGAAATGAAACCATATAAATATTTAACCTTAAAAAAGGTTATTAGCTAACCCAGGTATTCACCAAATTGAAAAAAAGATTGAATTTCTAATTGCATAGAAACCCTTCCCTTTCAGCTGTGCTCTCCTTAATGTTTGCCACATTGATTAAGTGGTAGCTGTCACCTCACGAGATAGGAAGGATGGGGGTTTTGGTGATCTTAACCATAAATCAGTAATATTAGAGACATGGGAAATGCAATGAATCTTCCTGTCTTTTTAACCAACCCTTTGTTCTGTCTTCTCATTCCAAGTTGTCCATGTTTTGTTTTTCTCTTCAATGACACGGTGACATCTTTGTTGCAGACAACTGTGAAATGTCGAGTGTCACTAGTTCTCTGTGTCAAGTTGAACATGGCCTGAAAAGTTAAAATTTTGGTTCTTTCCTGGGGACCTCTGGGCATAAAGTGCAGTATTTTTAGTAGAGATGACACAAGCAATATGCCAGGATGTCAACATAGTGGCAGTATTAACTGGATTTGTGGCCTGACCCTTCAGTGTTTGGTCTGCAGACAAGTGGGAGAGCTGCTGTCACCTCTTGCTGGGGTCAGCTGCAGCTGTGCCAGGGCTCCAGGGGCAGTCCCCAGCCCCAAATTCAGCAAAGCTGGGTGCCTGGGATGCTGTGGACAACCTGAGGCAAGCTGGAAGGAGCTAGGGAAGGGGTGTGTCCATGGGTTGGAAGACAAACGAGGTAAAAAGGATGGTAAATGTTTTGTGTCTATAAAAGAACCTTTTGAGGATGAAAACTGGGTTGAAAACCTCTCTGCTGCCCAGGTTCTTTCCTGTCAGCTGCTCTGGAGAATTTCAGTCCTGTTCTCTGGCTCCTTGGAGAGTAGTGGCATTTTTGGGGAACAGTGGATTATGTGATCTTGGAGGAAGCTGCATCTTGCTGCGAGGAGCAGAATGTGCACGCTGGGGTAAAAACTTCCCTTAGGACTGAGAAATGACCATTGCAAAGTGGGGCCAGCACAGGGGGATTCTTGGGGGAACAGAGTGTCCCCCAGGACTTGCCTCTTGGGAGAGCAGCTTGTGGGGAGCAGGAGAGGCAGAAGCCAGAGGTCAGAGAGAAGGAGCCTCTCTCTGCAAGGATCAGCAGCCAGCTCCCTTCTCCCAGGGCTCTCCTTCCAGGAGAATAACATGAAAAAGCGTGGCATGGAAAATCTGTGCTCCACAGACCTGCAACCTTGGGGCTGTGATGCCTGCAGTTAATTAAATAGGTGGCTTGTCTCTAGACAGCCCCAGACATCTGTCTCCATTCTTCACTTGTTTTGCTGACACGTTTCTATTTGCTTGTCCAGACCTAAGCCCAGAGGACCTACAGATGGTCGCCATTAATTTTGTCACTTAATGCAATTTAAAAATTTTTTTTCTCAACCTTTTAAAAAACAGATGTGTATAATAAATAAATAAATCTTTTAATAGAGCAACTCACTAGAGGTCTTTTGTTTGGATTTAGATTTAGTTTTAGTTTTTAGTGGCTGGGATTCAATTTTGGCATTTCTTTTAAACCAAGTCTCTCTTGTAGCCATATCAATTTTTAATTTGTTCTTAAATAAACTTTCAAGATTCCCTTTGCATTCCTAGTCTGGCTTCTTTGGAAACTGAGAAATCACTGCATGCCAAAACATTTTCTTTGTTTTGGATCACATACCTGGTTTTGCATAGGTTTATTCATGATTGCAGGATGCTGGTGTTGCATGGGCTGAACTTGGGCTATGGGATTTCCAAATAAAGTCTTCAGCAGCAAAGCTAGTGACTCTTCAGCAGCCTTGTTAGTGATTTCTTAAGGAAGCCACAGCTTTACAGACAAAACTCAGGAGCTGTGACTAGTAACTGTCTGTACAGAGTCAGGATCATAGATGATGACTTGTTATCAAAAGTAATATGTACTTCTAAACAGATAAACCAGCTGCAGACAGGTTTGGTGTTTTTTGTTTTTTTCACAGTCTCCATATTAAATATGGAATGTTCTTTCCAAATATCTTTTAATATATTTCTCTTCGAGTTGTCTCTGGAAATTTTGCCATAAGAAAAGCCAATTGTATTCTATATTATGCACTTGAAAAATGTTCCCAGGATACTCTTCTTAACACAGTGCTGTTTTTTTCTTCTTTTTTTACTTTATTTGCAGGTCAAAATTTATCTGGCTCACTCAGATTAGTGTCATTTTAACCATCCTGTAGAAGAGAAATATGATGCCAAACAGAAGTAACCTCTCCTCCTTCCAGAATGTTGGATCAGGTAATCAATTAAAATGAAGTTTGTTTGTAATGCACTGAGATCTTAGAATTTTTAGTTGACTTTGGCCCTTTAATTCTCCTGACACATGGATAAGATCAGTGCTCTGTTCTTATTCCATGTCTAACTCCATTTACCAGGCAGAACAAGGCCACAGCTGGATATGCTGCAGACAGCCAGCCCTCCCCCATCACTTTAATGCCTGTCTGGAATAGATATCAGTGACCCCCAGCTAAACAACTCGAGAAAGGAAGAAAAGGAATGAGGGAAGGAAAATAAAATAAAAATTAAAAAAGGAAGAATTTCCTTCTGTAGCTCCAGGCAGCAAATACTTTGCTCAACAGAAGACCCTTGTGCTGAGCATGAAAGCTGGGTCTGACCTGGATGCAGGATGGGTTCAGGGCACATCACAAGCTGAAGCTCCCATCCTCAGTCTCTATAGCTGCATGCAGTTTCTACTCAGACATTGCCCTAAAAATAAACAAAACAAAGGAGATCTGGTTGGTGGGAAGCAGCTATGGTTTATTTAACTGGAGGTGCTGCCCTCCAGTTGGGATTTAATTTGTATGATTGTGGTGCTGGAAGCAGAAACACAGAAGAACTGGGATAGTAGAGGAAAGCTGAACTGGAGTGTCTGCGTGAAGGTATCGTGACCTTTTCGTACTGTACTTGCTTGGATTTCAAGTACAATGAACCCTTCACTGCTGTGGTGAACAGGCATGAAAGTTTCCATGAGCTAACTTGTTTTTTGGCAAAAGCACCCAGTCTTTGAAGGATTAAATGTGCCCTACTGCTGTTGCAAGGGAGTAATGAACAATTATTAATGTCCCATTAATATGTCTGCCAAGCTATTTATAGAGGAGCCAGTGAAATTTATGCAAAAATGTTTGAACTTAGCTGTGTTAGGTAAGGTTTGGACAGTACAATTTTCATATGAAATTAAATTTCAGCTTTAAGAGAGATTTGGAAGAGGGGAGGAGAAAGGGAGACTGAGATGGAAATTAGGGTCAGTTCCACAATGAAAGGTTAAGTATGAAAGGCATATGCATTGTGCTTTACGTCTGGGCTCTGAAATAACTTCTACATCTTATTCTTCTTCCTTAAAACACCACTAATATGATGAATGCTTGATTTACCCAGATGATGTTTTCTTGTCCTGACAAGAGTTCTTTTGAATCTGGGTCACATTTATCCTTTTGTTCATTTGAACTTCATCATTGCTGTTATCAAAATTTATGAAAATAGCTAAAAAATGTCAAGTAAAATATCACAATATAAGAAGCTGCAGTTTCACTGCTCAAAGTGGTGATGGTGTGATGGAGAATTCCGTGAACTCACTGGTTCAAAGGCAACTTAGATAGTTGCATCATTATAATAAGTGTGTTAACATTGTAAGTATAATATAAATCCCATAATTACTTGTATTTTAATTTATAAAAAATATTAAATTCTGTGTAGTGGTAGACTCGAGGTTTAGTTTTGAAGGTGCAAGAAAATGCTTTTGGCCACTACCAGAGCTTGTAATTAACAACTGCTTAACCCAGTCCACTATGGTCAAGAAGGTGTTGTATTTTACTTTGATTTTTTGTGTTTGTGTTCCCCTAATGCTGGCTCCTTTTATCTTCTATCAATTCCATTAGTAGTGATGGTTACCTTTGTTCTCAAACTGATGGTTTTTTTCCTTAATAACTGAGGAGAGCCTGTTGTTGCACTCCTGGGTTGCAGCAGGGGATTGCTGATGCCCTGGACAGTGGGGAATTCCATGGTATTGTGCTGTATCAGCAAGGGAGGTCCCAAAAACCAGGACCCCTGTGAAGAATGCACTGCCACCTTCCACAAGATCTGAACCTAGTGATTCTCAATGAAACCAGGTCATATGAGCACTGGTGGTGGACAGGAATCCCAAATTCTGTCTCTTGGTTCATATTATTGCCTGGAGCAGTATTTGGACTAAAGTATTGCCTCTGAGGATGTTAAGGGCACTTTACACATTAGATTTTCACACCAAGTAACAGGCTGAAATTCAATTTCTCATGAGGATGCTGAAGTCACAGGTGAAATGTGACTGAGCCAAGAGTAAATCCCAGATTTGACCCCTGTATTCAGAAACAGCACTGCTGGCACTGCAGAAACTGACACTCAGGAGTGCTTCATTAGTTCAGAGTGTAGGCTAGCACATCCCAGGAGCTGCTGTGAATGTCAGTGGTGTCATTTCTACATCAGCTGAGGTCCAAGTGTAAGCCTGCTGGGGGTCCTGTTTATGTTCTGCAATAACTGGCACTGTCAGAAGCTGAATTCCTTTCTTAGCTTTTGGCAAAGTGGAGCTCAGAACTGTGTGCTAGAGCTTGATACCTTGTGGAACAGTGACATCCACCACGGCAAAGGCTTTTTTGGTCTGTGCTCTCCTCCTGAGTATAAATTAGATTTCTGAAAAAGCATTAGGATCTGTAACCTTCCCCCCAGCAGTATTTTCGATAGTCATGTGGTTTTGTTTTGAATGAAGTCATGCAATCTAGCATTCTGCTTCCTTTAGGTTATCTTTTAACCAAAGTGCTCTTTGCAGATGTACTTACAGCCTTGCATTTTTGGAGCAATGAGCTGAAACACCTTGAAAAATGTGCCTTTTGTACTTGACCACTAAGTTTTGCAGAACTGTCCACAAAGTAAGCAGAAAGGTGACAAACTCCTGCTGGGCTTTAAACTGAGCTCCCTAGTGTGTCAGGGCTCGGATGCACTAGCTGCAGATTAAAGGAGGAGGTGGTCCAGAGCAGTAGCCTGTGTCTTTGGAGACCTGAGTTGGATTCTTTACTCTGCTGTCTGCACTACATATTCTCCCTGTGCCTCAGTTCCTCAGCTAAACATCAGGACAATAGTTCTTCCTTACTTCGTGGATGTCTCAAAAGGCTCAGGGTATAAAGGCAATGGATAGGATAGCAAGGAAAGAATCTAGCCTCTCTCCAGTTGTGTTACTGATTTTGGTATGGTTTCATGCTTCTACCCCTTCTTTTTCAGTCTCTCATCTTCTGCAGAAACAGATGGGAAAATTGCACATCTCCTCCTTTGCTTAGTGATCTAAGACACACTTACTACAAGCACAGTAATTATTGCAGAAAGTGTTCACGTTATTTTACAGGCATGCAAGAGGCTACTTACTTGCTAATTTTGTTTTTTCTTGTTTTGTCTTCTTTACAGATTCCAGTAAGATTATGGCAGACTATAGCCACTCACAAAAACAGATGGAATTACAAAATGCTAGTTTGGGAAAGGCTTCTGTGGCGAATTCCCTTGAAAATGGTCTCCAGGATATTATGGAAAACCTCAACACGAAGAAATATTCATCAACTCTTAAATTTAAAACAAATGGGGACTACGCTGGCTCTTATTTAACCCTTTCACAGCCTATGCCAATTAAACCTAATCTTCCCACCAGTGTTAAAAATACATACTCTATTAACAAAATTCAAGGAGGCAAGCAGTTCCCCTGTGAAAGCCCATATCTTCCAGATAAAAGCATCTCTGTAAAGCATTTGGGTTCCCTATCAGGTATGACTCCATCCCTCAGTGGGTATAGTTCAGGAAGGACAGATTTTGACATTCATGCCAGCAGAGAAAACGAAAAATCCCTTGGACCCATGGATAAATTTCACTACTCAAAGTACAGTCAGAGAAATAAATCTTATGACAACATCTACTTCCCAGGAATGCTGGAGTCAAAGAAGATCTCAGGCTCTCTTCTGACTATGTGGAATGGAAGCTCGGGGAATGAGCTGGTGCTTTCACCTGGTAGCAGTTCTGGGGCAGCCAGCATGCCTTCCAGCCCAAAGCAAGGCAGGAGGATGAATGCTGAAAACAGTCTGGCCCTGCACATAAAGCCAGTGAAGTACAAGGATGGGATGATGGAAACTCTGTCTTCACGGCCTAGGAAATACTCTGGTGGATCTCTAAGTCATATGGGAATGTACAGTCGTTCCCTGCCCAGACTTTATAAATCAACAGAAAACCAGCTGGTGCCATTAAGTTTGCCCCCCAGAAGCTCTCTGGGTAACAGTAAAAGGAAAAAACTTGGAGAAAAAGATCTACCTCAGAATGCTTTCGATGCTGATAATTACCTGAATTTTTCTTCTTGCAGCTCAGGGGTTTCACCACATGCCAACTCTGTCTCTGGGAGTAATCCCTATGTCAGTTCAGCTCTTAGTGTTCCTCCAAGCCCTCGTGTTGCTAAAAAAATGCTTTTAGCACCTTCTTCCCCATATCTCCCTGATGATTTTGATAGACTTGGACTCTCAGGAACAAGTCCCAGTAGTTCTTTCTCCCCAGTGGATTTTGACAGGTCGTTCTCTGTCCGAAGAAACCTTTCCACCAGTTCCGTGGAACTCGATGACCCAGATCTGGAAAGTTACAGACAGACGCCAAATTCTCTGCAAACATCCATGAGAGAGCGGAAGAACAGCATTAGCTCCATTTCAGGAAGGGAGGATCTCATGGACTACCACAGGAGGCAGAGGGAAGAGCGACTTCGGGAGCAGGAGATGGAACGGCTGGTAATTTGTTCTCGGAGTGTGATATTTGTAAATATCTGTGATGTTCAGCATTTGCAAAACACCCATCCCAGGTCTAGCCATCAGGAAGGTACAGCAAAGAATAAGATGCTCTGTTTTGAAATTCAAATGCAGCCTGCTCCAGATACCTTGTTTATTATCACAGTCCATTCAGCCACACTGAAAAAATGTTGGAACTCATGTAAATTGTGTTCAGTTACCCTGTGGGCTCTGTTAAAATGTCTGCATACATAAAACCCACCAATTACACTGCAGGGATCCTGCAGGACTTTTTGGTTTAGGTGATGGCACTGTTTTATGATAAGTGGGCAAAGAGAAAGATATTCTGCTTTAAACTGCTCAGCCTTGTGTGCTGCAGAGTCGGGTATACATTGGTGTGGGCTGAAGTTTTTTCTGCTTAGTTTTCATTTTTTCTTTCTGTTCGTTAAAATAGAGGCCTCCTTGCTTCTGCCCCTCCCAGGGTGGAGAGTAGCAGAGGGGGACAGTTTCATTCTTTGTCTCAGTCAGTGTAAAGCAGTGCATACTGCCTCAGCTTGGGATTATCTAGGTAGTAAAATGTAATTTATGTATTACCGAAACAACTTGTGGGTAGGAAAAGTAAAAAGATCTTCAGAACCCACAGAGATGTTTGAAAGAGTTTTGTATTGCAACTGTCTCTGGAAGAACACATAACAGTTCTTCCAAAGGGTTTTCAGAGTAGCTTTGGGACTCTCTGACCTTTTAACATGCACTCATATTTTATCATCCACATAGAAACAGAGGTGATTAGATGGGCCAGTTGGCATTCCTGAGTCTTAAATTTGAGACATTAACTTTATATATGTGTGCCTTAATTCACAACTTATGAATTTGACTAAAATGGCAATAGGATACTGTTAAACTTGTCTAGCTTGCATGCAGACAGCAAGCCTGCAGGAAAATTCACTTTCTGGGCAGGCTGGGGGTGAAGAGCCATGGGGAGGATGGATGCAGGGGTAGTGGGAATGTGGGAGAAGGGGATGCTTGTCAAGGACCACTGGCAATGACCTGGTGCCTGTGCAGGGCCACAGTTCCCACCTTGAACTGAACGAGTGAGCAGGTTCAGGATAAAGAATTGTAACCCAATGGGATGTCTGCCCCTTCCCCATCTCTGTGTCCTTGATGCAGCTTGGTGAGGAGCCTGTTACACAGCCTGGAGTCTGCCTTTCCCCCACTCCACTGATCACTGTAGTTTATAAGACACACATTGCTGTTTGCAAGATGTGAAAAAGTCTTTGCCTGCTCAAAGGCTGTAGTGTCCAGGCTCAGGTGTGAGCCTGAGTGTCAGGGCAGGTCCACCCCTGCCCTGCTTTGCCCCCAAAACCTCTGCTGGCTCCCCTTGAACCTGCAGCTGCTCGGGAGCAGGGACTGGGCTCCCCAGGGCAGGAAGGACCTGAGTGAAATGGCTGGGTGGTTTAGGATAAAGGTTTTGGCAAACATCAGAAGAAATGTTGTTTCTCCCTCTCCTTGCTGCCTTTGTCCTGCCATTCCTCTGCTCCTTTCAGTAATCTTCTCCCTGATCCTGGTGTGTTGTGTGTGCAGTGATTGCTTCTTTGCTTCTTATCAGAAGGCTTTGCAGGCACTCATGCTGTAAAACCTGAGATAATCAGTCATAAAAGCAACGTATTTGTATTTCAAAGAGAACAGCCTTTCTTTCTTTTTCTGTTTTAATTATTATTTGTAGTGAGGTATGAAAGATACTGGGTTCTTTTAGCTGATAATCATCCTGGTTTTATATTTGGATGAAATGGCTACATTCCCATCCCTCAATATTTCCTCTTGCTCAACAATACTTCCTTCAAGTCCCAATTCTTCAAAAAGAGAATTTGCTTACTGTTTTTCCAAAGCTTTTGAAAACAAGATGATGTTTTGTGTGTTGCATATAATTTGAATGTGAAGGATTTTCCTCCTGCTTGAGTTCATCTTGTACTCAAGATACTGCTCCATACCTGCTCCATTCTCCATTTGCTAGAGCACTTCTTCTGGTAGAAGAGTGAAATATTAGGACACTTCCAATGGTTTGAGAGTCTGAAAAATGCCATAAGCAGGTTTCCAGATCTCTGAGAAGTAGAAAGATATATATTAAAAATATCCACACATCAGTTCTTTGTGTATTAGGGCCTGTCCTGTTCTGGTCTTACTTTATTTTGTCCTGTGTGGATCCCTGTCCAAAGAATAGTCAAGGATCTGTTCAAACAGGGTCTTGATACATCCAGCCAGAGCTTCCAAAGAACAATTTTGTGTGCTGATATGGGCATAGGATGCATGTCTGCTCAGGTCTGTCTTTTTTATGGGGCTGGGGAAGGTGTGAATAAAAAACCCCAACTAAAGAAGCACTCATGGATATCAAAACTATGTGCTCTGAGCTTTCAGTACTGTGTAAAAGCACAGGCTGAGTAGCTGGCAGGTAAATGGCAAGGGAAATGTAGTCTCTGTGCACAAGAGTCAGGATTTTCCATACTGCTACTTTCTGTAGCACAGTAGGGAGGAGAACAGTGTAGGAATACTCAAATAAGTCCATCAGAAAACTAACACACTTTTTTAGAGGGCTAGGCTGCTCTGTGGCCCAGATAAGAAGTGGAGAGTATCTTTCTCTGCACCAGCACTGCCCCTGTAGCTATTCTGCTGGCACAGAGTGCCTTGAAAATGTTCTATTTGATAGCTGATACTTCCGGATTTTTTTTGGTAGTAAAATCCATGCACTCATTGCCATCTGACCTAGTATCTGCCCTTGAACTCTTCTGTTTGCTTTCACTTGTTTACTTTTTCTTTTCCATATAAATTTTTTGATGAGTTTTACTTGTGTTTAGTTTGGTTTTGAGTGTCAGAGGCCTCTCTGGAAGTTTGTGTTTAGAGCTGCTGCTGCAGTCTGCATATGAAAACAAATTATCTGCTGTCTTTGCCCAATGAAATAACCAGAGATTAAAAAAAAAAAGTAGAAATAGTAAAAAATATGCAAGTTGTTGTTTTCTTTAATTGTTTAAAAGTCCAAGTGTTAATTTGTTCCACCAAATATATATGTACTTGTGTAGGATTTGGAGTTTTTCCATATCCAATTATTTGGATCTGCTGTCTGTGGCTGGGGTCACATAAATTAGCTGAAGACTGGTGCCACTTCTGCTTTTCCAGCCTGTTCCTTTGAGGCTTGAGGAGCAGGGGGATGGCATTCTCACTCCTGCCATCGCTCTGGGATGGGGGCTGCAGAGCTGTGGGAGCAGGTGGGCAGCACAGGGCTGCTCCTGGCACAGGAGCTGGGTCATGACCTGCTTCTGCTTCCTCTGCAGCCCAGCTGGCCGGACATGGGCTGTTCACACAGAGCAGAGGCTGGAGCAGCTATTGCTGACACTAGCCCAGGAGCCTTATAAACAAGGGAGAAAGTTACTGCTGGGTCTAATAGTGTTCAGTGTGATTCAGTTAGCTTTTTAAAACAAGTTATTACTTAAAGAGGAAATCTCACTCTTTTATTTTCATAAGAAAATGAAATGAAAGCCCAATTGGGGTAGCTGTTGTAACTAAGGGGCTCTTCTTCTTCTTCTTTCTGGAACTGCACAGGCAACATATTTGGGTAGATATTAAGGGCCATCTGTTTTCTTTGATGGCTGCTTGTTTAAATAGCACTAAAGTTTCCAGTTGCTGCATTTTAAGCAGTACAGTGTATTTCCTCTAGATGGTGGTAGGTACCTAAAAATCAGATGTGCAGTAGGTTTGTGATGCCTCCCATTGCCCAGCTGTCTGTAGGGATTTGTAAACGTACATAAATATTTTTAATGAAGTTTTACTAGATCCAGGATTTGTACTGGGAGAGGTTTCAGTTTATCAGTGCCTGAATGAGCAGTAATAAAATTCAGGGGGCTTATTCCATAGTCCACTTTGTCACAGTCTGAAGAGCACTGAATTTCATTAGTTTATTCAGAAGTAGGGAATAATACAGAATATCCCTGTGCCTGGCTTGCATTGATGCCTTGCAATTTACTAAGTTGTGCTTATGTGAAGGGAAAATGAAATGAAACTATTTTGGAGTTTTTAAGATGGTACTGCTTTAAAATCATGGTTAATAGAGCTTATATAAATCTTCATAGGGTTTGTGAAAAACCTCATATACATGTTTTATAAATCTATATTGGCACTGTGTCTTTCTACAGACCCTTTAAGCATAAAGTACCCAAGCTGTATGTAAAACTGTGATTATCTCTTAAAGGTGCCCCAGCCAAGTAGACAAAGACTAGCTTCTGTGTAATTTTTCCCACCATTAGTATTTGACAGTCTCTGTAGTGTTACAGAATAGCTACTTAACATCATTTAGTTTTGTAATTGAACAAGTGCTGTATAATAGGATAAAACCCCCTGCAGAATATAACTAATATTGATGACTCCATAACTTTCCAGGAACATTGTTTCAATTGTGTTGTAAAACATTGCTGTGGGGTCTTTAATAAGCCAAAATCTGGATTACATACACTTAATTTTTGCAGCTATATATATTATGAAGATTAACACTAGAAATCAGTTACAGGAGACCTGTTCTCATTTACAGAACTTAAGCACTGCTCTGGAACTCTGGTCTTCAGGCTCCTGCCCTGGTGGTGGCTGTTAAAGGGGCATCTGCATAGGTACAGTAGGGAGAAAAGGGCTGAACAATGGTGTTATTCTGGCAGCCACAAGTGTTCTTCTAGTGGCGAGCTATTCTCAGTCCCAGTTCAAGTTTATTGTTGAAATAAGCTCCTTAGAAAGGTAGGAAGGAAAGAGAAAGCTTTCCCAGCCTCTTGTCCATGAGGCAGTGACTGTACTTGTGAGAAAGTAAGTTTGGGGGTTTTTTGCAGCTCTCTTCCCCAGTCTCTCTGCCTCTTTCCCCACCATCCTTTCTGACTAGCTGCTGGCTGAGAAGGTGGTGGTTTCTCTGTCTGAACAACAGAGGAAAACACTGTTCTTTGGCAGCTAAAAAGTGCAACAGCTTCTTCAGGCAAAGGGAACCTGGCTGCATGGACCAGCCATAATTCATGTTAGTCCTTGTCACAAGGGATAAGCTGCATATGTATTTTTAATGAAATTTCAGGTTATCCAGTTCCTAATGGCACTTACCTGAAAAGCTTCCTGTTTACCACAGCTGCTTAACCAAGGCTTGCCTTGATATCCAGATGTAGCAGCACTTCTACACATTTGTAAAATTCATAAATGTGATCTGTAGCAGATGAACAAATCTAGGAATCACTGCACAGTTGCTGTTAAAAAAAAGTGGGATATTTATCTCTGCTATTTTGGAAGTTTTTTACAGTGTACCAGAGATGTCTCTCAATGTCATTGATAATAGCAGAAGAGGGTTATTATCTCCTTATCCCACCCTTGTCCTTCAGCACTTAAATTTGCAGCCAGCCACAGCTGATGTGTAGCTTTCTCAAAGCCAGGAGTAGTGAAGCTGCTTTCTGTAGGCAGAAACTGCACAAGACCTGTTACCCCTTTCTGTAGTGGGGAAGAGAATTGCAGAAAATACACAGAAATGTTTAAATCTGTTAGAAAGGACATTTTATGGGGAAACACACTGACCAGCTTGCAAGGCTTGATTCAACATCCCCTCCTCCCACCAGAGCCATTTCCTGCTTTTGACATACCTTTTTTTTTTTTTTCCTCTGCTGTGTTCAGTGCCACAAATAACTTGTGTTGTATCTCTTGCAAAATTATTGACTGGATTTTCCACGTGCTACTCATTCTGTGTTCTTCATTGCCAGGGTGCTTTCCTAGCTTGCTTCTTCACTGAGAAATTCATTCTGGAAACAGTTACATGCAGGTGTGCTGGAGCTGGAATGAGCTGGCTGAGATGAAATGATGAGAATAGAGTGTATAAAATAACCACTGAGCTTCCTGTCCATAAGCCTCTCAGCACATGTCAAAATAGAAGTGAGAAATATCAGTATTTCTGTAATGTGTCGGAAAGCTCATCAGGAATTTTTTGAAGACTGGTTTTCCTGCATTTTTTAAAGCTTTTTCTGAGCAACTGAGACTTGGTGGGGGTAAAAAGGAACCCCTTTTTTCCCTGACTGCTCAGCAAAGGGCTGGTTTGCAGCCAGACCCCCTCACCTGAGCACTTGGGCTGGAATGAGCAGTGACCCTGCTTTGAAATTTGGTTTCCTATTATTGCCCAAGGGATGGGAGCTTGGCTGGGGTAACCCAATACAGCCTGTTGTTGCAGGAGGGGTGGGACCTCGTGTCCTGATGTCCATGTTTCCTGTCTGTAACCATTAGGACAGGCCAGATGCTGTCACAACAGGGAGAGCTGTATAATTACCAGCTGTCCCAGCCAGCCCTTGCACAGGGCTGTAGGAATTGGGTTGCCTGGCCAAAACACTTAGTGAGAGGGAGGATAACAGCGTTGGAAGGGTAAGGGAAGAGGCTGAGGGTCTGGCAGTGGTTGCCTGGAGGGAAAAGGGCTTTGGAGAGTTATAATTATGTCAACTGTTTGGGGTTGAAGGATATCTGAGACTGTGCTGGACCTATTTTGTGGGAAACAGAAGTTTGCAGTCGCTGCCCCGGGCTCCGTTATTTCGGCGGCTCATCTCGTCCCAGGAGGATTCCGAGGAAAGCTGCACTGGGAACCTGGGAATAAACCACCCAAAGGCAAAACTGCTCTCACAGCACTCTCCTGTTTGGGTGGTGCTTGGGAAGGGGTGGCTTCAGACAGGTTCTCCAGCTCAGAGGTGTTAACTGCAGGTGATGTATGGTGCGTACAGCCAGGTAATCTCTCAGTAGCCGTATAAAACTCTGGGTGCGTGTAACCAGTGTTCAGTTTTCATTCCATGCTTCATTCCTTGCTGCAGGGAAAGCTGAGGCAGTGCATTGCCTGCCCCGTTTTGCTTGATCTTTGTTGTCACTTGCTGTTGGGCACAGGAAGTGTTGGGGCTGGCAGAAGTAGCTGCTGTGCAAATCCTCTGCCAGGTAAATGTAATGCCAGGTAGAGCTGGGAAAGCAAATATGTCTCTAGTGGTTCCTGGGGAGGGAGGCTGAGGCCATTGGTTTTTTGGTTTTCTTTTAAAATACTACTGTAGAAGGATTTCCTAGAAATCAGAAATCAGATCATTAGTGCAGATATTAATGCCAAGCATGGAACTCTCACAGTGGTCTCTCTTCCGGCAAAATTTTCCATAGACTTATGGTAAGCAAAATTTTATTTATTTATTTTTTTCTTTAACAAAAGTAACATGAAATTACATAAATGCTTTACCTCTTAAAAATGAAAACGTATTTAAAAATATATCTGAAATAGAAGTTACCAGAAGCTTTACATACAGTAAAATAAAGCAAATATAGCTTGCTAACAGTTGATAAAAGGTATCATAGAAATCTAGAAATCCTTCAGAAATTAAATGTTTATCACAACTTCAAGCATATCAAGTCAAAATGGCACAGCTACTCTCATGTCTCAAGTTTACAATCTTGGTATGAATCCATAGGGAATTTCAGAAAACTGGTAAATAAAGATTTCCTCCACTTCGGTGCATTTGACTGATGTTGTATTTTAAATGTGATGCCTCTTTTTTCTGTTAATGCTCCTAAAACTGTGTTTTTCAAAATGTGGACTAATTCTCTCAAAAGGAGGAGTCACAGTTAACAAAATGGAAAATCTGGAAAAGTCAGGACTGGGTGAGCTCATGGAAAATCTGTGCAATATTTTGCAGCTTGGTAGGAATATAGCGTAAGTGTGAAGTGGAGCAATTAGAGATTTACGTAGTGAGATCACTGGACGTGTGTACATACAAATGGGGTGTAGACATAAAACCCTCAATAAAAAATTTAAAAGTATATTCATTTCACAGAATGTTAAATAAGATGTCCTAACTTATCTTTCCAATGTAGAAAATGTTAATTTTCTTAAAATCTTCTTTCACATTAATTTTGATTCTTCATCTTGCACTGTAATTCATTTATTACAGTTTATCATCTCTAAGTGATAGATGGACTTCACATGAACTTTAATCCTTCACTCTAAAACAAAACCAAACCCAAAGCAACGAACAAACAAAACCCCAACCCAAACAAAACAAAAAAGCCCAGAAAACTTCTTTGTAACTTCATCTTTTTTAGCTCACACTCAGTGTGTTGTCTTTTCCTGAACTAGGAACGACAGCGGCTTGAGACAATCCTCAACCTGTGTGCAGAATACTCCAAATCGGACAGCGACCCCGCTGCAGCTACTACAGTTGCTGACGTTCAAAAAATTAACAAAGAGCTCGAAAAACTGCAGCTCTCTGATGAGGATTCCGTGTTTGAAGAGTCCCAGATGAGCCTGGAGGCGAGGTTCAGGGGCCACTTGAAATCGTCGGCGAGCGACTCGGATTTCTCAGAGCTGAGCAGCCACAGCCGTGGCACTGCTGCCTACCTGCCCCCACGGGGGCTGAGGGCTGATGAGCCCTTCAGGGAAGGCACCAAGCTTCCTCCTTTTCCTGCTCCCAGCTTCCTGAAGGACGCCACCGAGTCATCCTACCTGAGCATCACACCAAAGGTAATGCTCTGGAGGAGGAGACTGTATAATCCAGGCTTGAAATCCTCCCCTAGGAGCTGGCTGTCCTGGCAGGGGCCACCATTAGGCTGGCTTAGGTATGAGAATTCATCTCTCAACTCATACAGCTTTATAAGCCAGCAAATAAGCCAGCAAAATGTAGCAGCCAGCAAATGATTCTTCCATATCTTGTGGAAGCTAATGGTACGGGAAGTTGTGTTTTTTTAGTGGGATATACTGTTCAGGGAGAGTTGTAGATCTTCCAAGGGAGAAGGATTTGCTTGAACAATTACAGCTACTTAAATAAAGCAGAACCCTGCTTAGCATCCTGCTGAGATGTAGGAGGGAAGGGATGCTCTGCTGTTTTCTCCCAACCTGAGGCTCTTGTCAGAGGAGTATGTTTTCTCACACTCATGGGAGGTGAAGAGGAGTTGCTTGAGCTGAATTTACTATCCTGTCTCCTTTCCTGGGGTTGGACTTGAGGTACTTACCAGATCAGCTGCTGTCTCTTGGGGATGATGCAGTGGCCTCAAGCCTCCTGCCCCTTCAACCCAGCTGCTGCCTTTAATTAGATGCACCTCCTTTCTGTGTGCTTTTCACTGCTGTTTCATTACCAAAAGGAAGTTGTCCTTTAATAAGCGAGCTAACAGCATCCCTAACCATTTCCTTGGTAGTGCAGCAGCAGCCTCCTCCAGACTGTGCCAGAGCAGCAGTGTAGAAAATCCCAGTGGCAGGCATTCAAGAGCTGGAATCAGGAGCTGGAATCAGGAGCAAAATGAGACCAAGCAAAGCCATGAAAGCAGATTTCTGTTTAATAAGTTCACACCTTCAAAATACTTTGTCTCCTCCATTTACTCTCATTTACACACTGTATGATCTTCAGCATGGTTGTATGCCTCAGGTGAATTGTATTTAACAACCCTGCTGCACTCACAGCTTGAGGGTCAATAGGGTGTGTGTGTGTAGAAGAAGAGAGAGGTGTGATAGAAACACATTTTCACTTCCAAAGGTGATCTCTCTGGAAATCTGTCTGCTGAGTCTTCTGGTGTGAAACTTCGTTGAACAGAAACATGCTATTTACCATGGCTTGACTTGGTCTTTCCATGTTGAAAAGATGGTAACATATTTCACTTACAAGCTGCTGTGGTCTTGCATTTCTTTCTCATTTGTTGCTTTCTTCATGCAAGTCAGGGATCCTATTTTAAATCCTTATCAGGAAGTTGAAATCAAAGATGTTATGTCAGCATTATCCAAACAGGAGAGCAGACAAAAAGAGGCTTTGCTGCTAGGATCACTATTGCTAAATCAAGGAATACCATTCATTCATTCATTGTAGAGGGAGTTCTGCTAAGCCCTGAGAAAAGCAGCAGCAAGCAACTGCATCAATGAAGTGCAGCTTGTTTTAAAACAGTGAGCTCAGATTTGTTCAGGATAAAATGCCTGCTCTCAGAGTAGCCATTCAGTAGCTGAGCTGAGCCTCTCCTGAGCAGGGCTGTGTGGCCCAGAGGTGCCTGTAGAGCCCTGCACACAGCTCACCTCTAATCCTGCTTGGGCATAAAGAGCCAGCAGCCTTCCCAGAGGAAGTGGATTGCAAACCCCTGGGCTCAGGTGAACGTGAAGAATGCATGTCAAACCCAGTACTGTTTGATCTAGTGTTGGATGGTATAAGATCACAGGAATTTTCTTTATAATCTTGTTTAATTCTTGACACAGGTATCTAGTAAGGAAATGGCAGTGAAAAGAGGAGCATTAAGGGTGCTACTTCCTCAGTGCTGCCTGGGGAGATGGAGCCAACTTTTGTTCTTATTTTACAGAAGCCACCCATCTTAATGGCTGGTTACAAAAATGTCCTATCATACCTCCTGGCCTGTATTAAATGAACAGCTGAAATTTACATAAAAAGCATCTTCATCTGTCTGTGTTATTTTTATAAGGGAAAAAATGGATTTTTACAACCTAAATAGCACAGCACGTAAAGGATTCTCAAAGGTTAAGTTTTAGTAATTCCTTTAGAATGGATAGTATTTACTGTTAAGTATAGTATTTACTTCCAATGCCTGGAAGTAAAGTATCATGTTTGTTTCTCTTGTACACCTCCTAAATATAGAAATAGAAATACAGTAGATAGGAAATATGCCATGGGTTCAAAACCAACTTGTCTAAAATGAAAACCATATGAAAGGGGGCAGGAAAGACAGTATTTATCTCTTTTTCTAATGAACTCCTTGTGATGTGCAACTGCAGGTATCAGAGTGCACCAGTGAAGAGCAGAGAAGGCAGGAGCTCGGTCGACTGGAGGAGGAACGCATAGTAATACTGAATAACTTGGAAGAACTTGAGCAGAAGATCAAAGATTTAAATGATCAGATGGATGAATCCTCAAGAGAGGTATGGAAATACGGTTTTGGTTTTCAATGTCTTGCCTGTTAAATGTGTCTACATAGCACAAGTCCAGCATGAGGGAACTCGTGGATGTGCACAGCCTCCATATTCTGTGCTTTTTCAGCAGCATCACAAACCTGGCAGTCTCCTGTTATGAAGGGTTTTTTTCTCCAGCTGGGGGGATGCTTATGATGCTTGGATTAGCCTTTCCCAGCTGTAACCATTACGCTCTGAAGTGGAATTGGAACAATCTTGCTTGTTTAATGGGCACTCAGTTGATCCAAATACCTTGTGTCACTCGGGAGTTTTATGGTGGCATCTCCTGTGACTGTTTAAAGAGAAAGGAAGTGAGACAACTTCCTTTCAAACCTCCTTGGCTTGACAGTGGCAGGGGTGTGTTGGCACCCTCTTGACTTCTGGAATCTCACAGTTGCAAGCTAAGCTGGCCAGGCATTTGGGCTGTGCCTGCTCCAATTATCAGCAACAGGAAAGAAGCAGCTGTTCAGAAGGGTTTCCTACAGAGCCTGGGCACAGAGACAGTATCAGAACAGGGGGAAGCACAGAGGAGAGTTAGAAAACAAAAGTTTTGGGAAAAAAGAATCTTCAAGCTAAAGTTGGTTTGGACTTAATTTTGCAGTGTTTTATGGTGCAGTTTTACTTTTTCTCAAATTTGTGGCCTCTTTTTAACTTTTGAGGCAATAAAACCTATGGGGTTATTTTTTCCCCCTCCCCTTTTTAAAAAATATTTTGTCTTGTGAACCAACTCATTCCCCTCCCCCCAGAAAATAATGTGTATCAAGATTTCTTCTGAGTCTGGACTGCCTCTGAAAGATGTTTTGTTTTCCTAGTTGGATATGGAATGTGCCCTTTTGGATGGGGAACAGAAATCTGAAACAACAGAGCTGCTGAAAGAGAAGGAAATATTGGATCATCTAAACAGAAAAATAGCTGAACTGGAGAGAAATGTTATTGGTGAAAAGACAAAGGTAATTCAGTTTTTGTAGCCTGCTGTGTGCTCTCTTCCCTTTGATTTTCAAAATATATTTATAGGGTTAATATTAATGGAGCTTATTTGTTGAAATACTGCCTGTAAGTAAATTTGCTTGATAAATATGGAAGAAAACAATAATTGTTTTGCCATAATTTCGCTTTAACAGTATTGGTTTCTAAGGTATGATTGACAAGCAAATTATAGTCAGCTGAAGTAAAAAGACCTGACCTACTGTGAAGATACTTTTATTAATAAAAACACCATATGGAGTTTGTTACTTGGGTTTTCTGTTGTTCAAGAGAACAGTATTAATTGAACTGTTCCAGTACCCTTCATTATATAATTTGGGGGAAAAAAAATAAATTATTTTCTCA
>JAOTQP010000001.1:98646586-98666087 GCA_026413545.1 Cichladusa arquata
GGAAAGAAATTATTTTCTCAGCAAAGGAGCAAAATGAAAAAGGGTGCATAATAATATCTAATAGATAATATTTAATAATAAGATAAGAATTAGATATAATATCTAATATAATATATAAGACATCTATCTAGTATGTAATTTTAAAGTAATTATATTGTTTTATTTTGTTTGCTGACTGACAATTTAAGTATTGTAGAATATTTCCTCTGTAATTAAGTTTCAGAAATCAATTAGTTTGGAGATACAGTCACATTCTTAATTGCTCTCAACTACCCATGAATTACATAGGCATATATTTACAAAATAAGATGGCAGTATAAGAAGATTTTAAGTGCAGAAATGGAAAGGGCCTGCAAGATGAAGTTGCATCCCTCAAGCCAGGGAGAGCTGGTTCCCTCCAGTGAGTTTTTGCTGGCCTCTCCAGGCATGCAGTGCCTTCCCCACAGGGGATGTGCCATGGCCAATAATACCTCAAGGTCAGGAAGTTTTTGCAGGGATTTCAGCCAGCGTTGTTTCCTTTTTAAATTTCATCCTCTACCTCATAATTCAGACCTGTCACTGGTGGAAATGCTCTAGCTAATCTCTTCTCTTTCCTTAAACTTTCCAGAAATATCTGGAAGTCTTCTGCATTTTTTGCTTAGACAAGCTGCATGTTTTTAGCACTTTTCACAGTTCCCATTTAATTCACACTTTACAGCTTGCATTGTTTTATTCTGAGCTTTCTGCATTCAATTTCTGCCTGCCCTGTCAGGAGCCTGGCTGCTGTTTTGTGGCTGTCCTTACCAAGCCTGTGCCTAAAAAGGAGAATGGTGCTCCCACATCTCCACTCTGTGGGGAGACAGTGCACATCCAGTTTGAGTTTGAACCTCCCTGGACTTCCCTGTCTGCATTTCTCCTTAGGCTTGTGTACCCCTCCCTGATCCTTCAGCTCTCAGTGTTGCCTGTGGTCACATGTCCTATGGGACATGTTTCATATTTGCTTTGTAGCAGGGATGAGTTTAAAGTGGGTATTAGCAGATAGGGTGTGCAACCAGATCCCCTTCTAAAGGATGCTGCTGGAAGTTTTGGTTGGTAAGTGGTAATAAATAACATGGTGAGAAATTCAAGAGATCGTTTCTCTTTTGAATTGGCTTTCCAGTAGCCTGAAATCTCAGTTAAGCTAATGGAAGTTATTGTAAAATCTGGAGGAAATTTAAATTTCCTTGCAGCCACCTGTTACTGTGTAGGTAGCAGTCAGAAAATTCAAATGACAGGTCTCATTTAAATTTTCAGTTGAAATGAAACATGGAAAGCAGCCTATAAAAAGCACTTTTTGTTTAAAAGGCAAGTTCGCTCAAAACATTTTTTTCTGTATGAGGCATGGTACTAGTCAGATCAGCTGCAAAATTTTAGTTGTATTTTCTTTTCTGTTCCTCTTTGTTTCAAACAAACAAACCCAGCTGTGAGTGTGTGCTCTAAACGTCAAGCCATGACTCAGTTAATACTGAAATTATCTTTGTTGTTTTTTGGGCATATGTTTTTTTAATATATCTGGAAAAATGAAAGTTGAAAACAGAAATGAGAGATGGGCTTCTACAAAGGGAGTAAAACCTAAAGTGACAGCTGAAGTGTTCTGGGGAAACTAGTGTCAGCCAGCAAAACAGATGGCACTGATCCTGTCAACAAATAAAAGTTCTGGCTGGTTTGAAACAGTAGCATTTTTTTAAAGCTTGATTATTGTGTCTGTGTTGAAGTTCAGCCATGAAGATCTGATGCAAGACAGTCAACATCTTGGCTCTGTAGTAATACAGGATCAACCCCCACCCACAAAAAGGGGGCTCAGGTCGAAGTGATAGGTGGTCTCTTTTGCTGACATAATCTGATACTTAGGGCAGAATTAAGGCTTGGGTTTGGACCAGGAGTTTCCACTCTGCTGATGGTATTTTTTGTGTTGTGTCTTGCTAAAACAGGTGTCCCAGTGTCCACAGGTTGGTCACAATTTCTATTAGTTGCCTGAATATTTCACCCCTACTGACACCTGGGGTCTTGGTGTTGCTGGGGCTTCAAGGCAAGAAGCTGTTGGGGTCCCATACAAACAGCAGGTACATTTCTGCCAGGGTGAGGGAGTGATATCTGAATACACCACGAGGTGTTGGTTGTGTGGAGGTGAGAGGGAGAGTTCATTTCACTTGTGGAACCATGCTGGGGCATTAGTGCTGTATATGATGGCACTTGTCTCTGGAGCAACTTGAGCATCTCATAGAATTTGCCACTGACCTTGGCACCTGTTTGACAGGAAACTTCTGCCTGCTTGAGTCTCATCCTTACTTGTGCACCTGTTTGAAAAACCTGTCAGATTCTTAAAAACAGAGATAATAAATTACAGTCTAATTTCTGGGCCATGTACTTGAAATGGACTGTAGGTAGAAGCTCTTGTATTACCTTCTACCTGACTATTTGGGGATTTTTAAATTATTTTTTTTTAAATGCCCTGTGCACATTTCATTTAGGTGAGAACACAAAGTTCTGCCAACTTTTTCAGAGCATTAAAGCCACAATTTTTAGTAATTGCAAGGCAAAAGAATTGACTGGAAAACATACTGGAGGCCGGAGTGAGTTCAGGTTTGGGCTGTGCTCTTTGCTGTGGTGCCATGTCTCTGTGTGCCAGCCCTGGGTCCTGTGCTCAGCACTCTCAGATCATGAGGCAGGACTGAGTGAACCAGTGGGGAAGATGGTGTAGTGCACACCCTCAGGTGAGTTGGAAGCATTTCCCTTGCCTTTGTGATTATGCCACCACACACATTGTAAGGAGTGAAGCAGCTGGTATTGGTTTACTTGGGTTTTGAAAATCAGAGCTGTGGGTGATTGCCATTTCAAAAAGATGAGAGAACCTTTCAGCACCCCAACAGGGCTTGGCATAGCTCTGATGTGGTACCTGCCCTGTCTGCCAGCTATAAGTGCTGTCAGGACTCAGTTGTCAGAGCTGTTTCATGTGCCCTGTGCTTTCAGCTATGCTGGAAACCATGCTAGGATATGGAGAAAAGTCCAGCTTTGCCTCCTTGGCTGTCCTTCTTCTGAACAGCTTCCTTTATTCTTCCTTTTCTTCTTCCTTTTCTTCTTCCTTTTCTTCTTCCTTTTCTTCTTCCTTTTCTTCTTCCTTCTTCATTTTCTTCTTCCTTTTCTTCTTCCTTCCTTCTTTCTTTCTCCTTCCTTCCTTCTTCTCTACAGAAAAAGATGACTACCTACATATGTGAATATCAGCTATTTAATCTATTAATCACAAGTTCCATTTATGCAGAGAGAGTCCTGATAAGCCCTTACTAACACAATCTGACAGATTGAAGCTCTCTGGGAAAGAGCTTAGTTATGGATCTTGAAAAATTTACTGAGCACAGCCTGCTCTAGAGAGAGCTGAGTTGGGCAGTAGCCAAAACGAGCAAGCAGGTGAAGCTTTTCCCTTCTCCCTGTAGTTACCATGGCAGTACTGTCAGTGGTGTATCCAGTGGAAAGCACCTCATGTTCAGGGTGCTGTTCACATTTATGACTTCCTTGTGATGAACCTTTGCTCGTGAGGCTTAGATCAGGATTGACATTTGTCTGTAAGGAAATTGGAGGAAATTGTATTTGCCCCATTGGATGTCATCCAGCTCTGTGATGTACTTTGCTTTTGCACAGTGCCTCCATAATCTGTGCCATTTTAAAACATGCATGTGTGGAGAGGGATGGTTAATGATTCCCCAAACCCCATGTCTCCAAGTAAAGCGTGAGGCTGAAGGTAACAGAGAGCCAGGGAAAGAAAAAATAGATCAGAAAGCATGAATAAACAAGAATAACTGAAAATTAGTAGTGAATTCAGCAGATGTGCTGTGGGAGGTAACCCCAACTAAAAGGGAGTTTTGGGAGACTGTTTCAAAACAAGTATTTATGCAAAAGCTGAGACTCTTGAAAAAGAGAGGGAGATTATTCTTTTTCTTCTAGACGACCTTTGCCTTTTGTCATGGAGAAATACATACTCTGGAAATCCTTTATAAACCCAGGTTTCCTGTCCCTCTTCAAGGGCAGAAAATGGGAAGAGCTGGCAGGGGGTAACTCATCTTTTTTGGAATACATTTAATTTTGTCCACATGCTTTTGTGGAAATATTTTTTCAGTCATTAACAGAAAATCTCAAACATGCCAAAACATTTGAAGCTCAACCTCTTTGCTGAATTAGTATTACAAAGACTTGCAAGAATAGAGTCAAGGAAAAAGCAGCTGTCTGGTGAGCCACCAGCAATGAAAGTTAAATATACTGGTTGCCTCTCTCCTCAATCCTTTCTTTTCTGGATGCAAAAATCCTGTTGCTGGATTTTATCCTGATGAATCTGAAAAATTTATGTTTTGTAACATAGCCTCTTAAATATTTACTGGTCAGATTCCAGTTCAGCAAGATGTAAGCAAGTATTTTACCATGTCCATAATATTACCTCCTTAAGACACAACAGACAAGATTGAATGTGTAAGGAATACTTGTATCTGCTGGATATATCCACATAAAGATATCCTGTAGAGGGAACGCTAATGACCACAAAGATGAGTACAAAGACTCAGGGAGAAAAACCTCCACATCTGTTCACTAGAATAACACATTGCAATGGTCAGAGAATGAGCTTAGAAATTCCAAAAAATTTGAATTGTCTTAGTAGCAGGGTTAATGTGTGCACCTATTGGGATTTTTTACTTGAACCAGAGGGATCGCTTACTCTGATTTAAAATGCTTTTTAACAGTAGCTTAATGCATGCATCTGAAATAAAACCATTGAGTTCTCTTGTATAGATGCCATCACTGAATACAAACTTGTATAATAAATTAATTACCACTCATATAGAAAAAAGAACTGTTATGAACAACCTTCTTCTGTCTCACTATGCTCCTTTTCATTTACCTGGCATACTTCTTATTTTCTCATCTTAATAGCTTTTGTCATTAAATTGACAGGGATTTAGTGACAAATAATTAAATTGTGGCAAGTTTAATGCATCTCTGCTTAAAGAGATTGAGGAATGCAAGAAAGAGAAGTCAGAAAATACAGAAAAGGAGCATGTACAGTTTGCACAGGAGACTTCTATTCCAGTGGGGTTTTCTGGGCAGTTATATGCAGTTACATTTCTGAGAAACCTGTGAGAGTTGTGAGACTAGCTGATTCCATACTGAGAGGGACTGAGCGTGCATTTTAAAGTTTAGTGTGGGTTATGAGTTGTTGCTACCTTAAAACACAATGATTTATAGGTGAGTTGGACTGAAGAAGATGCTGAGTACTTCAGACTGGATCACGGAAAGTATTAGAAGTGAATCATTCAGCTTGTTGGGTTTTTTTTCTTTCATTTGCCTTGTAGGCTCATTTACAATTTCTCTCTGAAACTAACACATACTTTGGGTTTTGGAGGGGGACTTTTTGTTTATTTGGGGGGTTTTTTGCATTATTTTGGAGGGCAGGGAGATTTGATGAGTGAGCCCAAATCACCTAGCCCTACAATTCATTTTACAGTGAGCTGGTAAAATAGATGGAGTTCTTACTTGTTGAGGAGTTTCTTTGTCCAGTTTTTAGCTGGGTTTTTTGAGAAGTTTTCTCTATTTCATCCAATTTACTTTAATTTCTTCAGGGTTCCTATGAGTTTATGCAGAAGGTTGGTTTGGAGGACACAAATCCATGCAGCCACATGTTGCCCTTCAGTTTTAGCCAGCCAACCTGCCTGCAGTAGCAGACTGGGGTGAAAGACAAATTGAAAAGTAGCAGTTCTCTTTCAGAAAGGGTGTGGAAAACCACTAAGGCTTAAAGTAGCAGTATTGATCAGGCATAGGGCATCTTTAACTGCTGGAGACAACACTGAAGTAATTTGTTTCTCCTTCTTCCTGTTTTTCCGATTCCTATAGGGGCTATGATTGCCTTTGATGCTATCCTTTTCTCTCCTCTCTGTCATGATCATTTATGAGATGTGTGTGTATAGTAGTCTTGGGTTTTTTGCTCTTTCTTTGCCTTAAAATCAATTCTACCAGATCTAAAGATTGATTTCTCTTCCTGACCCATGTTGATCACTTATGGTCGGTGTTCATACCATGTGTTGTCTGCTGACATCCCATCTCTGCCTTTGGGGACAGTGTCACACATCAGTTCTTTCTACTGCTGTCCTTCACAATTCCTAGAAGTCCTCCAGAACTGACCCAAGCATTGCCCCAGCATCATCAAACCCCAAGTCAGCACTGCTTGTATTTGGGCTGACCCCAAGTTCATGTTCATCCCATGTAGAGACGGACCATGGGCCACGTTGGGCAGTAGGCAAAGACCAGCTGTGGCACTTGTTTTCTCTGGAAATAGGATGTTAAGAATTCAGGCAGACTGCAGCTGATGTGCCTCTGGCATGCACGCTGGGGCTGTCTGCAGAGGAGCATTAACCAAGTCCCAGCTCCTGTGGTTAAATGAGGAGGAGCAGCAGGAGCTTGGGTTCTGTTCCCAGCCCTGCTGCCGGCTGCTCTGCAGAAAACAGATGTGGAGCCAGCCACAGACCTTGCCAGGCTGCATCTTGGCTTGCAAAGTCACAAATCTTTCCCCTTCTAGAAGATTCACTCGTAGAAAACACTGTATGGAATATTTCTCATTCACATCTCTTTTCTCATTCTCATTCAAATTACTTTTTGTGAATTAAATGGACTTCACAGTGCACAGCCTGAGACATCAGTGAACTTAACTCCACAGCTACAAAACATGCAATGCCTCTCATTGCTGAAAGGGATATTTCCTGTTAAGGCTGCACATTTTGAAGGGAGCCAGTTTGGTGGGATGTTAGCACTTCCTATGCTATAAATAGACCAGATGAGTATCACTTTCAATCTCAAAGGAATACATGTCTAATTTCTTGAGGCATGTAACAGTATCTCCGGCAGGATTCTCAGGGAGTTTTATCCTTGCTGATGCTGTCTCCTCACACTTGAGGTTTGACTTGCCTGTTGATGAATGAGCATGCTGGTAGCAGTGCACAGACATTTAGAGAGCTGTTTATAGCTGTGGAGGCACTGCAGCTAAGGTCAGAGAAGTCCTTGCTGCTTTGGATGGCTAGGTGGGCAGGAGAGGCAAGTGTGAGACAAGGTGGCAGACTATGGGCTGCATGTTAAATGGACAGCAGAGTTTGTGAGGAGGGGAACTACCAGTTTATTCATAGCTTTTCTTCCATGTTGGGAGTAAGGATGATTCAGCAAATGGGGCTTCTTGGGGACAGTGGTCCAGAGGTGACCTCGCAGGAGTTGCACACTTCTCCCTCACTGTGCAGCTCCCTCGTGCTACATCCTCTCTATTTCTGATCCCTGCTGGTACAGGAAGTTCAGGTCATAGAATATGCTGGCCCAGTTGCTCATTTTCACAAGCTTACTAAAATGTATTTGTGTTCAGCATATTGTTCATCTGATTGCATGAACTGAGCAGCTGCACATGTAAATGAACATAATGGAGCTGGGACTCTAGTTGACATTGGACTTGAATAAAAATTCTTCCTGTTGTTTTTAGATAGTGGGAAAACTGAATCCCAGTCCCTGATCCCATTCAGATTTAGAGATAAAATCATAAAGAAGGCTGCTAATACATGTTTATTACTATGCCTCTGCCATGCATAAGGTTTTGAGAAACTTGTCAGGCATAGCAAAGAGGAAGTTTTCACAGTTTGAAATGGAATAGTCAGAATACTGCTAATTTTTGAGTATTAAGGAGAGTTAGAGACCATCTGGAAGGAGATGCATTACCACAGGACAACAAATAGGAAAAGAGAGCTATACAGGTGTGATGCTAGAAGATAGCAGAGAGCCTGGCTTCAGGGACTTACTTGATTATTTATGCCTGGCATATCAGGCATAAAGTAGTTTTTTCCAGTTATTAATTGCTGAATTGTAGAAAAAGCATCTGCCATGTCGGCCAGTGTAGATGTAAGTGAAAGACATTTTAAAAAATGCTCTGTGCTCTGATTTATTGGTTCCCAAACTTTGGCCCACAGATAAATAACAGTTTACAGGCAAGCTTTAAGTGATGGGTAGCCAGACTTTGGAGCAGTGTTGCACAGGAAATAGTGTAGTATTTGATAACAAAGATTAAAAGGCCAAAGGCTTTGGGGGGTGAGAAGCAGTGTGCTGGGTACTGCTGCTTGAGTGGAACAAAAGGAAAGCTGAACTGGTTGAAGGAAACCAGGGAAGGTGTTCCCTGTGATCCCCACAATCAGGTTACAGTTCCTATATCCTGAAGCAAATTTGCTGGACCACTTGGTGTTTCTGCTGCAACAGGATTGCCTGGCCCAGAGTTATTCCTTTATAATGCTCTGTCTCATTCTTTTCACTGCTTGCTAAATG
The DNA here is from genome assembly GCA_026413545.1 of Cichladusa arquata. NCBI lineage: Eukaryota > Metazoa > Chordata > Aves > Passeriformes > Muscicapidae > Cichladusa > Cichladusa arquata. The sequence goes on from JAOTQP010000001.1 coordinate 98,654,933, forward strand.
TACTTACCTGTACAGAGCCACACAGGCATGAAATTCATTTTCCTGGGAAGGTCTATTTCTCCCTCCCTGCCAAACTGCAGTCATTTTCCATCCACTTTGCCTTCTAAAAGCCACTCTTTCTCTCTCAGCCTCATTAGTTACCTCACTAACATGGCTACAGTTCCCTTATTATTTTTTTTTTACATTAGGTGAGACAAGTGTTTGGGTGGGGGGCTTTAACAGCATCATCCAGGCACAGGTCCAAAGCACAGTGATGAGGGAGGGAATTAATCACCCCACTAAAATGATGAATGTTTTGTTTTGATCCTTTTGCATCCCACCATTGCATTAACACTAACAAGGTTTCTGTCTCTGACCTGCGTGCTTCCACTGTTCAGGAAGGTTTTGCCACTGTCATAATCACTAACAACTGCTTGGGTTTGAAGGTAATTGTCTTTATTTTCTGGTTCATGCTTCAGGAAAAATTAAAACTTGATGCTGAGAGGGAAAAACTAGAGAGGCTTCAGGAGCTTTACTCGGAGCAGAAGACGCAGCTTGATAATTGCCCTGAATCCATGAGGGAACAGTTACAGCAGCAGCTGAAGAGGGTCAGTAGCAAGTCTCAAGATTGCATTAATTTTTTAAATTTTTTTTTGTTGATTTTTTTTTTTTTTTTTGGTAGCTAAGTGTTACATTTTCTGTTTTCAAGTATCCAGTTACATATTTGCAACTTAGAATTGTAATAGTCATGAGGATTATGGATTTTGGTTTGGTTTTTTTTTTTTTTTATGGAATGCTTGTAATAGATTATGTGCATGATGGCAGATGAGTAACGTGCAAATGTGTGGATTAGACATCATTTGGTGTTGAATGTTTCTAAAGCTTTGGGTCACTTGCCTGTAATTAGCCCTTTAGGCCTGCTGGGAGATGTAGAAGCTGTTGTGATGTTCTGATGGATGGTGGAACATCATTCTTTACCTGTGTGAGCAAAGACAGGAATTGACCATCTTGGTGAAGCCATGGATAACTTACTTTTTTCAATATATAATTTAGCTGTTAGCCTGAACTGTACTTGGAAAACTTATTTTTGAAGATTTTACCACTTAATAAAATAGCTTTATTTTGTTCTATATTTTCAACAGTGTCACACTGGTATAAATAAACTTTTCATATAGTCTAACTGCAGCTTGATTTTTGTTTGTATTTAAAAAACTACAATATTGTCAGTGAAAGAAGCCTTAATTTCTGTGGAAAAATCTTAGTATTCATTAGCCTTAAATGGCTTATAAAGCATATATAGTTAGCTTTAGTGGGTGGGGGAAATAATTTTAAAAGCATCAGTATGGGAAGCTCAAGAGCACATCTAAAAGTTAAATCTTTTTTTCTGTCTTGGGTGTTTATATCAGGAATAAAGTCTGTAATAGCAGTAAGGAAAAAAAGACTTTTCTGCTTTATGGGAAATACTCTTTAGATGTTGTTTTACTTGCAGAATTATTTTTCGTTTTTTCAAAGAGCAAAAAAAATAAAAAAGCCCAGCTTTTGAAACAGCAACATTAAATTCTCAGTTGCTACAGAAAAAGTGTGCTGGTTTTTAGACAGTTAAAGATTTTTGTATGTTACCTTAAAAAAAAGGGAGAGTATTATGTAATGTCTCATACATATTAAAAGGAAGGAAGCTTTTCCTCTGCAGTCACATGCTTGAATGTATTAATTCATGAGATGCTGCAGTCTTGTTGCTGTGGGATGGTAGTGAATCTCTTTTCATTACTGACCACCAAGAGGCTTCTAGAAATCTGTTTAATTTTTTTTAATTTTAATGTCTTTAATTTTTTTTTTTTTTTGTTCCTTGCAAGTTGTCTTAATAATGATTTTGGATTTGAAAGTGGGACAAAACTTGAAATTTGGGGGTGTGTTGAGTGTCCAGTTAGTTCTATTGCATATTATTCCAGTCCAGTTGTAGTGGGAGTTTGCTGTGGCTGCTGTGGTCAATGCAGTAGAGGTTATAATTGAATTAGTGCCCAGTAGCTCTCAAACTGATCTCAAGTGTGAGAGCACTCATGATTGTAAGTATTGTACCCAAAATAGAGAAAATACCTTCCCCAAAAATAACTGGGGCTCCCAACAAAAGACAGACCAGAGGTCTGGAGCACTGCTCTTGTGAGGAATGGCTGGGAGAGCTGCCTTCAGCCTGGAAAAGAGAAAGCTCCAGGAAGCTTCCAGTACCTAGAGGGGTCTTACAGGAAGTTGGAGAGGCACCTTTTGAGAGAGCAGGTAGTGATAATCAAAGGGGCAATGGCTTTAAACTAAAAGAGGGGAGGTTCATATTAGATGTTAGGAAGAAATTTTTTACTCTGATGTCAGTAAGGCACTGGAACAGGTAGCCCAGAAAACTTGTAGACTCTTCATCCCTGAAAGTGTTAGGAGCCAGGTTGGATGGGACTTTGAACAACTTGTTCTAGTGTAAGGTTCCCTGCCCATGGCAGGGGTTTGCAATGAGATGATCTTTAAGGTCCCTTCCAACCTAAACCATCCTGTGAAATACCTGAGTCTGCAACACCTTCTGCTGTGCTACTTCACTGACAACGAGGAGGGGATTCAGTAACTTGGGGATTTGTGCCCAGGGGAGTGGGCAACCCATTTCACAGTTTCTGTGGTCTGGAATTTGGGTTGGGGTGGACAGCTGGCAAATTCTTGCTTCCCTCTGTCTGGAATGCAAATACACTCTCCCTGTTGGGCAGGAAGTGTATTTTAAATGCCCCCAGTTGGTTTTTTCATTATCAGTTGCATTCTCTGAAGTCTGTTGTACTGCCTGAGTAGCAATTATTGTTGTGTACAATAGGCTGAATTTACTTTCATGGCTCAGGCAAAGCCCTTTCGGGTTTTTTTGGGGTGCTGAAGATGTCTGGCCAGTTCTGTACTGTAGCTAACTGCTTTTCCCTAAATTTTAGCCCACACTTTGCTTGTTGATCTCTTCACTATCTCCTACAAGTGAAGAGCACATCTTTGGAGAGTAAGGGGAAGATGCTTGTATTCCATGTAGTAACTTGGATTCTTCAGTTTCTTCATGTTGTGTCTTTCTCTGGTACACTGGAACCTGGTTTTGAATTCATTTTATAGAGATCTACCTTAGTAGTACCTCATCTTGGCCACTAACCTTTGCCTTAGGTTGAAATTAGAAAAGGAACAAGTTTGCATTCCTTCCAGGATGTAGATTTTCTTGTGTAGCAAATCATGCACAATATGCTTATTTTAGACAGCCTTTCTGTTTACTAATGCTGCAATTATTAAACACACCTTTTTCTTCAGGATTCTGAAACTTGTAAGCAGGAATTCATATTATGCATTCACAGATGTTGCAGGAGGAAGATTAGCATTCATTTCTTGTGCTGAAAAGCACCATGAGTTTTTTCTCAGCATCCCTAAGCAGAAGGCAGGTGTGTTCTTATTTCTTGGTTCATTTCTGCAGCTTCAACAACTTCTTTTTCTGACAAAACATGGTATCAGTTCAGGGGAATGCATAAAATCTTTTTCTGAAGTACTGTACCTTCTGGCTAGGGTGGATGACTAGAGTTTTTAATTGCACAGAGAGCAATTTTCAGCAGTTAATTCCCTGTGCAGTTCTCCAGGGGTACTGGTGTGATACTTTGTCCTTTTTGGAAAGCAAATGCCCTCTGAGTTTGGCATGTGACAGCCTCACCAGGTGGGTTCAGGCTTTGGTGGTGTCCCAGCCAGGCTACAGCAGAGCCCAGCCAGCTTGGGAGGCTCTGCCTGCTCTGAGTGCTGCAGATCAGCTCCTGCACTGTGCAGGGGCATCTTAGCAAGGGGGACAGCAGGAGTGATGGAGAAAGCAACATCACAATAATAATTAGCCCTGTTTGCTCTCTTAGTATGCAAGTAGGTTATTAAAAGTATTGAGATCCTGGTGGGACATGTTGTAGGAAATATATAAATATAATTTTAGGTTGATTTTTGTGTTTGTTTGCAAGAACTTCTACTGTGGCATCATTGAAAGCATGATTTTTTTTTTTTATATTACCTTTTTCTTTTTTTCCTTAAGGATGCTGATATTCTGGACATAGAAAGCAAACACTTTGAAGATTTAGAATTTCAGCAGCTTGAACATGAAAGCAGGTTAGATGAAGAAAAGGAAAATCTGACACAACAGCTCCTGCATGAAGTAGCTGAATATCAGCGCAGCATTGTCAGCAGAAAGGTGAGAGAACACTCAATTAATTTGTTCTCTGTTGCTGAGCATAAAGGCAAGGAAATGGAATCTATGACCTGCCCATCTGCAAGAAATAATGCAAAATGTTCCTCTTTGAAAGAGTTCTTGAAGCAGAGCAAAGACAATGGCCCAGTGACATCCCACACAGATCAAATAATGCATTTATCCAAGAAGAAAGAAATTAATAACGTTTCGTGCCCTGTGTGCATATTTCATGTGAAAATCAAATCCTTTAATTTGTTCCAAAAAAGTACCAAAGATATTTTTTTCCTCTTTAAGAAAGGAGATTTGTGCTTTCTGAACAAAACTACAGTTATTTTAGGCTTCTAATTGATTTTGCTGTTTTGTTAAAATAATAGTAGAATACCAAATTAAGAAAACACAGTCATTTTAAAAATTAGTTATAAAGGTCCTATCTCAATCAATTAAATGCCGTTTTTTTCAGAAATCAGAGGTTGTATCTCTAAACCACTTCTGCTCAATATATGGATGCTTGTCACTACATTATCAAAGAATATATGCAATTATTCTTTCTTTTGTCTCTTGAATGAGTTTTCTCTTCACTCTCTAATTCTTAATTATCTCCTTCAGAGCAGTGAGCTGTCTTGTAAAAACTTATTTTCCTGCTGCTTAGTCATGCATATGAGTAAATGAACTTTCATAAACAGGATCTTTGCTGCAGGTTGTCTTGAGATTTGAAAATAAATCATGTAAATTATGATTTTCTTATATTAGGAAAAGATTTCTGCTCTCAAAAAACAAGCCAATCATATTGTCCAACAAGCACAAAGAGAACAAGATCATTTTGTAAAAGAGAAAAACAACTTAATAATGATGCTGCAAAGGGTAAGTATTTTTTGTCTTTCAAACATTTTTAGCATGCAATAAAAGAGCATTTCATAGAATAAAAGAAAGTAGAGCATAAGAAGAGCTTCAGTTGTGCAGAAGTTGTGTGACAGGCACTCACCTTTGAAAAAAAAAAGGAAATATTTTGCAGTCAATCAGCAGATATTCTTAAGAGAAAACACTACTGGTGTTTGATAATCAAGAGTGTTTTCAGAGGTGGTCTCTTTCCCAGGGACTCAAGCAGAGGCAGCCACCCTCTGAAGCTGGAAGCCTGTGCTCCCTGTGTGCCTGCTGGGGCTGTGCACAGAGTGCTCAGATTTTTGGCTTGTGATAGCCCCTGTAAGGCCATGAGATGAGCTACTGCACATCAGCTAACATCTGGTTCATAAGAAACTGGCATAAGAACCCTTTACGTCTGTTTTATGTTCTGCTTTTAATCATGAGAGGTACTATGTTCAGCTCACTAAGCAGAATCATCATTTTCAAAATGCTGAAGGAGCACTTACTTGGTTTGGCTGTGGTTGTTAAATAAAGTCTTTTATTTTTTTTTTGTTCTGTACCTCCTATTTTTTGTTCAGTTCTGCTCTAAAAGGATGAAGTTGAAGCTCTGCTGTGCACTTTCACTCTTCTATCCCAGTGTGTTTCTTCACATAGTTAAGGAAATGGTTAACGTTTTCACTACATGGCTGTTGGTATTTAATATAAAATATCTGGTTTTAACAGGAAAAAGAAAATCTCTGTAATCTGGAAAAGAAATATTCCACACTTTCCGGAGGAAAGGGATTTCCTGTCAGTCCCAATAGTCTGAAGGAGGTAAAGAGTTTCTCTGCTTTTGACATTACCATAATTAACTTTTACTAACGCTTTGTACAAAAGCTCTTCAGTATGTAGTATTTATTGAAGTCATCAAATCTTTACCAAGTGATTTCATACCATTTTTTACACTTATTCATAGAAGTCTAAATTTATTAGTGAGCAAAAATAGCTTCTCTTGACATTCTTCCAAATGTAACTGGTATCGCTTTAATCTCTTGCTGTGGAGAAATTATTGTTTTTATGTGTGTGGAGTGTGTGTGTATGTCTAATTTTCTCAAAATAGACAATTAAACCTCATTGAAGTGAACAAGAATGAGATCTGGGATTAGCTGTTCAAGTACAAATACAGTTTGGTCTTATTTTTGCACTGTAGATTTTATCATTGCCTCCCCTCCCTTATTCTAAGGCTCTTTGCTAAAGCATGACAAATGTACATTCTGTTCTTTTTAAAAAGCATTGATTTTGAAGACTTTGAGCTATTGTGGCTCTAAGATACGTATTTAGCTATTTATTTCACTTTTTTGAGCAGTTAGAGGAAGCAGAAAATTTAGCATTTAAAATATACTGACAGGAATCTGTGGCTGCTTGATTAACTTTTGCTTAAGAGTTCTGAGTGGGCTTGCTGGATGTGCTTGTACTGAAGCCCTGAACAAGGTCTGCCACATTCAGTGATGTAGGTGTCACTCTGGGCAGTTGGGCTCTCAAAGTCTAAAGCAGCCACATATCCTTTCAGCACCTGGGAACTGGGGTCTTGCTTATCTCATCTCCAAGTTCCTGGTGTGCAGTTTCACATGCCAGTGGGATTGAGCACCCTCCCTTGCTTCCTTAGACTTCCAGTGTCCTAGGTTGGGTTCTGACTGGGATATCTGACCTCCCACCAGGACTTCTGGCAAGACTAAGCTTCTTTTTTTTTTCCCTTTTGAGATCTGCCCATTCTCTCACTAGACAGTGAGTGCTATCTGGTTGGTTTTTTTCACATACACTTCATGGCTAGTTTACTCCCATACTTCAAAATGCAGCTACATTAAGTGAGGCTGCACTCTTTTTAATGAAATGGATTATTCAGTGGTGTCATTCTGATCACTGCAGTGAAGTCAGTCAGGACTTACTCCAAGGCAAACAAGAAGGAACAGCAAGGGTTATCTGTTTCATCCTCAGTGTTTCCATAGGCTTGTCCTGCAAAAGAAATGCCTTTGTCAGATGTCATGTTTGTCTTGGTCCAGTTTAATTCTTCTGTGACTGTCCTGGCACCTTTAAAAATCAGGCATCAAAGACAGGCTTGCAGAGACTGCTGGCACAGCAGTTTGTTTCACCACAGTGTTGCTCATGCATCCATCGAGTCTGTGGTCCAGTGTTTGCCAGCCCTCTTCACCAAAGCACACATTTGTAACCCTCTGCCATCCATTGTGAGCTGACTCACAGCCTGCACAGCAAGAGAGTAACACTGCCTCACATAAACAAGCTGGATGCTTATCCCAGCACTTAAATAAGCAAGGAAAATCAATGCTGTTTAAAAGTTCAGCATTGAAAAAATTACTTGGATGACTAATCTGACTTGAAAGCATTTATTTAATTAAATGTAACAGGGGTCTGAGTTAGTGTACAGCACAGTCATTTGTTCCATACTTAGTTTTTTATCCTCCTTCTAAATCCTCACTGGCATTGTGAGTCAGAACTGAATTGTTCTTCAAATAAAGATGAAAGTGTCTATATCTTTAATATTAACACAATATTGCATTACAGAATCAAAGAGTTTTGGTTACTGATAAACTGCCACTACAAGATGGTTAAGCAAGTTTTATGTTAATTCATACTGGATTCAGTTTTACTGTACTGTTGTCACATGTTTTGAGAGATAAACTTTAGTATCTTAGCCAGTTTCCTCAATGAATGGGTCATCAAATAATATGGGAGTTAAGATTTCCCTCCCATTTGTGGAGTGCTTTGTTCACTGTATGATACATAATTTTCCAGAATTGTTTTATCTGCTTGAAATAACCTATACCATACATTGAAAATTATGCTATTAGATAGTAATGTTGGTATTTCTTTTCAAGTTGTCTTCTATGATCATTGGTAAATTTAGGCATTTCTAAAAAGAAGAAATACTGTAGCAGTCTGTGGCTTCTCTTATGGAATTGCTGAAGTGTACACACTGGTATGTCACTATGTTGGTGCAGCAATAGAGACACAGCCCTTGCCACACACTGTCAGTGTGAAAGCAGCTTTACATCTTGATTTAAAAATAAACATATTTCTGGATCATCTTTATGACATTGCTTCAACAGTGATTTACTCTTCCTTTTGCATAGCCTTGTTTTCTATGGATAAGAAATTAGGACATTTGACTTTGTACAGCCTGATATCCTATGCACGATGAATTGGAATCCATATTTTACTTTTTAAAAAAACATTTGTGCAGTTAACACTGAAATACATGCAATAACGACATTTTGCTGTCATATCTTCAATCTGCTTGCATAAATCTTCTCAGCAGGCAGAAGCACACTGATGTTCTTGCCATCCCCCAGTCCATCACTTTCTGTATGGCTGCTTAATTAAAAAAAAAAAAGGAGCAAATTGTAATGGTTGCAGGCTAACACTAACAGCATCTTACCTAGTTCTTCTGGTAATATATAAAAGTTAGAAGTGTCTTCCAGACAATGCAAAAGGAAGATGTGTTAGTGTAATTTATGGGAATGGCTTGTCCTTATAAATGTTCTTCCCAGTTCTGTTAGTCATTCAGTATACTCAAATTAGCCTAATAGTTAGGCAATAAACAATCAGGTTATTTAATCAGAGACAAAAAAATATTATGATTTCAGAATAAAATTTATTCTTCCTTTTTGCCCAGTCTGCTTTCCTGAGAAAGAGCTACGTAATTTCTAAAGAGTATTTGCATTTTAGTAAAATCTTTTGGACACCTAATGTACATTTCCATTTTGATTACACAAATGCTTTTGGAATTAAATTAAGAACAATTTTCAGAATCCAAGTATTTAACATGCAAAAATCTTGATGCTAATTTTATTTTATTTATGATTAAGTAGTTCAATGATAACAAATATTTGGCTGAATCACTCTAAACTAACATTCATTATACTGGATACATTAATACTCTTGCATGTCTTTTGGCTTTTGCTCCTTTTAACTTCTGAATTCCTCCTTTTAGGGCTATATCAGTGTAAGTGAAATTAGTGAGCTGTATGGCAATTCCACGAATATATCCCCTTCCACTCAGACCCCCTCAGATGTTGAAGCAGTTGCCACTGAGCCTTCCACGGCTGTGCTGACGAGCCAGCCACAAAATAAAGAGGTTTGTTTGAGAGACATTTCCCTTTGTTTGCATTGTTCTTTCATGGCTGCCTTTTTTATTTTCTTTATTTTTGATATTTTGGTAATTCAACATGTAACGAACTGACCCTAAAGCAAACTGCCCTCTGCCAGTTACCAAGCCAGATAACAGCTTAATAGTAAAGCTGAAGGATTGCTCCAGCTGTAAAGTGTCTTTGATGAGGTAGATGGGACTCTGAAGGCAAAAAAACCTGAATTCTTATGACCCAAGCAGCACTAAGTGACAGATTTTGCCTGCCAAACACTATAATGTAATGCACCTTTGGGAAAGCATCTGTGGACAAGCTTATGTCAACTGGATTAGTGGTGTTCAGGTGTTCATTCTGTGTGTTTTGTAGCTTCTTATTCTTCCCCCCTGTAACATGGTAGAAGTATATTTTGCATTGTTATGGGAGATGAATAGCTTCTACCTACCTTAGCTATTCCATGGAATCTGTCCAGTCTGCTTTCTAGCTTACTTTCTTTTCTTCATTCTTTGTGAAATTTTGAATACATCTCCTTTTAAAGGAACGGAATAACTTTATAATTGTAAAGCCACGTAGTTCTGCATTGCAATAAGGCAGAAACTGGTTTAGAATTTGGCATTTGTGTGCTGCTTCTGGTAGCTCAGTATGCCTTGAGATTTGCAATAGAGTACACCTCCTTTCCTGCTAAACGCTCCAACAAACACAGTGCTAAAACTGCAGCTTTTATGTGCCGTATCTTTTGAGAAATTCCAAAAAGAAAACTCTGTGTGTAATTTCTCTTTTTTCTATAAAGCTAAGATCACCTCTCTGTTCTGGATTTGTGTTTCCTCACTCTCTTTCTCCTCGCTCTATTGCTCAACTTCCATCAGTCCATTGGCCTGAGGTCATGGCTACTCATGTAGATCCTATTCCTTTATCTGATACACCTCCACCTCTGCCAGCTAAGAAACACCGCAGGCAACAACAGGTAACAGATTCAAAGCTGATAACTTGGGATCATTTCATTTTGTTTGCTTTTGTTATGGTGGCCACAAAGTTGATTTATATGTGAGGACTTTAGAGTGATAAGTTGGTTGTGCTTACAGAGTATTGCGCTTAAAGGCACTGCTCATTTAAAAATCAACATGATGTATTATAGAATGTTTCTGAACAAAAATTCACCTTATCATGCAGAGGCAAATATTAATATTCAGGATCCATTGTAACTGTCAGAGGACTTGCAGCAATAATGCATGTGCGACATCCTAATTTAATTTTTCATATACATTTGAACAATGCCTTTCAAAAGCTGTATTGGTTTTAAGCTACTAATTCATTAGAATAACTTCTAAGGAAAAGTTTTCCCTTTTAATTGGGTTCTACCTGTACACTGGACTTGAATATTTAACACAAAAGAAAAGGTACAGGGGCATGTACATAAAATGTGCATACGAATTTAATACATTTTTTTAATGTGATGGAAAGTACTGTGAAGCAGGAGGCGCCCTGTATTTAGATTTTGTTCTTTCCAGACTATCAGTATTTTCCGTATAGAGTGTAACTGAGAAAGCACATCAATTCATTTTGTCAAAACTGTAACAAATTCCCCTGAAGCATTTCAGAAACCTGGAGGAGCGCAAGAAGCAGCACAGGGAGTGCTCGTACCTGAGCGATACCTTGCCCCGCAAGAAAACCACCCCGTCTGTGTCTCCCCACTTCAACAGCGCCACGCTGGGGCGCAGCATCGCAAACAAGGTACCTGGCTGCTGCTGCTTGCCATAGTACTACTATTATTATTATTATTATTATTATTATAATAATAATATTATTTCCTCCGGCCTCTGCAGGAAATCCTCTGTTGGGTGTCCTGGTTTGAAGGACAGGTGTCTGCCAATAAAGGCAGGAGCTTCTCTTTGAAGTGGAGAATGTAAACCCCCTTCCTCCAAATTATTATTGTAATTTTGAAATTAAGGGGCTCTCAGGCAAAGAT
>JAOTQP010000001.1:98666824-98686812 GCA_026413545.1 Cichladusa arquata
AGCATCTCCCAGTGGGATGATGTAATTTTATCAGTCATACAGTGGGACTCAATGGCCCAGCAGCAGATGATATCTTCTTGGAGGGAGGAGGGTTTTGGAAAAGATAAAGATGGTTGCCCCATCTTGTCTTAAAGATGGCCCATTAGCAGATAATATGCACCACGGAGATAAGGAAATCACTGCCCCATCCAGCTTCAACAGATGATGATAGAATACACACATCCTATATTGCAACCCAAGACATTGAGTTAACGGGAAGGCCAGGTAGCACCCTAAACATTATGTAACCCCCCAAATTCACGCATGACTTTTTAAATGACTTTGGGTTTATTAACAAATGGGAATGTATATGAAACCTTCTGTACTCCCAGCCATTATTCTAACCTCTGGAAATGCAGTGCTGTAGTACATTAATCATAAATGCATGATTTCTGTCTCAAGGATTGTATTATTGGGCTGGTTTAAATTGATTTTAGGGACAGAACTTGTAGTTTTCTTTCCTACTGGAGGCCTCTAAGTGGTAAAAATAAAGCTATACATGAGTGAAAATACTCTTTATTTGTGACATGGTGAATCAACAAACAGCAGGAAGGTGGAGGTACTACTTTGAAAACATTTTGGCCTAATAGAGACACAGTTGAAATACCAGTGGCTGATTGATATGACAATACATTAATATCCATGACAAAGCACATTATTTTGCCATTGCTGATTTTAAAAAAGTCTTGAAATACAGTTTTAAGCAGGTGTTTACAAAATTTCCTGCAGGGACATTTACCATTAGGACAGAGCAACAGCTGTGGCAGCGTACTTCCTCACTGCCTGGCAACCATGACCAAAGAGTCGGAGTCGAGAAGGATGCACAAAGGTAAGACCTTTTCATTGTTTCATTTCTGTTTAAAAACAGTGTTCAGTTTTTCAGAAATAAGCCTGGAACTGGTATTGCTATAATCAGCAGGTCTGCAGAATAACAGTTTGCTTCTTGGTGACAAAAGCAAGCTCTAAATGTAACTGATTTTTTTGATATTGGCAAAATAAGAGGTTAATATTATGATGTAGGTACATGTGTAGCTTTTAAGCACATGGTCACCAAATATAATTCAGTATACTGAAAATATATCTTGTGTTAACTGGATAATTTCTGCGAGTGATTTTGAAGCAATATATTATATGTTCTTTCTTTTTTTTTACTTTCCCTTTTTTTATGTTGGGATCTTAAAAATTGTTTTTCACAGGCACATGTTTTTGCCTGGATAAATTCCCCAGAGAGAGAGATAACTTTGAGAAGCTGTGACTGTGGTATTATAAGTGGTCTTAAATATTTGGGCTACAAAATAGGAAGGGAGAGAGCTGTTCTGATGGCTGTGTTTTTTAATAGGGACACAGCAATTCTGGATGCAGAAGCAAGCTACGTGTCTGAAATATGATCTTGTTGGCTATGGGGTTCTGTGTTGTTTGCTGACTCGAGTCAATACTTGTGTTTTCTGCTTTAATGAGATGTATTATTCATCTGTGTCCATCTTCAAAAGGAGGCACTCCTTAGTGCCATCTGTCAGTTTATTTTCTTTCCAGCATCTGCATCACCATGACTGATACCAGTACAAGAGGTCCTTGTGTAGAGCTGCACTAACTGAGCCTGAGCTGAGCTAGATCCATCCCTTTGTTACAGGACTTGTCAGAGATTGCAGCTCTTAAAGGTCAAAGCAATGACTGAGGTCAGTCATATGCACCCAGGATGACTCAGGGATGAACAAGCAAGCTGAAAAGGGATCATGGCTAACTGCAGCCCCTTTATAGAGCTGATCCACTTGTGATTTGTTGGGTTTGAGCTTTAGCTGTGCAGCAGGCCTTACACAAACCTGCAGTGTTGTGGCTAACTTTTCTTTACATATTTCAGATACAACACAAAAGGACCTTCATGCTCAGCTTGGAAAATGCCTAAGATGTAATGTGTGTGCAAAGGTGGAATAGCTGGCAATTATGTTCAGACTCACCATTTCAGTGTGAAAATCAATAGGGACGCTTCGGCTAAACTGTGACAAGAGATCAAGTATTTGAAGTTGAAAATATTTCTGTAAAATGGTTGCAAAGAGTGTTAGTGTTTGACGTAAAACAGAATTTTAGTGTTACCAAACCTAACACAGGCAAGAGTTTTAAAAATAAATTACTTTTAATGCTTAATTTTTTGTCACTGTGCTATTAAGACAATCTAAGGGTAGGGTCAGATTTCTTGTCTTAAGAATGAGAAACCTCACAAATCAAAATCAAATTATAGCCTGACTAAGAGGCAGGGGAGAAGGAGAGAGATGTATTCATTGGGGCAGTTGGCACAGCACTTTTCATATGCTGTTGAGGAATCTTGTGCTGTACTGCTTGTCATACTAGTTGGCTGTTATTTTTTGAAAGATCCAGCAGTTTGAATGGAAATAGAAAATTATTAAGAGAGCCTTAAGAGATTAATTTGTACGGGAAAAGAGGACAGTTCTAGATGTCCTTTTCTGAAACATCAGCTTTGCCAAAGGGAAACAGTGCTGCTGACAGGTGCTTTATTTGAACTGTCACGAGATTTTCAAAGTGTCATTAACAGGAAGGATATAGGAACACAAGGATCATTTGTGGCCTCTCTTAGTAGTTTATTCCCTTTCTGTTCAACCTCAAGCTCCTTGAATTTATTGCTGTGGGAGGAACTTGAAGAGTGTAACTGCTTTTGCACTCAAGTGCCACGTTTCTAGGTTGGGGAAACTCCTTTGTCTGGGTAACACACCACAAAAGTGTTTGAAGGGCTATTTCTGCACTGTAGTGCAGAACTCAGCAAGGACAGGAATATCCAAGTCAGGTGGCTGGAGTCAGATCCCAGAGTATTTCTATCCAGGTATACAGATGGGGCAGAGAAACAGTCTTCAGGCACTTTTCATTCAGCCTTACAGGTGAAGCCTTAATACAAGTCCCTTTGTGGTTTGAGCAGGGAAGGGACTGAGTTTAACTTAGTGGGATTTCTGGTTTCCCAGCACACCTCACACCCATTCTCAGCACATGGAAGGAAAATAAACTTTCTTCAAAGTTAAAAGTGAAGAAAGTTAATTTCTGTGGAACAGTGAGATTTGGGTAATGTTCTGAACATGGTGTACTGCTTCGATGTATCACACAGGACCACTGAAATGGAATATCATTGTCTGTTAAAATGATGAAATCTTACTTGTCTTGCACTAAAACAAACAGGACTTGAGTCTGAGTAATTACAATTAATCAGACATCTTTAAATACATCTTTGAAAACCAAGCCAGATGTCATGTCAGTGCACATCCTTGGAGATGTTTTTTTATTGCATCACTCAGTTATAAATGTTGATATTACAATAAATACAATTTATTTATTTATTGTAAAAGCATTCTTGAGGTAGATCAGGTTTGCCTTTTCAGGATAAGTGAATATTTTTCAGAAGATTAACTGACAAATCAGTGGAACTCTTGTATAGAGACTGATTATACAGATAAATATGAGCTCTCTAATCTTCCTGCTCCAAAAGTTAGTTGTTCACCTAGAAAAGGTGATGAATAGATAAAAAGTATTCTCTACCTGTCATGTGTAGTGAGTCAGCATTTGCTTTCCTTGTGTTTCTTTCCCCACTTGACAGGTTTTTCACTCTCAGTTTTCTGTGGCCAAGGTGATCTGTTGCAAACAACACGAGTTTCTTGGCTTCCTGATCCCCTGGGCAGAGAGCTGCACCCAGTGCACTGGAACCGGGCTCAGTGCCGAGCCAGGGTCTCACATGATAAATACCACTTCATCCCCTCAGTCTGGAGCCCTGGCTGTCAGGCAGTGATCCACACACTGCTATCCAAAGAGGATGATGTGCTCCAGATGTGGTGCTAGTGGCTTCCTGTGCTCCTTAGGGCTCGACAGCCAAGTTCTAGACCAGATGTTCTGGTGTGTGCATGTAGATCTGAAAGCAAGTATATTCAAGGCTGGCTGGAGGCAGTAGCAGCTCAGCTGGTTTAAAGATATTATCTGAGTGTTGTCACTAAACTAGTCATGGTCTGAAAGGAGTTTTCTCTAATATGCTTTCTCCAGTTTTTCTTATTTCAGTCCATGAAGGTAACTGTAAAAGTCTGAACTGGAAAAAAAAAAGGAAAGTTAAAAGTGAAATCAGGAAATTGAGAACAGCCTCTTGGGTCTGAACATGGATTTCATGGATTTTTCTTTATGCAGGAATAAGCAATATCTATGCATAAATTTTAGGCTGGATGCAGTAATAAATATTTTCATGGGGTTTTAAGTACTAAATAATCTTTACTCTAGGATTACCAAACCGTGTTTAGTCAGTCATATGAGTTCAAGAATTGTTAGTGAAAGAAACAGTCACTGTCAGTAATCATGGCCTGAGTTAAGGACAACTTAAATGTTTTAGAGGACACATATTTGCTATAAGTCATTAGTTGAAAAAGGTATTTCTTAGCAGCCATTGATGAGGTTATTTTGGAAGACTGTATTTATAAATTCACCTCCTGTGGACATGCCTTTGTAACCAAACCACATGCAAAGACAGGATGAAGAAGCCACTATCTGGCATGATCTCGAGACCTCACTGCAGGGGGATGCTTGGGGCTCCCAGGGAGTGCTGGGTGCCAGAAACTCGCACAAGGACAGGCAGCAGCAAGGAGGGAGGGTTACCCTCTGCAGTCCCACTGACTGCAGGGTGGACTCCAGAAGGGAAGAAGGAATGGTTAGCTGGGAATTGAGGTGTAAGACCAGACAGCACTGGGAACAAAGCTGCTGGGACAGAGAACTTAGGTACCAGCAAGATGTTCATTTGTGTCCTTTGTAAGCTCTGTATGAAGAAAAAACAGTATTCTGGAAGCAAGGGATATTTGTACAAGCAATCTAAAAACTTTTCAACACAGTCTGCCTTTTCTGTTTGTTTTTCACTCTTTTTCTTGTCAAACTCAGGAAAAAACAGAAAAGGTATGAAAATATCCCCTTCCCTGGCTGTATTTCTCATGTGATGTTTTTGCAAAAGTACCAGTTGCATCAGCACTGTCAAGTAGTTCCTAGACTCTTGAAAAACTTTTAAATAATTGTTAAATAATGACAGCATTTCAAAAATTCTTTTTCTCCTGCTGTCAAATAACCTGTCACAACAAAACTTCTGACTAAAGCTAATATCTGCAGAGCTATGGCTTTGCACAGGCCTAATTTTTTGCTTCTTTGCTCATAGCCGCACAAGTAGAGCAGAAAATTCAGAAATCTTTGCAGCTCTGTGGGTGACAATGACAAGGTAGACAGACTTGGGCTTCCTACTTTGGCATGTTTCCACACAATGTATCTTGACATGTTAATGTCAGTCTTTAAAAAAGGACAAAAAAAAAGAAGAAAGGATAGGAATAAAAGAAAAATAAAAGAAAAATGTAATGGGATCATTTTCATAAAATACTAGTGGGTTTTTTACATACTTGACAGTGCCACTTTTAATAACAGCTTTCACCTTTAGTTCTACTCTCACCATAATTTTGTGGTGGTATACCTGGATTTTGTGATTCTGCAGTAACTCCTTTGGAATATTTTTCTTTGATGACATGGCTTTATGGATTTTTGCAATATTTTTCTGAACAGTATGGCTGTTAACAATGTTAAGTTTACAGGTTTGCTGCAGAGCAGTGGAGCTCTGTAGTAAAATCAATGCAACAACAAATATTTTAGCTCTTGTATCAGATTAGACTTACCTGATACAAATCTTGGCTTGTGGGAAATTTTAGTTAAGTGCTGGATCTTACAAGGAGTCTAATATTTTTAATTGCATGTTGTGTGAATAGGCATCTGAGCAGTTAAAAATTCCTTAAACAGCAGATTGTGCCTGCCCAATGTGAAGGTGTGGCTGTAATGGTGGTGTTGGTATGCAGCTGATCCTGAGCTTTGAGCTGCCTGCTGCTTACAGCATGAAGATAAAAGGAGAACTCTGAATTGTGCTTTGTTTCTGTGAATGCATCTCATTTTGCAGCCTAACAAATGTTGATTTCTTCCAGGGTTTAGTTGTATTTGCATGATTGCATAAATTTGACTAATAAATGTTTTCCTCAAAAATGGGTTCTTTATCTTAAGGGGTAGGTGTTTGTAGCACTGCTATGCTGCTCTGTGCCTTTTAGATGGGTTTATTTTTCAGTGAAATACAAAATACGGAATTAAAATTTCTAAGTAGGCAAGGATTTGTAGAGGGCTCAACAGAAAAACATGCATTTGAATAAAGTTCTTTCAGTAATTTATTTTTTTCTCTCTTTCCCTAATGAATCATTGATAACCATTTCACAGGAGCAATTAGTCATTCCAAAGGTTCAAGTATGAAAGGTAATTGCTTATCTGCAATAACAGAAGCATTTGCCAAAATAAGGGGGAAAAAGCAAACCACACATGAATCAGTAACACCTGTGTTGTGTGATGCTATTATTTATGACTGCTGAGGTGTATTTGTGTCCCTTTTGTCTCTTTTACTAATCGATGCGATTGAATTTTTGATTGAAATTTAGTGTTCTTTTAAATGGCAAGTGAGTCCTCTTAGTTCTTTAGAAACAAGCTTTAACTGTCTCCAAGAAAGCTTTGTATGGTACAGAGGGAAGTGAGGGAAAAACTACCTTGGAAATGCTTGTAGGGCACAGTTTCTTTAGTGGCATGCTTTAATTATTCAGCTGAAGATACACCTTTCAGATAACTGCAGTTGCTGGCTCTGAACTGGGACTCTCTCAGCTCTGGCATGGCAAAAAATACCAGAGAATAGCCTTTTATGCACAGATGGGAAATAAGGCAGAAAAATACTGCACTTTGACCATGCTTTCTTAACATCAGTGTCTTAATGGTGTCTAGTAAAAACTTTTATCTGGACCTTGCTGCATTTGTACATTTGTCTGCATTTTTCCTGTGTCTGTTTATCTTAAATATGTGGAATGTCAGTGGCAGCCTTCCTGTAAGAATGTGAGGTTTTCATGTAGTCTGTCAGTCCTTCCTAATCTCCAGCTCTGCCAGCAGCTCAGAATTTGGGTCAGAAATGTGCAGAGAAGATTATAAACCTAACTATCAGAACTATGAGAAAGTCTCACTTCTTGCATTCATTGAAGGAAAAGATGAGCAGTGTGGTTGCATTTGTAATCACATAGATGGAACAACCTTAAAAGGGCACTGTAAAATACTTCAGCAGTTAAAATGACAGCTCCTCCTCATCAGGCAAGCTCAACAACCTCTAAGTCTGCATTACTTTCAGAGCAACATAGACATGAGATAAAAATAATTGTGGAGAGACATTTTCAAAGGGCACATTGCCAAACAAGTTCCCTGTGTTCAAGAAGGATGACTTTTCAGAAAAAAAAATGTTTTTGTGGAAAAATCACCAAAGAACCTTTGCATGAACCTTATTTTTCTTAAGAATCATTGAGCTCTAAGGATCTGCTTCAATCCTGTAGGGTGAACTGCAATTTCAAAATTCTAGTAAAGGACCTCTACACTAGTAACTATGATTCTATAACAAGCAGCCTGTATTATTTCAGCTGAAACTAAGAGTACAATTGCAATGACCAGAAAGCAAAGTTTCCCAAATAGACACACACCAAAAAAAAAAAGAAAAAAAAAAAAAATCCGTATTCACTAAAGTAAACCAGACAAGTACTTAAGAATATTCAATATCAGGACTTTTTTCTTTTTTCTCTAATTTCCTCAGTGTCATTTCTTCTAAATTCCTGAATTTAACTGCATTACTTTCCAGATTAGGCCTAATTTTAATTTTAAAATGTAAATTTCATTTTTTCAAATTAGATTTTCATAATACACATACAAGAACATATCTTGAAAAGTCAGCTATACTAATGTGCATATATTTGAATCCAGCATAAATAAAACACATATTTAAAGCTTTTATTTTAGTGTGATTAACTTGTAAAATTAACCATAATGCTGTAGTACCTTGGTCGCAGTGCAGTAAAGACTGAGGTGATGTTTAAATTGCTTGTGCTGCTAACAAGTTATGCTCCTGTCACATAATTTTGGTGTGAAATGAGTGTTTCCTCTGTACTTTGTAGGGTATAACCATCAGCGCATCTGTGAAAACCAAAGGCAGAAGTCTCCAGAATTCTACAGCAGAACAGCATCAGAATCCAACGTGTATTTGAACAGTTTCCATTACCCAGATCGTAGTTACAAGGACCATGCCTTTGACACATTAAGCTTAGACAGTTCTGACAGTATGGAGACAAGCATATCAGCATGCTCACCAGATAACATTTCCAGGTAAGTCTTCTTTCCTTCTGATCCTGCAGTGGTCATAGGGTGATGATAAAAAAGAGAATATGTACACGTTGCCACTGTGATAGTGTGGATGCTGCTGATGAGTTAAGGAAATGTAAGATCAATAGACAGGCATCATATTTGTCTAGCTCCTCATAATCAGGTTTAACTACAGCTCATCTGTTTATTGAAAGATGGAAGATAAAAATATGGAAAAGTTAAGTGATAATGCTGAAGTTTACAAAGCAATCAGTGCTTCCTCATGTGATCACTGCAGGGAGGGAATTTCCTCTGATAGGAAATTTCTCAAGGACATGTGCCATTGATGATGTACACTTGTTCAACCAGTCCAGCATGTTAACCAACTAGATGCTTAAGCTGAAACACTCAGGCTTCCTTCCAAATGTCTTTTTGCCCTTTCTTCTCCCTTTTCTGGATCAGTAAAAATGAAGAGATGACACTGAAAGGCTTGCTTTTCTCATCTTCAGAGGCTGTCAGTTCAGACACCATTTCTCAGATGAAAGGAATTTCCATGATCTGTGTTAAAAGTCCAGATGAATCTCAAAATTGTGTGCAAACAATTTTCTCCTGACAGTCTGTTTTTTATTCCTGACATTATGGTAATGCTTTCATTCCTGCTTACAGTCCTGCCCAAGCAGTTTCCCAAGCATAAATAGAGGCTGATCATTAAGTACAACTTTGTCACAGCACTGTGAATACCTTGTGAACACAAGGACAGCTTTTTTGGCTAGCACATGGTGTTTTACTTAGCATCTGTTTTCTGTGGCAGGGAAGCCCTCTGATTTCCCCTTTTAATCATTATCACTCCAGTGTTATAAGTTTCAGAAAATACCAGTGGCAGTCATTCTGCTGGCTGGTGTGCATGGGCTTTTTTGTATTGGTTGCTGTTGGCTTTGGTTTTTTTAAAGGAAAAACATTAGGACTTGGGTTTTGAGGATTTCTGTTTTAAACGGATAGTCAGCAAGCTTCTGATAGCTGGAGACAGGCTGGGAACTAACTGTGCATTGAGCTAATGTGCCAGTGATATGAAACCTTTCTCTCACTTCCTGCTCTGACCCTTTGGAAGGAGGATGGTGTGTGTCTGAGCTTACCATCCTGTAAGTCCAATTTCCAGCCCAGGTCTGGAGACTGTTGGTTCAGCACTGAACCAACAGCTGTTGAATTTCACTGGTACTGTTTGCTCTTCTGCTTCCCTCTGACTCTTGCAGCCAATGCCAGAAGGAAAACAAAAGAAAGCAACACAAAGAAGCAAATAGCCCAAATCAATACTAATACCAGAAAAGCACCCTTTACAACAGATGTTTCTCACAAGACAAACTCTGGTGAAAGAAAAAAAGAGTGTGAGCTGATTTTGTTGATAAAATCTGGAAGATAGGCAGTTAATTTTTCTTGACAAAATTTCCCTTAAGCAAAATTAATTCCGACTGTTTTAGGTGGTGGTTGAGAATATTTTCTAGGCATATCAGACATTAAAGAAAAACAATTTATGATGCTTTGTTCTGACCAATTTAAAATGCATAATATATTTTACCATGTTTAAGGCAAGAGAAACACTTTTTTTGTAGAGATGCATAAAAACTGTGGCTGCTCAAAGTACAGAAGAAAAGAACTGCTGTAATCATTCTTCAACTCGCCAAACATCTCTTTTTTTTGTTAGTGGCCACTGCACTGAATTGGATCTGAGCACTGTCAATGTCATTCTTAAATTTGGACTGCAAAGTATTTCTTTAAATACCAACTATTACTTTAAATAAGAAATAATGGGTTTTTTTGCAGTGCTAGCACTTCAAACGTTGCAAGAATAGAGGAGATGGAGAGACTTCTCAAACAAGCACATGCTGAAAAGACTCGGCTGCTTGAGACCAGGGTAAGTGTAATTTTGAGTAACTAAGAGTAGACATGTAAGTTTGGATAATACTCTTCTCATGCAACACAGAAACTACCCAGCTTATACCTAATAGACACTTTAAAAATACCTCTTCCCTCTTGGCTTCACCTCACACTACACCTTGAGCCCATGTGCAGTATCTGCTACCTCAAAGGACAAGTTGATGGCAAAATCCCCAGAAACTTAGTCAGCATTGGTTTGACACCTGCTGGGGGAGCTGCTTAAGATGAACTTCCATTTCTAGTTCATGATCTATTTCTTACTCCAAATTTCAGTCCAGTGTGCTGGATATATATTTCTACCTACTTAAGAGATAAAAAGATATTTAGCCCTAGCTTAGACATTGCATTGCCAACTATAGTTTTGCATATACTTGAAGTTCTGTGTGTGCTGTGGTATTTAGGAACGGGAGATGGAAGCTAAGAAACGAGCTCTGGAAGAAGAAAAACGCCGCAGAGAGCAACTGGAGAAAAGATTGGAGGAAGAAACGAGCCAGAGGCAAAAATTAATTGAAAAAGAAGTAAAAATACGTGAGAAACAAAGAGCACAGGTCAGATTTGGGGGTGTGAAACGGTTTTGAAGTGCAAGATTTTCCCTTCATATACAGAAAAGGACTAAGTGTACTTCTGCCAATGGTAAACAGAACTTCAGCTGAACAGATGGATTTAGTATTTCTGAGGTGCAGTTGTTTTGCTAAAAGTATTTTTGGTCTCTTGGAGCCACTGTTCATTTAAATTTAGATAACAGCATAGGTATCTAGTTAGCATTTTATATATAAAGTATCAATATTAATGCTATAAAGTTTGTTACTGAATATAGGCAGGGCAGAATTTTTTGGCCAGAACAACAGAAATTTGTGGGTTTTTTAATTCTTTAAAACAGTAGTGTGGAGTTGGTGGGTTTTTGTTTTGCTTTTTTTTTAATACATAAAATACCTTGAAATGTGAATTATTACTTCCAAACATTTGACCAAAAAAGAAAAAAACAAATAAGGAAGTTTTTTCAGCTCCATACTTACAGTAGAGAGTAAATATTATTTTTTCTAAAGTTAATGGGACTGTACAATATGAGAAACATTCCTTATTTTAAAAAGTGTTACCTCCTACATATTTTTGCTTCTTTTGGCTTAGAGGTACCTTGAGTTTTTTTCAGGCTTAGGGTCTTACCTATTTGTTTATTCTTCCAAAATCAATAATATCTACAAGGTACAGCAAATAGACTAGGCAGTCATTGCTAGTATGCCAGAGCAAGACAATGTCTCCATCTTAATAGATGTATTTGAGTGCAGAAGATTGAAATATCATATTGGAATATCTTTCTGGTTTCATCTGTGCTACCTTTGCTGATGTTTAACCAGCTGTTTCTAGTTAAATATATTCATTCATTTGTTTCTATCTAAAATGTAATCAGCAATACTAAATTTGACTTGCTTGCCTTCTTTTTTTCTAAGAAGTTTTGTTGACAACTCCAGCATGGCATAAACAACAATGCAATGCTGGTATCTTTATCCCAAATTAGAGCATGCATGTGTCATAATAGGATGTCCTGTCAGTTACTAATTGTCAGAGTTGGCAGAGAGAAGAAGACTGAATTGGCAAGACGACAAAAACATATCTGTCAAAAATGGCTGATTTTTTTTTTTCTTTTTTCTTTCCTTTGTACAGTGAGACCAATTTCTTTTTCCCCAGCACGTTTTGACACGTAGAAATGTAAACGAGAGGAAGGAACTCCCTTTGCGCTTGCCAGAGCTGGTGCAAGCTCATATCATGCAGGACTGCATAATTTTAGAAGGGTGCTAAGAGTTTTTGTGAGCAACACAGCTCCTATTGCACCAAGAGGCTCTTAAGAATGCAGTGAGGGAAAGTCCCCTTGATTTGAGACTCACAGTGGGATTTAACAGGCTAACATGAGGAATGGAGCAGGGGCAGATTAGTTTCTCCAGGTCACTGACTTATCTGGAGTCCAGGGGAAGAGAGACAGGGAGATGTTCCTTTCACAGATCCTTGAAAGCATCTAAAATGAGCTTCTGTTCTAAAGTACCCTCTCTCTGCCTCAGCTGCAGCAGGAGCCTTCTCTGGGAGACCTGCCTTCTGTGTCTAAAATGAGGGGGTGGTGATAGTGCATAGACCCTCCAGGCACAGGAAACAAGAATATTCCCTCAGCTGGCAGAGGTTCCAAATCACTATCTCCTCCTGCTTGTTCTCCCAGCTGACACTACCCAGGTTTGGTGCAGAGTCTTGAACTGCAGTCAAGAAGGAGGCTCTGTCTCCTGCCCTGCTTTGCTGTCTCTTGCACAGGGATGCACTGCAGCTCTCCATACCATACTGTGAACTAGTTATCACAGTTCATTCCCATTATTAATGTGTCCTGCAATTGCATGTTCTTATTATTTATATATCATACTCTGCATGAAAATACCTGTAGCAGTAGAATTAAAATTAAAAAGTGACGTGTGCGCAGTGAGTATTTGATCCAGAGAAATAAAGGGTTTGCTTAACATCCTACTTATGAAGCTCTTGGACTTCATCTAAGGCAGCAACACACCCTTACATTTTAAAAAAATGTCTTAGAATTTTAAAAAAGTTGTCTAGAATTAAAAAAAATTCTCTAAGACAACTTTTCTGTGCTGTGGTCTCTGTTTTACCAGGTTTTCAGCTGTTGATTTCAAGCAAGTTCTATGCTCTGTCTGGCTTTTACAAAGTTATCCAACACTGTAAAGTTGGAAGTTTAAAGAATTTTTCTTTTCAAGAAAATTAGAGCTGCAGTAAAAGCTCTTTATTTTTCTTACATTTATTCTTAGACTCTGTGAGCAGTTTTCAGTTATGTCCTCTCAACAGAAAGAGCAGGAGATGACAAGGCTTCTCTTAAAAACAATATGATTTTCTTTTCTTTCCTGTAGGCCCGTCCCTTGACTCGCTACTTGCCCGTTAGAAAGGAAGACTTTGACCTCAGGAGTCACATTGAAACAGCTGGGCACAACATAGAGACCTGCTACCACATCTCTCTCACTGAGAAGACCTGCCGAGGCTTTCTGATTAAAATGGGAGGAAAAATTAAAACATGGAAAAAACGGTGGTTTGTTTTTGACAGAAACAAGAGAACTTTTACTTATTATGCAGGTAGGTGGTGGGATTGCTACTAGAGTACAACTGTTCTTCTGTTTTCTTATCAAACTCAGCTGAGTTATGAACAAGTAGGGAGTCCAGATAAAGCTTAGATTTCCATTTCATCCATTCACTTAGAGGTCATTTGAGCCCTTCCCTATAGCGTTCAATCCTCATGCCAGGTAAGGCAGAATTGAGTGTACAAAACAAAGGAGGAGATGCAGATGGGCAGGAGAAAAAATGGAAGATGATCAGGTTGCAAGCAGACAGAATAATGGTTCCACATATTTTATTTTTAAATATTATATACTTCCCCCAGTAACTGAATGATTTCTTGTTCCCTTCATGCAAGAATATAATTTATTATACTTAAAATGAAAATTGAAGTGAATGCTTCTGCAGTCCTGTCCTTAATGTGAAGAAAAGGTTTTCAGGAAATTAAACATACAGGGATAGACTTACTGAGTTTTCCTTATTTTGAAAGTGTAAGGAATTTCAGAGGAAGAATATGCAATACTCCAAAGGTGTTTGTGTACATGAAGTTGTGTTATACAATATCTGGAGCCATTATAAGCATTATATTACTTTGTTACCTTAGGGTAAACTCAGAAATGGGGAATTTAAGAACATATTTATTTCTCCAAATGCTGTGCAAATCTACACGTGGTTTGACTTTGAAGTTTCAGTTCTGAGGAAGCCACAAAAATAACATTGTGCTCTGAATATTTATTGTGCAGAGAGGCCAGAAAGAGGCATATGCAGGATGGTCATTGCTGAGACACAGAAGAAAACACAGAGCGAAAAAGCCACCCAAACAGTTTCATTTACTTTACTGACATAACTGCTTTCCAGCAACTCATAAGGAACTTAAAATTGAATTAATTACATTCATTCATCACATACTCACTGAATATTTCTTACTAGTTTGCAGTAATACAATGAAGAACATGACAAACATTTTTTATTTTGTTCTGAACATCTGGTTTATTGGTTAGGAAGGCCTGTAATACACAGTACTGTGTTCCCATCTGGTATTGATCTTTGTCTTTTTTTAGTAGTTATGTTAACATTTAATGGTTACACTTTTGAGTGCAGTTGCCATAATGTAATTTCAATTACCAAAGAAAGCTTTTGCTAATGTCTCAAGGACTCCAGCCAACAAGCACAGTTTTATGAGGAGTCTGCACCAGCTGCACTAAAATGCTGCTGCTTGTATGAGGATCCATCTAGATCTTTAAATACATAGTAGATTTCCAAAATAAATATTGGTGCTGTAAATTCAAAGTAATTGAACTCTAAGTGAATGTACTGAGATAATGCTTTAGTTCTGCCAGTGCACTGAACCAAGGACTTACCCTGAAGTCTGACAGCTTAGTGCAGCAACTGAAGCATCTGCACTTCCTGAACTGAAGCATTCAGGGAACTCCACCAAGACGCTTTCGATGGGAGCTTGTGGGTACCTGAAATAGTCTGGTAGCCAAGGCCCCAGGTGAGGCTTGAAAAGAGAGTGGATCCCCTGCTTACTTGTAGTGCACAGACAGCACACTTTGTGTAGTGCTGTGTTTATCTCAGTATAAACAGAAATCTCATAATCCTGTACCTCAGTGCTTCAGTACTGCTTCTCTGGGGGCTGGCAGGAAGATTCCCAAAGCTGCATCGTTTGCTCTCTGGGATTTCATTTTGCCATCAGATGAAGCTTTCAGAATTGCCTGCAGCTACACATAGGATGTAAGTTGACTTTAAACACTTCCCCAAGTGTTTAAATAACAGCAGAATCCCTCATGGGACTGATAAAGATGTTCTGCGTGACTGTTGAGTGTTGAGATGACACTATGACTTGGGGGCAGAAAGCTTTATACATATAATACATACCATACAAAAGTGCTGGCAGTGAAAGAAGTTTGCCTTTCAGTGTCCACATGCAGTTGGGATGCTTTTTAACAATTTCTCTCTCCACTGCAGGAAAATGGAGAGTGGATGCCACCCTGTCCTGCTCCTTTTTATTCT
Source organism: Cichladusa arquata (assembly GCA_026413545.1). Classification (NCBI taxonomy): domain Eukaryota; kingdom Metazoa; phylum Chordata; class Aves; order Passeriformes; family Muscicapidae; genus Cichladusa; species Cichladusa arquata. The sequence goes on from JAOTQP010000001.1 coordinate 98,682,107, forward strand.
GAAAAATTATAGTGGTGACTCTTCAGTTCACATATGAAGAAGCATTTTTAAAAAAAAGTACATGCACAAACTCTGTTCTAATATAAAGGTTTTGCTGTCAGATTGTATTGAAAATTTGATTATCATTACAGTTTTCCCTTGAAGGCAAACTGGAGGTCTTAGCCTGTGTGATGTCTGGCTGGTTTTCATGGAATGGGAAGAGTGGATATAACTGAGAGACACCTGTCCTTCTGTGGGCTAATACCCTCCATAACATTTAGACACTTCAGTGAAGGGAGTGCCTTGCAAATAGATGAGGAAGTTACAAAGGCTTTTATCCTTGGAAACTAGGTGAAAAAATATTAAAAAAAATATAAAAAATAGAAAATCAAACATGCATCTCTCAACAAAACCAACAAACTAGTAAGAAAGGTTGAAGGTTTCCTTGGGATTTCAGAAGAACTGTTAAGTCAGTTACTTATCAGCTGAGCATATGGAAATGCAAATTAAGCTTTTGCTTCTTACTGTTCATTTCAGTTCTGAAGTCATTCTCTCTTTTCTGTTTTAGACAAACACGAAACTAAATTAAAAGGTGTAATATATTTTCAAGCTATAGAAGAAGTCTATTATGATCATCTAAAGAATGCATATAAGGTAAACTTTGTTACTGTTTAACCACATATCACATAGAGTACCCAAAGTATGGTAGCTGCTGTAAGATTAAAGGGAGAACTAACATTGGGGGAAAAAAGAAACAAATACTAAATACTAAAAAGAACCGTGGAGTGGAGGAAAAGGAAGAGGAAGCTAATCAGTGATCAGCATTGTTTTGGGGCTTTTTTTATACGGTTGGAAGCAGAGACAAGTGTTTACCTGCAAAGTGGGATTTGCTGCAAGGAGTTCCTTAGTCCAGTGGCAAGACCACTGAAGTTAGTGGCTTGGACAAGTCAAGGGCTGGCTGCATGCCTCTGTCCCAGGGAGGGAGTTAACTGTGCCAGCAGCTCATGGCACCCCCTGCTTCTCACCTGTAATTTAAATAAACTGTGAACATTTGTGAAAGCCACTGGACAGAGTGGGGGAGTTAGTTATTTGGGCTTGGAGCCCTGTAGTACTGTGTAATAGTCTACTGGGAAAATGCTGTAAAAGGTGTTTATAGTGGCTACAAACACTTTAAATGCATCTCTGCTGCAATATAAGATGCAGTGGTACAGCATTTTATCTTTCTTGTTAATCCTCTTCCTAAATATCCCTGTAAGCAATTCCACTTCTGGTACCAATAAATGGCACTGATCTCACTCTTTTGATACCTTGTGTTTTATTCTAGAGTCCCAACCCCTTGCTGACCTTCAGTGTTAAGACCCACGACCGCATCTACTACATGGTTGCTCCTTCCCCAGAAGCCATGAGGATATGGATGGATGTCATTGTGACAGGCGCAGAAGGCTACACCCACTTCATGTTGTAACAAAAGGGGAGCAACAGGGCATCCTGCAATAACCTAACTCATGAAGTTAGCCATAGCTAGTGACAGCTGAAAAGCCAGTGAATAATAAAAACCCTGAAATGTCCTCCTTATGATGTGCACCCAAAACCTCAGACTGAGAGGGGGTTACAAATGCATTGAGAAGGGGGGGTTGTTTTCTGTTGTAATTCATCTTCATAGGAATGAACGAGCTAAAGCTCTTGAGAGAATCATAGTGCTCCAAAATGGATAATCAGGCAATTTTAATTACAGCATCTGGACTGAATGATAAGTTTCTACAAATTCTCTTATACAAATTCTCTTTATGAGAATGTCTTCATAAATTTATACTGAACAGTTTACAAGTGTGTGTGTTCTCATTGGTATGCAAAAATTCTAGTAGTGAAACAAAAAGGTGTAATAAGCATATATTTTAATATGCAACATTTGACATTTATAGATGATTAGGTGACTTTTTAAAACTTTTAGTCAAGTATTTTATAAAAATACAAACAAAAAAGCAGCCCTAAGGTACACACAGTTCTTGCCTTAGTAGTTAAGTGTTACAACAGAGCCAAAGAGTTACATGATTCCCTTACATTTTCTTATTGTTACTTGTACCTAGCTTTCTGTAAGGGGACAGTGCCAAAACTCTTAATGACTTTTAATGTAATTAAATTGTTATATTCTGTGTGTTCAAACACTTCATGGCAACAACTGTATGTTTAAAGTTTGCATCTATGGAGCTCAACAAAAAAAAAGAAAAAAGAAAAAAAGGATAGCTTTATAAAGATGCATTTTTTTCCTCAAGGATGAGAAATGGAAACACATGTATTAACTTCCTCACAAAGAGAGATTTTTTTTAATCTTCCCTGTTGAACAGAATAAGCTGATTCTGGACCCTACAGCAATTTTCTTTTATGTAGTAAGGTCCCAGTGTGGTTCTAATCTTACTCTGTGCCAAGTGAACGCTCTGGAAATCTCTCAAGCGCTGCCTGCCTTGAAGCCAGCACCAAAATCTCTACCTATCTGAATTCTTTGGAGCCAAGCTTTCAGTCCCAGAGAGTTGTTTTGTTGTTTAATGTATATCTGCACAGAATAATGCTGTCAAATAGAATAAAAAGAGAGAGGTGAGTTCTAAGAGTTTACACTAAGAAGTGTATGAATAAAAACCCCTGAAAGTTTGAAGCAGTAGGGACTGAGATTCCTAAAACAGCAAAGATACTGAGGGTGCAGTGGTCTCTCATTTTAAAATCACTTCCAAGTCCTTGAGTAATATTGAAAAAATATAAATTATTTAATTGAAATGAACTTCAAGAAAGTGTCATGACTTTGAAGAGGTTCTATTTCAGTAACTGAAACTTACACACTCTGTGGTTTGTGTACTAGAAAGCACATTAGCCTTTTCTTTCCTTGATGAAAAGTTAATGGCTTTTGATTGAACAAATAAAGTGAAAACAGAATAGAAGTATGCTGGCAAAATATTTTTGTTATACTTTTTAAACCCTGTAACTGTAATGAACAGGTTCATGGTATGCACAGGTGATGTGGTTGTTCTAGCATGACAAACATCAGTTTCTACTTGAATCATAAAAGAAGAGACTGTTGTTGCAAGATAATTGTTATCATCTGTGCAGATCACAACCTGTAATCTATAATTTAAAACACTATCAAGTAAATTGCTTTTGTTTATACAGTTATTATTTTTCCCTGATGTATCTTGATTTTACTCCTAAGTATAGTTATAAAGGTTTTCTAATAATTTTTATATCCTGCATGATGCAATGAAGGCATTTCAATAAACATTTTTAAAAATACACTTGTGTCAAATATTTTCTTGCTGCATTATCCTGAGACATTTCTGTTTGTCTTTTAAATAGTTGTATACAGTCATGCAAACAATACTGTATTTCTCAGTAACACTTAATTGAACTATTCCATGTATTTTCTCATAGAAGAGCTAAGGCAAATAATCTTTGGGAGGGCAGTGAAATTAGGAGTGTAGTCTGTTTTCTGCATGTACATAATGTAATACATTTTTCATTTTTTATGAACCTGTTTGAAAAATTTACCACCAGCGTTGGATATTGACAATTTTCGGTTTTTTTGTGTAACTGCAAACCAGAAATTGCTTGAGTTTAAGGATTTCGAAGTTTTCCCAATATTTGACTTAGACATGACCTGAATGGGAGTATTAACTCACTGTGGAAATGAAAACCAGTGTGGTTTTATGACTGATTTGTTTTCACTACGTTTGCCATCATCATCATGAAGTGGGGTGGGTTCTGTAGCGATGTACATCAAGACAACGTAAGTAGATCATGGTGGTCTGCACTGATGATAAAAGCCCTTCAAGCTTACCTGCCTGGGAGTCAAATACCTGCTTACCCTGAAGGCTCTCAGGAAATTGCAAACCATGGAGATGAGTCTTAAAACCCTGCTCTGCTGTGTGCCATGACCTGCAGGTGCTGGCCTGCTGCTTGGGTGGGAAAACACCCTTAGCTCAGCAAGCACTGCCCTTTCCTAGCGTTCAATTTCATGTGCCAGGGGAGGCTGGACATCAGGAAGAATTTCTTCACAGAAGGGCTTGTCAAGCATTGGAATGGGCTGCCCAGGGAGGTGGTGGAAGAACATCTCTGGAGGCACTCAGCAAATGACTGGACATGATGCATGGTGGTCTAGTTGATGCGGTGGTATTTGGTCAAAGGTTGGACTCAATGATCTTCTCCAATCTAAATGGAGATTCTATGATTATCTTTTCTTCGTGGCTGCCATGGCCTGTATATAAAAGGTGCATAAAGATGTAGTGTTGGCTCCTGTGCTCACACACCTAGAGCTGAGGGAAGGTGAGGAGGTGCGAGTCCATTAATGAGGTCCCTTCTCAGCCGCCTCTTCCCGAGCCTGACCAGGCCCAGGCCTTTCCCTCGGCCTCTCCTCAGGGAGGTGCTCCGATCGCCCTCGCTGCCTGCCACAGGACCCGCCGGGAGCTCCGTGTCCCTCCCGTCCTGAGGAGCTCGGAATGGACACGGCACTCCGCGGTGTTGTCTGATCACCTCCCTCGACCTGCAGGCACTGCTCTTCCCAGTGCACACCTGAGGCCTTGGCTGCAAGGCACAGCTGAGAAACGCACGCTCCACCTTTAAGCTTCTTTATTGACAGAACGGCAGTTTGGCCGGGCGGCTCGGCCCTGGCCGCGGCCCGCCCCGCCCCGGCCGCCGCCTCACACGCGTGCGCGGGCGGCGGCCATGGCGGCCATGGCGGCCAT
>JAOTQP010000001.1:98687126-98716123 GCA_026413545.1 Cichladusa arquata
GGCGGCGGCCATGGCGGCCATGGCGGGAGCGCTGCTGCGGGCCGGCTGCGCCTCGGCCCTGCGGGGATCGCTGCCGCCGCTGAGGGCGGCCCCGGCGCTCCTGGGTAAGGGAAGGGCCGCGGGCAGCTCGGAGCACAAGGGGTGCCAGGCGGAGGGGACAGGAGGTGTGTCGGAGCCGGCTGTGACGGGCGGCTGCGGGTGGCACCTCCATCGGGAGGAGCCGGGGCGCGGCCCGCTGGTGCGGATGGGATTCTTCAACTCGGTTCCCTTCCGACGGGGCTCCTGACAGGCCTCTCCTCCCCGCCAGGCCCCCTGTCAGTGCATAGCTGCTTGCCCACGTGTGTTTTGTTGGCTCAAAGCTCTTGCCCCTGGTGCATTTTGAGGAGCAGGGAATCGTGCGCCAGTTCGCTTGGTCGGGTGCGGAACGTGCCTGCCCTGTTATCTCCCCCAGGCACAGAAAAGCTTTGCTGGCATCCAGTTCTGAGTGAGATCGGTCCCTGCCCGAACACGCTGTGTCCCCTCTTGATGTGTCAGACGCCCTGCTTGTCTGACCTGTTGAGTTTATTCATTGCCTTTCACTGGACAGATGAATCTCATCTAAGGCTGCTCAGTGGGTAAAAGTTACTTGCCACTACGGGTGCACATTTTGTATACGGTGGGATTTTGTTGCTGTGTTTTTCTCTCTTTCTGTGTAACAGTAACATTATCAGAGTATCTGTTTGAGCGTGTCTTTAGGTGCTTTGGGACCTGGCCAAGCAGCAGTTCCTGCTGGAATGTACACCGGGTGTGGACAGAGTTGAGTCCATTGCCTGTCACAGCAGCGTTAATCTGCTGCTGCTGCTGGCAGTGGGGAGATCTCAGTGCAGGAACATTCCCAGAGTTGTTCAGGGAACTTCTGTGGCTTTGATATGTAATGTAATACTGGTCTCAGTCACAGTTTCTGTTGTTCATAAAATGCACAGTGACTCGGATATGAAGAGAATTCCATAGATGCCATCAGGCAAGGGTCCTGTGGTCTTCCTGTAGCTATCACCTGTCTGTAACTTGCTTTTATAACCACTAATAGCTGCCTTGTACCCTTCAGAAATGCTTCCCTGCTTTTACCAAGGTCTTTCCTAAAATCAGGAGGAGAAATTACTGGGTAGCTGCTAATGGTTTTGTCTAAAGAGAAATCTGAAAGAGTGACTGCATTGAGCTTTGCTTTTGGTTGGCTGGGTTTGCATTATTCAGATTGAAATTGCTGCTGGTGCTTCCATTAACTTGTTAAATGGAAGAATAGTTTGTGAAATAGGTTAGACAGTGGTTGTGTCTTGTAGCTGCAGTTGGAAGCCCTGCCCAGTGCCAAAGTAATTTGAGGACACCTCCAGAGTGCTGCAGCATGGAAGACAAGTGGCTTCAGAAATGGCTATCAGGGGAGAAATGGCTTAAGGGGGAGAAAAATACTCCCAGTTATTTTTCTATTAAATTTAGTGCTTCTTGGTGTGTCTCCTCTTACTGGCACTTGAAGAAGTGTCTGGCTTAGTGAGAGACACACAAATTAAAAGCCATAGTGTGGATGTATCTGAATACCTTTACTGTGGAAATCACTCACTGTTACAAACAACTCATGCCCCAGTAGGATAAAGAACTACCTCATAGTTTGAGGAGCAATTGATTGGTTTTAATCTGTAGTTCAAATGATACAATTTCTGTTGGACTGTAGGAAAGTGCTGAGTGCTAGCTCTGCACCCTGTTGTATGTGTTATGTATCCACACTTACTCATGCACATCCAAGTTTAACAACAAACCAAGCCCCTAAAACCCCTCGAATGTAATCTCTCTGACAGTGACAGAACAGAACTCAAAGCTGCAGGACAAAGTGGTGTGATACAGTCAGGGCCTGTGTTTTGCACTATTTATCCACCCCCAGGAGCCCTGACACTTTATTTTGGGTTGCATAGTTTCTGTGCCTGCTGTTGAAGAGCCAGTTATCGCCTAATCTAAGAATTAAGAGTGTCAAAGTCTTAGAAGACTTGACCAAGCTTTCAGTTACCTTGCTGAGTTGGATAATACAGTGGATTAAGTCTCCTTAACAGCTCTCTACGAATTACTTGTCCTCACCTGCAGTAGAAGTACAACTGACTGCTAAAGTTAGATTAAATCCTGTAGCAGCTGTTGAGATTTAGCAGAATTATTAATTAGTTAGCATTTCCTCTGTTAATCTCTTTCCTTGATGGATGTTACTTATTTCATTTGGTTCAAACAATGCCAATGTTTTATGCTTATCATGATGAAAAAGTTAGTCGTAAGATTCTTTCCCAATTCTTGATTATGAACTTGCCCTTATATCTCCATAAATTGTGTGGATCCATGGTTTTGATAAAGTTTTATCCTTCAGTTTTAATTTTCATGAAAAATTTGTCACCTCATGTACTTGTAAACTTCCATTGCACAGAGTACTCTAGTCTCAAAATTATGCTTTTTTGAAAATAAAAGGTTAAATTAAGCAGATATTAAATGGGAAGATTTTTTTGTGAAATGGGTAAATGTATTCAAGATGGTATGAAACATGAGGACTGATGAAGTCTAGGAAGCCTTCGTGTTCATTTTCAGTTAACCACTCTGCTGATTACTGAGTGAGCTCTGTCTGTGGTTGGCCTTTAATGATTTGAGAATGAATCACAATAGACTTTCTCATTCAGGTTCATCAGTACTTGTCAGTCATTAAAGAATATAGGACATGCTTTTTTCTTCTTTTTTGAGCCAGAATACCATCTTTTCACGTAATGTGTCCATATTTGCCAAACTCTGGGTTTATAAAAATTTGTGTTTCTGCCAAGGTTGTAATGATGATTGTATTAAACAGCTTCTCTTATTAGTTTGCAGGCTGAAGTCATCTGTCAGCTTTCTTACTCGGCCAGATCGACCAAATATTGCTTATCAGAAACTTAAAGGGAGAAATCCAGGGGTTATTTTCCTTCCAGGCTTCAATTCAAATATGAATGGTCAGAAAGCAACTGCCCTTGAAGATTTCTGCAAATCATTAGGTCATGCCTTCATCAGGTACATAGAGGAGTATTGTTCTTGACAAAATGGAACCAGTCTCGTGGGTTCTGGGAAGGGTTTTTAACACAAACAAGTAAACTTTGGCATTTGGATTGGGATACACCCTGTGCTAAGGGAGCTTGTATACAAGATAAGAAGTCTTTCTTCCACTTCCAAGTGTAGGATTTCTGTCAGTAGAGAGACTGAGGTAAATCAGGAGAATGTATTCTGAAAGTAATTGAGAAAATTCTCTAATTTTCTGTAGTCTAACCAGTGCTGCATGTTACAATCAGGCTGCAGGCATAAAAAATAAAAATTAAGGAGTTGTTTTTTAAGTTATCACTCTAAGTACTGTCCTGCCTGCTGAGTCTGATTAAGTTACCCTGTGTCTTCTGTGGGTTTAGAAGAACATGCCTCTGCTTGGTGATGCTGTCCTTTGATAGACAAGAGTGAATGCTGTGTCATAAGGCCTCATTTGGGTTCAGTGTTTAAGAGTTTGTACATTTAAAAAAATACCTTTAAAATTGAAGTATCTGAGGGTTTGGTGGTTTTTTTCTGTAAGGGAAATTTTTTGTCTGTTCTAGTAAATTGTGATGCTATATCAAATGATAAAGAATGCTGCATAACTTAGTTGTGTATGTTGTATTTAAACTGGTTTTGTGTGATTTCTGGTCCTACTGATAAACAGGACCAAGTAGGAAAATACTCAATGTGGTATCTTGTCCCCTGCTGATTTGATTATAGAGTAGTGTTTAGTTAGTGTCTATAGACAGTACTGTGACTTTTATGTTGATGGTTATTTTTTCAGATTTGACTATACAGGATGTGGAAGTTCACATGGTAAATTTGAAGAGTGTACAATTGGGAAGTGGAGAAAAGATGTTCTATCTATACTGGATGAACTTACAGATGGACCACAGGTTATATTTTATTTTTAAATATAGAATGCTGTTTTTCCCTCAGGGTAGAACCTTGATCAAAAATATGCCATAATAGCTCTGGTCAACATTAGCTTTTGCTGAACAGCTGACACCTGCTCACTTCCAAGCTGAATCATTTGAGAGGTTGTGTTCAGAGGTGCTCTTTTGCAAGCAGGTAGGTCACAAAATCATGGAAGCATGGGTTGGCAGGAACATCCTGGAGGTTGTTTGTTAGATTCTCCTGCTCAGAGCAGGGCTGTTGTCCCAGACAGTCTGAGAAAGCCTCATAATGGAGGTGCCACCTGACAGGAGACAGGGAATTGTTCCAGTACAGTGTGCCCCTGTTAATGAAAAAGTGTCACTGTCCCATGCTGATGCATTAATTAAAGGATTTGCAGGAAGATTACAAGATACTCCATATGATTAAATAGTTTTTAAAAAGAGGCAGGAGAAGCAGCATTTGATTTCTTCAGTTACTTTAAAAATTACTGTGAGAAACTTGGAATCTCCTACAAACCTAGAAATAACCAGTATTGTGTTTAAAACAATTTTGTATTATGAATTGCTTTTGTTTACTTCTTTCACTGCACTGAGCCTTTACCATGTGCATCTGTCTTGAGAAGGAAACATAAAAGTATGCATATGATACTGAATTGTTTCAACTCTCATTTTGTTTACAGTGTTTCAGGCTCAGACAGCAATAACCAGCCATGCCAAACAGAATAATAAATACCAGATCTTGTGGTGCTTACTCAGGCAAAATTTCCACTGGAGGTGACAGCAGTTCTGCCTGGGTAAGGACAGCAGGATTATGCCCAAGGTTTAAATAGTTAAACCAAGTGAAAACTGATACTGTGTGCAAGAAGAAAAAACCTATTAGCCATTTCCTGTAAAACACTATATTTTCTTGTCTTTTTTTTTTTATTTCCTTTTCCAGATTCTGGTGGGTTCCAGCATGGGTGGATGGCTGATGCTTCATGCTGCAATAGCACGCCCAGATAAAGTAGCTGCTCTGGTTGGAGTAGCTGTAGCAGCAGATCACGTTGTAACAACTTTTAAGGGGCTTCCCATTGAGGTAATTGTTGATGGTTGGCTTTTGTGCAGTTTTAAAATCTTACCAAGAATTTTAAAAATGATGTTATTTAAACTGTACTTTTCCTGCAAATTTTAGGTTTTCTGTGATTAACCTAAGCTTACAGTATGAGACTAGTGTGAACATTAGCCAGAGTGTGCTTATATTACCGTGGTTTAGAGGATGTGAAGTCAGATGCCTGCTGTTTGCAGTCTATTAGATTTCAGTGTTGAATATCTTATATTTGCATTGGAATTGGATCCTTGTGCTTTGAAGGATGGAGAAGTAGCCACTAAAGTAGTTGAGGTGGCACTGGATGAGATGAGTATGACCCAGCTTGTGTGCATAGCAAGGAAATTCTTCAGATTAGCTTGCTTGTAAAGACTAAGATTTAGGTAGTGGGAACTGCCCTTCTGAGGTTCTTCCTTGATGGTAATAATGTCTAGTCTTCAGGGAAGTAAATGATGTGTTACATGGCAATAAATAATATGTACTTCAGAATAATTTACAATATTTTCCCAATTTGTTTGGGTTTTTTCTAAGGTACTTTGTAGTGTCAGTATTACTATGTAGGACTCTGAATCTGAAAATACTTAAGAATCTTGAAATACTGTATTTAAAGACACCTATTGTGGCAAAGACTGAAAAGACTGATTCACTGGAAAATGTCTTTTTCCTAGGATTTCTCCTTGTTTGAGGATCAGTGAACTGATCAAAGCCAAGGAGATTTGCTGTTCATGGGGGCTGTATATATTTTCCTTTTCTCATAGATTCTGGCTAAGAAACTTAATTTCATTGGTGAATTTTAACTAGATTAATTTGTAGGAGAGGTTTGAAGACGTGGTAGGGGATTTGTCTTCTCAGATGCTGTGAGGAGAACAGGAATACCCTTTTGCTAATAAAAATGCATAAGGTGAAATTTTATGCCTGGGAGAGTTTTACTGCTTTTAGAACAGAAATAAGTTGAGGTACTCTGAGGTACTCCTAGCATCTATTTAATCTATTCTTTGGCCTCTTTTTTTATAGGCACAAAAAGAAATAGAAGAAAAGGGTGAATGGAAGTACCGAACAAAGCACAATGAGGCAGGCTATTACTCCTTGACCTATGACTTCATCAGAGAAGCAGAAAACCACTGTGTGCTGAACAGTCCTATTCCTGTGACGTGTCCTGTACGCCTTATCCACGGCATGGAGGATGGGGATGTCCCCTGGCAGATCTCCATGCAAGTTGCTGACCGTGTTTTGAGCAAGGATGTGGATGTTATCCTCCGCAAAATCGGCCAGCATCGCATGAGTGACAAGGAGGATACAAAGCTCCTTGTGAATACTGTTGATGATCTAATTGACAAGCTGTCAACAGTAGTGTAAGCTGAAGAGTAGCATTAGTGCATGAACTCTACACCTGACTCTTTTCCTTGAGTAACAGAAGCCTTGTTCTTACCCAGCTGGTGGCAGGCCTGACTGTCACAGTAGGAACTGAGCTTTATCTGCTGTTTCCTTACCTCTGTTCCGTAAATACAGGTATTGTATTATTGCTGCATTTGCACACAGTCCAAAGTGTGAAGGAGTGCTGCTATTGTGTTCAGAACCTCTCCTTCACCACTTTAACCATTTTTTTCCACAAATTTCCTAAAATTTTGTACTGACATGTTGATTACTTTTTGTTACTATTGGGCTGTACAGTAAAACTTTATTTTCACATCTTTGACACCTATTGTTGTCCTTCTGCTGTAACATCATTGTATCTTATGTCTGAAACCATCTGTGCAAGGCAAAATACAACTTGAGTGTTTACTGAAGTTAGTTGTTAGAATAGTGAGTACCATGAAACACAATAAACATTTCAGATAAATGGTTATTTTGTTCTGAAATGCTGTTAAAAAGTGGAAGGCACACCCTGATGGTGTGCTTGGGGTACTACATAGGGAAGAATTTGACTTAAGAATGCAGGGCCTCAAAGCCTTAAGAGCTCTTTGTCTGTGCTTATCATAAGAGTGTGTGTCATCTTCTCCAGGCTGCCTGTCTGTCATTGTTCGTTTGTGGGCCTACTGTTAAGGGAACAATAAATAGTCTTGGTGCAAACTGAAACTGGATCAATAAGGTGACTTTATAGTAACTTCTTCAGAGTGGGGAGTACAGTGCCACAGAGCACTGCTGCTTCTTTCCCATGACTTGAGAGGTATGGATTACTGGGAACAGTGTCTTCTTCAGCTATGTGAGTCCAACCCTCAGAAGTTGTAAATGAAACTGGATAGCTGGATAATTCTTAAAATGTAAATTCACGGAATTTAATAGGGAATGGACTTAATTGCAAATAGGACTGTTACCTAAGTTTTGTACAGAAATACAGTGCCATTCACACACTTGAGAGAGAGGAGCTTGGGTGAGAAGCTGGAATTAGTTCAGGCTGGCCTTAATGTGTAATATCAGTCAAAAGCATATAATTGTTTCAGGGTTTATTATTTGAAGTAGTAAATGGCATCACTATTGTTACCTTAAAAGACTAAAGCTGCTGGAGGTAAGGTATTTCTAGAGTTTGTCATTTTCATTTCTAGCTGTGTCAGTAGAAGTGTGCTGAATGGTACTTTGCTGAGGTAGTGGATTTTAATTAAACCAACAAAACACAAACAGCTAAAGTTAAAAAAAAAAAAAAAAACAGCATCAACAAAACCTAAATTTCAGATGAGTTCCTGTGAACTCATGTTCCTGTGAATTCAGATGAGTTCCAGTTTTATTTAGGCTTCAATACTGCAAAAAACCAAAAAGCTGTGTTGTAAAAAATTTGAATTTTGATATAAGAGTGAAAAATGATGGCTCTTGTTTAGATGCAAATTTTCTACTTCAAGTGTACCAGTTCCCTAACTCAATTAGTCATATAATCGTAGAAGGGTTTGGATTGGAAATTACCTTAAAGATCTTCTAGTTGCAGCTACCATACCATGGCAGGGATATGTTCCACTAGACCAGGTTGCTCAGATCCCCATCCAGCCTGGCCTTGAACACTTCCAGAGATGGGACATCTACAACTCCTGCAGGCAACCTATTCCAGTGCCTCACAGTAAAGAATTTTTCCCTAATTATCTGATCTAGACCAACCCTCTAAGTTTGAACCCATTTTCCCCCTTGTTCTGTCACAACATGCTCATATAAATAGACTCTATCCAGCTCAGGATAATCTAGGTTGGGATAATTGCTTGAGGAATTAGAACATTCCATGAAATTTTCCCTAGTATTTCTGGCATAGACTGTTCTATTTGTATCACTATGCAATTCACTTTAGCTTTAAAACCTCTGGAATATGTTTTTAACTTTTGAGAAAGTTAATGCAGATTGCATTCCTGGAGTTAGAGCTGTGTTCATGTTTATATACTGTTAAGTAATTGTCATCTTTATGTGTGTTTGTATGACTTGCATAGGACCTTAAAAACAGATTTTGCGAGTTTTAAAGATGCAGCCAAATCAAAATTATTTCAAAACTTTGTGCCCTAAGCCATGATAGGTTTTTTAAATCCAGTTTTGTCACATCTTAGATTGGTTTAGCTCATAATGGAAGAAAAGGCTGAAACTGGACTGCAGTAATTCCAAGGTAATTAATTTTAATTAAGGCCAAGAGCTAATAGTTGTAATAGATGTATTTTTTCTTCACACATATTAAAGGCACTTGAGCGACTGAAAAGTTTTGAGCTTTTTTTTAAATAGGGAGTTATACCTGCAAAGATTCAATTTAATACTTCAGACAAGGAAAAGGCTTTGTGTACCTGCATAAACTGTAGCTGTGTATTCCTCGTGAAAGAGTTGCATTGTATTTGTGCTTCATGTTAGCCTTTATTAAATAATTGATATTTTACAGGTAAGGTGTCTGTTGCAATGCCTTACAGCAAGATAGGTGAAAACAAATGTGAAGTGGAGCAGTTGTGTAAATAGTGTTCAGGAGGATTTTTTCCTTGTTTGCTGTTGGTGTTTTGTGTTGTTGCCCCCTCCATTATTCTGCTGTAATAACATCAGGTAGGAGAATTCCGTATAACAGGGTTGGCACAATCGTTGGGAATACAAAACTGCAGCATTGGTTGCTGAAACCACACCATTACTGAAAACTTAATCCTAGGAAGGGATTTTGCTGCCACTTATTTTGTAGTTCTGTTTTCATTCTCTACTGGCTAAGTGGAGATCAGTGGTAGCATTTACAGTACAGGTACACCCAAAGTTTGTTACATGGCCTAAATGCAATGGCAGAGATGATAATTTCTTCATAAAGACAGTATTCCAGGTAGTGTTTTGAAATTCAGGGAATGCCAGTGTCCTTCTCTCTGTGCTCACTTTTTATTTTTGTAAATGTGGTTTGCTAAAATATGTAGAGCTGGCTCTGAGGTAGACCTTGTGCAGACAGACCTTTTTCTCTGACTTTGCTGTGGTAGTTCCATTGATATTTATCTTTGCAAGCATAAACATTTTCCCGGTGTTCATGCTGGAAATTACCAGAGTTGTGACTGTTGGCAACATGGTTTGTTTGGATGCCTGAAAGAAGGGATAGTGATAACTAGGGAGGTTTACTTCCTACCTCTGAGCAGCTGTTGACCTACCAGGAAGAATTGACAATCTGAAATAATGGGATATTCACATATTACAGTGTCATTCCAAATCAGTACTGTTTTGTCCTCTGCATTAATGCCTGGGGCATTGCTTTTTTCTTTGCCAGTAGATGCCTACATAGTCATTATTTTCAGTATTAGTCATGTATAAAAGCTAGTATTTCAGTCCTCTGTAGAGATACTGTTTTAAAATAAGATATTACACACAGGAAAGCTCTGCATGATGCAGATTTTGTAATTAATTGTGTTCTGGTTTGTTGTTTTTTTTTTTAACAGACTGCTGATTTGTTGACAAATGCAAAGTATATTTTGTGGATATATAACATACATTTCTTCAACAATAAGCTTGATTTGCATGAAATAATAAGTTTCTAAAGCTTATTCAACTTGTTTCCTAATAAACAAGTGCTCTTATTCTGATACTAAGCTGTACTTACACGGTTTTAGATACATATATTTTTATCTTGTTAAATATTCTACTTGTTTTGTCTGTTGTCTTGCTTGGCTTTGTATTACACACCATCTGGTTTGGGTTTTTTGGTTTTGGGGGGTTTTTTAACTTAATTGGTGTTAAATGTTTCATGTAGTTTCAGTTTAGCTAAGCTGTTTTCTCTTGCATCAACACTAAATGCAAACAAGGCAGTGTTCAGAAAAAAAGCCTGTCTGGATAGGCCTTAGAAAAACCACCTCCTGCTGTTTCATTTTTATGTTAATTTTGGTTACATGCTCTCTAGGACACGCTGTTATTCAATGGGGCTAAAAGATTGATGGTACCATACTTTTCATATCAAATTAAAATGTGCTTAGAGAGGAGAACTCAACTGATGACTTGTCTGCAGCTGCTCCAGTATCTTCAGTGCTCCAGTCATGCTGCAATACAGAGTTGCAACATTTTCTGAACCAGTGCTGTGGTCAGAGTTTCTACATTAGGTTTGTGCTTGTAATTTCTTTCTCCTGTGTGGCAAGAAAAAACCCAGACAAGTGGGAAGGAAAATAATGTCCTGGGGAATAATGAGATTTGAACTTGTTTTCTAAGCTACTCAGTTGTGCTGGTACAAAGAGACCTACCTTACCCTTTCACAATTTTTTAGTTTTTTTAAGTGCTGAAAAGTTTTGTTATACTGAAGGCTTGTGGGGAAATAGAAGAGGGTTCTGTGTTTGAACTGTCTTTGAGATGAGCAATCTCTCTGCTTTGCATTGAGGACCAAATTCATTAAGTTGTGTCTGAATGTAACACATCACTGTGCACTCTCACCCTTCTAGGTTTGTTCTCAAGCCCATCAGGGACAGGAAAGGCAGAGGGAACTCAGCCATTACATTAAACAGCAGCCAGCTTGCTGATTGTGAAGTTTTAATGCCCCTGTCCATGGCATTTTGCTCCTGACAGGTATTTTCTAAGGGAAGATTTTACTGTTGGGAAAGAGAGACAGAGATGAAGGTCACAAATGCACTGCTCATAGATTTATTGCTTATTGGTCAATTTTTATAGCTCACATTTGCTTTGTGACTGTAGCACCTCATCTCTCTTCAATATATATTTGCTAGAACAGAAGAATGCTACAGCTTTGGTCACGAAATGTGTAAATCTAAATTATAGGAGTTACTGCAGTCTGGTTGTAGGCCTGACCTTGTATTTATCTTTCAAGTCCTGCATATGTATATTATGTGGTCCAGTGCTTCTTTTCCATTAAAGAGAAATAGGCATATGATGCAATAATTGCAGCTCACAGGTAGACACATTTTCAATCTGCTGCAGTCTCTTGGTTTATATCTGGCAAGGAGCTTCAGGCAGCTCTGCATTTATATTTGGAAGGAAAAGCAAATGAGAGCTCCAAAAACTTCCAGTCATTTGGTTCTGAAATTAAAATACATATTTGACATGTTTCTAGGCTAGCACATGAAAGGCTTTGTTCTTTTTGGGCCTTCTGATCTGCACCATGCTGTCCACTTGCCTCCCACGTGGCAACATGAGAAGGTCACTGCTGCCTGCTGGGGTGGAAGCAGGTGCTCGTGTCAGTGGCAAAGGTCTGCTGGACAGTACATGCTTAGGGGTTGGAGTGATGCAAGTGGGCTGCACACACTGCAGCCTGGGGAAAGCACTCCCTGGAGGCTGCCTAGGATCAGATCTTGTCCTTACAAGAATCCTCAGGTTTGGGGTTTAATTGGTTATGGCTTGAAGGTTATGGCCAAAATGTGCTAATCCTTGGGACAGTAGCTCTTGAAAAAGCTCCTTGTCAGACACAAACCAAGAGACTGTAGCAGACTGAAAATGTGTCTACCTGTGAGCTGCAATTATTGCATCATATGGAGGATGCCCATGTCTCTTTAATGGAAAAGAAGCACTGGACCACATAACATACATATGCAGGACTTGAAAGATAAATACAAGGTCAAGTCTACAACCAGACTGCAGTAACTCCTGTAATTTAGATTTACACATTACGTGACCAAGGCTGTAATATTTTTCTGTTCTAGGCAAATATATATTGAAGAGAGATGAGGTGCTACAGTCACAAAGCAAATGTGAGCTATAAAGCTAAATCCCTAACCACAAGAAGCAGCATTTATGTAGTTAGAGGATTTGGTCCTTTAGGAGGGGGTTTGTTTGTAAATTTTGCTCTCTGGTTTGATCTGTTTCAGTGAAATAAAGATGTTAATTCCTTTCTATTCTACTGTGAATGTGCATTGCAATGTATAATGTATAAACCAAAGTAGTTCTCGGGAGGCACTGTTTTAGATAGAGACAGGTAAGCAATTGATAGGAAACCTGGGTTTCTTTCAAACAAATATGTTCATCCAGCACAAAGCTTGATAATTCAAATGCACAATTTACCTCCAAAGTCATCTTGAATACTGGGAATGCTGATAATTATATCCACAGGAATTGGTTTCCAGTGCTGAGTGGTAACTGTTTCTACTGGCAAGCTGCTTGGAATGAGTTTTTTACAAGAACTCCAGTAAAAGTGACTCCAGAAACACTCCTGTTCATGGCACCCTTAGGAGCTGCCTTGTTCTGCAGACTGGAGTATTGGTGCATTCTCTTTTGTCACACAAATAGGAATGACCTTCTTTCCTGAATTACTTTTCTTTTAAATCCAAATTTGAGGTCTTCCAAGTATGCACTTGCTTGGGGCATAATGTCTTCAGAGCTGGCAAAGAAACCTTTTTGCAGTTGGAAGACACTTGCTTAAGTTAGCACTTTCTGTCTTCGAGGACCTCTAGATTGTAGATTTCACAGCAATGGGGAAGTTAGAATTTCTAAAATTAATGTTGTCCCCTGGTTCTGATAGCTCTTCCCCATGATTTTGCTCAGTTAAAAAGAGGGCAATATTCCAATATTACCGTTTCCCCCTAGTCTGACTAGTTCTCTTGTGTAGAACATCTACAGGTATCTTACAGCAGAGCAAGGCCATGCATAAAACCAAGGCTCTGTAGAGCACTTTCCTGCCTTGAAGCTCCCAGAAAAAGGCCCTGTACTTGAACTGAGCTTGTACTGAACCTGAGCATCCTCTCTGCAGCTCTAGAAAACCTGACATCACACATAGACATTGATGCAGGGAGGATCTTAGAGCAGCTCTTTGGATGTTTCCTTTTAAAGGGAAGTGCTGTTAACTTAGTTTTGGAAAACTCCCTCTTTTTGCTTTGGCTGTTTGGTTTTTGTTAACTTAATAATGAAAAGTCCATTATTGTACCATGGCCTACCAGTGGGAAATTGAGCCTGGACTTCACAATTATTGCTGGATAGCTTTGTGTGACGGGGATTCAACCCACCATATTTAGTAAGATCGTGCTTGGGATAGCTGAAATACCAGGCTCTTTGTAAGGAATGAATTGCCAAACAGTGAATCTGACAAAGGTTAATGATTGCTCTGTAGCAGGATAGGTTTTACTTTTTCTTCTGTGTTCTAGTTGGAAGACACTGAAAGCTGTTGAGTTACCCTGGATCTACACGTGGGTAGTGAGCTAGTTAATGTCAGTTTTGTTGTTGTTTTTGGCAGCATTCATTTATAGGTTTACAGAGATTTCTTTTAGATTTATAGGATAATATTGTGATTATCTGGGAGCATAAGGTGAGTCATGGTGCTTACAGGCATGAAATGCTATTTCAGTTGCTCAAGCTTCAGCCCTAGTCATAGATTTTTAGTTATAAATTCTAGTCTTGTGTTGCCAAGAAAATAAGAGGACAAAATCCATTAGAAGCAGTAGGTGAAGTGTTCTAATGATAGTACCTTGGTGCTGTAAAACTGCCCCTTTCTTCCACATCACATTTCTAACCATCAGGCTTTAATCTGCCTATGTCTGAAATAAGGAACTTGAACTTCTTCAGTTTTTCTTTTACTTGTAGGTGCATGTGCTTTCCATTTCTTAACTTCTAGTTTTGGTGAGATAAACAGGTAATTTTCTGATGTGATTACTGTAAAAGCTCTAATTTTCAATCCTCCAGTTACTGGAATCACTTTTAAATTTACTTTACTTTTCCACTCCTTTTTATGAAGAGCAACCATCAGAACTGGATATGATATTCCTTCCCATTATTGTTGGTGCACCTCCCACATTTTATTCAGCCAAGCCCTTCAATCACACTGTCTTACCCAACATCTCATTTTCCTCTGCACTTTTTTTTTTACATATGTTTTGTCATAGGACAGAGTGCTGCCTTCTTAAAAGTACTTTTTCAATTATGGCTGGACTTTGGCTGCAATAAGACACTTTTTGTCTTCTTTCAAGGAGATTTCTTTATCTTTTTTGCTTACTCACATGAGCCAGGATCATCTTAGGAGCCTGTGGGGTTTTTTGTGACTTCTAAAACATTAAATAGTTCAGGCCTGGGAACATATTCTTGTCCAAACTGAACAAAATATGCACCATCATTAATGATTTTTTCAGTTACAGTCATATTACAGGATCTGCTAGTTAGCCAGCTTTAATCTCTCTAATGTGTCATGTTGTTTCAGAATTGGTTTAGTTCCCTAATCAACATGTCATAGAGTAGCCAGCTCTAATATATTACAGAGCATTTAGTAAATTGCATCAACATTATCACTTAAAAAAAAATATTCCATTGTTTTCCCCAGGATTGATGGCACAGAAAGCAGGCTTATGATTTGTTTAGTGGTACTTTGGAAAATGTTGGTGGGCAGCTGGCATTCTTCCAATCCTCTGCAGTTTCCCAGTTTTTCAAAGCCTTATTAAAAATTGATATTGATGGACAAGATTTTCAGCTTTCCCAGTGTGGAACGGTCCCTCGAGGACAGGTTGCATAGCCAGCATCTGTGAAGGGAGAAAACTCTGCTCTGGATTAGGAGAGTTAAATTACTCATGCTGCCCCCAAGTTAGGAAACAGAGTCAGAGGCTGATGCAAAGGTGGGTGACTTCAGTGAAATCTTGTTGCCAGTGAGCACTGAGCCCCCTTGGTGTGACCAGAAACAGCCAGGCACCCTAGGTAGCTTCATTCTAAACAGAAGAGCACAAAAAGTGCAAAATAAAGCTTATTGGTTGTGGGATTGGCCAAAGAGTGTGAAGCCCAGCCCTGAAGAGCTGCTTCAAGGGAAAGGATGTCAAATTCATATTCTGCCTCTCCCTGCTGCAGCTGCAGCCTGTTCCTTCTCTGGTCTCCAGGCTGGGCTGGCAGCCTTGGTTCCTGCTGTGCCTTCAGCCCTGTGCTCACTGAGATGGAAAGTGCTCAAGTGGTGGCCCTGTCACGTAGCATGCTCTGAGTTATGTAATCAACTGCTTCACAGGGGTTTAAAACTACCAGTCTAGAGAGGAGAAAGCACTAAATGAAATGCCTGTGGAGGACAACAATGAATAAGGTCATCTATTAAATTTTTCATCTCTTGAGTCTGTTCAAGCCCAGCAGCATCAGAAGCAGTCTAAGACTGAGAATTCAGAATCTTAAAATGAGAAAGTAATGGGTGAAGAGCCCATTATGAAACAGATATACAAGGAACTGTATTGCTTTCCCCCCTTTTTTCTACCTTTCCAAATACAGCAGAAGGACTTCTCTTGGTCAAACTGATTGTGTGTCCATCTCAGGTTTATCAACCTGATTGCATATCAAGCTGAACATTAATCATGTGCCAAAACGAAACTGTTTCATACCAGGCTGGATAATGCAGCATGAATCAAAGATATTGGACAAAGTCTTGTGTAACTCAGAAAGAAGCAAAGTGGTTTTATTTAATATAGGATTAAATCAGACCACAAGAAAAGTCTTGTCTTAACTCTTCTCTCGCCTTCCACATTGTATACACTACATTGAATGGTATAATCAGAATTTAAACAACTGTACATGGGCATAGCTCCCTTCCTACCCCTGGAGGTTAGCTGACTCCTAGCAGCAGAAAGTAAAATCCTTGTGCTTTATAGTAGGTTTCCTAGTTTTCAGTGATTTCCCCTTGGTTTCAGTGGTTTGTTTTTCAGGATACCATTCTACTATTTGATAGCCTAATACATACTGATGAGAGGGTGATAATAATATTCTACTACCTGCCTTCTCTTCCTTCACTTTTCATCCTATTGACCCCTTGTTCAAACTTTTTATCAGTATTTGAATGGGGAAGAGGAGAAATTATTTGTCACACTCAGCCTGTTATCAAGATGCAGAACAGGGAGAAAAAAGGTTTGTTTCTGATTTATGATTAAAAATAAACTTGATATATGGTGATTTCTGTCACCTTCATTTACAGAGTGCCTCTATTTGTGTTTCTGCCTATTTGTCACCAGGATGCTCGGTGCAGTTTGGGTTGATGCAGACTAGGTGGAGTAAATCTGAGCCGGTGGGGTGAGCAGCGCAAGGCTGAGGAAAGATGCATGAAAACAGAGCACAGATGGGCGAGACAAACAGGATCCCTGGGCTGTGACTGAGGAGGCAGGTCTCTTTAATGGCTCTTAGCAACGCCCCTGCTCTGACCCTCCTCATATGTGAGGAAAATCAAATCAATACACTGCTCTTCAAACCACCATGCTGCAGCAGCAGCAGGGCATTGTGGCAGCCTTCAGCTCCTAAATTCATCTTGGCTTTTCAGCGTGCTGATCTCTGGGTATCCATCCTTGCATCTCTGCTGAGGAAGACACTGACTGCATCTTTAATCGGATTGCTTAAGCTCCCATGCACAACCTTCTTCTTATTAGCAAGTATTAGGTAGGCAATTTTAAAGTGCTTTTGGATTTGCAGGCAGCTGTAACGTTGATCTGACAACCCTATTGTATTCTCTGTAAACATAGCAGAAGTCTCTCTTTAAAACCTACTGTGTTTTAAATCTTGCTTTTCTTCTGTTTTTGTGGTTGGGCAGGGGGGATTGCTGGTTTTTCCTTCCTTTTACAAAAGATGTTGTAGCTGATTTGTGCTTTTGGAAAAGGATATTCCCTCATTGATCCCTCCCCTGTTCTGTGGAGCTATAACCCAGTGCCATACAGTTACTTTCAGTGTTGATGAACATCTGTTCAACTGTTTAACATTTAGGGCAGGCTGCTCACTCTTTTATCCTTTAATTTTCCTGTGCATACTTCAGAGGTGTAGACTGGGACTCTGCCCACTAAGTTCTCCCTTGTTTCCAGAGATGGCTAACAGAGGACCAAGCTATGGCTTAAGCCGAGAAGTTCAGGAAAAGATTGAACAGAAATACGACCCGGAATTAGAGTCTAGGCTGGTGAACTGGATTATTGTACAGTGTGGAGAGCAGATAGAGCACCCTCCTCCTGGAAGGCAACATTTCCAGACCTGGTTGATGGATGGAACGGTAAGTGTTTTGTCCAATTGCATTCTTCTGTGTTTTTGTATGCACAGTGCCCCTGTGTTCTGTCTTCATTTAGATAAATTGGTCAGAGCTCTTGGTCAGTGCAAAAATATACATCTTAGCATCAGAGTTATTTCCTTTTGACCAAGAGTCTTAATCTCAGAAGATAAATTATTCTACTAGTGCTCTGAGATCAGTACAATATTTATGACTCTTATGAGTCATGCATGTTTTATATATAAGCATGACTCATTCCTTCAGCATTTTTTTCTCATGCAGTTAAATGAGATTTTTTTTTAAAACTGATAAGTATACTTTTATCTTAAAGAAATAATCAGTGTTGACAAGGAAAGGCAAAGAGATATAGCAAATTTGAAGGATAGGATTGTGTCATAACTGTCTTCTTGGGAATAATTTTGTAGCTAAAACATTGAATTCCATTGGTTTGTTGAACAACAGGCAGATGCTGCTGTTTGCAATGGCTGTAAGACTATGCTAATCATTGAATCTCTGCCAAAGTGACTTTAACAACATTTCAATTGACATTGCTTATTTTTTGGCTTGGGCATGAGGCTTCTTCTCTGTCAGTTGTTATATAACCTCTACCAGTGATTGCTTTGTTGTTTCTAGCAGATTAGGATTTGTATGGTTAGGCTTTTGCCTCAGTTAATGAAAGCTTTAATGCTTTTCTAATATACTTTGATTATTATCAATTCACTTTTTTTTGTTTTTCACTGAAGAAATTATGTCCCTGACAGAAGCTGGCCAGGTCAAAAGCATTATGCAGCATCATTTCATGTGCAGAAATTGCCATCTAGTTTGGTGCCTGCTTTCTAATTTTGTTTCTGTCTTTATCTCTCAGCTGTTATGCAAGTTAATAAACAGTTTGCATCCAAAGGGAAATGAGCCTATTGCAAAGATCTCTGAATCAAAAATGGCTTTCAAGCAGATGGAACAAATTTCTCAGTTCTTAAAAGCTGCTGAAATCTACGGAGTAAGAACAACAGATATTTTCCAGACAGTGGATTTATGGGAAGGTAAAAATAACAAACTGAAAGTCAGTTTACAGTCTTCATTTTACTTTGCTTTGATGTGCATTTTGTCTAGGCATATTCTCTAATGTAATTATCTTTTGTTTCTGTTTGTCTTACCTCATTACCATGTCCTTCCAGTGCTGCATTATTTCCTCTGAGGGATTTATATTACCCTGAGGGCATAATAGAACCTTCCCAAGCCCATGTGTTATCCAAAACCCTATTATTCTGATAGAAATTCACAGACCTAGTAAAACAAGTGCTCTCTCTGCTAATTATTTAAAAGTAAATAGCTCCTAGTAAAAGCATGGGAAACCTCGATTTTTTAATGATTTTCTGATTTCAAAATATAAGCAAAGCTTAAATTGGAGCTACGAGATGCATTCCCAGGAGCATATATACCTCTGTGAAGCTTATGAGGGTTCATTTATGACTAGTGAGAAACAAAACTCACTGCTTAATGCCATGTTAGCTGAGCTTCTCTAAGGAGACAATATTTTAGGAGAGGTCACTATGGCAACAGCAAAAAAACTCAGGGTGCTCCTGTGGTTTTACAGTGAGACAGGTGAAGTCTGTCTCCATCCCATGCTCAAAATGGAAACTGCTTGTTTCTAGTTGCTGAAGAGCTGAGTCATTTGTGCATTCATGGGGCTGGTTTTGCCCCATTTTGTGGTGGCACATCCCATCCTGGTGCTCCAACCAAACAGGCTGTGGATCCTGCATCTCCCTGGACAAGGTGATGCAATGCTTTGGCTGAGCACTCAGAGCAAAGACAGCTGCAGAGTAGTGAAAGGCACACATGAAAGGGTCAAAAGTGAGAAGCAAACAGTGGAAAGAGGAAAACAATCCACTGAGAAAGCTGGCCAGCATTGTTTGTGTAGGAGTACACATCGAGAGAAAATACTGGGGTGTGTTTTCACAGGCAGTGGGGATGTATGTGGAAGAGGTCACTCCTCTGAAGGACAGCTGGAGAAATGAGGGACCAGGGAGCTCTTCACGAATGGGTTGGAGGGAAAGGACATACAGACAGCTGGAGTTACTGGGATCTGTAAATGTCTGAGTGCCAGATTTGCTTGACAAATCCATACCTTTGGCACAAGGGCAGGATTGTTTATTCCAGTTCAGTCTTTAGTGGTTTATGCAATCTATCTTTACATGTCTTAAATGAAGAGATTTTCACTTCCCTGAAGTAGCACCTTCCCACCCTTCAGCCTGGCAGGCTGTTGAGATAGAAGTTCCATCTATCTTGTAAGGGATGATAATGAAACTCATTTCAGATGTTGTTCTTTGCAGTCTCTTGCAACTCATGATGGCTTCCCACCATGCATATGAAAATAGGGTACATTGATCCTTATGAAGAAAAGGACTTGCTTTGAAGACAAAATGCTCTTAGTGCTGGAGGCTGTCTCCTAATTTCCTTTCACTCATCACTTTTCTCAGCAGATATAAGGTGAAAAGATAGTAACTTCTAGAGGACAGGAAGTCAAAACACAACTTGCAAACCTAGGGGGAAGACATACAAGGATTTTCTTCACTGTTATTTTAAGACTTCCCAAAGCTAATCTGTGACTCCTCACTTTCCCACTCCCTTTCCATCCTTCCTGCTGCTCATTTCAGTGCTGGGATGAAACAGTAAGTCTCCACAGCAGTGAGAGCTCTTTGTGTCTCACCATAGCTTTGACCTCTGGCATCTGTGCTGCTTCAGGGCTTAATGCTCTGAACAGGGGTGCATTAGCTGGGCAGAAAGGACAGTCTCTTTTTCACTGTTCATGATTGCAGCACTCCTGCACTTCACACCATAATCTCTTTAGAAAGAGAGATGTCAGTGTATGTTTATAGGGAAAGAAAAGTGTGTGACTGAAAGAGCTTTCCCCTAATTGTTGACAGTAATTTTTTTCTGTGAGATTTTGCTTTGAAATCCTCAGCAATGATTAATGAAAATGTTTTAGGATATGGTCTGCTGTTGGCTGTTTCAAACTCACTCAGTCCATCTGCTGCATTTTTCTTCATCTCTGTGGCTTCTTGATCCAGGGGAAGTATCACCTCTCTTTTGGTCCCTTCTTACATAAATGTACTGTGCTGAGCAGCTTTCCCTGATCCACACCCAAAACATGTTTACAGATCCATCCTTGATATATTTCCAGGCAGGCAAGAGGCAGCTGCATCACTGTAAATGTTCAACATTTACAAAACAGCATTGCAGGAGTACTCTGCAGAGCAGTTCTCCATCTTTGTGTTTGAACCTTCTCATTTCTGGACCTAGAGAGAAGGTCCTTCCAGATAGGTTTCCCCTGAAGAGCAAGGCTTAGCACAAGAAGTGAGCAGAGACCCCTTCCTCCTTAAGAACAGTGCCAAGTTCCTGTACAAGGCTGTGCTATTCAAAGCACACTGCAGAGGACACAGATGCAGGAGTGTCATCGGTGTGGGTCCCTGCAGAGAGGCTGAAGCTGTGGGCCAGGTGGGCGGCCCATATGGCTGTCAATAAACAAGTACTGGAGCTGAGGGAAGGCACTGACTACAATTTGCTGCAATACCAGAGTCAAACCCAGCTCTAGGAAAGGTCTGTGATCCCTTCTGTCAGGTGACTGCACTGGAAATTTTAATTTTTTCCCTATTTTTTTTTTTTTTTATTAATGCTGGCCACCCAGCCCTTTGTATCCTTTGCTGGAAAAGAGCAAGTGACACGAGACCACAGCACTCCTGACATGCAGCAAGGACCCTCTGCTCTTTGTTTTGTCACGTGCCATTCAGCTCCCACTCACTCAGTTTTCCCCCTGCAGCATCTCCCCCTCGTCCCTGACAAATAAAGCAGAGCAGAGCACAGGGCGTGGGGGGCTGCCAGATGGCTCTGCAAGGCTGATCATCATATTTCACTGCCTGCCTTTTGTTCCTTTCGCTTTTTTCCTTCACTTGCCGTCATTATTCAGCTGATTCACTTTTAAATCCTTCTCCTCGTCTCCTTTCATCCCAGGCAGTCTCTGCACTCCTGTTATATGGGAGGCATCCCAAGGACGCTGTATGTGGCATCTGTTACAGCATATGGTACATCTGCTGCTCCAGGCAGCTCTGAGGTTCCTGCTCATGCTCCTCCTGGGGATGTGAGCCTGGGGGATGTCGGCTCTGCAGGAGCAAGGGCCCTGTCTGATGCTCTTTGCCTTAAATGCAGTAAAATGTAAAATACAGGATGTAAAATACATCCGTTCTGGAGGGCTGACAATTTATTTTCTGAGCAAATGGTCCCCTGCAGACAGGATTTTTATAAACTTTAGTAGTCTGTATGACAGGCACAGTTGGAAGCTGATAGATTTTTTCAGCTTTAGTGTGCTGTCCTCACTTCAGCCACTGTGTTACAGAGCCCTGGACTGCATCTGCCTGTAATCAGGTGATGCACTACATAAACAGAGTGTGCACTGCTCCCTTCCCTCTACACTCCAGCTCATCTACCGTGATGTTCATTAATGTTGGTCCACTGGAGGTATTTCTGAATTCTGTTATCATCCTGTCTCTGGTGTCTCCTTTTTTCTGAATTGCTTGTTTTCACATGTGAAGAAGCAGAATCAGATCTTTCTTTAGGAAAGAGGAAGAACTGGAATGAAAGAGGGGTGGGGAGCAATAGAAATGCTTATGGAAGGATTTCATAAGGGAGAAGAAAAGGCAGATTTCCAATAACTTGCCACCTCACACAATTGGAAATACCTGCTGCAACTTATTTTTGCTAGAAAGTATTCCAAAAGGTAGCATGTCTGGATTGGGTAATGAGTTATGTAACTTTTACTTGGCTAAAGATGAGACAAGCCCTGACTTTTTGAAGTGAGGAATGAAGTAAGATAGTACATGGAGAGTGTGGAAAAATAGTGGACCATATGGAGAAATTAAAGGTGTGAAACTGAAAAGCATCATAGTAAATAGGAAGGTTTAGGGAGGTGCTTCAATGGTTAATTTGGGAAGGACTAATAGAATTTATCTGCACTGCTGTGAGCTCTATTAACACAAGGTTCAAACTTATTCTGAATAAACTGAAACACAGCACTGCTATTTAACACACTATTCTCCTCCAGCCACATTTTACTGAGTATATTGTCACTATTTGTATACCAAAGTAATCTCTCCTCAGGAGAAAATTTTGTCAAAGGGATTTATAGACTTAAAACGGTAAGAAGAAAGGCATTAAAATAATCAAAGGCCTGGAAACCTAGAAACGTCTGAAAAATTAAGGTTTGCTTTAACTCCATCCCTTTGTTGACTTTTAATAAGCTCTTGCATGTCAGTACTTGCATGTCAGTACTTTCAGCAACAGTAAGATAGCATTTATAATTCTATTAATGCACATCCTCAGAGACCTGAGGGAGTCAGTTAATACTGGATAAAACTGTTTTTCAGTGTGTTTTTCAAGCTCTTTGTTGTGCAAGGATTTTCTATGTTAATTCCACTGTCTGGCTTTCTAGGGAAGGACATGGCAG
Organism: Cichladusa arquata; assembly: GCA_026413545.1. NCBI lineage: Eukaryota > Metazoa > Chordata > Aves > Passeriformes > Muscicapidae > Cichladusa > Cichladusa arquata. Next base: position 98,709,965 of record JAOTQP010000001.1, read on the forward strand.
CAGTGCAGAGAACCTTAATGGCTTTGGGCAGCTTGGCAGTCACCAAGGATGATGGCTGCTACAAAGGAGATCCCTCCTGGTTCCACAGGTAAAGGCCAGAGCTCAGCTGCCCAGAGCTGTCTTCCCTGGGAAGCTGGTAATAGCACCTGCCTTTAGGCTTTAAGGAAATTTACTGGGAAAAGAAGGGGAGAATATTTCCCAAGTTTCCTTGTAGTAGAGAGGTTTTCCTCTCTAGAGGCTAGAGAAGGGAAGCAGGGAAAGTGTACATTTGTCATCAGGTTTGCTCTCTCACAGACACAAAGACTAATGAGGACAAGGCTGTTGAGGATGTCTGTGAACCCCCAAGTAGTGACCCCTTCACTGAGCAAAGAGAAGGCATGAAGTCTCTTTACTTTTTTCATCAAACCAAAAATTATTTCATTTCCTAGACTTCTTCTTTCTTGGGGAGCACCACTTACCTGTGAAGAATTCTCTGTCTTGGCAAAGCTGTTTATTTGCTCTGAAATTCCATTTGTTTTGGCTAGGGAGGCTGTAAAGCAGGAACAGGAAGAAAAGGAAATCCTCCCACAGTTACTCTCCTGCCCCATAGGCATATTATTGACATGAGTTTCTGCCATCCAAGAGTATCTCTTACACAGAAATGTCAAAGGCAGGTTAGCAAAGAGTGCTGACTGCTTGAGTTTTCTTTACTTGAATTTTCTGATGTCCAGATGAGGCTCAGCAAAAATAAAGCAAACTTCACTTTGTCTTAAACCCTGAGCTGGTTAAACTGAATCTGAGATTTGAATGTTAGGTGAATAAATGCAAACTCCTATGCATTGTTTTTATGAAATCAGATTACATTAACTTAATACAGTGCACAAATAGATTTGTATTTATGGAATATAATTAGGTTTAAAATTGATTTCAAATCCAGTTGCATTCTTTCATATAAACCAGACATGAAATCACTATGACCCAGACATACTTATTTGTTTTGTGTAACTAAAACAAAGTCCCACATGGAAAAATTAATTTTCATCTGGACTTTTAATTGTGGGTGGGATCAGTTTTTGTTGGCATGGATGAAGATGTGATCACCTCCCTTCTCTTCTGGCTGTCTGTCCAGCCTGTACTGCCTGGATAGCCAGCCCCTATCTATTGCAGTCCCTGTGAAATATCATGTTATAGCTGCTGCCTTAAGGAAAGCTGGTGTTACAGCATGTTGCCAGTCAGGAGTTGTTTTCTGAGCTTCCCTATCCCTTTGGGCAGACCAAACCTCCTCACTGCCACCCAGTGTTACTCATAATTCAGGGCTTCCAGGCTGACTCTTAATCTCCTTAAGTTCAATTGAGAGAGCAGTGTCAAACAGCACGAGAGTATCTGTGCAGGGATCTGCAGTGATTAGGATAATGCCACTCCTGAGCTAAGCCATTTAACTTTGCATTGCCAGTGTCTCACATCCCCAGAGCCATCAGACTGATGCCCCCTTCCTTGCATGCCCTAGCAAGGTTCATGGATCCACAGCTGTTTGTTATCCTGGGCCTTGGCAAACACAAGCACTGGTGTAAAGTTGGCACAAAAATTTGACAGATCTGGTTTTAGGTAAGAGTGATGCCAGACAGGCCAAACAGAACTTGACACAGCATGAGACATGGTGGGTGAGTAGATTTGCCTTCACCTCTTTCCTTAGTCTCAGTTAAGGCCATTTCCACCTACCTATAAACAAATCTTGTACAGGTTATCTGTAAGACTATCATATACTAAATGTGGGGCTTATGATGGTAAAAATCTATATGATCCAAGCTATATATAATCAACTTTTATTAGCATATCCCGGCTATCCTTTAGTCTATCCTTTTATTTTTTTCTTTGCAGTTCTCTTTTTTTCCCCCTGTTTAATTACTTTTTGAGTTTCTGTGGAAGTAGTCGTCAACATAGCAAAAAATTCTAGGAAGAAGAAGAACAGTAAAATGCTTTCCTGTTTTTTTAATTAAAACAGAGGCAGACACAGTGAACCTGAGATTCAATTAGGTAATAGGAGTTGTTCTAAAAACATCCTCTCATGGAGATCCTGGCAGTAGTTTGCTGCCTGTGTAAGTCTTCTGGAAAAGAAATTAAGCAGCAGTGAGAGGAGCCTGCTTTCTCAGGCACTGCAGTTCTGAGTGCCTCTTCCAAAACAGCGAGCTTTCTGGCAAGAGCTGTGGGATCTATAGTCCATACTTCACCACTTGAGGAATCCTGGAGTCCTGGTGTCCTGTGGCTGCTTCTTCCCATTCTGCTTTGCTGGGCTTTCACATGGACATGTGCTCATTTTCTGCAATGTCCTGAACACCCTGAGCCTAGCAGAGAGTTTAAATGCTTTTTTGGATTTGAGCCAGGGTTCTCAGCACAGTGCAGGATCTGACCCTCACAGAGAGGATCATGTTGGTGGTTTTCAATCACAGCAGGTATCTAATCTAGTATTCTCATCTAGAGGAGGGGTGGGAGGAAAAGGGGGTCTGTAACTCGATGCCATATTGCAGGGTAACCTGTAACCTGATCACAGGACAAACAGATACAGCAGGGAAATAGATTCTACCCACATGGGAGTAGGGTCTGGTAAATGGAAACTTCCTTCAGTCTGGGGCTCTGCCGATTCATATGGCTCCTTTGATAGCAGCAGACTGCTCCTTCTCCGTTGTAAATCACTTGTTTTCCCTTCCTAGATGATGAATCCAAGATGAACAGTTTCTTGCAAGGCAGCAGAGTGCAAACTTTCATCCTTCTTAGCTGCCACTTTGGCTTTCAGTGCTATTTTCAAGGAGAAAAAGGCTCCTTTTATGCTCCAACAAAGGTTCATTGATCCATAGGGCTTTTGAGACCAGGGACACTGAACAAAAGTGGTCAGTATGTTTTGACAGAAGATAAAGGACTGTCGTACAGCTAAGACACAGGTGCAAAGGGCAAAATCTATTGCTTAGGAGGTGAGAGATCTGGAAATGGCAACAAAGCAAATGTTCTATCCTGCAGACAGCCAATATACCCTCTGAAAAAATGAGCAAGTCCCTTCTCTGACTCATTGCTGCTCTGGGTACACTCAGCTTTTATTTACTCCATTGAGTTAAATTTTACCAGTTTTTACTGTTGCTCTAGATGGGTTTTAACTTATAGTACAGCACAGGTAAGTGTTTCATGGATCAGATCCCATGGACTACAGCTGTTAAGAGCTATATTAAGAGCTATATTAAGAGCAAATTAACCCTATTTTGTGTTTTATATATAACACTGCATAAATAGTTTTCCTATCACAGCTTCTGGGGAAGTCCCTTGGGGTTCTGGGACAGTGAAAGGCTAAAGTGTTGTAGGTTTGACTAGAGCATTACTTCTGTCTGCAGAAAAGCAATTAGCCCAGCCAGTATTGTCCAGCACGTGGGATGGTGCAAATGACTTATTGCATTATGAGGGATATGAGCCAATTTCAGATTGATTTTCATGATCACAATCCCTGTGTGATTTCATGACCAGACACAGAATGATGGTATGTATGTATGTTGATTTTTTTTTTTTTCTGTGTATCTGGCCAGGAAAGCACAGCAGAATCGACGAGGATTTTCAGAAGAGCAGCTTCGGCAGGGACAGAACGTAATAGGCCTTCAGATGGGCAGCAACAAAGGAGCATCACAGTCGGGTATGACAGGCTATGGGATGCCAAGGCAGATTATCTAAAGGCATCTCTGTCTGTGGAGAAAACACTCTTTCTGCAGCATGGTCTGTTAAGGGAAAAAAAAAAAAAAAAAGAAAAAAAATGCTTATTAGTTCTCTTTCTGCCTGGTTTTTAATAGTTAGTGCTCTCTAAGGTTTGGGGTCTTTTTGGTTTGGTTTGTTTTCTTTGCAGCTGCAAGAGTTCGCCCAGGAACTTGGGTTTTTGTGGTGGTGTGTGTCAGTTCACAGCACGTGCGCACTGCTGCCTCCTACTTTTCACTTCTGAACTATGCAAAGACAATTATTCTGTATTAATTTATTTGCAAAGTGTTATCTTCCATATTTGTCTCACACTGCACTTGTATTTCAACCAGTAACCTCGTTCTTCAATTCAGTGATGATATTGTTTGACTGAAGAATAAAGACAAATTAAAGACACCCCAAAGACTCGTTATTTAAAGGAGGTGAAAGCCAAAACCAACAACCACATGGTACAGTGCAGATGAGTTAAAAATTTTCAATGGTCAACCTCTTATCTCTAACCCAGAGTGACTCTCTGCTATAGTGTTTACAGTCTATGTTACATGTTCAATTTAGTGTTTGTCTGAAGGCACACCCAAAGTATTTTCCTAAAAAGAAGAAAAGATTTATTATCCACTGAGTCTGATTCATGTAGTCCCAACCAATTTAGCTCAGATTTTTCTTGACCTAGTGTGCTGGCTCATCTGCAGCCCAAAAACTTGTGCATCGAGCTAAAATCAGTTTTATAGGGAAAGCAAAAGCTGTGTGCAAAACAAAGGAAAATAAGGATTAATTCACTATTTCCCATTGGCAGATAGACATTTAGCCACTCCCTGGAAAACATGACCTCAGCATGCATGATGGTTACTTGTCACCAGAGTTATTCCCTTCCTCCTCTTCCCTGAGCTCTTGCTGCTGACCATGACACAATATTTTGGGCAGGTGGGGTCAGCTGTCCCAGCTCTGCATCTCTTCTTGCCCACTCCCAGCTGTGTGAGAAAGAGAAAAGGCCTTGGCACAGTGCAGGCAGTTTAGCAGTAGCCACTACTGGTGAGTTATCAAATTGTTTAGACCCCAGTCCAAAGCACAGCACCCACCCAGACTCAGGATACCCAGCAGCAGGTGAGTCTCCAAAGTCAGGGAATTCTCCACTGTGAATGAACAGTCTGTCAGACAGAGGCTTCATCTTGTGATAGTTGGTACTATACCAAGCAAAGCACAAAACAAGCTGTGTTTTAAATACAAAGCAAAAAATAGAACAAAAGTACCAGAATGCTTCTGATCTGAAAAACACCCACAGTTCAAATTCAAATAATCTCTTAAGCTCATCTAGGAAGGGCTGTAAATGTGGCTAGTGGTTCATTTGGAGACAGTTTGCTGGAGTGTGAATAGAAGTGGCTGACAGTCACCTGGCCACCAAAGGTTACCAGAGCATTCTCTGAGTAACATTCACTGTTTTCTCTGCAGGGTTTCCTTCCTATTGACTATCTCCAGGCTTTCACTCACAAAGCCATTCACTTCTTCCCCACAAGCAAGAGGGAAGGGAAACATGATAATTGAATTCTGTGCGTTCTTTGGGGTTTTTTTCTTTTTAATTTGTGACAGGCTTCCAAGAAGGCTTGAAAATATAATATCTAGGCAGGCAACAAATGCAGATTAATCTGTTCTGACAGCTCTCTGAGTGCCATACACAGATGGGGTGATTTCTGTCTGGCTTTGAACCCAGTGACACGTGCTGACAGCTTGGTGTTTACTAAGTGGCCCTAGGGCCAACCACACACAGGTTCATGTGGCTTCAAAAATTTCTACTGTCCTACTGTCACACTAGTTTGTGTTTACTACCAGTTCTGGGCTATTCTTCTTTTACTTAGGTGAATTAGCTCAGCAGAGGAGCAGGTGACACCTCCAGATGGTGCATCTCAGGTAGGGGAGCTCACATTTCAGCTGTGGTAGGGCAGTAGCTCAAAGTACAGTACATAACTTCCCCCTACATTAGTTGTAGCATGAAGACACTAGCAGGTTTTTTTTTACTTAAGGCAAATAAGCTGATTAAAGAAATCTGGGCTGATGGCAAGACAAATACCTGCCACCAGAAATTCCCCCTTGGTGAATGTGAACAGCAGCCACCTTCCTCTAATAGAAACTACAAGGTCATAGCCACAGCAGGTGAAATGGCTGGATGGGAGGAGCTGGAAGAACTGCCTTGCAGGTAGGTAAGAGGTCTGAGAGGTCCCAGCCTGACCCTTTGCCCCACACCACCCTCATAGGGGACACAGCCTGCAGGATCCATCCGGAATTTGGTGACCTTGGCCTCCCCTCTCTGGCTGTAGAATTTTCTTTCCATTTTCCATTCATATGTCCTCTCTGAAAACGCCATTTTTTAAGAGCTACATGACACCTTTTATATTTTCTGCCCTATTTACCTTCTTATATGAGCAATGATCTGTTTGGTTTGGGTCCTCAAGGGCTGTGGCT
>JAOTQP010000001.1:98716223-98731864 GCA_026413545.1 Cichladusa arquata
ATAAATAAAAAAAAAAAAAAAAAAAAAAAAAAAAAACAACCCACGAAAATTAACCAACTGTATTAGGGAAAAACAGTGCTCTGGGAAAGAAAATCTATACCATGTAGCTCCAGACACAATACCTGGTTGGTGTGGGAACAATGGCCAAAAATACTGATTCTCCAGGAACTTATTTTTGGCAACTCATCTTCAAGATCATAACATATTCTTTCATAACCTTAATCCATCAAACCAATGTAGCTGTTAATATCTGGCAGTCAATGCTGCAAAGTATCCTTTATTCTGGGAGTTAGCTTTATCCTTTCATATCCCCTTAGGACAGATATAGAAATATTAGTGTTATTGTTAATGAAATGCTAATATGCTCTGGCCTACTAATATTCTTCTATTAAAATATCCTTACTACTAAGTTTACAGACATCCTAAGCTAAGAAGTAAATTAATACAGTACCATGTTAGTTGCAACCAAGTTAGCAGACAATATAATCACTTCTCTTATGTTAGCAATAAGCCATTGTAAATTTGCTCCCACTGCATCAAAAGCACCTATGCAGGTCTCCCAGAGGGCTGATTCATTTATGTGACCACCTTCTGCATTGTTATTAGTTGAAAGCCTTGATATGCATTAGAATAAAGACACAGGAGCTCTGAATGCTGAGGGATAGAGTGTGTGTTTGGGAGGAGGGGTTTATGTGTTTCCACTCCAGCTCTCTAATGCTTAGGGGAGGGTTTCCCCTGCAGATGATGAACAGCATCTCACTGAAGGCTTTGGACTCAGTTTGACAGCAAGGATGAGCTAAGACAAGATTCCCCACACGCTGCCTATAATCGTGTTTGAAGCCTGGTTGTAGCTTGATGAGCTATCCCAGGAATAGAATAGAATAGAATAGAATAGAATAGAATAGAATAGAATAGAATAGAATAGAATAGAATAGAATAGAATAGAATATTTTTGTGATGAAGTGCTTTAAACATCATAATATCCTCCCCCTTCAACAGCTGTACTAGAGAAAGCCCCATCAGAGCAGGCTGGACCAGAAATACCTTAAACATTTTCATCCTTGAACTTCAGTTTGCCATACTTGTAGACAAGTAAATTACATTTATCTGCCTTAATAGATGTTTTGAGACCGTGACCTCATTATGGACAATTACTAAGTAACTTCTTTTTAACATTAAGTTGGCATCTAATGGCCTTCTGAAAGGATGCTCAACAGCTGTGTGAGGGAGGAAGAACTGCATACATCAGCATGGCATGCAAGTCTATCTCCATGTGTGTAAGAAGTACAGAAAGAAAATACAGGGAACAGAAAGTCAGTATTAAGTTCAGCCAGTTCAATGAAGCTGGAGCTTGAGACTGTCAGGCTAACGTAACAAGATGTGTTTAAAACAAAAACTAATGAGAATGAGCAGCATGAAGAGGCTTTGCTCTCTAGTAAACAGCCTGCAGCATCACTTTCTAAGATGCCTGTGCTGAACAGCATCTCCCACACTCCTCAGGGATGAGAGAAGGAAGGTGCTCCTTGCAGCAATGGGCAGCAGCAGCCCTTTCCCTTTCACCTGGGAGCTGTCTCTGTAGGCTGTTCACAGGCCACAATGCATTCAGACCAAGCTGTCTTGTTTTACTGACTAATTAGGCCACAACAGAGTCCCCAAGGAGCAAGGATAAGGGCTCAGGACATAAAAGTTTCATTTCTATATCTGTAATTGATTGCATTTGGCTCTGGCTGCATTGTTGGGGTTGACTACTCCCATTCCTCTGATGCGAAATACTAACAATAGCAATGGTTTGAACAGCTCAGATATTAATAGCATCCCTGATATAGTAATGTCTCCTAACTAGAAATAAGCTTTAAATATGTTGAGAAGGGAAGTGAGCACCTTTAGGGGAAAGAAATTCAGTCATTTACTCTAAGCCTGTTCTGTGATTGCCATGGTAGGTCCTGAGCAAGGGAGTGAGGGGTTACCAAGGCTGCAGATAAGCCTGTGTACAAAGACCTTCCTACAGCTATCTTGTCTTCTGTAAACTTTAAGAGAAACATAAAAGCTGATAATTATAATGCAAGCATGAGCTACTAAAGAAAACAATCTGCAACATCCTAAATTTAAGGCTGTCACCAAACAGACAGTAACAAACAATTTTGTCAGCATGAGTTTTGTGCACAGTATGCCCTTGACAGGGAACAAACTATTTTCCTCTTCTCTTGCCATCCTGCAGAAAGGGCAGGCAAGAAGACAGCACAAGCCACTAGTAGGAAGGCACTGAGGCAGCCACTACTCCCCTCCCTAACAAATCAATGTATCTATTTTACTTTGCTGAGGTTATTCCACTCACAAGAATCTCCAAAATAAAATCACTAAGGCTGAGAAGTACAAAACCATAAGATAAAATGGCAGAGGGAAATCAAGAAAATATTAACTGTTACCACAGAGTGAAAATCACTGCCTTGGATGGAAGGAAATTCTGCTTTCACCTGCACTGTTTGTACTACCATACAAGTGTGTGTTGCTGTGACATTCAAGTGAAGTTATAATGCCATTCCTCAGATGTAGAAATAGATTTGTCTGTGGCACTATTGGATTTATAGGGGAAATTAGAGAGGCGACCTTTCTCCCTAATGAAATTTCTGTGAAAGGGCTCGCTTAGGTAGAAATGTTGCTCTGTTAGTGGGCAGCAGTAAATCCATGCTCCAGTGAGTCAGTGCTCTGCAGACCATGTGGCAGCTTCAATGTTTATGTCTAGGTTTAGAAGTGATGTCCAGAAGCTCAGGAGGGAGTTCCACCTTCCTGAGATGTGCAGTGCCCAGCTTGCTGGTGAGGGGAGAGGCAGCATGTGGCTTTTGGGGGCTGGAAGCAGCACTTGTCTGAGATGGGCTGGTCACTGCTGTTGCCTAGAATCAAAGGCAAAAACTTTCCAAACTGTATGAAGAGTGCCAATATAAAAATCAGATCTTGAATGAAAGCTTTCAGATGCACAAATGGGGCTCTGTGCACGCGTACGATTGATTTACTACAAATTTTAAGGTTAATTAATTAGTAGATCTAGCAGATACATCCAATAGGGCACCAGTTGACCCAGCAACCCACCCTTGGGGTCTGCACCTTGGAGTTGTTCCAGGGATTTCTTTGCCCTTTTTCTTGTCGTGTCTTCTAAGTTCTAGTGCAAAATAGTGTCCTTGTTAGAATTCCTCTGCTTGGAAATGAGACTAAACAGAATTTCAGGAATGTGTTAGAAAGGGTTAGCTTATTATTCTAAAATGTGAGAGAAAGGGCAGGAAAAATACTAGAAGCTATTTAACTATGTATTAACAGTACAAAACGACAAGTATATGAAAAATACATGAAAAGTAAAAATCTTCAGGCATCACTGCTGGGTACTTCCAAACTGAATTTTAAGAAAGGGCACGCATTGTCATCTTGTCAGCAAAGATGTGAGGTGAATGAAAGCTTTTTTGTTAGCACAAGAATCAGCTAAATGCTCTGTTTCTCTCATTTCTTGTCAAGACACGGGAAGGCCAGCAAAAATGAACAGGGTTTGTTTTTAGGAGCAGGTTTTGCATTAGTGTCATTATGAGTCAACACTCCATCCTAAGTTTCTTTGTATTAGCTCCCACACATAATGTAAATGTGAGGGTAACTCTGCTGCTTCCAGCTCCTTCCAGCACTCAGCCCAAGCATTGTTTTGACCAGGTTCTCCAACGTGCTGGAGGAATACTTGTACCCATGGATATGCCCCAGCACTCCCAGGGCTGCTGAGCACTGGACGTGGTCTTTGTTGGTGTGGTTCTTGGTAAAAGGGGGCAAATCCCCTTCCTCATCTTCAGGAAAAGTCACATAAATTCAGGTCTGGATTTAAAGTACTGGGATACCATGGCAACATTAGTTTTCCAAGAGAACAGAAAAACCTCTTGATTCAAGGAGGAAAAATCAATAATTCAGGTTTAGAAGGTTCAAGTGGAAGATCAAGGGACTCTGCATGTGCCAGGAATGTTCATCATCTCCTGGCATTCTTAAAAAGATCTTTTCCTCAGATCTGCCACAACAGCAGTGTGTTAAACAGACAGTAGTGTTAAACCAAAGCAGCATTTCTTAGATTCCCCTACCTCAGAAGTGCATTTTGGAATAAGGATAATGGTCAGACTTAATTAAAGTTCTCAGTGTTAGGGTCTTTTCCAACCTAATTGATTGGATGATTCTGTGAAGATGAGCTGCAGCTGGGTCCCCACACAAGTAGCAGCTGAAGAAGGTTTTGCTACTGAAAAACAAGAGTTTGAGCTGTAGCCAGGTGAATTTGGTAGCTAGAGCGCAGGAAGGAACTGCAGTGAAAGGTTCAAGCCTTGCCTGAGGAGAGAGAATCTGAGCTAAACAACTCTCAGCCTTGTGGGTAAGCTGCAGTAAACTTTGTGGTGGATTTTGCTCTAGGTGTCAGGAAAATGAATCCACAAACACCAGAGGTTTATGTCCAAAAAGGAGAGAGAGGAGTCCTTTTTGCTTTATTCAAATAAAGGGAGAGGCCATGGGGCATTCCCTGGCATCTCTCAGATTTTTGGAGGACGCAGCCTCCTTTTTATCCCAATTTCCCGGCCGCATTTCCCTCTCTCTTTCCCCCTTGGCTGAGGTACTTGAGAGGCACAGACTTCTCAGAATGCCTGACACATGAGATTTCCCTCTAATGTATAACCCTTCCTTTTAATTTTTAATTCTTATACAATTCATAGCTTTCCCCCATTGTTTCTTTCATCTCCAATGTCCAATTTCATTTATCAGCAAACCTACCGTTTGTTTGTATGGGCAAATATCTTTTTTCCATTCATCAATCAGTGGAATCCTTCCCATTGTTTGTTTTATCTCTCAGTGCTAGTTTTATCTACCAGCAGACCCACAGCTTGTTTGTAAAGACAAATCCATCATTCCTCTCATTACTGCAATTAAAAATTATCTCTGCTCAGGCCCCAAAATGAGATCCACTAAAATCATACCGTGTTTTGTAGGAGATTTACTTGGCTCTTGAGGTCTTGCTTAAAAGCACAGATCTTCTTTTTTGTACTGTGGTATGTTTAATTATGTAAATCCTTCCCCCAGAAGCATTGCCACAATGTGAGCTGGATTATGAGGTGTCAAATACAATGACTAGAACAGAGATGATTATATTTTTTTTTTTTATGGTGGTGGTGGGGAGGGTTATGCATTACTACGTCAAGCTTTTCCATAACCTTTCAAGAAAGAATATGAAGAGAAGTATTATGTGAATGTGATTGTTGTGGTATATTTTTGTGCTTTCTGGATGTGAGACACCTGTAACCCATTGAATCAAAGTAGACAAAAGAGAGTGATGCTTTTACAGTAATTGTCTATTTTTCTTTTTTTTTTTCTCTATTACTTTTGTCTTTTTCACTTTCTTTCTTTCTTTATACTTGGTGTAGGATGAGAATCAAAAGCAAAATTACTGTTTACAGCCTCTACATTCTGTAAAATGAATCCATGAATGATTAAACAGTTTTTGTGCTGCTTGCTTTTTAAGTGGGAGCTGTGAAATAAGGCAAGCCATAGTACTGCCATGTCACTGAAGCATGAGTGTACCCCACTCTGGCAGAGTATGTTCTCTATTTAAAATGCCTGTCTCCATGTAATATGATGAGTCCCTTAAGAACTACCTTCTGCAGTTGCTCTGTGAATTGCACTCCTACTGGAGTCAAGTACATCCAGGCAAATTGGATTATTAGCTGGAGATAAATGGGCCCAGGGAGCACTTAACTGCAGCAGCAATGATGCTCTTGCCCTTTAGCTAAGTGTAAATGCTGGCTCTTACAAAAGCAGGAGGGATAAAGGAAGGAGGTTTTAGTTCTGAACATTGTCTTCTTCCTTTAAGAGGCTCTGTACTAGCTATAATGGGGTGAATCATAAACCTTAGCATACATCTCGAATGAATCTTCTGTTTTCAACACAATGAATTTCAGAAAATATTACGTTATTTATAGTGATTTTGAAATAAAAGGAGCATTTTAGCTTTGTGTTTCGGAGAACCTCCTTAACATGATGGTTTTATTGTATCATAGGTATAACACATGTGATCAAGGCCAGCAGAGAACAGTTAGTGTGCTTTAAATTCAAAACCTTACAGTGGTATTTTTAGAGTATGAGAAGATGCAGGATGGAAACAGCTGGATTTATTTGTTTGCTGTGTCATGGTGGTGAAATGTGCTGTGTGGTCAGCAAGGCCTGCAGGGATCTGAACTGCAGTGGTCATGGCTGGCCTAGGTGGGGCTGAGGAATATAACCCCTCTAATGGGCAGAGCAAACCAGAGAAGGGTTTTTGTTGGTGGTGGTTTTCTTACTAGTCCTGGGCACCTTGCTTAACTCTGAAAAGGGGAGCAGATGCAGTCTTATAGCAAATAAAAACTAAATGCAAACATTTCCTACCTGCTGCTAACCTGCCTGTTTTATACATGTGATACATCTTTTGGAAGGAAAAATTAATTGGAAGAATAAATGGTTTTAAAGCTGCCTTTCCCATAAGCAGACTTGAAATAACCAATGAAATATAGAAAAAAAATAACCCATAAAACAAAGAAAAATATGGACAGAATAAAGTTCTTGGTAACAAAAGACTACAGGGGAGGGTAACCAGCTGCTCCTTCAGAAAAAGGCTTATCTCCCTCATTTGGGAGAGGAGGGAGATGAATGACCTCTACAAATGGAAACATAAACCAGTCATATTTAATGTCATCAATACCACCCCTTCTGTCACCAAAGGTCACCAGGGGCCTCGAATTTTAGTTGTTCCTTTGGTCAACGTTTGTATAGGCTCAGTTAATACTTCGAATTTAAATCTATATATAGCAAGTGAAGGTGCAAGTCCTGTCATCTTGGCTGGGAAGGAGGGAAGGCAGATCTTTATCCACATTAGTGGGAAGTTGTTCATAGCAGAGACCGGTAATGTACATTGCTTGAAGAGAACTGGCATTTGCTTGTTTACTTGGCTGCCTTAAAATAAGGCTGAATGCACAGCAAAATGCACATGCTGCCTCCAGATCCTCCCCTCTGTGCAGCAGAGCTGCTGTGCTGGGAAAAGCTGTTCCTGTGTCCAGCAGGAGCTATTCAAACAACAAAGAAATAAAAGACAGTGCTCTGACTAAGGTGTTTTTGTTCCAATATAGATGAGTGTCTATCCATCAAAAGGTGACCAGGACCTTAAAAGAACATTTTTTTAAATTTAATTTTTAAGAATACAGTTTTGCTCCTTGGAGCAAGGAAAACTGACTCCCAAAATAGTTCTGTAAAGAGCATTACTTATGAGCTGGGTGCTTGTAACTACCCTTTGTCCTTTGGGATCGAGGATGTGGCTATTGCCTTGTGCACAGTGTTTTACAGAATGAATCAGGTTTCCTCCCTTTGGATTCACTACAAATGCAAAGCACTTCTCAGACTTACTATTGTGTTTGGGAGCTCTTTATAATCATCATGAGGTGGGCTGCACTGAAAATGCAGGGTTTTATGAAGGCTCATTGAAAAATACAATGTCTATAACCAATCTGAAATCATGTACAGTTATGTGTCATGTCCTCACCTCCCCACGCCCACCCCCAAAGGGAAACTGGAGATAAATATATTCTTTCAAATATTATGAGAAAGAAGTTTGAGAAATGATGAGGCTGAGGCAAGCTCTGAGATTTGAAGTCTTGAACAGAATCCCAACCATGTGATGGGTTCAGTGTGTAATGAATACTCTGGAGGAGAAATACTGACAGCCCTGCATATCACTTCCAAAACTAAGAGCTGAGACAACATGAGGGTGCCCAGAGTTCTGAGCTGTGTGAGGAGGGGTCCAGGCTGTCTTTATAGAAATGTAGGTGCTTTTTGTCTTGTTTATATTGTTTCATGGCCATGGCAGTAAAAAAAGGTGGCTCTGCCAGCATCTCAAATGATCCTAAATTGGCTCTCTGCTCCTTTTGGCTCATCAAAACACCATGAGGAATCCATTTGGCCTGTTAAAATAAATCCACTACAAGTCTGGACAGGCAAGGGGTAGGTAGGTAGCCAAGATGGAAGTGAATATAGGGATGCCTGTGTCTGAAGGTCATGACACACAGACATTCAGCACTACTGTGTTACATGGAGGAAGTGCAGTCTTTGCAGGTTCTGACATTACTGTACACAAAGGATTTAGTGTGGGGATCTTATCTCATGCTTTCCAGACAACAAAGGATACTGAAATTTCGCTGCTGTAGGCAGGTGTGGCTTATGTGGCCAGCTGCCCTTACTAGGCACTGTACTTGTACATGTGTGACCAGCTTGTGTGCTGTGATATCCACCTGATCCTTAAACAAATCTCAGGTGGCTTGCTGGATTTGGCAAATTACTGATAAGACTGATTTCCTCAATGCTCTTGATTAGCTTCATTTTACCTTTTACAAGGTGATTTGCTTTAACGTTGGGAGAGTTGAAACTTCTTGAAAGAATATGGGACAGGACCTGCTTATGGGAAAATACAGCATTTAAATCCCAGGTAAAGCTTTTGTCCATGAAGCTGGCTCAAGTGGTGTTGTTGTGGGATGTTGACTGATGGAGCTGAGTAACATCATGGTGGTGAAGACAAGTTCACAAGGTCCTTATGCTGGGCCTGTATGGAGACAGAGCAGCTGGAAATGCTGTTTCTCTCTGCTGACCTTCCACATGGCAGACACAAAATTAAAAACAAAACCAAGTCCCCTCAGCTGTAGTTCAAACAACAATATTTTTTTTCTAAAGTGATTATAGTGTAAATGGAGCAGACAGGGTTGTAGCTCCCTCCTGTTTATAGTTCCTTAGTTCTTACAATTTCTTCACAGGGCAGTGAATGTGTAAGGACACTGCCATAGGCAGAACATGCCCATATCCTTGAAGTCCTGCTTCTCTAACCAGCATGCAAACAGCAACCTCTGTAAGGCAGAACCTAGAAGCAAGCAGGGGGGGAAATGCAGCTTGTGTGGATCACAGTAACAAGTTTTATATTTAGACTTTCATTTGCTTCCATCAGTCCAGATCCTCTTATCTTCTGTCTGTTATTTCCCTGCACTCAGCCCAAGGGCACGAGCAGATATTCAGCTGGAGATCAACCCCTAATGAAGATTAGCATCCCTGCAGCTGAGACAAAGAAATTGCCTGCCAGTACCCAAAGATGTCAAGGTCAGAGAAGACTGCAGAGACCTAGGTAGAACATCAAGAGCATCTCTGGAAAAAAATAATAAAATTTCAACAGGGCAGTTTGGTCAATAGGACCCAGTGCAAATCTTGGTCAGTTATATTCATGGTTAACAGCCCTCATCTTGACAGCAGCTCATCTTGACAGGCTTGTCTGTGCTTCTGTGTGGTTTTTATTCTGAACACCAGATTTTCCTCGTAAATTAACTGGGAATAGCAGAGCTATGTTATTCAAACACTAAAAATACTTTTGTGTAAACTTTTCTTTGTCAAATTAGGTGGATTAACTTCCTGGTGCACCTCCCTGTCAAGTAGGTTTTTTCAGTTCTTGAATTAACTCTTTAAGTCTTTTGGATCCTCTGCTTATCAAAATCTTTAGTGGGTGGGGGATGACAACAGCAGTGCCAGTCACTTCTAGGGATGAAATATCAAGATGCCCCATAGCTCCTGAACAAAGAAAGTGATGCCCCAAACTCACCAGACTCAATGAAATAGCTTGCTTAATATGTGAAAGTGAAAATAATCTAACTGCTTATTAGATTAGTTTAGTAGATTAGTTTGAGTTACTTGCTTTAAAAAGTTTTTTAAAAATCTGCATTGCTCCTTAACAGTTTGAGCTTGTATGTGCTTGTCATATTCTCCCTGCCTGGATCATAACATGGAAGGACTGATAAAGTAGAAATAAAAATATCACAGGTGGCATCAATGCCATCCTGAAGTCTTTTAGGTAAAAGTAATAAAGCCAGAAAAAAACCTAGGGATTGAGTTTTGTTTGAGTTTGTTGGAGTTTTCTCCCCCAGGCTTTTTTGGTCTATCCTCCTACTTACAAAGTGATCAGAGTAATAGAAATGAGGGGAAGCAGCAAGAATTGAAAGCAAAGGGCATGGGTATGTTTCTGAAAGAAAGAGGAGGGAAAACAAGGAGTTAAACTTCCAGTGCTGGTTTTCTCTCAGGGTATGAGAGATTTTCTCTGCCTAATTGCAAGGAAAATGCAGCTGTGGAAAGGCAGAACAGGTAGATTATATTAACATTTTGTAGGGGCATTTGTTTGTGGCAAACACTGAGGCTGGGCTGGCATGGGGATTTGTGTTTCCTGGGGAGATAAGCATGAGTAAGATATTTGTGGTTTGCTTGCACTAAACATTAGACTCACATCAGCTGGCATCTGTTGTGGCAACAGATATGACTGCTAAGAAAGTGAGATTAATTAGCCAGTTAAGGACAGGTCACCAGCTGAAGGGATTTCCAGGGACAGGCACAGAGACTTTCACCAGTAAAAGTGCTTTGACTTATCAGACCCTGCTCAGGCCTGACCTATCCAAGCATGCATGACTGAGTATTCTGAAAGATGGGAATTTGCACATCAGGAAATCACCTGAAAAGCTACAAATGTGGCTTTTGCTTGGCTGAAAAGCTGCCCTGACTTGGCCTCTGTAGAGGGTGTTACCACTGGATTCAGTGCTTCTTCAACTGGGTCAACCTCATTATTGCAGAAACTCTATTTTTTATAGTATTGATTTTTTTTGAAATGTGGCAGGTTTCATACCACTGTGATTGTCTTAATAAGTCATATTTAATCTAGCAGTATTATTCCATGTATGCTGTGTCAATATTGCTTGCTCTGCTACACATAGCAGTTTCATATAAGCAAGAGAGAAATGGAGAGTAAAATTAGCTGGTGGCACCACTGAGCATTGAATAGTGCAAGACCATTAACTGATGGAATAGCAGGGCTTGCTGTCCTTAAAATGGCGCAGACTGATGAATGGGTGTTGTGTCAAAAGATGTGTTCACTTAGCATTTTAAATTTGATTTAAATTGATGTGTTGCAAATAACTAAGCTATTCTCAGTCTGTTGTTGAGATTAAATAGCTCTGTTAGCACTGCTGTGCAAGATGGTCAGCTGCTTCATTTCAGGTGATGTGCTCTGCCAATGGCAGTTATGTATTGTTTCTGGATCCTTCAAGACAGCTCAATTTGCCTGTAATTTCCAAGGTGATTTTATTTGTTGAAAAATGTCTTGTTACATCAGAGACCTCTAGTGCATAGTCAAGCATTGTCAGTAATCAGAAATTGAATAAGGGATCAAGGAGAAGAAAAATAAAAGCACTGTGGTTCCAAGTTGAATCTCTAGATGACAGAGATCTGGAGAGCAAGCATGGCCCTCATTCAGTGGAGGAGGGGGAAAGAGGTTCAAAGTTGATACTGAAATGTGTTACTAGACATTTATTAATAATTCAGTATTTAGTAACCAATTGTCACCTATTCCATACTTTGATAATAACATCACTTTATCTTGCTTGCAATTTGCACTTTCAAAAATTGAAATAGCATCTATTGTGTGCTGGTTCTGTCTTCATTGGTGAAAGAAATGTGCTCAAAATGTGAATGACTTGCCTGTGTGTATGCAGATCTTCATGTTCTACTAATACCACATTACTTAGTATTACATGCTTATTGAAGGTGTAGGTATTTGACTTTCTCTGTGTTCAAAATGAAGCTGAATAACAAATTCAGCTGCCTTATTAGGAAGGACAGCCAAAATCTTTCCTTCCTCTGTTGGAAGTAATCTCAGCTGCAATTTGAAGAAATTGTTTGAGGGACAGAGTATGGAATCAGACAGTGTGATTGTGTACCAATGAAAATGGATTGATTTAAGAATGTTTATGAATGCCACCTGAAATGTTACTATAAATTGCCATTTAAACTCTTGTTTAGTTTTCACAGACCTGTTAAAACCTGTGCTTTACCTGAGTTTTCATTAAAGAAAAAACAGATTCAAGCAGTATGCAAGAGAGTTCTTAAAGGCAATACAACCAGGTTGTAGTAGAATTAACTTTGCTTTGTGCAGGGACTTTCCTCCATTATTTCATGCAGCTTGTTAGGCATTTCTGGTAAGCAATCCTGCAGTACAAGCAAACTCTGTCACTTCTGATGTTTAGTTTGGAAAAGATGTCAGGCTGAGGTTAGTAGCTCTGTGGAGCTCCCTGCTGTGTCAGTGGGCTGATGCTGTCAGGCTGGTTCTGGGCTCCCATCAGTTAAAGAAGCAAGAAAGCCTCTGAGCTGAGCATGGAGGCAGCTTTGGTCAGAAGGGAAACATTGCCATCACACAGAGATGATTTTGTAAAGGATAGGTTTGGTAAAATAATTGCTTCTTTTCTCTCTGTACTCAGTGGTGTGATTCATCTTCTCTGTTTTGAATGCTTCTCTGTCACCATCATGTATAGACTCAGTCTAGGAAACAAACTTGGATTTACATGCCTCACTACTAGGCAGTCTAAGACAGGTGAGATGAGCCCTACCTCGCCCCAGCACAGCACTAGGTCTGTGCAAGCCAAGCTTTTTGTCCTGGAAGGCTGAATTGCTGAATCCCAGCTTCCTGCAGGATATATCTGTGTAACACAGACATCTCAGCTGTGCCTTGGGGTGTTGTGTGGATCCTCTGTCACCTTTCCCTTCATCAGGGACTCAGTGGGCTGGGGGTGTCTACCTCCAGTACCATTTCTGAGGTTGACCCAAGAAAGGCATTGAGATTGTTAATCACTTAAAAGGAAAGACAGCTCTATACTTAGCATCCATTGAGGAAAGTACTGGTTTACATCCTCTATAAATATTTAATTAACAAAGACAATAGGACGGAACTGTTATAATACAAGTGACTTCCTGCATCTGATTACAAAAAGGATTCTCTGTTTGAAGCCTGATCTATTTTAACAATATGAAATAAGTTGCCTAGAACAGTTTATTTTTCGATTACAATGAAATAATCAAATTTGATTGTTCAACAGGTACATTACAAAATTTTAGAAGAGAGTCCAAATGCTCATCTTGATTTCTTGTTGTCATCTGCAATTTTCAACACTCTTACTTAGGATGCTTAGATTTCTTTTCCTTATTTTAGCATATTTTTTCTCTCACTTTTACATTTTACTTGCCACTTTTCTTGTTCATTTAACTTGTGACATTTTTACAGAATCATAGAATATGCTGATTGGAAAGGACCCATAAGGATCAGTGATGTACAGATTTTAGCACTGCAGTTTTGTATTTTAGTATTTCAGCTTTATAAAGACCATGAAAAGCCTATTTTATCCAGTCTGAATTTGAAGTCACATGATAGCAGCCTTCTAACATTTACAAAGGTGTAGTAGGGCAGATGAAGTTACAACTGGAAACTCATCAAAGTAAATTGATGCCTCTTTTGGTCCTGGACATTGCAATTAGCTGTCTTCAGCTTCACAAGCAGAAAGGGTGCTGAGAAAAGGTGCAAGGCTCTTTCTCGGCCTGGACAATTCATAAAATTAATTCTGCTGAGATGGATGAAAAAAATGATCCCCCAACAGCTAAACCTGAAGATGAAGTAAGTGTACATAGGTGATTTAAACAGTCTTGATTTTCTATACTTCTTGACATTATTATATGTCTTGTGACCTAATTCTCAAGTATTAAACTTAAGATAATGGTTAGATTTGGTATAATTTTCTGGTTTATGGCTCAGTCTGAAAATGTCAACGTGTGTTTATCTCTGGATTGCTAATATTATGTATTTTCAGACAATTGAAATAATGGACATGTCAGTGTGACAACATAAAAGCTTGTATTCGTGTCATGCAGCATGTTTTTCCAAAAAGAAGTTAACTTCTAGGCAGGAAAGGCAGCATTATAGGAGGCAGAGTGTTTTGCTTTTCCCAGAGAAGATAGAGAAGAGGATTGACTGCTAACTCACAACAAAGATGTAATTAAATAATTTAGTGTATGGTGATGGTCAAATTGCAATGGTAGCTGGAAACCAATTCTAGAATACAAGAACTAAGCTGCTATAGAGAGGAAAGCTGAATTGAAAATTATGGTCTTTATTGAGGGAAGGGAGCATCTTAATTTTGCTGTAGCTTTCCTTACTATAAGATGTTTATGGTAAATTAATGAAAGATATGGAAATATTGATAATATAGCACAAAGCATTCAATATTCCTATGAATCCCACATAACAAAGAACTTTGACATGGAAAGCTTGATACATGAATTGCTTTTTTAAAAAAATAAGATGAGGATTACAGCAGATCCAATGAAGACATCAGTTGTTTCAAGTGCCCACATGACTTCAGTGAATGTCAATGTTGAGTAATTTTTAATAATACTTGACAGTAATTATTTTGTAATAATAAATCTGCCTCTTTAGGTCTAGAGCCACAAAAAGGAGTTACATGGGATAACTTTAATATAAAATATTATTGTGAGAATCTTGATGAAAGTGACAAAAATTTCAGATGTCAGAACTCAGCATTCATTGAGCTGCCTCATTGAACACCTGAGTGTATCAGGGAATTCTGTGACAATCCAGAGCTTTAGACAAACAAACATTTATTTTTATCCTTAGAGACTCAATAAGGTTTGTAAAATATACAGAAGATGGGTAAATCAAGCGGAGAGCATACAAAACAAGTGCAGCTAATTACCTAGATAGAAGACAATAATCTGGAATGTTCCAATTCTGTGTTTAAAGAAATTGTAGAGTCATGCTTAGTCTTTTAACTAGTTATTACTTATTACCAAGTTTTCTTCTCCTTTTAGAGAAGAGAACTCTGAGATCAAAGATTACCATCCGTTGTATTTATCTACGGAACCAGCAGGATATTTGTGGGGTTGTTTCTTATGCTTCCTCTGAGGATACACAAAGGTCTCTTCTTGATAGTATTACTAGTGCCTTATGTCAGAGAAACATATAAAAAAATGTGTTGGTGAAGACTTCTGCTTAATTTTTTTTTTTTAAGGAGCAGAGCTGACATCAAAACAAGAACATGTTTCTTGGAACATTGATGCTCTGAGGTGTGGGGGTTCCCTGGCCTCTCTGGGCATGGCTCAGATGCATGGCCCTTGTGGTGGAATATGTTCTGCCTCCTTCCCAGTGTATCTGGAACACTGTATCTGTCCCCTGCTGCTGTACTACTCTTGTGACTCCCTCTTCACTGTGCACCAGTGAGAAAAGTGTGGCTCTGTCTTCTCCATAGCCCACTTTAGATATGGAAATCTATAATTAGATTTACACTGTCTTTGCCTTCTTGTCTCCTGCTGAACAGCCCTAAGGCTCTCAGCTTTTTGCTGTACTTCATATCCTCCAGCTCCTTACCTCTGGAATCACTCTGGATTATCCACATCTCTTATCCTGACAGGCCCAAAACACAGATGGAGTCTCCTGGTGAGCAAAAGGAAAGAAGCACTTATTGTAGGTTATTTCACAGCACCACTTTTGCAGATGGCTGGCAGTTGTGCTTGTCATTTCCTGTGTCTCAAGCTACATCAGCACAGAGCTTTTTGCAGCCACTGTATTAAACCTGGCATCTGTCCTGGTTTGGAGGACAGGTGTCTGCCAATAAAGGCAAGAGTTTCTCTTTGAAATGGAGAATGCAAACCTCCTCCCTCCAAATTATTATAATTTTGAAATTAAGGGGCTCTCAGGCAAA
>JAOTQP010000001.1:98741544-98758675 GCA_026413545.1 Cichladusa arquata
CAGCATGCTTGAACTGCTTGTAGTTCTAGAGTCAACTCTGTATTCTCTGGACTGTGCTCCGTAGCAGCAGCAAGCTCATTCCATTATTAATTACTAAGTAGAAATAATGGTAGTTACATAATTTTAGAGATTATGATTAAAGTTGGCTCTGCTAAGGGTCACTAAATAAGCATAAATAACTGCTATAAAAAGAATGTTTTGGGGAAGAGATAAGAACAAGGAAGAAGGAAGAGCAATGACTTAAACAAAGCTTTTAATAGCTATAACTGTAATTCATTTAAATGGAATGTGACCCTTACAGATTGTTCATAAACATTCTTAGCATTGGTTTCAAGGCTTTAATTTAGAAGTGGAAGTTGGACAAAGCCTGCCACTTCCTGTCTTGATTAACTACTGGTCAAAAGGTCAACATTTAATTTGAGTCAACAACTGTTAGTAAATTTTCACAGTGCTCTAATTGGTGTTCCATCATGGTAACTATTTCAGAGACTTATGTTTGTAATAGGCAGAAACTAATGCAAATATTAACTTTGGATCTTGTTCTCCCTAATTTGCATTTTCCTTCCTTTTCACCTTTCAAAGAACTATGTTAAGAGTTTTAGATATGACCAAACAAAAATTCCCTAAGCTTTTTGCTGACTGTGAGATGCAATGTTGAATTGAAATAAAGACCTCAATACATTTTATTTGGAAATTGCAAATTTCCAGCTTAATTGGAAAATTGGATGCAAGTAGGGGTACTGTTCTTCTTATCCTTTTCTAAATTATGACACAAATTTTAGCCCCTTTTTAATAAATATTGTGTAGGGTAGGTTGCATAATTTTTATTTCACAGTATTTCCATTTCTAATGGTGATTTCCAACGTTGCAAAAATTTTCAAGACTGGGCAGAACAAAGTTCTGGTCTGAATTCATTTTGATCTTGCTTTGAGCAGAATGTTGAGCAAGAAAAGTTCTATCATCCCTTCCAAACTGAAGGACTTGGTGAATCTGAATTTGTTGCTAGCACTTCTAGCTCATGTAATGATAAAACGTCAAGAACCTTGACATTTAATCAATAATAAAACTGGAGGGGGTACAGACATGCAACTGCATTTTTGCTTTGATTTTGTTTTATGTGTTTTAAATATCCTAATGCCCATAGGGCATGTTTTGAAAGTAGATTAATATCTCCCAGTGAAGAGTTAAGTAATTTATCTTCTAGAGACTCTGGAGAAATTTAACTGCAAATTGTACAAAATGACACTGCTTTAGTGTAAATATCCTGCAAGAACTGAATTACAGCACTGTTGGCCATGCTCTGTACTTTCTATGAATAGACTGTTCTTTGACCACAGAGTTGTAACTAAGGTGAAAACAGTGAGGGGCACAGACAGCCAGGAAGGGATGCTTCACAAGGTCAAGGGGGAATGGCTTTAAGCTGAAAAAGGGTAGGTTTGGGTTTAGGGTAGGAAGAACTTCTTTACTGGAAGTGTCCAAGGCTGGATTGGATGGGACTCTGGGCAACCTGGTTGAGTGGAAGGTGTCCCAGTCATGGCAGAGAGTTTGGAACCAGATGATCTCTTACAACCCAAACTACTCTATGATTCTATTATTACTTTGTTTTCCAAGTTAGATATGCTTTGAGTTTTTTGCTTTAATTTAACACAAGTTTTAGAATTTCTTGTTTTAATGCCGTGTGGATTTAGGAGTTTTGGAGTGATTGCATCCAGTGCTGAAAAATGTGACATTTTCACAGGAACAAATTGCATGTATGATCTCTATGCTGACCGACCACACGAGCACTTTCCTCTGGATACCCGAGCCACCTCAGAGGGAACAATCTGCTATTTTAAGCTTATTGCATCTGTGGGCCACCTGATCCGCCTTTCAATAGTATCCCTTCAGATTGGAGCAGATAACTGCATCACTGACTCCCTCACCATTTATGACTCTCTGATGCCAATCAAAGATAAGGTACTCTACCGGTGAGTATAAATTTCTATTAAGAATTAATTGACAACTTTTGGGTTTTTTCTGAAGATCCGTCATTTTGATATTTTGGTTAGCTTTGTTTTGTTAAAATTGCTCTGATCTTCATGTATTACTCACATAACACCTGACAAATTAAAATTTCTTGGATAAGCTATCTTGCTAATAAAAGGGAAAAATTTCTTCAATTTTTTTCTTTTTTTTCAACTGGAGTGCATCTTTACCTAGTTACAGACCTATGAAAAATTCACATGTTACTGGGCAAAATTTTCTGTTTCTTATCAGGAAACAGATACTGACTAAAAGAGAATGTCAAACTTTCCTCCCTTAAGCAAACGATTCTATATCTGAAAAGAAGTGCTTTTTAAATAAAGACTGAAGTTCTGAAACTAAGTCTCATGATTTTCACTTACTGACACTCACTAGTTGCGTGCTTTTTTTAACTGCTCTATTTGTGTAGAGGGATATAAAAATCTTGACTTGAATCTGCGATGGGTTGAGGGATTTGGACTATTTTTTTTTCTTTTTCCTCTCTCTTTAATGATCCATTATGCTTTTTCTTTAAAATCCCTGATAATTAATTCCATTAATTCCAGGACTCTGTAAGGCAAAAGGAAACAACAGCACCTCCATGAAGTAGACAAAAATTCACTGTTTTCACCCCTGAAACCCTTTTCTCTGGCATTTCAGTCTGTGTGTAAGCCTCAAAACCAGACCATTGGCTTTTCAGCCCTTTTTGAGAGCTGTCCTGTATTAATCTTTATCTCCAATTGACTTGGATGCTGTTCACTTACATGTTAGTATCTATAAAGGACTGAAGATGTCTGCTAGATAATGCATATGGAAAGTATTTTTTTTTTTAATGAGACTTTTTGATTTGCTCAGGTTCTAAATTTCTGACATGAAGAATAACTTTCTTGTCTTCCCCACTCCCAACAAGAAGATAAAACTGTTGGTCTAATAAAATAAGATTTCTCTTTCTTCCAGCCATTAATTTTGGTTTCATTCATTTTTTACTGGGAGTGAAGGCTGAAAGTCATTATCTCATAGAGCGAACACTTCCATATTCATTTTCATGTTTACAATTTCTTTCATTTTATAAGAAGGCTTTGCAATATTGAGTTTCAAACTGGCCTTTATAACAGGTACTTTTGTGCTCAAGAGCATGGAGATTTGACTGGACTTTGAAGTAGGTAATATCTGAGCTAGTGGGCAATTTATGCACAGAGTGAGAGTAATGTGTTAAGCTTTTTGCTTTTTAAGTGATTGCTTATGCATTTGCTCTTCTTTCTTCCCCCTCAGAGCCTGTGAACCAGCTGATTCATTGGTGTCACTTGTGTCAACAAATAATCTCATGCTAGTAATATTTAAGGCAGCACAAGTAAAGGAGCAAAAGGAATTCCATGGCTATTATGAGGTCATTACACAAGAAAGTAGGTTTGTTCTGTGTTTGGAAGTGTGCTTATTATATTGTTTCTTCTGAGATCCTGAAGTGTCTTTCATAATTCTGACTATGGAAAAATGATTCCTGTATCTGAGTTTCTCCTTTTTACAGGTGCCTGTCTCTCCTTCATCTCTTCTGCATTCCTGTGTGCCTTTGTGTTGTGTAATGTAATCTGGTCAGACTAGTTGTGAAGTATGAAGGAGAAAGGCTGAAAGCAGCCCTCAGTTCAGTTGGTGAGGACTGCAATGTGCCAGTAGATGGGGCTGTTATTTCAGGTGTTGCAGTGGTCTCCCTTCTGCCTTGGGACTCTAGGATCATGTTAAATGTCAAAGGATGTCAGCCCTAAAAACTGCTTTCAGAAAAAAAAAACCTTCAGTTGATTTGTCTGCATTTGCTATCTGTCCCTGCCTCCTCAGGAACACAAAAGAGTCAGTAACGTTTGGACATCAAGTCCATTACTTTATTGCTTTAATCTTTAAGAAATGGTGAGATCATAATCACAAATAGTACAAGGAATATCATGATACTGGCACAAGGAGAAAAATCTCATGCCACTCAATTCAGGGAAATTCAAGCTGCATACTTTTGATGTTGATAGTAATTAAACATTAATATACCATCATAAAAGCATGTGATTAATTCTCCATAATAATTAACTTGAAGTTCTCTTCTATGTGGGTTATAGGTTGGTTGGTTGGTTTTCTTCAAGTCTGGGTTTTCTTTGTTCGTTTCTCTGCATGTGTGTTTGACTTTAATGAAATCTGTAAGTCCATTGAGCAGTCACGCAAGAAAGTTTTGGTTCACAGGAGGCTGTTTAGCTTAGTATATTGTCCATTTCACTTCTAACTAGCTGCATTCTAAGACTAGAGGTCCCGGTGTAGTGCTGCAGCATGGATGCATTGATATTCTTGTTTGCAAAACTGTCTTCAGTGAAATAACATAGATAAACTTCACAGTGTGTTCTTCTGGTCCTGCAGAGCCCAGCACTCATCCCTGGATCTTTGCATCCTTTGTGTTCTGTGTGCATCATTGGAAAGGGTGTCTTTTTACAACTTGAATCCAGCTAAATACAATTCCTCACCTTCCCAGCTTTGCAGTGACAGACTTCTGATAAATTTGGATGCTTTAACCCACTGAAAAGCTTTACTGAAATTATATCAAGGTTTGCCAAATTTTGCCTTTTTTTTTTTTTTTTTTTTTTTCTTTCCCCCCAAGGGTGTGGAAAAGCAATAGTGACCAAAGAGGAAACTGGCTATGAAGGGAGAATCACAAGTCCATATTACCCAAGCTACTATCCTCCAAAATGCCTGTGTGCATGGAATTTCCAGGTAACAATTCTTTCTCTCTTTAGGCACTGCTGTGTGTTTTTTTGGCACATACAGTTAAAGTAAAGCAGAAGTGATTGAGTTGGCAGTAAACTGCATCCTCCCAATTGTAGTAGTTTATAGAAATGGTGTTTCTGAGTAGCTGGTTGTGCTCAGGTGTTTTGTATCAGTTTTTTCTCTTTCTGTGCACTTGTTTTTAAGGAAGAGAACATAGTTCCTAAGCTGTCCTATTGCAAAGGTGAAGAGCTAAGATAGGTTTTGATGTTTAGCCTGCAGAATTACTTCATGGCAGGCAATGTAAGATTTGACTCTTTTCTCTGTTCCTCTTTTTCCACCCCCCAGAAATTCGAATGAAAAGTATGTACAAAAAAACTCCTCTAACCTAGTTATTTCTGCCACTTCTCTGGTATCTTTTCATATGCCTAATACATTTATTTTGTCTTCAGAATGGTCTGTCCTGTCAGCACAATCCCATAGACTGTTTTTTTAAAATTTGGTATCCTTTTTCTGCATCTTTCCCGGTACTCTCCTGAAAGCAAATTGCTGAAAGTTGATATTGTTTTAAAGTAGTTCTGTTTTCTCTGTCACAAGTGTTTTCTTATTAGTGCTGCTAAAATAAGGGCTCTGAGTTAGGGTTTGCCCTTCAGTGTTTTCCTCTCTAAAGAATATAACAATGGATATGAAAAGGTCCACTCTTTACCCATCTTTCTGCTTATGTTACACATTACTTGTTAAAGTAGTGGCTGCCCACGTTGAATCACAGCAATATCAATTAAGTCCAGCTAGCCATAACCCACAGCCTCTTCCCCTTCTCGAATGATAAGGCAATTTGTCGGGGGCTAAATTTATGATCTCCCATTCATCCTGGACTTGTGATAGAAAGGTTTATTTCAAAGGTTTCATTTTCAGTACTGTGTTTTTGTGCAATAGTGAAACTTCGCTCATTTCCCAAGTTATATTTTCTGTAAGAGAGAGGGAGAAAAATTTTCATTTCTGGATTTTTGCCCTGAATCAGCCCTTCTTTGTAAATGAACACTGCCTTGCCTTGAAAAAAAGGTTCGGTTCCTTTTATGAAAGGAATTTCCAATTAAGTATGAACACTCGTGATTTTGCTGGGTTTAGAAATGTTTCGTAAAATACTAAAGAATGCATGGCTGAGCAGGTGCTAGCAGCAGACTATAATATTGTGGTAGAAGTAACTCCTAGCATTACAAAAGTGACACAAGTATTCTAGGCAGTATCTAAACTCTAAAATTCTTCTGGGGCTCTGTGTCCCTACACAAGTACATTTGGATGTGGCTGAGTGCTTTGATCTTGATACAAAAGCTGCTTTCTTTGGTCAGTGGCTCTCTGAAGATGAGAAAGCCAGAGGGGGCGAAAGCCTGCAGCTGTGGTGGGGCTGTGCCAACCCTTGTTTTGACTCAGGACTGAACAGTTTGCAAGTGTGTAAAGTGCTGGCTGTTGAGCTGGTGAAGCCAGCACAGCTCCCAGGGTGTGGCAATGCCAAACTCCCCAATTCCTGAAATACATTTATAGACTTTTGTGTTCTATGCCCACAAAAGGAAAAAGAAGACTGCTTGCACTGTCTTTCTTGCTCACAACAGACTCCACAGAAGAGCCTTGGTGTAGCTCTGAAGTTTCATAACTATACCATTAGTGAGAAGAATATTAAAGGCTGTGAGCGAGGGTGGTGGAAAATTAATGAACGCATGTAAGTACTCTGCATGGATTATTAATGTAATGGTACCAAAATAAACCTTCCCATACTACTACAGCTCACTCAGCTTCCACAAGGACAGATGTAATTCACTGGGGTGTCCGACCATTCTTTCATTTTAGCTGATGCTGTACCAATCCTCATAAAACGTGTGTGTGTATATATATATTTATATTCTACTGAAAAGTACTGAAAGATGAAGACAAGTCTTTGGTACTCTCCGGAGGGAGAGGAATGGAAAGAGCTGGATGAAAATTGGTGTCCTGTGAACCCTAAAATAATTCTGTGCTTTCTGGGGTCATTAAACAAGGTCTGTTTAAAGCCCTTTTAAGTGTAACTTAATTCCGTGATTGCTCAAGAGGACAGTGAATTTAATTAACTTCTTGGTGAAAGCCATTGCAATGAGATGATTGGAAATAGAACTGTAGCTGCTTCCTCATTCCAGTCACTGGCTCTTGAAAGAGAAACTGCACCAAGTGCATCAAAGGAGCCACTGTATTTCTGAAGTGTTCTTTATTAAAAAATTGCTGCTGTCTTTTTATTAAGACATCACTGCTTTCCCAGCACATTGTCCACCCATTTTTTCCTCAGTTTTGAAGTCATCTTTGGAATGCTGGATGATGAGGCAAGGCTAGATTTAAATAATCAGATTTCTTTTCTTAAACTTCGTTCAAATGGAAACCTCAGTAATATTAGTCTTGAAACTGAGTTTCTGAACCCACTACTGGAAGTAAGTGAATTAGACCTTAAAAGTACAACTGAAAGAATTACAGAGAGAAGAAAAAAGCTCATCTGTTCTTCAATAGCATGTTGTATTTATAGAGTGAAACTTCAATTTGAAGCTCCTGTAGTTGTGCCTTGATGAGAATTGGTTGCTGGGCTAGATGAGTGCATAAAAACACCAGTCAAAGCACACCACACTTAGTGTGTTTGTGGGGTTTTTTGGTCGTCTTTTTATGACAGAAATGCAAAGATTTGTGATATTTGGGATGGCTGAGATTAAAAAAAAAGGCAAAGTCTGGAGGAAAAAATGACAATAGATTCATAATGAAGCATTCTTTGACAGAGAGTCCTGAAAGAATCTGAGCAGCATTTTGACAAGCCTGCCAGTTATGCATTCCACAGAATTAAATGTCCATGGTATGATTCTTAGAAGTGCACTCAGGGTTACTTTGGAAGTACTGCACAAAACACATGCTCCTGCTTTCTGTTGCAAGTTGCTGGTTATAGTAGTAGACCAAGACAAGCTTTCCTTTGAAAGTCTGTTTTTCATTGAAAGTTACGCTTTTGAACTTCTGATTTCTGTTCCATGTTTACTTTTGAAGGAGAAAAATTATGACTTCAAGCATGAAACATGGTGATGTTTTCTTTTTATTCCCAAATTTTAATTGTTAATGAAATGGGGGGGGGGAGGGGCCAGACAGGACCCCCATTTTTCAGCTTCTTGCAGTTGCAGCCTGTGGGATGATTATTCTGTTATCTTATGTAAAAATGGTTAAGAACCTTTGAGATACTGATGTTAGTAAACACTGGGACCAAGCAGGTGGTGCAGATAAGGTTCCTTCAGACCTCTAGGGAAAGCTTTGTCTAACCAGAGACATTGGACACAGCCATGGAGTTCTTCCTTGTCTCTCTTCCAGTGGACATCACTGCCTTGTCAAAGAAGTTACAGCTGATGAACTTTTTTACCTGAAATTCTCAGAGGCAGCAATACCAATGAGTCTCATATGAGCAGACTACTAAACTTTCACTGCAATATCCCATTGTTTCTGCTGCAGCATGCATGTATCCACTCATCCCCTGAAAAACTATCCCATTCACTTCTCTAACATATGGGACGGGATCCCCTTCATCAGTTTCTCTCTGGAGCAATGGCACAGAGTTACAGATGGTGCTTTGCCACTTCCATTTGCCCTGGACTTGGATATATGACCAGTAAAGCACCAGCAAAATGCTCCTGAGGGGCCTGTAGCTTTGTCTTGCAAATCCCATGAGCATATGGTATTTCTCACTGTGTAAAGGAGACATACCTGTTTCAGCTTTTCCACAGATGGGCAGCAATTTCCTCTGCTTATGGTGAGATAAGTTTGTTTTATTTGTCTGAGAACAGATCAATGCAGACTTCAACTTTTTTGGTTTTTTGTTTTGTTGGGTGGTTTTTTGTTTCGGTTTTTTGTGTTGTAAGTGTTTGGAAGAAAGATTGTCTAAGTCATTGACAGAAGGAGTAACATAGAAAATGTCTGTGAGCTAGTTGAAGGGAATCATATTGGTAAATGGCATTTTGCTGTGCACTTTGACAGACTGTTTTAGGTTGGGAGCATTGGAGACAAACACTAAAATTAATGATAATTAGACTTCCTGTTGTAGGAAGTCTTCACTCAACACTGATAGTTTTGATGGGTTGGTGTACTGGTTTGAAGAAGGGAAACCAGCAGGAGGAATTAACTCCACACAAACATTTTGTGAGAGCTTCCCAGTAAGAGCTACAATTTAATAGAAAAATTACAACAAAGGCAACAGTACAGAAACACTGGCTTAAACTGATAAAGTCATAATATGGCCTGACACCCTGTT
Source organism: Cichladusa arquata (assembly GCA_026413545.1). Lineage (NCBI taxonomy): Eukaryota > Metazoa > Chordata > Aves > Passeriformes > Muscicapidae > Cichladusa > Cichladusa arquata. The sequence goes on from JAOTQP010000001.1 coordinate 98,750,576, forward strand.
GGTCAGGGTGGCAGCAGCAGTCTGATTAAATGGTGGCTGCAGTCCTGCTGGAGTGATGGATGTGGTTTTGTTGATCCTGTGGAAAGGTCTCGTCCTTCTCTGGAGATCCAGTGGTGGCTGACAAGAGCTCTTATCCTCTGGGTATGGAGTGGGGGTACCATGGTGTCCCAAGCCCAAATTATATACAGGGCAGGGAATTTCACAATGGGATAATGTAATTCTGTGAGTAATTTTGGGGAGTTCTTGATGGTCCATCAGCAGAGGTGGCCCCTCAGTGATGCTGCTGCTTCCCAGAGGGAATTATCATCAGTCATGGAGAAGATAAAGAAACACTGCTCCACCCATTTTAACAGCTGATGTAGATGATGGTAGAATACTACTTTTGGTTACACCTTACACACTGTAAGCCAAGACAAGTGGTTTTGTGGTTTTTTTAGAAGGGGTTTTTGTGGTTTTTGTTGTCGTTTTAAGGGGTTTTTTGATGGTTTGTTGGGGTTTTTGTTGGTTGGTTGGGTTTTTTGGTTTTGTTGGTTTGTTTGTTTTGTTGTGGGTTTTTTGTTTGTTTTTTGATTTGAGAGGTTTGTTTCCTTGCATCTTTATTTGGGGCTTCTTTTACAATTAATTTTCTTATAGTAAAAAGCCTGGGATTTTTGCATCTGTTTTCAGGATGTCAAAGAGGACTCTTGTTTTTTAAAATTGTTTTCTTCCTTTATTTTTCACACTGCTGGAACAGAATCTCCTAGATCTGCTAACAGGATGGTTCATTTTAGTAGGGTGAAATAAGGCATACATGGAAATACATGACTGTCCATTATGAGTGTCCATTCCCTGTAGCAGACTTCACTGGGATGCTCAGGACACTGAGGCAACATCTGTTCACACAAATCACTGACCAATTTTTCTCCATTCACTGACATGAAGAGTAGTCCTGGTACAAGGCTTGATGTGGAAAAACACACAAGGGAAATATTTACCTCTGGCTAACAGTCCACTGCTCCATTTAACAATACAACAATACATTTTTTTCTTGTGTTCTTTGTGCTCATTTTGTTGTCACTGAGTGACCTTGTGCTGCTGTCAAACCAAGTGTGTGTGCCAAATCTGCTAAAAATCAATACAAGTCCCTGTGCTCTTAAATCTCTTTAAGATTCATGCGCACTTTGATTTTGGCAGGAATATTGAAGTCAGATGTTTTTCTCATAAACATTGCATTTCTTATAAATGTTGCAAGGCAGGAGAGAGTCTTTATTTCCACTTCTAGAACAACCTGTACTGTTGATGTTCACTGGTTTACTACATTTAAAATTGCCTCCATTTGTTAAATAATGATCCAGCAATAATTGATTCCTTGTCAAAGAGGCTTTGTTTGGTTGTGGGGTTTTTTTTGCTTTGGGATGTGTTTGTTCTTTGCTTTTTTTTTAATGTAGGTTCTTCATTGCCCACCCCCACCCCCCAGATAGAGATTGGCATATTTGATGAAAGAAACATTAGAAATTAATAAACAATGGATGGATTAAATGTTTGCTGGCATCAGAAAGCAGTTAGCTTTCTCTGAATCAAGTGGCACCTAGGCAGAAGTCCAAGGAACCTCTTTGCCAAAATAGCAATTTCAAGTAGATGTGCACCCATGGCATTATTTTTAGGACTATTTATTTGAAGGTGTGACATTCAGAAGTAAATTTCCACAATGTTAATGGTGGATGAAAGCTGGGTGACTACTGAGAAATATTTTTCGGTTTGGTTCTTAATTAAAGTCAATCTTTCTGCATTTCTGTATTTCAGTGGTGTTGACATTTAAATTGTATGTAGGGCAGTTTTCACGTGCAGGCTGCCCTAGAACTCCCCTGAACACTTTTAGGTACTGTGGTTACTATGTGGATCACCAAACAGTCTTCCACATCACAAGTTCTGCTGTCAGTGTGGAGCTGCAGTGCAGTTCAAAGGTCTCTGAGAAGCCCCTGCTGGTGGAGTATGGCAGCTATAACATCAGCCAGCGTAAGATGGATTTTATCTCTTTCAACCCTACTTTGCATTTCAGATCTGGGAAGTGGCATTTTTTGGGTCCAGTAGGATTTCATTAAGTTTATGCAGGACATTACCTGTTGGGTTTCAGTTCGCTTTCTTTTCTAATCTCACTAAGTCAGGTGACTAGCAAACAAAGAACCTTTTCTAGGCTGTGCATCTAAGGTTTGTGGGCCTGTGCAGCATGCTCTGGTTTCCTGCATGCACACTGTTCTCTTCTGCACAGTCCTCAAAGCTTCCTGCATGGCTACGACCATGGTGCAGTCAGTTGAAATCTGCTGTTCCTGTTTATTTTCATCCCTAACGTTCTGTTTGCAATGTTTCTATTGCTGTAAGGCTTCCAGGTAATGAAAAGAGTACCAAATACCCACCTGCTTATTTCAGTGTTTTGATATATTTATATATAGTGTGTGCGAATCTGAAATCTGAGCTGAAAAAACAGCTCCAAAAATTGATAAACTCTGAGACCCTGAAACAGGCAACTTGTATACTGGTACTTTTTCACCTGTGTTAGTCTTATATCTTCTTTTTAAAGTAGCAGAGAAGGAGTGGTTTTTATACATAGTTACTTGTCACATTAAAGGAGCTCTATTCAGTGTATAGATGTAGAGTATGTAAAAAGAGGGGAAATGTGATTATTTTGGCTTATAAGGCAAAATTATGTAGTTCATACACCACCTCAAGGCAGGTTACTTATCAAAGTTGCAAAATGCTGCAAATTTTGGTTATTGAAAGTGACACTGTCCTTTGAAATAAAGATGGCATTCTAAGCAGTCTTATGTTGCACCATAAACCACTGGCTGATTCCGTCCAGCCCTAGAGAGCCTGTGGTACATATTCCAGGAACAGCTGAATTGGAACTTTAGAGACATTTTTTTCCTCTTCTTTAAATCCCAGTTTTCAACATTTTAATTCAATTTAAGTGCTGGCAATGTATACAGGCTATAAAATTTAGATCAACTTTATCGTTCCTTGGAGCAGCTTAGTGACTGTAAATTGAAACAAGCTGTCAGTGTTTGTGAAAAGGAAATCTTGAAGTTTGGTTGCTTTTTTTTTTGTTTTGTTTTGTGTTGTTTTCTTTCCTTTTTAACCTGCAGCATGTCCACCTGGACATTTCAAGTGTTCTACTGGCTTATGCATCCAGCAGATGCAGCGCTGTGATGGCGTAAACAACTGCTTCGATGAAAGTGATGAGCTCTCTTGTGGTTTGTATTCACTTACCAGGGATCTTGACTGGAAAACACAGTGAATGTATTCTCTAATCTTAGAAGGCAGCTGAAACAAGGTGAATTTTTTTTAATGGGGGTAACAAAAGAGGTTTTCAGCTTCCTTTGTACATCCAGGTACAGACTGTCAGTCTCTTGAGTGCTTAATTTGTAGTTAATTGGCAAGGAACAAAACCAGGAATGAAGAAGGTATGGCACTGGGAAGAAATTTAGATATGTAATATAGCTGTAGTAGGCTATATTTTAGATTTTCCTCATGTGATAAAAGCTGGCAATCATTAATAAAGATCTGTCCCATTTTGAGATGAGTTATTTTATTTTTGTGGGGGAATGACAAAGGGGGGTTCATAGAATAGATGAGTGATACTAAACATCTCCACCTGGGGAGTTCACTGAACTCTCTTATTTTCTCCATGTAAAAATTTGCACTGATGCCCATCCTTGTACTGTGCTATGAAGGAATTAATGTTGTATCCAGACATAGTCAGAAAGAGATGTGTTAGCATTTACAGGAATGCTTCTACACCTGATTTGGCTTATATTTTTTAAGTTGTCCCTGAGTGGAACTGTAACTCCAGCTTCGCAATACAGGACAACTTGCTTGCCTGCAATGGAGTGAGTGACTGTGAGAATGGAAAAGATGAGCAGAACTGCACCCACAGTAAGGCTGCTCTCCTGAATAACTTTTTTTCTCTCTTTTGTCATCTGTCTATTCCTGACTTGAGTTCTGGGTGCTGTATTCAAAAGGTTAAGAGGCATTATCAAATCTCACTTGGGCTATATAATTCTGTTCAATTCTTCTGATACACTTAGGAACAAGCCATTACTGATTTTAAACTGTTCCTTTTTAATATGCTCATGAACATCTGTTTCTGCAAAATACTGGCAGAAGAATTAAGTACTTCAGGTGCATGATGGGGATCTAGAGATTTAAAGCTTGAATCTGAGATTTTATCTCTTTATAGATAATCTGTGCAAATTAATTCCTGGATCTGTTTTACCATCTGTAAATTAACTATAAAAATTATGGTTTCTCTGTAGCAGTTTTCAGGGTTATACGGTCAGTGGAAGCCATAAATTTAGCATTAGGCACATGAAAGTTTTGAATCAGAACTTTCTTGAACTTTTTAGAATAAATGGATGACATATGGCTGTGATATGTGAGAGGGACTTATGAAAGGGAGCACAACTGAAAAGTACTGCAAGTGACTATTTTAAAGAAAACTTTTTTGACCCTCTGACAAGACAGTCTGTGTAAATGATTACAGAATACTTCTGTGCATTGACAAGAAAAACGGATTGGGTTTGAGTGGCCTCATTTAATGCAAGCCACAGGGAAACAGGAAAATGCTGAGTTTGGGGATTGCAGTTTTACTGGATACAATTAATAAGGGTGCTTTCACTGCAGTCCTTCATTTCACATTTAATACTGAACTACAAAGGAGAGCTCCTTTCCACAGTACTGGATGTTTTCCCTTGCTGTCCTTACGCTCTACATCTAATTTTCACTACATCTGTGTGTGTTGGTGCTGTGGGAAAGGATGGGAGGAAATCTTTCTTTGGATTTGGCCAAGTAAATGCACAGAGATACAGTTCTATTTGAATAGTTTATTCTGTTTAGAGGTTAAGCCATCCCAGCCAAAGTGCTTTTTTGTCTTATTACTTCCTGTCTATTAATGTACATGTATTAATACATGTACATCTTCTATCTGTGCAGACATGTCTTCGTGTGTTAAACTGAGCCAATGGTTGTTTTGGGGTTTTTTCCTCACTATTACCTAACTAATACCTAACTATTTTAGGTATTCCCTGCACCAACCACACATTCAAGTGCAGGAATAACATTTGCATTAGGAAACAATATGCAAGGTGTGATGGGACTGTGGACTGTGTTGATGGAAGTGATGAAAGCAGCTGCAGTAAGTTCCTCTCAAATATTCATCTTTCTGAACTTTGAACTTTTTACACAATAAAGACTTTATTTTTTCCTGCTTTGGAGTGGGTACAAGTCAGGCTGCAGGAACTGAATTTTTATTGCATTCTCTCTGTGATAGTTGGGTAATGATCAGCTATCAGTTTACCTCAGATCTGGTTGCAGAACTTGCCGAGTTCCTGTGGGAGGGTGGGCTTACAGTTATGGGGAGCCTTAAACAGCTCTACTGCTTATTGCAACTGTGCTAAGGATTAGGGTTAATTACAGAGTGAACTTGGTTAGTTGGTGAGGCAGGAACTTTTGTTGTCTGCAGCAATGCCAGGCACTTCGTTGAAGTTGGACTGTATTTGGACTTCAGGAGTGATACAGCTGCAATGAGAAAAAAGCCCTGAACTTTTCACTACTCTGACTCTTCCAGAAGGTGAAGACCCCAATACTTCATAGTATCAAGTTAGGTTCTAGTCTTAAATCCTCCTAAAGTAACCTCTGTATAACGTTTTCAGTTTGTTTTGCTGTAAAGCAAACAGATGATTGTCACTGCAGTAGCAATAAAATTTGGGTTAGGATTAGTTGCTTAAACGGAATGGTTTCAAGTGTATTACATGACTTGCATGAACAAGTCCAAAGGAGGTTTGTGAAGATATCTGGAGGCTGGAGCATCTCTCCTATGGAGGCAGGTTGAGAGAGCTGGGGTTGTTTATCCTGGAGAAGAGACAGCTTTAGGAAGAAGGCTCTTAACACCTCCCAGTGCCTAAAGGGGCCTAAAGGAGAACTGGAGAGGGTCTTTTCACAAGGGCATGTAATGATAGAACAAGGAGGAATGGCTTTATAGTAAAAAAGGGTAGGTTTAGATCAGACAGAAGGAAGAAATTCTCCACTGTGAGGGTGGTGAGGCCCTGGCAGAGGCTGCCCAAAGAAGCTGTCAATGCCTCATCCCTGGAATTGTCAAAGGCCAGGCTGAATAGAACTCTGAGTAACCTGGTTTAGCAGGAAGATGGCCCTGCCCATGGTGGGGGTTGCAACTAGGTGATCTTTAAGTTCCCTTTCCAAACCAAGCTATTTTCTGATTTTGCCTGGCCCTCAGCTGTCTCTGGTGTGCTGCCTGTATGTCAAATCTGTCAGCACTTGCCTTGGACCCAGTAGGATGTCTTAAGAGACTGGCCATATGTCTATTTTTATTTGGAAACATTAAAACTGCACTCGACTTTCTGGATGTGTTCAGGAAAGGGTCCAGAAATATTAACACCTGTGTGTGGGAATGTGGCACTAAAACTCCTGAGCAGGAACTTTATGTGCAAGCACTAGGGATGGACAGGAATCTATACAGAAGGGTCTTTCTTCCTTGCTTTTCAAATTAAGAGTTCAGATTTTTGTGATTTCTTCATGTGTTAGTAATATACATTGTCAGACTGTCATTTCCATACAAAATAATTATTGTATTATTTTGTTTCTCAAATAAATGTCCAATCTCCACATACATTTGTCTTGTATCATTTCCACTGTTTTGGCAAGAAGTAAGTATTCTGATGATGTTGTACTTCTTTGTTGATGGTCTCCTTTCAGGTCAGGGTTGGCAGCATCAAAAAAGAGATGAGGGTTTTCCTATTTGTATATATTCATTGTGTTGCTTATTAAATCAATGGATCCTTTGACATTTCCGGCACAAGAAATATTTAGGGGTAATTTCTGCAGCAGAGCTAGAAAAAGGACTTAGTAAAATTTCAAGACTAGTGCCTTTTTATGGAGTTACCTCTTGTTTCATTTATAGGGTAGCCAAAGAGAGAAGTTTTGCGTTTTCAAAATATTTCAAAGTGCAGTATTCTTTCATGCCATATGTGGGAATCCTCCTCGTTAAAGGAAAAGGAAATTAATGGAAATGGAGAATCCCCATTACTGGAGATGAGGATTATAACCTGAAATATCTCTTGCAGGTTGTGGCAGTAGCAAGGTCAACAATCTGATCTCTCGGATTGTAGGTGGCTCAAACACTGAGGAAGGTGAATGGCCCTGGCAGGTCAGCCTTCATTTTGTGGGAGCTGCTTACTGTGGAGCATCAGTGATATCGAAAGAATGGCTTGTGTCTGCAGCCCACTGCTTTCAAGGGAGCAAGTGAGCAGTCTTTTCTCTATATCTGTCCCAAACACGGCCAGATTCCACAAGTGCCTTTAGCTTCCAGAGTTGGAGCTGCATGGAGGTGCCGTGCTCCCCTTTCCCCAGCCCTGCTGGCAGCGGGTGTTTTGAGGTACTTTTTTAAGAAACCACTTCTTGGTTTTCTCCCACCCAGGCTGTCTGACCCCAGAGCATGGCGTGCCCACCTGGGCATGCAAATGCAAGGCCGTGCCAAGTTTGTGTCGGGGGTGAGGCGGATCATAGTGCACGAGTACTACAGCAGCAGGAACTACGACTACGACATCGCGCTGCTGCAGCTGAGCACGCCGTGGCCAGACACCATGAGCCACCTCATCCAGCCCATCTGCCTGCCCCCCTCCTCCCACAAAGCCCGCCGCGGGGACAAGTGCTGGATAACAGGTTGGGGCCAAAAGCAGGAAGCAGGTGAGCTTTATCCCCTCCATCGAGCTAATTTTGTTCCCAGGAGCCTTCTGTCTTAGTTGGAAAGACAAGTGTCTGCTAAGAAAGGCAGGAGCCTCTCTTTGAATGGAGAATGTAAACCCCCTCCCTCCAAATTATTATAATTTGAAAATTAAAGGGCTCTCAGGCAAAGATATAGGAATAGGAATAACAGTTCTTTACTAGGAAATTAAAATAGAAATACAGTATTACAAAGAACAATGCCAAAACACTGACAGAGTCAGAATACAACCTGGCACCCTGTCAGTCAGGATGTTGGTAGCAGTCCCATTAAATGGTGGCTGCATCCTCCTGCAGTGGCAGATGTGGTTCAGCTGAAGCAGTGCTCCT
>JAOTQP010000001.1:98758742-98784679 GCA_026413545.1 Cichladusa arquata
TAGGAAAGGCTTGGCTCCTCCCCCTGGCTGGAGCATCTCCCAATGGGATGATGTAATTTTATCAGTCATGCAGTGGGGCTCAATGGCCCAGCAGCAGATGATATCTTCCTGGAGGGAGGATGGGTTGTGGAAAAGATAAAGATGATTGTCCCATCTGGTTTTAACAGATGGCCCATTAGCAGAGAATATCTCCCACAGAGATAAGGGTCACTGCCCCACCCGGCTTCAACAGATGGTGACAGAATACACACTACATACTTGGTCACATCCTGTATTGCAACCTAAGACAGCTTCACAGCTGGCAGAGTGTGCAAGTGCCTTTGAATAGACAGGAAACTTGGCTGCTGGTCCCATGGATCTGAATGTCTTCCATATTGTGGTGTTAGTATAGGGAGCTACACTTACCCCAAAATACCAGAGTGTTGTCTTTCCCCTCTGTTCCCCTTGGAGGTGTGGGAGGCATTGTGTGGTTTCTCTCTTTGGGCTGCTGGTTAGTAGTACATGAAATAAAAAAGCTGGTTATGTGAAAGATAAACATAAAAAAAATTTCTTTCAAAAAAGAAACAGGGGAATGTATTTTTTTCCTATTTCCTTGTATTCCCTTTGTCAGCTTCTACAACACAAGTGCCAAATCAGTCTTTTAATTTCAAAGTATACTTTATTACTTATTAGCTTTATCAAATCCTAAAACAAATTTTCATTATGTAAACCAGTGCTTGCATATTTGAATATATGTGTGAGGGGTTTTTGACTATAACCAGATTTTGAAAGGATCACCTGATGATGAGATTGGGCCTAATGTATTGAAAGGAGGGGAAACTTTGGGTTAATTCTGTTATTATTAAAGAATATATCATATAAAAATAAGAGGTGTTTCACAAATCTTTCAGATAGAAAGAAGCAAATTTGGAAATTGGTTCTTTATGCTGTCAGAATTTGCATTCTGAAACTCTGACTCATAACCTTGAATTCAGCTCCTTCCAATATGCTGCCCTCACTGCAAAGCTGTCATGTGATGATCTAAATATCTTTATAAAATTCAGTTTCCTTTTTCAAATAGAAAGCAAATTAAGAAGTCTTGAGACAAGAAAAAACTTTTTGGCCAATTCTAATGATGATGTCATTGTATTTGGTGTGTCTGAAGGACCCAGATCACTTTACACAATTGCCTGATTGTTCAAAGAGGCTTTCTGCTTAGTTGCAGTTAGTAATTTGGAATCTGGAATAACTTGATGGTCAAAAGTATCTGTGGCTATTTTCTGAAGACTTCTTGTTTTGTATTTCAATAGATGAGTAAAATGCTAAGGTCTGTAGAATCACCCTGCTCTGAATTTGTTTTCCAGATGATGAAGGTTCAGCAGTTCTTCAGAAAGCAGAGGTAGAAATTATTGACCAGACATTATGCCATTCCACATATGGGATTATCACAGCTAGGATGTTTTGTGCTGGGCTATCGTCTGGGAAAAGAGATGGGTGTAAAGTATGTATCTCGGCAAACTTTGCAAAGGGCTTAGCTTGTCTTTCATTGTTGCATGATGAGGTGTAAAGTATGTTTCAGTTCTGAAAAAGAGCAATATAAGAATTGTCTGTCAGCAAATCTCCTCTCTGGGCGATTTCAGAGTTCTGCTTTATGTGCATGAGTAGCATCACCAAGTTTCAGTTGCAGATCAAGAGCCAATTGATTGGCAAGTTCCAATAACAAGTTGCAATGAGGCAATTTTTGGCATAATAGGCTCTCAGCTGAAGAAAAAATGCGAAACTAGCTTGTGTCTTTTCAGGATCCCCTCCCTTCAACTTGGAACTACAGGGCTGTATGATGACATGCAGACAATTAGGCATAAAATTGCAAATGAAAGATCTTTCTGATCTGGAAAAGCTGAAAGGTGATAAATGTAAAGTGCTGAATTTACTTCTAGTGAATAGTAGTAAAACTACATAGATACACAATATATATCTATACAACACTTAAAATTACAGCCCTTATGTGCCACATTATATTATATTGAACTTATATAAACCATACATATTTACTGCTAAAACAGTAGGAAATTTACTGCTGAAAAAATAATAAAACAATTTTTATGATGGAGATCTGGAATCTTCAAGATGTTCTAGCTTTCACTGATCTGCATAAAAATGAGTGATCCTACAATGACTGAGAGAGTATAATGCACCAGCTGTTTTTTAGAGGTTAGTGAGGCCACTGATATTAAGTATAATTTTCAGTAACTGAGAATTTGTTTATGGCTGCTCAAGGTATAGCCAAGGAAAGACATCATTTTGGCTGCATTTTTGTAAAGGCAAATGATTTGTGTCTGTGTCTGGCAGTTGTTAGAGCTAATCAAATTGTGGTACTCCTGTTTTGTGAAAAGTGCTGGTGTTGTTCTTTTATGTCCTAGGAAAGAAAGAAAAGACTTGAAAATTTTACTCTCTAAATGTAAAATCTTATTTGTCATGGAAGGAAAAAAAATAGTCTTCTAAATTCTTTATCTTTTTAATGCAAGATAATCCTACTTTGAGGAGAGGGTGGTCCCTAAGCACCTTGGACAAGGTCCCTTCCAACCTGCATATCCCAACACCTGTATAGTGAAGGCAAAATAGTTTTCTAGCTCTAACGAAATATTTGTCTGCAAAGAAGGCACTTCTCTTGAAAAACATCTAAATTTTGCCAAATGCATCTTTTGCTTTTAGAAGTTGTTTCTTGCATCCAATATTTTGGTATAGTTTAATTTGCCACTGGGTCTTTTTCAGAGATGCTGTGTGAATAGCAGGGCCTGACAGGGAAGAATAAGCTTGGTCCAAGGAATTTTCCCCAAATGGTGGCCAATGGTTTTATACCTGATGCTCTGCCAATGTATTTCTAAAAGAACACTCTGTAAAGGAAGAGTCCTAGTCACTTTGTGCTGTATTACAGCATTATGAGATCCTGTATTAATTTTGAAGTCTAGAACAGACTTCATTTTAACTGCTCTAATTGCAAAGGCATTATGGGCCCATAAACATTATACTCTGACTAGGATCTACTAGAGGACAATCCTTAGGCTCTTTTTCCTTCTTAAAAAAAAATTAAAAAATCAAGAGAAACCCCAAACACAAAACAATTGAGGGATTCCTTCTGTTTCCATTTACCTCTAGTTTGAAAGAAGTAATACAATTATTAAATATTTCATTGTATTTATCTTATTTTATTTTAAACATTTTTTAAAAGCTTACTGGTTTTGAGTTTTAGTGTGTAATCTATGAATGTACATACATTTAGCTGTAAGTATGAGATTAGGAAAAAAAATTAATTTCAAATATTGTCTGTGAAAAGTAATATCTTTATTAATGTCTTTAAAGTGTGAGCATTTCCTTCTCTCTTGAGAAGGAGCAAACTTTGGTAAAACTGTGCAATGCCATCTCCTTGAGAGAAAACCCCAATCAATTGTTTGAGCTATGTGAATATGAAAACATAATTACTGGAATTATGCAAAGTATCTCCTGTGGATTTTTCCCCTGGTTTTTATAATTCGTATTGCAAACACATATAACTTGATACATTATTTTTAGGGTGATTCTGGTGGACCGCTGTCATGTCAAAGCATTGGAGATGGAAAATGGTTTTTGACTGGCATTGTGAGCTGGGGTTATGGATGTGGAAGACCAAATTTCCCAGGTGTCTACACAAGAGTGTCAAATTTTGCACCATGGATACACAAATATGTGCCTTCAGTCTTGTAACTTGAAAACTGTTATCTTGGAATCAAACATGCCCTGGATATCTTCATTAAAATTGTATTCGGAAGAATTGTTCAGTGGTGGGATTTCTTTTCATGTCTCTTGCTGATTCTGGAATTCACATATGGAGGTAATAAATACCATTGTTTCAAGCTCTGGTGAAACAGGAGGAGGCTGTTCCTTGTGGTGGTTGTTCCAAGCACATCTCTGGAGACACAGGGGGAGGTGCAATAATAAACTTCATTTTCAAGGCACCAACTAAGTGCAGGTGCATTCATCTGTCAGGAAGCTGAAAATATAATTGAATGTGTAAACAGAGAGCTTCAGGCTTACTCATAATTTCTTCTGAGATGTGTGCAGCCCATACAGAAGCAACAGTGAAGCAGCAATTACCTGTCTGTGCTCTGGCAAATCCTTTACCTGTCTCTTCCACCAAGAACAGCTGACAGGGAGAAAGGGAGAGGAGACACTACAAAAAGTGAACTCAATCCGTTCAAATCCATAGGGCCCTAATTTTTGAAGATCAGAAATTCTGCTGCTATAAGTGGTGAACTGTTGCATTTCATTTTAATTAACTGCATGATTTGGAGCTATTAACTCTTTTATTTCCTGCTTTCATTTCTTTATTTTCAACTTCATCCGCCTAAGAATTTGAATTCTCAAGCTTCAGACAACCTTATCAAGATGAATAAGCATGGTGATGTGTTATTGCAATGATCTTGTCCTTGCCAAAATAAAACCAGTGTTTCTAAAAGGTCCTGATAGAATTTTTATGCAAAAGTGGGTTTGTTTCCTCTAGGGATTTTTTCTGTGGTTTTTTTTCTCTTTTCCATGAAGGAAGGGGCAAAGTGTCAGTCAGCAGGTTCTGTGTGTGCAGGCTGCTGAAAAACAGAGGACTTGAACAAAACCATCTGTCTGCAGCTGTAGTTCGAATTTCTGAGCTATGACGATTGCTTTCCAACTAATCCCTTTTGCAATCTCTGTGTGAACTGTTGGGATTTGTTTTGTTCCCTTTGTATTGTTTTTCTGGGGCTGAGATTTCTTCATCCCTTTTTGCTTTTCTAGATTCTGTTCTTTGTGGTCTCTGTCTTTGAACATGTATCAAATGTTATTTCCCCTTACACATCCTTGATTTTCTTATTTTATATGCAGAATGTGCTGAACTTGATGGTTTGCTGACTTTAAGCTGCTTTTCCTTTCAAACAGGAAATGTGAACATAAATTGGTTTCCAATTTATTTATTGCTTTTATTCTGTGGTACTGTCTTGAAGCTGGAAAACTAAGGTGAACTAAGGTGGAACTGAGCATTTCTCCTCTCTTATGGATATTTCTAGGAATTCCCCAGGGTGTTTATTAGAAGTTGTCTGACTTATATTGCCCTGGGACCTTTTGCCTGTAAATTGGTTGCATGTCCTTTGCATTGTATCATAAGTTACTTCCCTATTCTTGTATTTCTGAAAGAAGTGATGTATTTTCAAATGATGGGATCCATATCCTACTTAGCCAGTCAGGAAAACAAAGAGTTACAGTGATGGTGACTTTTCCTGCCCACCTTCTTTGACTGCAGATCAGCTGGCTCCAGCTTCAAGCAGCATGGCAAAGGTGAAATGAGAGAAGCCCGGTGTGTGTGGTGGGGAGAGCAGCTACTATGAGTTATGTTTAAGAAGCAGGGTTCATTTAGAGGGTGTTGCTAGGTTTGTCCAAAGGCATTTGCCACGGCATCATGCTGCAGGCTCTTCCCTCCAGCCGGATTTCTGTGTACAGCATTCCAGCTCCGGACACTGAGCGGGCTGCAGGGCAGGTAAGAGCCACCAGCTAAGCTTTGTGGTAGGAACACAGTAAAGAGTTTATCTCTGTCCACTCCTGTGAGCTTTGACCTCTATTCTTCATCACTTGCTTGTAACTCAAGCGATAAAAATTCCTCCCCCCTCCCGCTTTCACAGCTCGAGGTGCATACAAGAGGGAAATAGCCCAGAGAGGTGTGGGTTTCATGATAACATGAAAGATCTTATCTCAATTTAATTCTCTTTAAGAGAATAAATACACCAAAATGTGATGTAACAGCTCTTCTTTTTTTCTTACTAACTGATGCCATCTGTGGTCCTTCTCTAGGGAAGTCCACGTGTTTGCCACTGCCCATCCTACCAAGAAGGTTTGTGCCAAAATAATTGTTTCTTCAAATGGATGAAGTTGTGTTTGTGGAGGAGATGTCTTCTAGGAATATTGCCTACAGTTTCTTTAACCTTGACAGCAGTCGTGCTAGTCCTGCACTACTCACTCTGTAAGTGTTACTCGCAGCGTGGTCTGGGCAGGATGGATATTTTGCACTGTGAAATAATGCACATAATGTGTGTACATAAACTACTGACTTCCCCTTCTCCTTAATGTCTTAGCTAAGGCAACAAAATGCACGGTAATTAGAAGTTAGTAGTTGCACAAGAATATTGAAAGTGTGCATTTTATCTCTAATTATTTTTTGTCTCTGCTTGTGAATGCCATCATTATTGGTATTAAGTGCTATCTTTTGCAGGAGCCTATAAGAATTATTTGTCTATTTTCTCTTCATTTTTTTTTAAAAACAGAAAGGGTACCTAAATTGCTTATATACTTTCCCAAATGTCAACACATTGCCATTAAAACCATGCATCTTCAGGAAGAGAGCACTGCAAAAAAAAATGGAAGCTGAACAACGAAGTCTTCCTAGTAGAAATGCCTGCTTAAACCTTTATCTCCTTCCTTTCCTTTCCTGCTGGGCATTACTCTGTCAGTGGGACTGACTCAGTGCTCTAGCTATTGCTGAATGTTTCTCTTAAGAGCTAACACCTGTAAATGCCAAGGACAAACCACATACTTCTGCAAGCCTCTTGCTCTGTAATGTTATTAGGTGTACTAATTCTTTATCTTTTTTTTTTTTCCCTCAGCTCCAACTTTTTCCTTTATTTATATCAGTGGAAGTGTAGAAATTCCTAATTTGACTTATACAAATGACCTCAATGATCCAACATCACAGAAGTTCCTCCTGCAAGCAAAAGCAATCCAAAATTATGTAAGTTCCCACATAAATAGAGCAATACTTCGTAAACATTTATACAGAATCAGCTGGGAATGAGGAGGGGACTCCAGTTAGCCTTTTTTTTTTTTTTTCCTTAGAAATAGGAAGTTTAAAGCTAGCAAGAGCCTTGGCAATTTTTCAGTATTTATTTTAGAAATGCAGCTAGACAGATGGGACTGTATGTCTTAGAGTAAGGTCAATATTTTCTAGGTAGTAAGGTTTCAGAGTTATGGACAAATTACTTGTCTTGAAGGGAATAGGAGAGTGGGTTTTATTTTACTTTGTTCAAACTCTCTTCCTTCTACATTTTTCTTTTGCTTTTTAATTTTGCCTCCTATTCAATGCTTCACTTTTTAAATTTTCTTTATCATTCACAACAGTGCTTGCTTTCTTGCCCTTCTTATGAGTTTCTATTTGTGAGATCAGTACTGTTTCCTAAGTAGATGTGGACAGCAGTTTTGAAAACAAAGGTGTTCTCTGTTAGCCTGTATTTCCCAAAAGAACTAATCTGGTGTCTCAAAGGTGCTTTGTGCACAGCCAATACAAGTTGATCATACTGGAAGTTTAAAGACTGAAACAAAAATATGAATGTATTCATAAAGGCTTTCTTCATTACTAATTGTCAAGAACTGTTGCAATGGTCTTGAAATGTGACGTGGAAAAGCAATTTTTAGTGTAATTTAGTGCACCTTTATGATCCTTATTTGATACATTTAATAAAAATTATGGACAATGCTTCTAATGTGACAGAGGGAGGTGATGAAGAGGAAAGAATGAAAAAGACAAGCACATTATAGTATTATAATATTATAGTATGGGCACTAAAATATAATGTTACAATTTCTTTTACCATTATTTCTTTGTCAGCTGGCAGAAACATATGAATCTTCCTTCCTGGGAAAGTACTACTTGAAGTCCGAAGTGGCTGCTTTCAGGTAGGTGCTGTTTCAGCATACAGTAGAAATTTGAAACATGCAGCTGCGATTTTCTCTCTTTTTTAATGCATTTTAAATTAGCTATCTAGAAGAACATGCACACCTCCATAAGAGAATTTAAAATGCAGAAATGCATTTGAGTATATGAGCTAAGCTAATAGTGTGACTTCTGTCCTGCCCTGTAGAATTGGTGAGAAAAATGAAGTTTGATTAATTGTTCCTGAGTCCATGAGTTGTTTTGTTGTCTACTAATCTACTTTTAATTTTCGAAACAACAATTCGAAACGACAGCACTAGAAGGATCTTCTTTTGGCTTTTTCCATTCAAATGAAGATCTGTTTTAACCTCTGAAAACAAATCCTTAAATGTGTAATTTGGGGCAAAACACTATTTGAGCTCTGGGTAAGAAATGTAGATCCATTGAGCAGCAGGTTATATTCCTGGTAGTTTCTGAAAAACCTGAAGGGTCAGTGCACAGGCGATTTCAAAAGGATTGTGGTGGAATCACTGGAGTAATAACTTGTATGTGTATGCTCAAGCATTCTTTATTTCAACAAAGATTGTGTGAAATGTAAAAAAAGTACATGCATAAAATTGAGTTGTTGTATAGTGCTAGCTTCCATTAAAAATATTAATTACAGCATGCCTGGAGCTGTTATATGATCTTAAAAGTGTATAATTAAACAGCAGGGATTGTAACAACCAATTTCATAAAAACTATTGAAGGATTTCAAGGTGTGATTTTCAGTCTCACTGTGTAGCTGGTTAAGCCACATATGTCAAAAATAATTCTTCTGTATAGCAAAAATAATTGTTAAACAAGGGAGCTTTTTGTCACTGTGTTTAGGAGCAGCTATTGGGCACAGAAGTTCAGCTGGCTATGAAACTGTTCCAGCCAAAAATGCAGACCAGTGGAAACCATGTCCAAAATAGTAATTAGACTAGTAATTAGACTATATTTATGATGCTTTTTTTTTTTTCCTTTCACAGTGAGGGAGAATCTGGGCCACGAGCTTACTTCTGGAATACATTCTGGGCACCACAAGATACAGTTGCTTCTCTTAAAAAATTAACTCCAGTGCAACAAAAAGAAATCTGTAGTAAACAAGCTGCTCCCTTGTTCAGTTCTGGGGAGAAAGATTTTGATCTTGATACAATGGAGCTTTTTGGTAACAATGTACCTGTCATTTAATATCTATTCTGTCTATTTTTCTTTCTCCACTTTGTGTCTCTGGCTTGTATAGCTGATAATTATTACATTTCAGTTTCAGATTTCACAGAATATGATGTGATGCAAAAATCAGGTAATTATGCTTCAATCCCAAGTGGTACCCTTTGGGGGGGAGTGGAATCCTGTGATAGATAAATGGCATTTTTCCAGTTGTTCTTATATCTGTAAAGCATATGAACTAAACTAGACTATGGAATCTCCATGTCGTGTTTCAAATGAAAATACCTTACAGCTTTTATTCTGATGTTCTGACCAGAATGGTTGAAATTTAATAGTTCAAACTGAATTGCAGTGAGCTGTAGCTCCTATTTTTTGCTATGTCTAAAAACAAAACAAAAAAAAGCCAAACAAGCAAAAACAAAACAAAAAACACCCAACAAAACTTCTAAAGAATTGTACATAATTTGGCTTGTGATTTGACAATTTTGGTTATATGTTGTTAGTGATCAGTCAGATAATGTAGAGCTTTAATTCACTTTGCCTGATTTCTTCATATGAAGCACATCTCGAGATTTGTCTTGATGTACTTAGTGTTCTCACTGCACGGAGAAGGAAGAAGAGAAAATGGCAAAGGAAGCAGTGAGTAGATATTGTAGCAATTGCAGCTGAATCAGCTCCTGCTTGTGGAACGTGCAAGGAGCTGGTGATGGAGAGGCTTTGAACTTCCTTGGCCAGAGCAGAAGGTGATGCAGGCTGATAGGGAAAAGGGAGCAGAGCTGTAAATGTAAGAGCAAAAAGGGAATAGAGCAGCCAAGAAATTGTGGGTAGGTGATTGTTTCTACTTTGTCTGAAATCTTACCCAAGAACTTACCTTTCAATCCAGCAGTTTTTCCATACTGATCTACATTCTTTTTTGTAGCAGTATCCTTTGACCTGTATGCCAAGCCAGGTAACAACAGGACTCTAACTCTGATGAATCCCAAAAAGTCTTTTTATCAATGGAGACTTCGAGTTCCTTCTAATTATGTGGTGAGACTGGTAATTATCACTTTGCATGGTGTCACTCCAGAGAGCTGTGCATCTCACCACCTTTCAGCATATGATTTCCTTCTCCCACTGCAGAACAAGATCATTACCAGGTATGATATACAGAACAACAATGCTTTACTGAGTTCTGAAACTGTACCAAATTGATAAAATGTGAGATCTGAAATGCAACTTAATTTAAAGTTTTGGGTAGGGTAATAAAAAGATCTTCTTAAAAAGTTGGAAGGGACTGATAAGGGTTTTCAAGTCCAACTCCCTGCTCCTCAGAGGAGTACCTAAAACCAAACCATCTGACTGAGAGCATTGTCCAAATGTTTCTTGAACTCTGACAGGGTTGGTGCCATGACCCCTTCCGTGGGGAATGGGTTACAAATTTCTGTGGAGTTTATTCTGCACTATGACTAATTCTTAATGAGTTCCTTTCCAGATAATTTCTCTCACAACTCAAAAAGATGCAAACTATTTTAGAGTGTTATATTCTATTACTTTCAGTAAGTCCAGTCACAGCTGAATTCCTGTTCTTAATAGGGGGGTTGGAAAGCTTCATCCTCAGAGTCACTGTGTAGTCTATTTGCATATGTGAATTCAGATCTTATTTAAATTTGGGTGGCTACACTCCCACTTTTCAGAGTCAAATTTCATGTATGAGCACAAGGAATCTCTCTTCCAGATTATTCTGTCAACCAAATAAATAAGTTGTAGGTTCTGAGGATGGATGGTTTTAAGGGGGAACTTTACTTAATTTTTTTTTTTTAGGAACTTTCAGGAATAGGTTAGCTGGGCATTAAGGTTCAGCTAGGAATCTAAAATGCACTTGTTTAGGAGTGCTTTAACTTAATTGAATAGTGGTCCTCTTCAGCTCTATTAATGTACTGATTGCTCTCTATGCAATAAGACATAACAGATTGTCATTGTTGGCATGGAATGGACACAAGGTTTTTGTAAGGAGTTACTTTCAATCTGCAGCTTAATGAGGAGAATCCTGTTCCTGATGTGTGCCTGCATCTGTTCTGCTACTTATTATGGATTATAGCTGCAACTGTTACTCCATTGTGCATTATTACCACTGGCTCAGCTTTTTAGGGGCTACAAATGTAGAGCTGGCCATGAGCATGAAAACACCTGGAAGACAGCAAGACCAACATAAGTCTGATGTAATACGTTCAGAGAACATAGATGCAGTAAGCTGAAAGATAAAATTCAAGACTGTGCATTGATGTCTGTCTATTAAATAACCAAAACAGAATTTGGTGACTGAAATTATGTTAAAAGCCTGATGGTACCTCAAGAAAACTGACTCTTCTGTTTGCTTTTATTGCCACCCTAGAAAATGTTGTTTTGCACGTGTCTATTAGTTTTCTGCTTGGGTCAGAAGCAGCCTAGTTACATAGTTAAGACACGCACAGTAGAACTAATAATAACAGTATGTCCAATATCCATGACAGCCAGTAACTATAGAAGCCATCATTCCCTGATGGTCACCCATGGGGACTGAACTGATGCTCACCAGTTTCTGTAAACTGCAGTAATACATCTGCTCAGTGGCAAATCCTAAAGCATGTCCAAGCTGAGATGGTGAGGTGTGCTGTGAGAGTAAGCATCTCATGTGGACCTCTCTTCTCATAGCTTGCCTTGCTGTTCTGATGATTCTGTGACAGAATGTACAGATAGAAGATAAGCCAGGAACTGTCAACTGGGGTGATGAAGATGCTGAAAAATTTCCACATGGCAATGTGAAGAGGACTTAAATTGTTATTGTACAAATGTTTTGTCAGCTCTTATGATAAAAAGGATTTAATAATGTCTGCAGGAGAGGCAAAGCAGAGATTAATTCACTAGTCTCTCACTCCAAATGCATGAAAAGAATAGGTTGCTAAAGCAGAAGACAGCTACTTTCAATTTAAGGTTACAAAATTTGATTTTAATGCTGCCAATTTAGATCTCAGTGACATCAAAGAACTTGATTCAGAGCTGTGATGGAAATACACACTAACAGATGGACTCTGTTACTGTGAGGTCTAATCTTAATTGCTTTCATTTGCTGTGCATTGAAAAAGATAAATCCGTTAGAAATTTTTAATGCATAGATTCACAGATATCACAGAATATTCTGAATTGGAAGTGACCCACAAGGATCATCGAGTTATAAATAAATTTTAAAAGTCCAAAATATGATGTGGGTTTCAAAATGGAATAAGCATAAGAGTGAATTTACAGATGCAAGAAATAGCATCTCACATTAACAAGTAAAAGAACAATAGGAAGTAACAGTTGAAAAGCATCGGGCTTCACATGTTATGTGATAGCTTTTGTGACAAAAACAGGATGAATGTGGATAAACTGGAAATGTTTTGGGTTTATTTGTTGCACAGATGCTGCTCAACACTGCTGCACTGGCACTTGTTGCCTTTTCATTCCTAACCTCTGCTTCTCATTGCCACTATCACCACCAAAGTAACACAATCTGGCCTTGCCTTTTGATGCTTCTATAGGTATGAAAACTCCAGGGCACTTGTTACACAAGAAAACTGTGATGTACAAGCAGAGTGGCTAAGCCTCAGTGCTGGGAAGCCCAAGCATCCCATGTACTGTCAGCTGGGTGGGAGAACAAAAGGGAAGTGGTAGCCAAGGGAACACTTCTGAAACACAGATGCTGAGATCAGTGTTACTTCTGCCCAGTTTCCCAGCAAGGATGACAGGAATGTGGGAAATGTTTTGGGATTACTGTTTTTAATGTGGTTTGTTGGTTTTTTTTTTTGTAACCTTTCAGGTGGTGTGGGCCTGGAGCCTGGACTCCTTCTGTTGTGCGTTTAACTTCATCAAGTAATGTAATGCTGCTTACCTTCTCACTGGACCAGAGAGGAGAAAGCAACATTTTAAAAGCTCATTTTCAAGCCATTCCTAAAATCAGTACGTAGTTAATAGACACAAGCATCTGATGGAAGCACACTTATTACTGATTTTGCCTCTAAAAAAGCTGATGTTGCCTTGAACATATCTGGGGGAGGGAATGTTGGCATATAAAGCAGGGAATTATCATTCTGAACCCCTTTAAGAAAGACTGAGAATTGAACAAAGAGGAGAGAACATCCTTTGGTCTGGGAGATTTTGTCTTCCTGATAACTACTCGAGCCTTACTTGCCAGTCCTGGCATGGGTAACACTGAGTAGTGGCAGAGGAGGAGCAGCTGGACAGACACAGGCACTGTGTGTCGAGGCAAAGCCAGACAGCCCCAGTGACAGAGCAGCAACTTCAGCAGTTTTGGCAATGTATCCACAGATTGTAGAACGTGAGTTTAAAGAAAATGGAAAACAAGAGCAAACACTTCTAATTTCTCTTTGTTCTTCTCCTGAAAGCATTGTTCAGTGTAGTTAATTGAATAACAAAAGTGTGTTCCAGGCTTAAGTACGTTCCAAACCATGGGGTACTACAGATTTTACATGAGTGCAGTGTGGTGAAGTATTTTGAGTAATACTAAACTGTAGTAATAATTTTAGAAGAGATAAAGGGGCTTCACAGGGTCAAGTTTAGCCACAGTTATCTGGTAAGGTATATTTGGTAAAGAGTTTTTGACAATGAAGCAAGTGACTATTTTTTAGCATGTGGAACAAGTCACAGAGGATAAACTCCTCCAAAGCCACATTTCAGCTTGTCTCTCTGCATGCTGCTTGTCCAAATACTTATCCCATGCACATTACTAATTAAAATGGCTTTATTGTTCCGAGGATGGGCATTTCAAATTATATTTAGCCCAGGTTTTGCCACAAGATTTTTTTAATTTCAAAATTATCTTATTTTCTGTTATGTTCATATTTAAATTCACAATGTTACCTAGAGGGAACCAAAAGCACTAAGGACTGGATATCTAGGAGAGTCCTTGGTAGAAAATTGTTCAAACATGGCATGAATTTTCAAACTGAGAACTGATACATTAACTCCCTGTTTAAATGAAATTAATCAGTTTTCACTTCACTGGGCTGATTGCTTTTTAATTTTGAAAATACCTACAGAATTGTCAGAAGTAAATTAGAAGGGGGAGGTTTGTTGCATCCACATCTAGTTGCTTCTTTCACTTACCACGAAAGAATGACATTTTAAAAAAGAAATACTTCAGTCAGAGGTTTTTATCCTTACCTTTAGCTGTAATTTGATAAAAAATAAGAGAAATTCTGTGTTATGTGGAGGTGGAAGTTCAGAGATTTTCAGTAAATACCGAAAAAATGTGAGTTTAATACTGTCACAATGTATTTTTCTAGCTCTGTACATAGAGAAGGGTCCTAGTAAGTGAAGTAGACTCTGCGCTTGGGTTCAGCTGGGATAATTGTGTTCCTTGCTGATGTATTTGTCTCCTAGTATG
Organism: Cichladusa arquata; assembly: GCA_026413545.1. Taxonomy (NCBI): domain Eukaryota; kingdom Metazoa; phylum Chordata; class Aves; order Passeriformes; family Muscicapidae; genus Cichladusa; species Cichladusa arquata. Next base: position 98,773,022 of record JAOTQP010000001.1, read on the forward strand.
TGGTGGTCACTATAACTCCTGGAATGGGACACTGAGTTCCCCTTACTATCCAAGTTACTACCCACCAAACATTGACTGCACCTGGATTATCAAGGTAAGTGCTGGGAACTCTTCTGAGTACTGATGACTTTTCTTAATCTTATGTAGACACAAAATTGGGAGAAATGGCTTTTGATGTGGGTGAAACAGGGAGAAAACCTAGTGAAGCTGACTTCTTCTCAGGCAGTATGCGAGGGAAATACTGCCAACTTCCAGAAGTTTGAGCATTATTTGTGACAGAAACAAATTAATGTGTAAGATGACAAGTCCCAGCAGCCAGAGAAAATTAATAATAATCAGGGCTTTTCTTCTATGTCAAAAAGAAAAAAGGTCATATAAATCATGCCTCACATGATGGATACCACACTGTATTTCCCTGAATTCTGCAAAGCCAGGATCTTCTCTGGCTCAGAAATTCACTTCTGAATTTCCACCAAGTCCTTTGGCAAGACTTAAAATCTGCTCATGACTTCTACCAGCTGCCTAATGTGTCGGTCTGTTCCATTCAGCATTTAACTATGTTTTTAGTGTCCCTTGTAAAGGAGATTTTTCATGTATATGACTTGATAAGTCTCTACCTTTCACAGTATTATTAGCAGATTGTAACACAAACCCCCACCTCTGTGCAGGGCAGGAACACATGGCATTAAAAACCCAGCATGATATACAATGCTGGCTGCAGAAAGGCTAACACTCCTTCATCAGGCACAGCCTAGCCAAAGCTGGGTCTAAAAAGACTTCTATAGATGCTTAAATTAGCAAAGTTTTTTGGCTCTTCAGAGGCTCTAATTTCAATAATAGAAATGCAGCACCTTCAATCCCGTGATAGGTAGAATGTCTTTTGTGCATGCATGTCAGGGTTTTTATCTTTTGATTTTTAGGCACCATTGCCTGGCTACAAACTCTCAATAAAAATCCTTGTGATACAAATTCAAGAGAAGTCTCCAGGGTCCAGTAAATGTGACAAAGACTGGTTAGAAATTGATGGAGTTAGGTGAGTAAATATATTGTTTTCTGACGTATTGCTTTGTACTTTGAAGTTCTGCACATTTAGGCATCCTGGATTTTTCTTACAGGTATTTACTTTTTCTTTTGTTCCCCTTAGAGCAATAATGTAGAAAACTATAGGATTTTATGCAGCTGCAGCTGAACTGTAAATTCCTGGCTGTGGTCTTGATGTGGCTGAAGAGTTTGTGTAATTCAGAAGTTTCATTTTCTTTACCATTCGCTCTTCAGTGATTGCAATTGTTACACAAACACTAAAAATAATGCTATTCAGAGAATTTTGTCTCTTGGAAAGACCATATGGAAACAAGCAAGAGCTGTTGCTTGTTCATTTGGCTGAATGATTTTTTCCTTTCCTGGATGTGGAACTTTTGGGTTTGCAAATCTAAATGGGCAATTTGAAATCAAGCATGCTTTAAGCTCTTTATGTTCATAAGGTTGGTTCATCATCTTGCCATATTTTGTTTCAAAGTCCACTATTCCCAAAAAAGTTATGGAGTGGGAGAAATTTGTAAATAGGCTTTCTAAAACTTTTGTTGGGCGGTTTTTAACACCAAAATACAGCTGATTCTCATTGCATTGTCTTAAAGCTTTTTGACATCACTACCACTCAGTAAGGATGGTAGTGGTCAGTTTGGTTAGAAATTAATAATTCTCACTTTTGCCTTGCTAGATACTGTAAAGCTCTTTCAGAAAACAACAGAAACAGAGAATATGGCTATTCTGTTGCAATCAACTTCCATTCTGATGAGCTGGTCACCCACAGAGGGTTTTATATTGAATACAAAGCTTTCAGTCACACAGACCGTAAGTTATCAAGCACACACTTTAATTTTTAAGGAGAAACCTTTGAGAAACCCTACTTGACAGACCAATTGTATACAACTCAGCCTCCCTATTTTCTTAACCTTGTTGCAGAAGACAAGTGTGTCAAATGATGTGTCTTTAGTTGACCAAATAGAGGTACAAATTTAGATATGTCTTTAGAAGCTAGTAATTATTTTCTAACTTTTATCAACATTTCTGTAAAATGGGGAGTAAAAGTAAAATTTCTCGATTTCTGTAGATCTACGTATATGGCACTTTGCTGACAGCTTAAAATAGCCAAGCTGCAACATGAAAGTAGACTGGCAGAGAGCCTCTAAGCACGGCTCTTCTGCCAACAATAGTTAACCATGAATACTTAATCTTCTCTTTAAAATCACAGATCAAGGTGCTCTAGATCAGTTCCCAGGTTTAAACAAATTATTTAAGTTCTACTGGCAGTCAAAGAGGACCCCTTGCTAGAAGATATTGTAGAACTATGTCTGGGTTTTTTATGGGCCTTTCCTAACTCCCCATTCTATGTACTTCTGGATCAATGTTAGATTTGGGGGGCCTTCCAGATGATGGAACAGGAATTTTCAGGAGATACACGTATTTACTTGTGACATTTCTTAGAAAAGATGCAATTTCAGCTTTTTTAAATGCCTGAGGTTTTTTACCCAATTAATGTCTAGGTAAAGTCCTCTGTGATTTCAAGCAATCAGTTCATTTTGAGAAGCTTTTTCAAATCCTCAGCTTGCTTGTCAGAATGTAGTTCTGTTCATTGTTGGCACAGAAGCATTTAAGTATTAAGGTTTCTGGTAAAGATTTTTGTTTCCTGCCTTTCACTCTAAATAAGTGGTGTGTTTTGTGGTCAGTCATTCTATAAGACTCACGAATTTTCAGGGATTTCTTCTTCCACCAATGTGGTCTCTTTCCACTAGAAAAAGTTACCAACTATTCTGTGGCTACTGTGGTTACTGTCTCAAAAATGGTAAAGATTCTAAGCCTAAGAACACCTTTTTTAACAGAGAAAATCCCCAGTCTTTATTGTGTGTATCTGTGCTCTGCTTCTAGCACTGAGCCAGCAAGCAGATGGCTCAAAGTTATTTAATCAATTCTTAGTCACAGTCAGGAGACTCTGTATAAAGGCTCATCAGGAGGAGTGGAATGGCTGTGATGTGTCAGTATTAACTTGATGCAGTAGTTTGGGGAAGGCTGTCTGAGATGTCAGCATGGATTGAGAGCACTGGCCTATATTAGCCTTGCCTGTAGCAGTAATAATAAGGGAAGGAAAAAATAAATTTATGTTTTCCCACACCTTGAGTACCTGCAGTCACCCACCTGAGGTTAGTTTTTTCCCATTGTTGAGTGCCTATCAAAGCAGAGATATTAAAAATCACAGGCACTGCTCTGAGCTGCCCTGGAAAGCAAATGCCAGCCTTCAGCTGGGTAACTTCAGAGAGGTGACAATAAAATGGAGACACTCCTGCTTTGAGCTCCTGGGGGCTGGGGAGTGTGTGCTTTCCTCCCACTGACATCACATGCAAGGCAGTGAAGAGGATTCATTTACTCCAAATTGGAACAGATTAGACAACTGTGGGACAAATGGATTTGGTCCTTCAATCTGATGTAGCTCTTAATTTGCTTATGGTGCTAAATGGGAGAAAGTTTCATTTGACTTCACTTGGGCAGAAAGAGGAGTGGTCTGAGCTACTTAGTCTTTCAGAGACTTTTTTCTCTTGTACATCTGAAAGAGTGAAAGAGAACAAACATTTTTATATGTTGGAAGGAAGCAATTTAGCATCTAGACTAGTAGTTAGTTTACATGAATGTGAGAGAAATTCTTGGTGAAGGGCTGTTTCATAATGAGACTGCAAGTTTTGGGAAGCGTTCAATAAAGCACTTTTTCACATCAGACACTGAGTGTAGTAACATAGAGAATAATTTCTACAAAATTTTAATATCAGGAAATATGTATTTTTGACGCTAAAGAGAATGCCTAGTTTTGATTTTATTTTTCTTCTCCTTAGATTCTCCTGTATTAAATACATTCCCTTAACAAATTAAAGAAATCCTTCCTATCAGTAATTATGTATCTGTGGTGAATGGCATTCAGCCCTTAAAGTAGAGGCAATTAATGTGAATTTAATTTGCTAAGTCTATTTAGGTGACTCCTTTAATTCAGGCTGCTTGATAAAAATCTTTGACAGATTGTACCAAGTAAGATATTATTTCTTTTTTAACATTCAATTTATTTTACAAATGACACAAACTTTAATTTTTAGTAGTAATTGTAATATTTCTTCATGGTAGAATCCTGTATTGCTGCATTTAGACTGAATCAATATTTCTAGTGTCATTGATTTCTTATTTTTCTAGCTTGTCCTTAGATATGCAGACAGAATGTGCATTCCTTCAAGAAATCAGTTTGAATGCTGAAAAGGCTGCCCAGGTGGTAGTGAGGAATTGGATTGGGGTAGAGCAATTATTTCTTGTTTGTTGTTTTCTGTAAAAAGTTTCTTCCACAAAGTTGAGAGATGGGCTGAAATTATCTCTAAAATACTGCTGGCAATCTTTAAGATCACATGAAGCATGTGGGTGAAGATGTAAAAGTGTGGAAAAGAGACTGTGTAATGTGTCTCTTTAAAGAGTGGGAGAACTGAAAAATTAAAAGGGAAGTTTACATCAATCTTTATAAGTTAACCTTCCAAAGCAAAAAAAAAATGCACAAGAAGTAGCCAAAGTAAGCTACTTGTAAGTAGTGAAAAGCATATTAAAACCAGCATGGAGTTTTAAAATTTTGTTTTAGTTCCCTGCTGTGAGAGGATAAATAGACAAGTTGTGCTTTGACACTGTCTTGCATGACAAGCTTATCAGTAAGTAAAGAAAATGTGGGGAGGAAAAAAAAAGGAAACTGTTCCCACGGAACGACTGGTCAAGACTCATTACCAAAGAGGAAGGATATTTTTAATACCATTCTGCCAATTTTGTTATGGAATGTCACATAATTTTTGTTCATGGTCTAAATTATAGATTAGAGAGATAGGAAAAGTATTACACAATAGAAAGTTAGATGTATTTAAGAAGGTGTATTTGTAAGGGTCCTGAGGAGCTGTAGGATGTATATGGAGAAAAATAAAGACAAGAATGAGTCAGCAGTGCCCTGGCAGCAAGGAGGGCTAATGGTGTCCTGGGGGGCATCAGGAACAGCATCACCAACTGGGCAAGGGAGGGGATTGTCCTGCTGTGATCTGCTCTGAGCTGGGGCAACCTCACCTCGAGTGCTGGGGGAAGTTTTGGGTGACACAATATAAAAGATAATAATCTATTAGAGAGTGTCCACAGGAGGGTAATGAAGATGGTGAAAAGGAGAAACCATATGAGGAGTGGCTGAGGTCACTTGATCTGTGGGGACACTTCATTGCAGGTACAATTTCCTTGTGAGGGGAAGACGAGAGGCAGACACTGATCTCTGCTCTGTGGTGACCAGTCACACTCCTGAGGGAATGGTCTGAAGTTGGGCCAGGGGAGGTTTAGGTTCAATATTAGGAAAAGATTCTTCACCCAGATGGTGACTGGACACTGGAACAGCCTCCCCAGGGCAGTGGTCACAGCCCCGAGGTTGCTGGAGCTCAGGAAATATTTGGACAATGCTCTGAGGCACAGGGTTTGACTCTTAGGGATGGTGCTGTGCAGGGTCAGGAGTCAGACTCGATGATCCTTATGGCTTCCTTCCAACTCAGAATGTTTTGTGATTCTGTGAAGTTCTGAATGTAGTAATTAAACACACGTGGATTTCCTAAGTTGCTTCTTTTGCTAAAAAATGGCTGAGGGGATGACTGCTGCTCAAAAACTGACTTTTGAGTCAGTCACAAAACATTCTGTGACAAACAAAATACTTCTGTTTGTATTTGGTGCTTTGTTGGTTGGCTGCCTTTGTTCTGGGGGTTTTTATGTGTCACACAAGGATGTAAGACAGGAATTTGAAAGTACCTTCCCAATCATCAGTGGGAAGGCTTCAGCTAGAGTACTGTACCAAATCAGGCACTGCATGTCAAAGATAGGGAGCATTCAAAAGATGCCAGAAACAGTGACCAGGAGGTAATCCAAGGTGAGAGGGTACAGCACAAGTCTCTCTGTCACTGGATGCTACCCAAACCAAGGCAGGAAAGTGTCTGACAGAAATGGCACAGAAACATCCAGGTGACCTCTGGCAGGGAGTGTAGCATGTGGCTGTTGGTCTTTGTTTTGTATTAGCAATTTACTGACCTTTTTTCTTCAGGTTGTAATCCAGAACAATTGAACTGTGGTGATGGGAAGTGCAAACCTAAGTCTAAGTCTTGTAAAGATGATGACAGCTGCGGGCAGGACAGTGATGAAAACAATTGCTGTAAGTATGTATTTTTAGCTATTTTCCAAAAGATAGTGGAAGGCAGAAGCAGGAATATGCATCTTTTAATGGTTAAATGTGTTATTTCTAGATTTTTTTTTTTCATGGCACAAAGTAGAAGTTTCATAATAATGAACATAAATCATGCAGAGTAAAACTAGGTTTTGGGAAAGTTTAGACAATTAATGAAGAAAAATCCAAGATAACAGGGATTTTAGTAAGAAAACCAAACCACATTTTGCCGGTGATCCTATTGGAAGAGCACTTTCCCCCCAAATGCTGCCAGATCAGTACCACATAATTTAAGGAAGAGAGACATAGTAGGCTGGGGACTTTTGCCACATCGATGATTTTTTTACTGCAAATTCACAACGTTTGTGGACATTGCTGGTACTACCAATGGCTCCCTAGTGACTTGCTGCATTTTGCTTATCTAATTTTTGTCTTGCTTTCAGTCTTGGGGTAGCCAGGAGTAAATCTTTGTAGAAAAAAAAAAAAATCATCGTTTAGAGGTCCTTGTAAAAGAACTGGTAGTAAGAATAATAGTAATGGAAGTCAATTGCTCAGATCTACCAGGATTCTCACATAGTATACTGTGATAGTCCTTAGTCAGACGGACTATCAGAAATTTAGTCAGAAATTTATTGGAGGAAGTTTTAAAGCTCTTCCACAGTTTTCTCAATCTCACTTGAAAATTAAAAGATGCTGTGAAGATTTATTATTTGTAATGCAAGTAGTGCTGGTGAAGGCAAAAGAACAGATCTGAGAAGTCACACTTACTCAGAGTTATGTCAAATGGGAGTGTGGAGAGTTGGAGGGACTTCTTTTTCCTCAGGGACAGTGGAGACTGAAATTAATGTCATCATTAATTAGAGTGGATCATTCCCCTGTTCCCTCTCCATTGAAGGACCAGTTTACCCCAGTATAGACTACTACTTCAAGCAGGCTAGAATGTGTAGCTTTGAACAATTTTCTGAAAGTGCAAGGTTTTGTTAATCATTTGAAAGCATGACTCCAAACATGGGACACTATCTTCTCTCTCTTATTTCAGCCTACAAAAATTGCTCCCCTTATGCATACAAATGCCTCAATGGAAAATGCTTGCTGAAACCAAATCCTGAGTGTGATGGGAAAAGAGACTGTACAGATGGATCTGATGAAATGAACTGTGGTGTGGTAACATTTATTTTAAAATTTGTTGGTTACTTGGGAAACTTAGTCAGCAATTTATGTTACTATTAAGCATTATTGGATTAAGAATTGGTTAAATCAGATATCACTTTTAAAAAATTTATTTCCTGGTAACACTGTGTGCAAATGCCTGTTTTGAATTTTGCACTGTTTCTTTTAAATCAATTAATCCATTCTGTCTATGATGACTTATTTCAAGCAATGCACTTCCAGGATAAGCTGGTAGGTATTGCTGCTTTTTTGAGCTGAATGAAATGCAGTCAAAGAGCTGTGTTTGTTAGGAGGGGAAAGAAGCAAGAATGATTCAAATAAACTTTTAAATTGTGCTTAATCCCTTTTTGAGCTATTCAACTCTTTAGAAAGCTACACAGGAAGATAGACAATGACTGCTTATATCTGACCTGCCCATTGAGTGAAAACGGGCAAGTACTCACCTTTTAACCAATTGCACAGTAAGGTCCAAGAGTAAAAGTTTGTGTCAAGCATGGCAAAGTGCATTAACTGGTGGGCTTTTTACTCATTAATTAAATTATTTCTGTTAGCTTGTGGAAGACGCCAACTTAAGAAAACCAGAATTGTTGGAGGTGAAGATACGAGATCTGAGAAATGGCCTTGGCAAGCAAGTTTGCACTTGGGGGCACAGGGCCACGTGTGTGGAGCATCTGTGATCTCCAACAGATGGCTCATATCTGCTGCCCACTGCTTCCTGGATTCTGATTCTGTGAGGTAGGAAGAGATTATACTCTTCTAGAGTATTTGCAGTTTAATAACCTTCAAAAGTTGCTTTCAGTAATTTGCAGAAGCTATTCCTTGTCTAGATAAGTTGATCCACGTTACAACTTGTTGACGTGACCTCACTACATAAACACTTGGTGTAGTCTGCTGGCTTCAAAAATCTCAAGTTTTTGAAGTTATTCTTTTTGCTTCCGTTGCCAGTGAATCCTGCATGATAGGACACTGTTCTGTTAGATTTAGGGTAAACATTTTTTTTTTCTTTTCCTTCCTTCAAAAGGCAGAGGTCTTCTGAATACATATATGGCCTTTTATCCCAAGACATGCCTTATTTATTGAGTGAAAACCTCATTGATGTTCAGTTTAGGCAGTGTAAATTGAAAATGCATACCTCCTACATGTGATAAGGAGGAGATAGAGATAGGAGATAGAACTTCTACGAGTTCCAAAGCATGATGCATAGCAAGGAGTTGGTCTTATAGCTCTAGGAAATTAATTATTTTCATAACAGCAAGTAGCAGAGAGAGACTAGAGTGCATCTATCTTCTGAAGTCATATTCTACTCCATGCACTTTGGTTTTGATGAATGTCCTAAATACTGAAAAGTAGTTAAAATGGAGTAAACTAACACTGCATTGCTTTCCTATGGGATGTTCTAAAACCATTTTTTTTCCAGATACTCTGTTCCCATGGGATGGAGAGCATATATGGGCTCACATACTATTAATGAAAAGAGCAATGGTGTAGCTATGAGATCAATCATAAGGATTATTGTCCACCCACAGTATGACCAATCCCTCTCAGACTATGACATTGCCCTGTTGGAAATGGAGACACCTGTACTCTTCAGTGAGCTGGTACAGCCCATTTGTTTACCCAGCACCTCTAGAGTATTTCTTTATGGAACTGTCTGCTATGTAACTGGCTGGGGAGCCATAAAAGAAAATAGTATGTTCATTTCCTGGATATACTTTTTGCAAGTTTGGCTTTGTTTTAAACTCTAACAATGGAAATTTATACTTGTAAGCAAAAAAACCAAACCCATGTAGTTTACTTACTGTGTCTATAAAAAGCCAGAAAGGATCTCCTTAGCTGTGAATTTTGAATGGTTGCTTGGGTGGCAGGTGATAATAGACAAAATGTGTACTAAGATATCACAGATCACTGAAAAGCAAATTATTACAGATTTACAAAAATGTGCCCATTTTCATGCTGATGACTCATTTTATCTGGTGAATAGAACCTTGCAGATAAAGAGATCAGTAACTATTGCAGAGAAAGGATTTGTTTCTGATTGCCAATATAGGGCCATAAGCAGCAATAATTGCAAAAAAAAAATGTGGAGGATCTTTCATTTTCTCTGTCTTAACCAAAGGCAGTTTAAGGTGTGCCTCATGAAGAGTTCTGCCTCTGTGTAGCTTGGAGCAGCCAGCTGCTGTGGAGAGGCAGGAAAAAAGCACACTGAGTTAGAGAGGGGTGGCAGGGGAGCCTGTGGGATCCTTGCCCTGTCTCAGCATTAAACACCTTGAAACCTGGGCTTGGACAGCATCTCAGCACATCAGAGGTGTCAGGACATTTAGCTCAAAAGAGCACCTAATGTCAATACTGTAGTACAGAATTAAGCTCTTGGTGAGTTACAATCTGTTCTTTGGGATTTTTAAAAAAATACTTGGTTTTCCACGCTCAGGTTTATTCCTCAGTTTCTTCCCTAGAACTGAGTGGATGGAAAACAATATAGAAATTACATTTTGTAGGACTTTGTTGTTTGGAGCACAACCATGGTGTAAATAATAACAAAAACTTCAGGCATAATTTGAAATGACATTCAAATTTAGTCACCCTGTATGCAGCCTTATCTTACAATTTGCATGGCATTTTTACCACTTCCTGGAAGAATAAGGTTATAAGGATAAAGTGTAGGGAAATGGAAAGGTGGTGCACTGGAACCTCTATGGCTACAGGGTAGTGTGGACAGCAACTTTCAAAAACTAGGGCAGGCACCACTTGAAGGGAAGGGAAATTACTCTGCTGTCATTGGCTGGGTAGATTTTAAGTTTGTAGCAATTCTCTTTTGTTTTGATAATTAGTACCTCCATAAGAAATTTGTGCCACCTTAATCTCTGCAATACAATTTGTATTTTTTTCTCTAGGCCACCTTGCCAAAACACTGCAAGAAGCTCGAGTGAGAATGATTAACCAAAGTGTTTGCAGCAAGCTCTATGATGATCTTATTACTTCACGCATGCTGTGTGCTGGGAATCTTAATGGTGGTGTGGATGCATGCCAGGTAATCTGGAACTGGTAGGGAAACTACAAAGGAATGTTTGCTTTCACTGGAAAACTCTACAGAGTTTTAGCTTGTTTGTGTGGTGGGGGTTTTGTTTGTTTGTGTGTTGGTTTTTGGGTTTTTTAATTGAGATGTCTTGAGGGTGAGTTTATGGTTAATTTAACATGGCAACTAAAAGCCCACCAAAATAAGGAAGAAACTTTATCATAGATAATCTTTGACTCTCTTGAGAAATATCATTTTGCAAGGGAAAGGGGTAATATGTCGAGAAGAACTTTTTTTCATCTTCAGCTGTTATATTTCATGCAAGAGAACAAAAATACATAAAGAAAAAAGGAATCATGTGTGATAAAAGGTCCATCTGTGAATTATGCTATTTGTATTAATTTCTTTTTACCTTTTTTAATATCTGGGTATGGAATTCTTAAATACTGTAAAATTATGATGAGTAATGTATTGTTACAGTTGCAAAGAATTACAAAAGGAAAAACTAAGCTAGCTTTGGGAACTGCAGCTGCAATGATGCTTTTTAATTTCATTCACGGATATAATTAGAAGTTGTGACTACACCACAGTAGTGTAAGTTATAAAACCCAGCTTGTTTGCACACACAATCAGAAACTGCTTTTTGGTCATACTTCACCTGTCCTGCCTTCTTTCTCCTAGTACACTAGTTGTGTGTAGTTGTGAACTTCATTAATGTTCAAACATCTGGTGATGAATATCAACTTTACAAACATGGTTTTTATACCAGTTACCACGTAAAGGGGACAGAAATTTGTAACTGATTACTAGACTGAGAAAATTTGGTACAATTTTTGTGTAATATATAGATTTGATTATTTTAATGCAGTAGAATAACTTTCCCAAGATTGTAGCTCATGATGAGTCAAAATTCTTTAACACACTAAAATATTTGTAGAACTACATAGAGTTTATCTGCAAACTTTGACCTTGGAATTGTTTTGTTAAAATATGTTAATTTTAGAGGGGTGATGTTCCTCCAAAAACTTGTTGCTTAAGAAATGCCTTTGAATTTTCAGATGGGCATTTTTAACCAATTCAGCTGTATATCATACTGGCCAGTTTCCAGCATGTTGTGCTGTGTTTGAGTTCTAGCATGTTGTCCCTCTGGGTCTCTGGATCTTTAAGTTCTTAGTCTGGGTAGCATCTGCTTTTTTTTTTTTTTTTTTTTTTGGTTTTTTTT
>JAOTQP010000001.1:98784779-98800909 GCA_026413545.1 Cichladusa arquata
TTTTTTTTTTTTTCAATGACGCTGGAAGTTCAGGAAACCCCCACAGCACCCTAAACCCCCTTTACTATGATTTCAGATTTGTGGATGTCCTGTTTGGTCATTTCCAGTATGACAGCAGCCTGAGAGAGAAGAGCAGCTCTGGCTTCTTCTCTTATCTCTAGATAATTTTGTACCATCATAATAGATAATTTTGTTTCCTTGGGTGATGAAGGCTTTCTGTTGTTCCACTTTTCTCAGTACATAGCTTTCTCCTGACCTCTAACATGTTTTGGCTCCAGCTGGGGGCTCAAACAAACCCCAGGGTCAATTTTGGGGCTGTTAACTGCCTTGTGTGCATTAGGAATAGCTGCAGAGAGGAGCTGTACTGTAGCTGCCCAGAGTTCTGTGAACAGTCCAGTTCACAGAAGACATATAAGGTCAAAGCAATGAAAGGCAAAAAAGCATTGAAGAGTTCCAATGCATTTTGATCCCGTGAACTGAAATGAATGGGAATTTTTATTTTTCTACATTGCTGTCCAAATCTGCATGTTCCATTCAAGAAGTCAGTTCTTATTTGCACATTCCTTAGTCTTTGTTCTTTCTTCTCCCTCTACAAAGTAGACTAATGTAGACTCAGTCTTGATTATAAAGCTGCTGATTATACTTAATTGTGCCTGGTTTGTTTGGTTTGGTTTGTTGGCTTTTCTGATTTGGGGTGTGTGGTATCTTTCTGTTCCTATTTAACACACAGCATAAGAGATCTGCCTTCAACCTGTGAACAATTTATGTTAAAATTGTAGTAGAATTCCCTATTTCCATCCCTGTCTTCTTCTCTCCCTATTTGGGCTGTGGTGAGTTATTCTATGAATCCTGCAATGGGACATTATCAAGGAGTAATTTTATAAATTGCTTCTTGCATTGGCCTTATATTGATAAGTGTGCTATAATAAATATAGCTATATAGCTATAATAAATAAATATGATATCTGTCTCTGTACATTATATCCAGAAGCAAGTTTTAATTAATATTAAGTTTTAATTCGAGAAAAAGAGGGGCAGGTATTTACTGTTCTTAAATAACCTATTTTTTTTGTGACAGTGCTCTGTGCGTTTGCACTAATGGCTGGACTTCCTTCATTTTAGGGAGATTCTGGAGGCCCCTTGGCCTGCACAGGGAAGGGCAATAGGTGGTACCTTGCTGGCATTGTGAGCTGGGGCGAGGGCTGTGCGCGGCGCAATCGTCCCGGCGTGTACACCAAGGTGACAGCTCTCTACGACTGGATCCGTCAGAACACCAACTGATGAGCCAAGGAGAAAATGCAGAACTCCTCTGTGTGAAAGCTGCTTCCTGCTGCAGCCAGTTTGATGGTACCACATGAAAATACCATTGACTGTTCCTCTGTGGAAGAATACACTTTTTAAATGAAGAAATTATCATTTGTGGTTCACCTAGCAATGACTGTTCAGCCTCAGAGGAGCTTCAGATTCTTTATGGATTCATCTTCTTTATGCCTATTTGCAGAAACAGCACTGCTTTAAAAACATAATGAAATGGATCAGAAGCTGTAACAAAATTCCATCCATACCTCATTCGTAACTCCTCTCCTTCCTTGTCCCTCGTTACCTGTATTTGTTTCCACATATGCGTATCTGGATAAAAATGGCCACATGCCTTATATATTCAACTCTTTAAGGATATTAAAGGATTCTAAACATAAATAATTATTTCATAGTTCTCAAAAATATGAATAGTGTATTGTGTACAAAGCTGAGATGAATTCTTTCTAGTTATGTGCAACAGCATGGCTTTTACTTTCTGGACTGTAACTTTTGGGGTCTCTACTGTGTTTTCTTAAAAATATCAGATATATAGCTTGAAAATATTAGGATGCAAGAAATCTTCATTAAAGAAGTGGAAGAGCATAATTTGGGTTCTTTGGGATGATGTCTAAATAAAAGGAAGGAATTAATGAGTTGTAATTCTTTAAACAAAAGGAAACTATAGTGCTTTCTGAAGTTCTCATTTGCACTAACTGTAGGGTTTAGTGTTTGCAATATGTTACAGGTGTATTTCTGCAGCTCTGGCTCTGGCAGGCATTGTGGATTTTTAGCACGTTCCTGGTAGGTTAGCATTGTTTCTCCTGTTGTCCTTGGTCCACAGTAAGCAGAGTTTCAGGCTCAGGAAAATTTTTTGTGTGTATTTTTCTGGGCTGTGCCCACAATGCCACACTAAATTGGAATGGACATAGAAGGAAAATGGATTTATGTGGTTGGTTGCATCCTTGGGCTCAAAGAAAGTAAAACAAAAAATGACAGCAACATTCCTTTAGCCCTGGTAGTAAATCTAGGTTTTATCATTTTAATCTCTTGATGAGCTTATCACTCCAAATCTAGTCAATTTAAGGTTTCCAAAGCTGTTTATGGGACTTCAGAATACCAGTACTTAGCTTAATAAATGAATTGTCTAGATGGCCCCAAGACCATTTAGATGGTCTTTAAGTTGTGCTCAATATTTGGAAGTGTTAAGCTTTCACTTTTAATATATATTTTAAAAATGAAGCTGGCAGTTTGAACACCTTTTATTGCTGTCCACACAGCACACTTACTCTGCAGTACGTATGTGATCTTTGCTTAGTGTTAGACCCACCTTGGCAGGGTGTGGGGGAAATGTTGAAAAGAACCAGCACTGTAATCTGCATGCAGTGAGATTCCCCTTCTGACACTGCTACTGCTTTTCCTTCCTTTCCCCTGTTGGGCATCTTGCCCTGGCTCATGTCAAACTCACAGCATAAGCTATATTCAAAGCCTGTGTGTCAGCAGGTTTGTTTCTTTAGTGCCTACTCAATTACTCACATCTTCCTTTTTAATAAACACATGCTAAGACTACAAGGGGCTATGTTTTATTTGTTTGGATGTGCCTCTGAAACTCTAAACCCCAGGTGCAATCAGAACTGCATTGCTGCCTTGGACTTTCCTGGTTTTGTTAAACTGAGCCTAATGTGCCCCTGTTACTAAAGCGTACATTTAAGGGCACAAGTTTCTTTTGTTTTTGCTGAAACCAGAAATATCCTGCCTAGGGAAGAAAATAGCTTTCCTGCGGTTCTGTTTTAGATAAAAGCCTAGCCTAGAAAGTTCAACTCATTTCTTGACTTCCCATTTTCTCTGAGAGCTTCTCAGCAACATGTCAGAAGGATCAGTATTTCACATGGAAGAAATGTATCAAGTGTGGAAGTTGGATCCTCCAAATGAAAGAAAGACTTTCTTTTGTGAAAGAAGCTAAGGAGCTTCTTCACAAATATATAAAATAAAATAAGGATTTTGGTCTTTGCATGGTGAGATCTGTATAATCATTAACTCTTTAGAGGAACAGTTTTGGTTTCAGACAATCCAGTAGGAAGGTCTACTGTGAGTGGAAATTAAACAAATGAACCTGATATCCAGCAGGAGTAGTGAGAACCAGATAAAGGCTTTTGTAGTGTAAGATGTCCCAAGTAAGATTCTGTGGATGCAGATGCATGTTCTGATCATGATGACTGCACAGCTTCACCTTCAGTCCTCCAGAACCAAAAGGTGTGGGGTATGCAATTTGTATTTCCTTTTATTTGTGGGATAAGATGTGCTCACTTTCATGGTGAGAGAGTACCTTTGCCTGGATGGGTGTGATGTGCTGTCTTGGTAAGAACTAAGGTGAGTTGCACAAAGAGAAAATTGAAGTGGTGGGTGAGGGGAGAGCACCCCGAGTTGTTGGCAGGAAAAAGGAGTGAGCTATTGTGAGTGACTCCAAGGGCACATGAGAGCTCATGTGGGAAGCTAGTGAAGACAAAATCACCACAGTTGTTTCATAAAAGCATGTAGAGCACAGGTTGAAATTCAAGGCCATCTTTCTCTTCTTTTTAGCTATATCCTTTGGGGTTTTTTTACCTGAAAGCAGCTTCTCAGGTTTATTTTGGGTTGTATGTTAAAGGGCATAAATGGTTCTTTAACACCAGATATGATTTTAGGCAGCATAATAGCTTGAGGGAGAACAATTTACAGCACAAAGGTCATTGTCTTCAATTATAGAGGGAGACTAGAATTACAAGTGTTGACAGAGTGCCAGCCTAAGCAAATAACATGCTCTATGAACTTTTACTCAGTTTGTGCTGTTCAGCACCACATCTGCTTAGCTGCATGGATAACAGTAATAAGATTTTATTGTTTTGGCTGAAAGCACTCTGGTTCCTTTGAAAATCGTCCCAGCAAATGACAGCATTGCTGAAGGTTTAGTCACTTGCTTGTTGAGGGCTGGTTCAGGAAGGTAGGCAAACTGGAAAACCGAGTATTGCACAGCTGAGAGTCAGAGTTCTCACGGCTACACAAATCGATACTGCCTCCGCCTTCCCTTTCTCTGCAGCCAGGGCAGCCCGCTTTATCTGTTCTTCCAAGGAATTCCCCTCATTCAACAGTATTTTGAGACCTCTCCTGTGAAAACCACCCACGCTCTCCCTGTGTCCAGCCTGGTGTCAGAGCTATTACTGACCACAACTGCGGCTGAAAGAAGAAGGAAATGAGTTGGATCTGTGCTTGCTTCAGAGACAGAGGTCCTCGCAGAGAACCTTCTTCAGAGACAGAAGCAATGAACTCTGCTCAGCAGCATGAGGTTATTGAATTCCAGGAGCATAATGTGGAGGAAAACAAGGCTGATCACCACAAAACTCTAAATGGCCAAACGAGAAAGGTAGGAATTTCACTTGTTCATTTGATCCTTCTGGTGGGGGAAATACTCCTCAGACAGAGAAATGGCACTTGAAGGAACATTTTGTAGGGGTGATTTAATTTGTTGTTTGAGGGAAGGAGGCTAAAAACCTGTTAAATGTATTTTTTCTTTTTTTATCAATGAAGGTTCTAATACAACGGTGGGAATTTAAGCTGTAATTTAGGAACTGAAACTGCAATTGGTTTTCTGAGTTTTGCTTTCCCTTTTCATGCGCTATCAGTGGGATTCGGCTCAAAACAAAAAAAAAAAAAGAGAAAAGCTGAAGCAAGTTTTAAAACCAGGCTTTCCTTCAGTAGAAGTTAACCAGGAAACAGTGCTGCCAAACAAAAATAAGATGTCCTCAAACAGAGCTGGATTCTCTTTCTCTCTGAGTAATTTTAGTTGCTAAACATTATAAATTTGTATTAATAGAACGCTCCAGAACCTCAGTCAAGATCAGCACGTGAATCCCAAGGAAGGTAGCTCCTAGTCCCTTAGTTTAAGCCCATGGAACAGACTAATTCACAGCAATAACACGTTCACACATGACTGCTGTACAGTGAATTACACGGCTTACTGCAGGAGGATTCATTCTGCTGGAGAGGCAAAACCCCCTTTGTTCTGTGCTATTAGGGGTCAGCTACTTCTCCCAGGGTCTGGAAAGGTGAAACAGCTCGCTGCAGGGTCAGACATGTTCCAGGAGGTGCAAAGAGGAACAGGAGAGGGGGGAGGAGAGGCAGGGGTCAGCTAGATCTGCTTGACTCTCTTGAGAAACTTCACCCTTGGGTTTGTCCTTCCCCTTTCCAGAGCTGTTTTCATTTGAGGTCTCTTTATGCTGAGTATAACACCTGGCTGCCCATCCTGTACACACTGCTGGGAAGTTGCCATGCTCTGCTTTCTGCTCAGTGACAGGTTAATCTAATGACAGCTGCCCTGCCCAGCAGGGAGAGACTTTCTCGGCTGCTGTTGCTTCCCCCCAGCTTCTGGGCAAAGTTCAGAAGGTGTGGGACGAGTTGTGGAGCTGAATGTTCTCTTGGGACCAAGCCAACTTGCTATGTGTGATTAAGAATTGCTTTTTCTGATAGTCTAAACACGTGGTGGCTCAATCAAAACTTGGACTTGACAGCTGCCTGTCTCAACTGATGAGGCTATGCATGATTTCATAGTTGCACTCTAGGCAGTAGTTACTGTCTTCTAAATATTTTTAAAATACAGAACCATATGCTAGTGTTAAGTATTAAACTGAAAATCAAACTTCTAAAATAGTTTTAAATCAAATTTTAAAAAAGCAAATGTGATCACAGCTGAAAGCATGCTGTAAACAAAACCATTCTCAGTGTTTGCCTTTCATTCTCCAGCAGAGCAAAGTTCTATGTGCAGAGGTGTCTACACAGTGTTTCCCTTTTTCTGCCGCTGCTGGAGGAATCTCTCTTGTAAGATCTTTCTCTGTGTGTCTGTTTTCTCTCCCTGTTCCCCTACCACCCACACCAAAGCTTTTTGCCAGGTGCTTGCTTCAGTTAAATTCAGTGAAAGCCTCTCTGTTATTCTGTGTTCTTAGAAAGTTCAAAAAGGAAGGAAGCCTGGATTAGTGCCTCCAGCAGAGTCTGGTTCCTGCCAATCTGCACGTGTGTGGTCCAGACAACCTGCAGCATGTGCTTTTCCTGATCTGGTACTGAGATCAAAAAGGACATGGAGTTTTCTACTACCTTTATGGTGGATGGAGAGGGAGCTAGACAAGTAATTAAAGAGAAAGCATGGCCTGTTTATGTATTCAAGCCCTTGCTTCAGTCTTCTGATTCTTCTGGCTGTGCAACAAAACAGACTAACTTTTCTGTTTAGCTGTCATCTAACATTGCTCTTTTTTTTTTTTTTTTTTAATAGTCATTCTGCTGGATTAACTCATTAAAAGACTAATTTCTGTCATGTTTTTCAATCTTATTAAAAATTAAATAACAGGCAAAGTAATGTCCTTTCTCTCCCACATGAATGTATACACATGCACAATTACTTTGAATGAAGTTTTCTTTTGACCTCATAGAACAGGAGAGATTTGCATTAAACTCTCTTTTATATACACTCAATAGCCTTCAAGTTTCCAATCTTCTAAAGAAAAAGTAAGTCAGCTATAAAAGTTTGCAATCTTCTAAAGAAAAAGTAAGTCAGCTATAAAAGTCTCAATTATTTTATGGAGGGTTTAATGCAATAGTATCTATTGAATAGCATTGCCTTTGCTTTGGATGACATCAGTGCTGCAGAGGTGAATGATTTTGGAAATGCCTTCAGAGACACATGTTTAGTTGGGAGATATGAGAAACATTAAAAGGAGAGTTTGTGGAATATGCATATTTAATTCACATAATTAAAAACAAAACAAACATGGAGCCAAGGAATCACCTTGCAATACTTTAGCTTTATGGGCCATTCAGGAGTTGGAAATTCTGCACAGAAGGGAATGATCTCTCTCAAGTGAATGTCCTTTACCTTCTCTAGGTCTGCATTTTCTCCTGCAGCAGTAGTCCAGGCTGGGAACCACTGATGTAGGGCATTGCTTACCAACAAGGCTCTCCAACCAATTTGTGGGGGTTTTGTTTCTAAATGGGACAGTAGAGAAATGCTTCAATATTTTTTCCTGCCTTATTTGATTATTCAATATGCCCTTCTCTTTTATAGGAGGAGAGAGATCCCTGGAAATCATGCAGGAATGTAGTTTTCTGGAAGTGTAAATTATGGATGGTTATAACTACGATATTTCTAGTGATCTTCCTGGTCATTCTCATCAGCCTAATTCTTTATTCTAGTAAGTGTCTCACTCTGGGTTGCACTAATACAAACAACACAAATGCAACAATAACATCCTTTAATCTGCTTCAGTAAACTGCTGAAGGAGCTGGGATTCTGACAGCAGAGGGTGGTGGTGTAGTTCAGTAGTTGCTGTGAATGCTTTTATCTTAACAGTAACTTGCATCCTGATCAGGTGGCAATTCAAGCTGGTAGCTAAGTGAGAAAATATCACAAGAAGAGTTTTAGATATGAGGATAGAAATTACGTTTGTAATGCTGGAGCAAGTGCCATGGATGACTTAGATGTCACGGTGTCACTGCCTGTCGGGTTCCCAGAGCAGATGACTTTTGCTAATGGAGGTGGATGATTGACCTCCAAGTGCTGTCACTTTTTTCAGGTGATTTGCACTTTCTTTCTGTCTTTCCCTAGGAAATTTTTGAGAAAGCCACCCTGGAGGAAGCCAAGAGGGTTTTTTCAATACTTCAGCTAACTGAAACTTTTTTCTCCCCTTTCTATCTCCTTTTGTTTGTTAGATATTTACACAGATGAGGATGACTACTGGGATCCTGATGAACTACTAAGCACTGGAAACTTTCACAATTTTTCAGGAACATTGGAGTTAATGTGTGGTCTCCCACATTTCTCCTCAGAGAACATTACTAAGAGGGTAAGTGTTTATGTGATCCTTGGCAAAGTGGATTCTGCTTAGAACACAGCTTCAGTGTTTTGTCTTTTAAGAAATTTCTCTTTCTCTCCATAGCAACTTGGTCATTTGCAAGTCCACAAATAAAATGTGTTGTACTTCTTAAAGTTGCAATATAGGGAAAAAAGAATTGTCTGCTTTTAAGCACAAAAAGGTTTTTTCCTTTTAATTTGACCATTTGTTAAGACACAGTCTTCACCTTTTTCATAGAATCATTGAAAAGTTAGGAGAGGCCTGTGAAAGTCATGTAAGCACAATATGGGCTGAACATCCTGCTGCATGCTCTTACGAGTACGTGATTTTTTACAGCCTGGGTTTATAGCTCTGATTTCTGCTGAGCCAGCACAACTCTGAGTTACAGCTGAAATAAGCTCAGCCTACCTGGCAGTGATCATTTGGACATGGTGGGAAGGTAATCTCAGGAGAGAGACCCTCCCCTCCACGAAATAAGAGTTAGAAGAGCCTTTTGGTACTAATGAAATCCCAAACCTATCAACATCAGTTGCACACAGCAGCATGAGCACAGACTTTTAGTTCACCCTGAGTGCCTCCATTGTGTTAAGGTTACATAGCAATCACTCAAATGCACAATTAACTTGTCTGTCAAATTTAAATTACTCTCTACCTTTTCCAAAGCAGATATTTGCTGTTACTTGACCTTCAGCACCTAATTTTATGCTCCTTAAGGCACATAGTGGGAATGATTTGCTGTGCTTTTTTTGGTTTGGTTTGGTTTGGTTTTGTATGTGGGGTTTTTTTGGATTTGGGTTTTTTTGTGGTTTTTTTTTGGTTGTTTTTTTTTTTTTTTGTGGGGGGGTGGGAAGAGATTGAATAGAAGATACATATTTTTTTTTCTCTCTCTCAGCTAGCAGAAGTCTACAGTTCATCTCCAGCTTTAGGACGTTACTTTAGGTCAGCTCAGGTGATTTCTTTCAGGTAAGCAATTTCTGTCACCAAAGTTATCTGAAAATTACAGGCTTTTGATAAGACATTCATGTGCTCATGTAAATATGTACAATATTTAAATCTGTGAAAAATAGGTTGCTTGGGACAAATTATGTGTATAGGCAGTGAAAACTGGTCAAAGGATCCTCTGCTGTTAAATGCTGCTAAAATTATATAATGACAGCCACATATTGTTGCTGTGAGGTATCACCTCTGTTATTTTTGTTTCCAGTTGCAGCCCTTAATAAACATATTCAAGGATATTTATTAAAAGGAAAATTGATTGCTGGAGACACTTGAAATTGACGTATTTTGAATAATCTTAAATAAATAAAGCAGGGTTCACGGGGAGGAGAGAATCATTTTGTTCCCGAAAGAGATAAAGACAAGAGGAAAATACATGTCTCCTGTCATAGAGAAATAGAAGAGAGGCAAGGGAAGACAGAGAGCTTCCCCAAGGACTTCTGAAAAAGAACTCTTACAAAAGAAATCAGAAAGCCAGCAGAAAATCAAGGGAAGCAGTTTTGCAAAGTCCCAGGTCCTTTGAGATAGAGAGGACAGAGGAATAGCCACGTTGGAATGTGGCAAGGGGCAGTCATGAGGGCACTTTGCTCCCTGGAGGAATTGCTCCCTTGCCCTGCCAGCCTTGGGCTGCCAGCTTTGCTCAACAGTGAACTGCAGCTCCTGAGCCTGGTTGGTGCTCTTTATGATTTAGTGCATCGAGTATAAAGCTGTAGTTCTCCACTGTTATGGTTTTGACAGCAAAACCAGTGAGAGACTCTAAGTCAGAAATACAATTTAATAGTAAAAAAGGGAAGAATAAAATATATACAGTAATACAAAAGAAAAACCACTGATAGTGTCAGAATACAACCTGAAACCCTGCTAGTTAGGGTGGTGGTAGCAGTCCAGATGAAGTGGATTTCTTGAAGTAGTGATCCTGTAGAAAGGTCTGGTAGCTCTTGTCCTCTGGAAACCAGTGGGTAAGGGCTGCCTTGGTGTTCTAAAATCTTAGTTTTTACCTAGGTAGGAAATGTTTGGCTCCTCCCCCAGGGTGGAGCATTTCACAATGGGATGATGTAATTTTATCATCATACAGTGGGACTCAATGGCCCATTAACAGAAGATATCTTCATGGAGGAAGGATGGGTCATGGGAAACATAAACAACATTGTCCCACCTGGTTTTAACAGATGGCCCATTAGCAGAGGATATCTTCTCCAGAGATAAGAATCACAGCCCCACCTGGTTTCAGCAGATGGTGATAGAACACGTGCTTTTGGGCACATATTTACATTGTAACCTAGGACATACACATATATTGATAAGCTAACAACTCTCTCTCTCTGCCTCTTTGATGTCTCTCTCTTGCTGTCACCCTCTCCTTCTTTCCTTTTATCTTCCCCCATTCAAGTATTTTTTGAAAATGTTTTGAATTTTGTGAGTACAAAAGGTAGCTGTTGGATGTAGTCAGTTCTGGTAGACCACAAAAAATGAAGTCTCCAGAGATGGTCTCCAGTTCCCTGGTTTGTGTAATCCCCTCCAGAGCTGAGTCAGGAGCCCAGATGGGTGGTCCCAGGTACTGCTAGCAAGAAAAAAAGTCTTCCTGCTGGTTCCTAGCTAAAATATGCACGGGATATTGCACCACCTCTTATCAGTAGCTTCTTGTGAAGCACCAGTGCTGAAAACCACATCCCATCAGAACACATGTTCAACTGCCCCTCATGCATTTGAAAATGTCTCTGGCTGGCTTCAAGTATGTCCCCAGTTTCAAGAGCTGTTCTGAGAAGGGTCCTGTTGAAACTTGAAGACATTAATCCATGACTTTGTTTTTCAGTAATGAAAGCTCCACTGTAAATTATCAGCTAGTGTTTTCTGTACCACCATCAACAGAGGGATTTATGGAAAACAGTATGAACCCTGATTTTATAAGGAACATTTTACGTCAAAATATTTATGATGAAGATACTCTCAATCCTGGGACATCTGAATGTGTCAGATTAAAACTCGACCCGGCTTCTCTCACATGTAAGTGCTGTACATTAGAGAAACTGTTTCTTTACAAAGAGCAGAAGTATTTATGGGAAAGGAGGGAAATATTTCTAGAAAGATATTTCAATTCATTAGTATATATGATTTGCATAACAATATTAAGAACATTTTAAAAGAGCTTTCAGAAAGTCTTGTTATGCTTAACTTAAAACCTGGGACTCACTGTTTGGTCCTCTGATGAGAAAGGGAATAGTGATCAGATCAGTTAGCTGTGGACTCCAACCAAACTTTTCTGATCTAATATTGCATTCTTCTCATACGTGTGTGTACCATAATGGGGAGACAAATAATTAAAACTATTTATCCTTACTGTACATTTGGTTTTGAATACTAACAAAACAAATTTTAATCCAAGAGACAAAAAAGACCCCTGATTTTTGTCTTTCTGTAGTTTTTTTGAAAATTTATTATGCACAGAAATACTTTTAAATGTTCATTCTTCCAGGTGTTTTCTAGGCAGTGACTCCAATGACTACCAGTGACTAGACAGTGATTCCAGTGCATTTATATTTGTTCTGATAGAAATGCCTGTATAAAAGTCCCATGAGCTTTGAAGTTATACTGAAAACAATGCATGGAGCTGCCTTCCCCAGTCCCAATTTACTAAGTCACACCTATGTGCTTTTAGAATAATCCTAGGCTAACAATTCAGCATTGCAGTGTAGGTAAGTAAGGTTTGCAACTGAATCGGATTGTTTTTTCTTGGGACTCTTACCAAGGGACAAGAGATCAACAAGTCATGAGTTTCAATTTTTAGAAGCATTTTATTCCTTACATATTGACAGGATTCTTAGAAAAAGTAATGTGAAAAGAGACAGGAAAGAATACATTGAAATAAATATCCAAAGTTTCATTTTAATATTAATATTGTACTGTTTTAATTTTCAGAGAAATTATGGAAAGATTCCTCATCTTCATCACCACCTAGAAGAGATGGGATTCCCTATTTATAAGTAATCCCAGGGCAGGGAACTATTCATTAGGTAGAAATACTCCTAAAATTGTTGTCCTATAAATACTGCCTGTGATGCAATATTGTAAATGGAAAATGTAGTATATTTATGACAGTGTTGTATTGCTACAACACCACTACCTCTTTCTTTTATATTTCAATAATCAGTTCACCCTTGAGAAAATCATGTATTTGATGCATGCTCTGTTGACTTGGAAAGTTCTGCTTTGTCTTGCCTTTTGATTAAATCTGAATCCTCTGCATGAACTTTAAAAGCAGTCTTGCACCTGGCTCCTTTCTTTTTCTCTTGGCTTATGCAAAATTACCTGCACAGCTTCATCCTCAATGCTTCCACTCAATTTTTTTATTTTTTTCCTTCCAAATTATATCCCACATTTCCTTGTTGCTCTTTCCTTGTAAAACAGCCTGAAAACCTAAATATATATATATATATACGTGTGTGTGTGTATATATACATATATATATATACTTGTATTCTTTAATTACATGCAACGCCTTTGCACTAGCTTCTTAAGAATGCTTTAACTCTCATGATTTCCTTATTCTTCCTACAGTCTCCTTGGATAAGGTGCTCTTTTCTCTGTTTTTCTCTTCTTCAAAGTAGAATACAAAAGAAGAAAGCAACAGCATGAAGAGACATGTCTTGTTTACTAAAGCACCTGAATGTCACAGGAATCTTGAAAGGATCAAATTAGCAGAATTACTGCTTTTGCTACAAGTGAATAGACAGATACTTGACCTCTTTCTGTAAATCTGAAGACTATATGCTTAATTATAGTTCCTGCCAGCACAGGGGATTAAAATGAACAAATGTAAAGTATTTGCCTTAATAAGGCAGTAAATAGTTGTTCTTGTTGATGAGAGGCCAGATGAGATGAACCAGTGCCAAGAGGCAGGTGCTGAAACAAACAACGTAGGCCACCATGGCATGAAAGTTACAGACAATGACTGGCTACAACATAAAAATTGAGCATTAACTTTCTGCAGAATGGAACATATTCACTACCATGTGAGTGAAGTATATCTTGTCATTTATTTATAGCCTTATAAATATTACTGCTGTTGGATGGACACTTTTATTTTAAAAAGCATTTTGTATTGTAAGAAATATGTCATAGAAAATTGTTTTTCTCTTTCTAATATTACTAGTTGGTTTTTTTTAAGGAAAAATCTGACAATGTTATTGTGCATTAAATTATTTATTTTTATTCTTAAAGTGATGGTTTTCATTCTTTAGCAGCTCTAGTCTTTCAGCGGTGTTAGTTGAAAAATAGCCATTGGAATTTTAAATGCTGAGCTGTATGAAGCATGTCTGACAGAGCTGTACATTCAAACCCATAGCTGTTGTTGTTGCATGTGTTTAAACTGAGCTTGGGGAACATTCAGGACCAAATTAGTAGTTTGAATGACTCTCATTTTTGTGGCTTATTCTGATTCCCTCTTGGTTTGTAAGATACAGCATTGACTGTAAGAACTATAATTTCTCTTGCTGAAATAGTCTAGGCAGCATACAGCTAGAAGAGAGATTCCTTTTGATTCTTATGCTGGGGAAGGATAAACTTCATGGCTTGCATGGCCTGTCCCAAAAGCAGCAGGCTATAAAGGTACCAGCAGCAAAGAAATAAATTGCTGTTGAGATGCTGCTCAATCTTACTGCTCTCACCAAGACACCTGATCCTTTCCTTGAACACTTCATTATCTTGATTCTAGGAACTGAAAAATAATGTAATTATTAGACTTCTTTATGGTGATACCCATATGGGCATTAAGAGTTGAGAAAGGAGTCAAGCATTAATTTTTTTTCCCAGCCATCTTCCTCTATATCCACACCTCTGCCCCATAACCTCACAGGAAAGGAGGAGGTGCAGCTGTAGTAAGAAGTGATATTCAGCAGAAATTGTCTGCCTTTACAGACTACATCCAGTCAGGGTTTGAACTCTCATTGAAGGAAGTGTCAAAAAAAAATAAGTGGTTTCTGGTTATATATCTATGAGGTAAATTGATCATGTAAAAGAAAATTAAAAAGTGAATTTATTATGATTCAATCCATTAGGGACACAGCAGTGTGAGAACGCATTATTATATCAAGTTAGATATTTTATGTGAATGATATAGAAGGAATGAGAATAATACTTTAATGACTGAGACAACTGAGACATGGTTAAAAAGCAGCTTGTGGAGTGTACAATCAGCCCTTTAAAATCTTCATCTGTGCAGCCACAGCAGCCAGTATGAGTTTTGGGCAGACTCACTGCCTGGCACAGCAGTGATACCTGCACATGCTGGCAGTGTGTCCATCCACTGCTCTGTGGGACCCATGGGGCCATCCCCAGCATGGAAATGGCAGGTGGGAGTCACAAAGGCACTGCACCATGAAGTCAGGGCTGCAGCCAGCAATCACACACTAGAGAAGGCTTAAAATCAGAAAAAACTGTTCAACATTTTCTTCCATACTATTTTGTTACAAAAATGGAAGGAGAGAAAAGACGTGCTGGAGAAAGAACACAGGCACATAATCACTTTATGAGCTCTGGTAAACAGTTGAATACCTGGTTTCAGTCCTTTGCACATGTCCAGAAACGCTGCTTGCAGAGGGGTGCTGGGCTGTGAGGAGGTGATATTCTAGCATTGCAGAAAGCCAAACTGGAGACTCCAGGAGGAGTCACCTGTGTAAGCTTTGTGTCATGGAAGCAGCACCTGGACTTCTGCTTCTGAGAGGTATTTACCACCTGGGCAGCATCAGTATTGACTGTTTTCTCATGGGCATAATATTTGTTTTGCATGCAGTACATTGGTTTTATTTTTTATTTAATTCCAGCTTTAAGACTTCACAGTAAGTAGTATTACATTAGAAGGGGGAGGGGGGAATTTGAGAAATTAGTTCTTTATAAAAATTTTGCATTGTATAATGATACAAATCACGCATGTCAGAAAAATTTTTGACAAGAGTAAGTGCATCTACCACAAGGTTTATGCTTTTATTTAAAACATGAAACAAACAGAAAGACCCTGTTATTATTGCATTTTTGAGATTTATATCAGTAGTTCTTTAAGGCCCTTTTAAAAAAAGAAGTATTCTAAAAGTCCAGAAAAAATTGTAGCTGCTAATTTTCTATAGAGGATCATTGTCTTATGATGGCAGTGGCTACTGATTCCTCCTGGTTTAGTTGTCAAGTCCAGTACCCAGTCCATATTTCTTTCTCTGATCAGCTGTTCATGGACAGGTTTGTCTCATAGTAAATGACTGGTAGATGTAGCCTAATGGGTAAGCTTGATAACAAGAGAGAGAGATTTGTTTGAGGTGAGATGGTTACCATGGCTGCACAAAATAGCGACTTCTAAGTTACCAGGACATCATCATATTCACTATGCTCTTCAGGGCTGGTGACATTTGCCTTCCTCTTGGGCACACTGATAAGTGCATATTCCGTCTCATTATTGCTGTCAATGACAGAGACTTCGTGTTTTACTTCGTGGCTGACAGTCGAGTACCACAGTTCACTGGAGTTCATTGAATCTTTTTTGGCAACGTGTTCCTGAGGGGGAAAAGGGGGAAGAGAGAAAGAGCAGTAGGATTATACCCTGAAGAAGTTTGGAGATGTGAGCAGATCTGGTGTAGCCTGTGCACTCACACAGTGCTTTTGCCTAATTAATACATGCAGCGTTAGGTTTGTAAATCCACAGTCATTTCCCAGCTGTGCAGGCTGTGGCTGCACATCTGGAGAGCCCAACACCCCCCAGCCCCCTTAGCAGTGCTGAAACACTAATCTTAGAAAAATTAGGCTTTTAGTTAAAGTTAGTTATTCACTAGAATTAATTAAAAGGCCTTGCTGAAAATAATTAAAAGTTAGAAGAAAACTGGGCTTGAGATAGTTACCTGAAACGTACATAATTGATTGGTCAGAGCTCAGAAATACATTCTATCCAGGCAGGAGGACTTATTTTAATCTCTCATCTGTAAG
>JAOTQP010000001.1:98804617-98838090 GCA_026413545.1 Cichladusa arquata
CCCCCCCCCCCCCCCCCCCCCCCCCCCCCCCCCCCCCCCCCCAAATCAATTTTAGTCTTTACCTTGATGGTACCTGGTTGATGGCTGTAGGTCTGTGCTGAGGAAAGAGGAAGAAAAGACATGTGATTGTCATTCTCTGGTGTAGCAACACTAGGCAAGGATTTTCATCAGCACAGGATTTACTGACAGACTGAACATAGGCTGTGCAAAAGCATGAACTTTTGTGACAATAGTAGGGAAAAGGGTTGAACCTCTGAGAGCTAAATAAATCTGATGGCTTTCTGAGATTTATCTTGTCTCTAGTTTATACAGACTTGTGTCACACATCACTGCTCCCTGAACTGAAGTAAACCTAGATGTGCAGTCTTCTTGGGGTTTTTGTTTTGGTTTGGTTTTGTTTCATTTAACTAACTGAAATTAGTTTTACATGTCTGTCTTAGAAACGAAAGTTCTTGCTTTCTGACTGTTTTAGCTTTATGACCCATGCAGCCTTAATTCTGCCTGGGATTGCTGGCTGGTGCTGAGGCACAGAGGCACTACCTGATGTGCCACATGTGCTGGTGTCTGTCTGCACAGGTTTGGCAGTCTGGAGCTTTTCTGGAAATTTGTGTCTCTGTCCCATAAACATCTAGGTGGCAGAGGACTGTCATTTTACATCCTGCTTTCTTCTAGCCTTGTCTGTATCAGTCTGGCTGGTTCTTAATATGAGGTGGATTGAAAATGCTGTTCCTGTAAAATTCCAAAGCTGAAATTTCACTTTTGCTGAAGATAACAGGGCTTTTTAAGCCCATTTGTTTTGCAACATGACAGGAGAGATGTCAGTCTCTCAATATTGCATTAAAGCTGCCATCTTAGAGAATTTATGGTGTTTTCAAACATTGTTGTGCTGCCTTTACACTGCCATGAAATTGCCAATGTAGATGACTAATAAGAAGGTTTTTGCTAATACTGCAACTTGTGAAACTGGTAAAAATATTATACCTTTGCTACATGAGTGGCTTTACCCACAAGAGGGGAAAGACAGCAGCCTGAACCTAAACCAAGACCTCCTGATTCACATGAGCACGTGATCCTGGCTATCATAGAGTCTTCCCTATTTGCATGCTCAATATGAAGACACCGGTTTTTTAGGAGAACACCTCATACTGACGTGTGTTTACAGAAAGTCCTAAGCAGTGCTTGTGTCAGGGGAGCAGGGTCAGGTGTGTGAGCAGATGAAGGCTGTGCTGTGCTGGCAGCCCCGTGGATTCTGAGAGCTCCCCCATGTCCCCACTCAGGCCATGCCACACCACCCCCAAGGAGCTCCAGCAGCTTGTTTACTTACTTTGCTTGTGGGAGTGTCTTTTTCTCCGGATGGAGACGGGCACTTTACACCTAGGGGATGGAAATAAAGGTGAGCCGGAAGATCTGGGGCTTCATGGTCCTCACCTCCTGCTGCCAGCCAGGGGCACATGTAAACCCATAGGGAGATGCCTTCTCCAGCTGTTTGGACAAGCACTTGATGCAGCTTCCCTGCTGCTGTTCTCCCCCAGAGGCAGCCCTGGCAGGCACCCAGCCCTGCTCTCAGGGTTTCAGAAGCAGGGACTGCCACAGGGTAGAGAGGCACAAAACACAGATCCAGGGATTGAGGGTGGCAGCTGTTGGCAGGTATTACAGCATTTAGCTGCTCCTGGGAAGTACAGCCTGTGTTCCCTGGGAATCCTGGCAGAACAGCAGCAAAGGTTGTGGGTTGGAGGAGCATCCAGCCTTTCTAAGCTTGTCCATATTAAACAGCTCTAGCAGTAAATATTGGAAAGAGATAGGAAAGAAAGAACCAGTCTCATGTTCCCACAAATCATCTCCATCACTCTGACCTCTAGCATGTCTTGGGAAAAAGCAAAAGGAAGAAAAACACATCAATAGTGCGACAGAAAAGAGCAGACACATGGGGGTGAGTGCAAGGCTAGCAGATCTGATCTCTAGCAGTTGAAATAATCCCTCCTGGTTCAAGCAGAAGACTTTACTAGGCAGGCTTAAGTACTGAAATTATTTGGCAAAGTTAGGGGTCTTTACATTGTGTTCAAGTTGCTGTTAGCAAGTTTCTTGCTAATAAGAGCTAGGCTTTTTGGGGTGTGGCCGGTTGCTTATGGTTTACAATTTTGCTCTTGTAAAAGGCCAGTAATTAACAAACATTTCACAATGTAGTCTTAATATTTGTGTGCCAGGTTTATACATATTTAAAAGATGTGCTAAGGGATGTAAAGCTGCCAAGTCATATGAATTTAGGGATTACACACAGCATGCGGGTGGAGGTACATTATGAATCAGTCTCAAATTGCTTATTTGCATTTTTTACTTTCCCAGGACTGAGGAAAACAGGTAATGCCATTATTCTTTTTTGCTGTTGATACTTTCCTTGCTAAATGTGTGCTCTTAGGCCTCATTTCTTTTATAAACTACCTAAATTATGCAACTCACCTGGAATGATTTCTTTCTGTAGATGTCCCTGGTGCTCTTATAAGAGTAGCAGAAAGTTTTGCAAATATTAGTGAATTTCCCAATTTTCTATTTCATGGGAGAACTTAGATAGCTTTCATTACAGCTGGGTATAAAACTAAAGCTATAATACTACCTCATTCCAGATTACCTACCTGGTTTTCTTTGACTTATATATATGAGTTTTGCCTATACTGGATATAAAATTCTCTAGCTGAGTTGGAGATGCCAGTGTGACAATTTCATACAATTCAATGGAAGTCCTATGAGCTACATTTAAAATAAAATATGTGTATGTATTTATAATGCACATAATTCACATTAGGAGGCTGTTGTAGCTGTCAGACATTGGGAGTTTGATATAAGTATTTTTGTTTCCTGATGTCTATTTATTTCACTTTTTCTTGTTTATTTTCAGTTGGTTTCTGAAACCAGAATTTCAGTTAGATTTTTTAGTCCCTTGCTCAGATGAAAAGGCTGTTGGGTTTGGGTAGGTCTTCCCCTGGACTGTCAAAAGATACATAGAATATGTTCCTATAGCAAATTAGATGTGTAAACTGATGCATAATTCTTAGATAAATTCTTATTTAGTCAATCATGTAATCCTGCAGGGAATATACACTGTATGGTCTGAGAATTGAAAGGCTTTCTCAGCATCTGCATTCATGCTACAGACATGCTGACTGTTTGAGGCAGGTCCCCTGCAGTTAGAGAAAGAGAGCCCAGCTTGCCTGTGGGTAGAGAGGAGCTCTGAAGGGTTGGCTCTTATTGGGCTGAGGTTTATTGAAGCAATTATAACTTTATTAGTAAAAATGCTGGGAAATAGCTCTGGCCAGCAATTGTGAAAGAGAGCAAATGTGACTCATTAAAATAAGAACAAAGGATTTCCTTTTCCTTCTTCCCATAGTTTCACTTATTTCTTTGCAGAGAAGCTGCATGAACTATGTTATAGGGCTTGTCACGCTCGGGAAGTGGTCAAACCAAGTACAGAAAGGCCTCTAAAATGCAAACACTGCAAACAGAAGGGGTGAAATGGCAGCCATGGGGATGTATAGGAAGAAGGAAAGAGTCAAAAATTTAATTACAGAGGGAGCAGCAGAGTTTACAGATAAATGGTAGGGTCTGCAACATTTTCTCCTAGCAGCTGCTGTTTATGAGCTCAAGAGCTCAAGTTTGTGTTGCCTGTTTTGCACACCTGAAACTAAAGTTGCCTTCAGTCTGAATTTACTTCAACCCAGCTGCCAAAGGGCTGAGACAGGACAGTGGATACCCTTTTCTGTCCCTGGAGCAGGGGGCACTTCCTGGGCAGAGCTTGTGGGATGCTGCTGGTCAGGTCATACCCACAGAGCCACCTCAATAAGGGGTGATGCCAGACTCACCTGCTTCCAGAAATGTGAAGCTGCTCTGAGCTGCTGTGGGGCTTCAGGAGGGACCTGCTGCAGCTGTTGGCTCTGTCTAACTTGGTGTCCCACAACAAGAGGTTGCTGGTCTAGAAAGAGCAGGAGCTTCCTCCAAGAATATCTAATTCTTACCTGACTCCTTAAACTCACCACCTCTGACACAAAACTGCCAAACCCTCAAAACTCCCCATATGCAACCAAATAGAAAGTGCCATCCTTGCTCTGTGGCTGGCTGCTTGGCAAAGCATCTACTTTGACTCTTTTCCACATCTAGTTAGAGTTACTCAGGAGAGATGCTGACAGCTGGATGATGTAAATGCTTGAGCCTCATTCCTTAGGAATTTTATGTGGATGAGCTGCCTGTTATGACATACACATAAACTTTGTGCTGCAACCTGAGCTTTCCCTTTAGCCTGACTCTGAGCTGGCCCTGTGCTATGGAGCAGAGGATCCTTTCCTAGCTGACCCTCAGTCTCTGCCTCTCATACTGCCTGGAGAGCAGCAGTGGCCAGCACTGGACCTCTGCAGCACCAGAGTTTTGCAAGGATGCTGACTCACTGCATAGGAATGACTGTTTCTCCGGAAAAAAAAACCAAAACCAAATCCAAAACCCCACCCTCGTCATTTCTCCATCCCTCTGAACTTCTGCAAAGCTTATGATTTTTCTGAAAGACATGGCTTTGTCAGCAATGGGGCAGCTATGACTGAGATGTGCTACACAGAAATCACCCCAAGCTGCCACAGCTCATTGGCAGCAGCTGGAGTGAGATGATTTGCAGTTGCTGTCTGCCATGCTCAATGCTCTCCCTGAATGACTTCTCCTGGCAGTGGTTTGCTGGAGTTTTTGGAAGTGAAGAAAACAGGGTGTGGAGCTGCATGAGCACAGATTGGGGCACAGCACTGTGCCAGTGCTGTCTTTATGGCAGTGGCCTCTCCCCTCTGATGGGGGATATGGGTTTCGTGGCCCCATTAAGATAGCAGAAAAAATCTGCCTTACAAAAACCTTGCTTGTAAAGTTCTTATAAAGAATTCTGCTCTTATTCCCGCTCCTAAAAAGCAATTAGGAATTATTTCAAAAGCAACACAAGTCCCACATGTAAGGGTGGCAAGACCACTTAAAGCAGTGGAGGGTCCAGCAAGCCTGGGAGCTGAGAGCTGGACCTGAGACCCTTAAGGCACATGAGTTCATCACTGCTCCTTGCTGCCACAGGTGAGGTTTCACATGCATTTTGTTTGCCTCAGCTCAGACTGCTTCTGAGAGCAAGGCTTCATGCTTTGGGGACTTCTGCCCTTTTCCTCAAGGCCGGGTAATGTGGTCACAACTTGGATATCTGACCACAGACCTGCAAAGAGACGTGAGAAATGCGTTCTCTTTGCAAACAGGAGGAACGTTGAATTTTGGCAATGAAGTGCCTCATCTGTGCTCCTTAAGACCAAGTATGCAGTCAGGGTGCATTACTCAGAGGTTGCATGACTTTTCTTTGACCCATCAAGGAGACAATGGTCAAGAAAGGGAATTTTCCACCAGTCCTAGGTGGTTCCTGTTGAGCATCCTCCTCTGTCTTTATAGTTCCTTAGGAGACAATATATTCCTGACCACTGCTGTACATAAGTACAGGATACTTACATATCTCATGTACAGCATTGAAATATATAGTAGAATTAAGTCTATTTCTATATAGTGTATATAAAAGCTTGTCTTTATGAGACCTGGCACCAACAGATAAGAGATAGCAAGGTGAATCTTCTCTAAGTGTAGTTTTCTTGCCTGGAAACTTGGAGCAGATGAAAAGTATTCTCTGTTATTTTTGTTCCTCACCAGAGTGGACTCTCTTTCTCCCTTCAGCAGACTCTCTGCTGGGACCTTATAATGTCACCTCTGTAAACATCATCCTGAGGCAATACTCTTTGACATACCAAGAACTATATTGTTCATCTTAATTTACTTGCTAAATTATGTTTTGTTAATCAAGAAGCTCCTCATGGTGCCTTGCATGATCCCTTGAGGCTGATTGCAAGTATTGTTTGTTTCGGGATCACTCTCTTAGTCCTATTGTTTAGTAATTAAATATAAAATGGTATTGGACCTACCTTATTTTTGGTAGGCAGTTTCCCATCCTTCCACTGGATCTCTGCACCCTTTGGTAGCCAGTTTTGGTGTGGTTGAATTGTTTTCTGTACTGGCTGTTTTACAGAATGAAACTCAGTGACCAAAGCAGATCGTTATCTCAGTGTAAGCGTATGCAGCACTCAGATGCTGCGCACCTAAAAAAACCAAAAACCACCCCAAAGCCTGCACTGCATGCAGACATTAACAAGTGGGGGCGGGAGAGGAAGAGGGGTGGAATGGATGAGTGATGCAGCTTCCTGGGGTGCAGGGATGAGCTGGTGCCCTCCACAAAAAGGCTAACGTGCTGCAGAATGGACTCACTCTGGGTTCTGTAGTCTGAAATAGCAACTTAGGG
Organism: Cichladusa arquata; assembly: GCA_026413545.1. Classification (NCBI taxonomy): domain Eukaryota; kingdom Metazoa; phylum Chordata; class Aves; order Passeriformes; family Muscicapidae; genus Cichladusa; species Cichladusa arquata. The sequence goes on from JAOTQP010000001.1 coordinate 98,810,958, forward strand.
TGCTTTTGGCAAGAGGAAACCACTTACCTAGCCATCTTCTCTTCTGAGAAATTCTGTGACAAACTGAATGGTAAAAACCAAACACTTCAAACCACAGTGAAACATAGCCTTTGCTACTGAAGCTTTCCCGTACAGTCTTTTTGTGCTTCTTTGTCTTCTTTCTGTCCTTTTTTTAAAAATATTACACTTTTATTCCTTTTGTTTCTCCTGAGGTACAAGGAAGAGGAAAAATAGAAGAACCACAAATATAATTTGCAGGGCTTGTTGGCTGGGGAGGAAGCCAGTTTTAGTTGACACATTGTAATTGCTGTACATTCCCTGACCAAAAAAAAAATCTCTATAAGACTTCAGGTGGTATCTGTTTCATCAAACCTCAGAGGTAAGAAGTGTCAGGCAGTGAACAGGACACTCTAAGAACACTGTCCCCTGGGAATGTGTGGTTTTGCAGAGAGAGGTACACCACCATGAGCTAGGTCTCCACTGAGCAGCCCTCTACTTTTATTCTGTTTTGCACTTGGCTAGGCAGTCCAACACCATATTTCAGCATCAGAAGCTGTAACTTGCAGCTGACAGCAGGGTGATAGCAGAGGGAGGGAGTCCAGTTTGGGGAGAGTTCACAGATCACATACCTCCAATTCAAACGTGACAAGGATAAACAGCTGTGTCTGTGTACCCTTGTGTGCTCTGATCTGAAACCTGTGCACAAACACAACAATTTGTCTGCGACCCTGCCCAAATGAGCACCTGGCCCTGCAGCATCCCTTGGCTTTGAACTGCCACAGCCTGCCCTGATGCAGTGCCAGAGGCTGGAGCAGATGTTGGTAGATGCACCTGCTGTCTTAACCCAGTGTACTGCAACTCTCCAAACTCAGAGATGAAGATTTGCCATATGCAGGCACTACTCAAACATGTTATAAAGTTCCAGACCTGTTCAATTGCATTCAAGCTGCTTCCCAACAGCGCTACCTACAACTAGAGCTGAGGAACCAACCCCCAAAAGGTCACTGCCATTCAGAAGTGGATGAAATCCTCTCCACCTGCTTTGTTCTCTGTACAGGCAATGCCTTGAGAGGTGGCACTGAATCCTTCTGACAAGGTAGGCAGATGTCCAGTTGTTAGCCTGGGCTTGGATGTCTGAAAAAACAGTGGTTTAGCCTGGTGTTTGACAAACCAATGTTTTAGACTGTAATTGTGCCCAAGTGACTTCCTTTAGCAAGGTTTTCTGGAAGTTCAACTATGTGAATTATTAACTGCATTAGTCACTTGGTCTGTGGGGAAATGCTGGCATTTTGTGACTGTGCAATTCTTGTATGTCCCTTTTTTAATTTACTCAGAACTAAAGAGAACATCGTGGTGAAGCAGAAAGGAAGAAAATAATACAAATCACTGTGCTTTTCAAGCAGTAGTTGCAGAACTACTTATGCCAAATTTATCCCCAAGTTTTTGCTGTCTTTGGGATGTGACTGAAGGTCAGGCATGGCATGCAGTTCTCAGAAATGAGCACATTGTGCAACTGAAGCTGAAGTATGTGGGATCTGACTGACAAGGAAGGAGAAGGTCTGTAATCCACCAAAAGTCTATGCAAAGATGAACAGAGCAGCAACACATGCACTTAAAGATACATTCACAAATTTCAAATAAGTGGTTGGGTTAATGGATCTCACATTGTGAGTAAAATGTTGTGTTTAAAGCAATTAATCAACTGCTGATGTTGTCTGGTCCCTGGGGAAAGGGGAGTGGTCACACAGAGATGCTGCAGCAGTCAGATGTGCATGCAAACAGCGACTCATAAAGGCTCTTAGAGAGGTCCCTGCAGGCTCAGGTTCCCTGTGGCATCAGGAGCTGTCAGAGGAAAGGCAGAGCTGGGAAGGAGCAAGCAGCATACACAGCTCTTTCTCACCAGGGATGCTGTAACAAATTAAAGCCAACCAATTTTTCCCACTGGCAGAGACATCTCTGTCCTTTGCTGAGACTGAAAGTTTGCTCTTCATTGTGTTTTCTCTAGCAGCAGGTTCTAAGGGTTCTGGGAGATCAGAGCTTCTGGGAGAAAATAAGCTCCTTAAAGCTGACAAGAATATTTCCTACATACAAGTTGGGCTTGAAATTATTTTTAAAATCAAGTGCAGCTCCTTTTGTGATCGCTAAGTGGTGATCTTATATTTTGATCAGGCCAGAATGACCTTCCAGAAAGTTTGCAGGAAGGTGCAACGATGCAAACAACTCAAGGAAAGGAAAATAAGATACCTCAAAGGAAAAAGACAATAGTATGAAGCAACAGCATTTTTTCAGATTTATGGGAATGAATTCTTGAACCTATTCAAAAGCACAACCAAAATGTTTCTTTAGAGGAATACTGATACTTAAGCTGTTTCTGTTTTCAGATTAGTTGCCACTAAGGATAGGAGGAATCATAAATGTGAAAGCATATCTGAGAATGGTTTGAGTCACTTTATGTTTTGGGCCTGCTGGCTTGCAACTGATTTGCATAACTTGAGGCAAACCTGTGCAGCCATTCAACTGAGAGAAAACATTTTATTTGCTATCACAGTCATTTGGAGTGGTAAGAATTTGCAAAAATGTAACCCACCTCATCAGAAATCAAAAATGTGAAATACAATTTACCAGTAGAAGTTTGATTAGCAAATGATGTCTCTCAGTCTGGCTGCCCCCTGTGCCATAGGAGAGCCACCAGTGGGCTGAGGGCTTGGCTGGTTTCAGCAGTGAGCACAAGCCACACAGAAAGGGAACACAGGCATAACAATGACAAAGCAAAAAATGCACAGAAACAATGACTCAACAAGTTCTGTGACCTATTTTTATGTCATCTAAGGTGATGGTAGAGGAAGAAGGGTGTGCTTGTGTAAGGGTAACTGTGTCTTTCCAAGGGACAGGGCTGGGGAAGGCTCATGGACCTGTGGAGATGGGGGCAACCTCAATGGAGGAGAGGTGAGACCAAGGCTCTGTTCTTTCTGTAAGGCAACACATGATTTAGGGCCTGAGTTTGCCTCTTGGCTTGGTTTGGTGTCCTTAACCTAGAAAAAGAGTTGTGTTAGAAAAGCATCAGCAGCTCCTGGGTCTTCACTGATTTGCATGATGGGTGCAGACCCCAGACTCTGTCCTGAGTTACATGTAGGGACAATTGCACCACTCGTAGTATGGCCTTTCCTGGTGCTCAGGTCAGGGCCAGGGTGGCCTTTCCTCCTGCAACCCACAGACACTGGGTGCTGAGCCAGTTTTGAAATTTGTACTTGCATTTGGGTGCTTGTGAAAACCCAACCTTATGGATAAAGTGCTTGTGAAAAACCCAGTACCTTTGTCTGCTTAGCAGCACAACTGGGAAAACCTGAGTTTCTGACATTTCTTTTCATGTCACATGTGTCATAGAGGCAGAAGGGTTTCACAAGGTGCAGTTTACAGTATTTGCCTGGTGGGGAATGTCCCTAGAGTTAATGTATAAGAATAGGGAAGTAGCAGTCAGAGGAACACTCGCTCGTCTCACTGAGCACACAGCTAAGATGATGACAGTCACTTGCCTGCTCCTCTCCAGCATCTGCATCGCTGCTCCAGGTAACTCCCTTGTCTGTCTGGGTGTCTGTGTCATTATCCCAACAGCATTAGGGACCTCAGTGGCTGTGCCAGCCTCCTTCTGTGCTGCTGGGTGCTGCAGTCCCCACCTTGCACCCCCTGGGGCAAGCCCAGTGGTGACAGGGCACTTGTGGCACTGTACTACTTACCTGAGGCTCAAGCATGTTACTGCTGGTTGCATTAACAGCATCTACTTCTTAACTTAGCACCAGTGCATTTATAAATTTATTGCAATGGGTAAATTATAAAGCAGGAAAACTATGCTTGCAGGTATCTGCTCAGACCATCAATAGGATGGATGTATAATACTGGTATTGTATTTAAAATTCATGTAGAAAAGGCTGAATTAGTTTCAAGATAGCTTCCATTATCATGGTTTGTAGGCTGCCTGTGGCACTGCTAAGGTCTGGAAGGCAAAGTGACTGGCGCAGTTTGACAACTGGTTTCTTGGTCTTTGATGGAAATCTGCCTGGCCATGGTCACAGCCAGAATCTCAGAGCACTTTATTGAGTGGGTTAGCCTAATGTACCTCTGGGCACTGCAGACAGCCTTACCCTTCCCTGCAAAGGTATTTCCATTTCTTGCAAATTGAATTATGTTTTCAGTGCTGCAGCTGTTACTGCTGATATCTCCCTTCCCATGCTGACATGCACAAATAAACTTTGAAAACTATTATGCCAAGAGAACTGTGGAGCTGAGCTGTCATCTTCACCTTGCCTGTATCCTTAACAATTTTTTCATGCCTACAAGTTAGAAGAAGAGACTGATTGTTCTTTTCCCTGGAGACTTTTAATACCATGGCATTTATGCTGTGAAAGTTTTGTGCCTGTGAGCCTTCAGTAGGGTCTCTTCTGCAGCTGTTTCTCAGCAGCATGACTTCGATGCTGAGATAAGAGGACAGATGTAGTTTGCCTCAGGTCCTCCCCACCTTTCCTTTTTCTTCGGGTTTTCTGATCTTTGCTGATCTCTGACAAGTGTGAATGCATGGTGTATAGTGAGACACATAATAATTTTTAGCAGTTTTACTGATTTGCTTTACCCCATGCCACAGGAGGGCTAAGAGGGTGGTATTGGGCCAACAGCTGTTTGGTCATTAGCATGGCTAAAAGTTCAGGGAATGTCTCCATGGAATAGCAGTCCTAGCAGACAAATCAGTGGCTCTCAACACCAGAGCTGCCTTTCTTAATGTGCTCTCTGCAGCACAGGTATCAGGCTGGAGAGATGCTTGGTGTGAGATGTGACAGCTCTGGTGAAAATCTCTGGGTAGCTCTTTCAAGCTGCATTTTCAATTTTTCCCTGGATGGAGGGATAGAGAAATCCTCCAGAGTTGCTCTGCTTGGAAATGAGGGTGAGGAGCTGCAGGGGTTGAGTGTGAGCAATGCTGAGTGTGGCACCTGCTTCTCCCCCAGCCTCTGTGCAGGTGCTGAACAGAAAGGTCCAGTCAGTCCAGGCGGGAGGAAATGTCACTTTTTCATGCCGGTCAGTAACGAAAGAAGACGTGATACAGGTGACCTGGCAGAAGGAGACAGACGGGGCTGAAGACAACATAGCAACTTACAGCACCTTGAATGGCCAAAAGATAGCCAAGGCCTACACCAGCCACGTGAGCTTTGCCCACAGCGAGCTACAAGCCTCGGCCATCTCCTTTCATGGAGTCACCCTCCAGGATGAAGGATGCTACAAATGCATCTTCAACACCTTTCCCTCGGGAGCTGTCACCGGCAGGATGTGTCTCAAGGTTTATGGTAAGGCACTGTAATTGTGTGTGGGCACTCATCTGAGGACCAAGTCATCTTTCCTGTGAAAAACCTTCCCTAACATTGCTACATTGACGTGGGAAAAATGGTTCTCCCTGCCCCTCTCCCTCGCTGCTTTTATCTCTGATGGGAAACCAGCGTTCAACAGTTCTTTAATTCTCTTCCCCTTCAAGTCAGCCACAGCAAGATTCAAAACTGATGCATAACCCATGACTTCCTCCAAGTTTCTCTGGCCCTGTGCAGTGCTGACAGCTGCATGGCCACAGCCATGACCCCTGTGCCCCTCTGCTTCCTTTCACTGCTGCTCTCACCTCCTAATCCTGGAATTCAGGCAATTTTTAACTTGCTCTGCATTTGGTAGTAAAAAAATTGCAAAGTATTCAAAAGGCAAGGAGGCACATGCATGACCTAAATAGCTGGAAGCTCATTTTCAAGCTAGAGTAAAAATAACAGTAGTTGGGCTGGAGTCAGGAAAAGGATGAAAGGGGAAAAAAAAAAAAAAGGTGGCAAAAATACTGTACAGCTCGTGGGATTTGACACATTAATATTTTGAGCAGGTTGGCATCAATTAGCTTAAAGAAGAGAGTTGAAACAAATCATGAGTCGAGATGGTGATATTTGTCACCTCCACGTGAAATCATCAACTAGCATGTGCAACCTGAAATAAAGACAAATAGATGATCTCAAAAGAACCAAGAGTAAAAAGCTGCTTATCTTTTGAGGAAAGCTGCTGGGTTTTGTCCAGCTGACAAAGCTGAGACATTAAACATGCTCTGAGGACACCCTATTGCTCCTGGCTTTCTCAGGAAATGAGATTGCCAAAGATCATATGTGGAGAGTATCAGTGTCTGTGCCCTGTCACTGGTGGCATGACCCCTGCAGAGTATTTTGTTTACCCCTAATATCTTCTGCTGACAAAGACACAGACACATATGTCCACACACATGTCTCTGGAGTACTCTGTGTGGAGAAAGGAAGCTCCTAACTTATAGGGGAAAGGAAATGGTGGTGGGAAATACAAGGGAAAACCAAGCCTGGGACAAAAGTTATTTTCCATCTCTTTTGGGAAAACTAGGGCATAAAAGAGAATTGAGGAGAAAATCATGCAGTATTTCATACATGAAGAGGAAAGTTCCTGAAGAAATCCAGTTCTGAGTCATTCAGAGGGCAAACACTGATTATACTTTACAGGAAAAACAAGGAAGTGCCTTGCTGAGGGTTCCCATTCTTTTTAATCATGTAAATCTAAACACAGAGATTTCTTTTGGCTTTTGGTTTTGGTTTGGTTTTTTTCTATCCAAGTGGGGGAATTCTTTCCCAAACTCACCAACTTTTTGGCTATGGTTCGTCCTTCACCAGAGCACTACTTCTAAAAAAAAAATTGGGATGTTTTTCTGCTGCCACACATATTCTTCCTGCATCTCAGATGAAAATGTATCAACTGAGAAGGGTTTGACTTCTCTCAAAGGCCACTGCCAGAGGCTGCCTCACCAAGGTCATGGTGGCCTTCCTGTAATGTGCTCTATCAAATCAGCCCTGGAGGGTCACCATGGGCAAACTCAGGGTTTGGCACTCTGACAGGAGGTTTCAGTTTGTATGTGGTTATTTCATTGAAGCTAATTTATATGATGGTACTTAAAAGCCAGTCTTGCTTGTTATTCCCCATCTCCTAACAATGGGAACAGCTTGACTGAACAAGCCCAGAGGGTGTCCCACGAGGGAGAGCAAAGCCTGCAGGAATCTCCCAAGGCTCAAAGGTTCAGAGCAAGGTGAGCAAATCAGAGTCACCAGTTGAAAATGAAACCCTGCCATGTCTTTGCCCTCAAGAGGGGACTGCCAGGGAGTTTACAAGCTGGTGATTGCCTATTACAGCAGCCTTTTTGGGACAGGAGGGGCACCAGAGCCATGTGATGAGGGGAAGTGAAACCACCTAAGGACTGGATACAACACTGTGAAAAAGAAACAGGTATCACTGGAGGGATGTCAGACCTGCCTGGCTGAAAACAGCAAACCCAGGAAGAAGCAGAAATGTCCTACCTTGCAGCAAAACCCATTTTGGAACAGGATAGTTTCAAGCAAGCTTTCCCCCTTCATTTTACTTCAGAAATATTTTAGCAATCTTCATTGTCAAAAGGATGAGAATGAAGTCCAGGATGAGGATTGGTGATGAGGTAACCATCACCAATGGTAATGGAAAGAGAGGGATGTACCACATGAGGATGGGCAAGACTTGCTGAGTCATAAAATTCCCTGGGCGTTTGCTGTGCTGTCCTTGGAGGCTGCCTGCCTTTGCCTTCACTGTAGGTGGCACCTTTTGCCTGGAAGTCTTGAGCACAGCTGGAAAAATGCCATCACAATTTCTTAGACAGGGAAACCAAGGCACAGTACTGTTGGTGAACACACATATGGTTGGAAAAAGCTTTCTGTCGTCATGAGGCATACTTTGATTCCTACAATCTTTTATCATTCTGTGTTAACACCACTGCTAAGCCTTTAAACATAAAAAATATATCATGACCTGATGGTCCCCCTCTAATTACAGAAAGTCATTACAGAAGGTCCCTTTTTCAAATATTTGGGAATGCTGACAGACCTCAAATTTGGGAACATCTGCAATACTGATCTACAAGAGAGACTAGAGCAAGTACTGGCACACAGTATCTCAGGCAAAGACTTTTTCACTGGAAACAAATATTTTGATGCAAGGCAAAAGAAGCAGTTAAGTGTATGCATCAAACATGAACAGCCAGAACATACCAGCAAACCAGTGTGTGCAGGACTTTACTGCAAAAGCAAGCACTTACAGGTTTTGACAGTGCGTCTGTTACAGATATTTGCTGGAGAGGAGCTCAGCCCTACAGGATCATTCCTTGGGGTCCATTGTGAGAAGAGAAAGAACTGCTTAGTCAGAAGAACAGCACGTACAGAGTGTATGTGTTTCTGGCAAGACACTGAGAAATTTTTCTCTTCCTTTATGGTAACATCTGGGACTTCTCCCTTTGATTGCTTTTGAAATTTGCAACCTAATATTTGAAGTTAATGTAGTGGGTGGATCTGCTATTTTTATGCATCCCGTGAGTGAAAGAAGAAGTTCAGAGACCATTTATTAATCAAAACATAATTTGTTTGTGACACTAGTCTTTTTGTACCTGGGAGATTTTGAGAAGTTCCAACTGAAATCCCCCTACACATTTTCCTTGTTTTTCTCAGAGGTTACAGCAACTCTGTGGAGGTTGAGTTTTTGTCTGTGGTTGATACAAAAAGTGAGAAATACAAGTTCATTTTTTCGAGGCTCACAGAACCATAGTAAGTAATGAGGTCTGGCTCAAACAAAAAGCAGCAAAATTGCTGGTATACAAGGTCTTGCTTCCACCCTCTGGCAGTTATGCCTTAGAAGACACAGACAACCTTTTGAGGTGCATCTGGAATTGTACCAGCAGGTTATAGGTGCCATTATGCATTTGGCACATGCCTTTTCCCTTTTTTTGCAGTGTCTGCTATACCTCACAGCCAAATCTTTATTTACCTCACAAAAGGAAAAATCACTGTTTTTCCTAAGAAGGACGAAAATAAGTTGTGTTTGCATGTTTAAAAGCAGGATTGCTAAATGATAGTGGTATGTTCTAGTGTGGGGACAAGAATTAATTTCAGCATAAATATTGCACTTACCACTGTTATTTTTCTCCCGTATGTAGTAATATGCACATGGAGTTCTACTAATTATAGTGGTTACCTTTTTAATCAGAGGGCATTCATGGTAACTCAGACTTGATTGAAACTAGAACTGCCACTATGCCTAAATGCTTTTAAAAAGCAATATTCTCAATATTCTCAGAAAGTATTCTCTAGAAGTAGAGTGTGGTTCAGACCCCTATTCCATCAGCACATGCACTAAGTGAAGGCAGGCTGGTGAGCTGCAGAAACACGATTGCACTCCCAAATGGAACTACACAACTTCATAGATATTGGCCTGTGCAAACTGACCTTATCAAACTGAGCAGAGACTTAAACTAGACAGTCTCCTGAAGTCCCTTCTGATCTTAATTATGGTATGATTTTACACCAAAGGATAAATAGATGATTTTTCACATGGGACACACCTTATATATTTAGATCTCACCTGGAACTCTACCCAGGTTAAAACCAACTTCTTGACTTCTCACTTTTATCTATTCCTTGCAAATTCAGTTTGTATAATGGGAATCAACAAGTAGGCTTCATGTGAGTGAGTAAGTATGAATGATGCCAGTAGTTCATCCTTCTTCCAGACTAAAATTAAATGTGACAGCATCCGCAAATCTTCTGCAGTGAGAGTGTTCGGAAGAAGTGATCTTTCATGATGGTTTTGAGGGATATTATGATGCACCCAAAACCCATTTACAAGAGGAAACAAAGTTATGCAAGCATAAACCCTCCACAGGTGAAATCCCACCGTGTAACCACATACAAATTCACTATTACTGTCTTGCATAAATAGATGCATTTAGTCCTTTGACTTGCAACCCTACACACCTCGAACAGCAGTAAAGCTAATCCTGCAGGTAATTTTAAAGGAAAGTAACTCTAACTTATTTAATCAGCTCAGCACTTTCAGAGAGAGAAGGGCATATGGCTTCACAGTTTCACTACCTTCTGCTTTTAACTCAGCCATAACCACCACTTCTCAGCTGGGATGCTGCTGCTAGTGACAGAACTGAAACAGATGCTTCTACCCTCTTGCCCTTTCTTTATTCTGGCTTTTCACTTCCAGACTGCTGCCTGATCACTTTGATGTTTATTTGTCACTGCTGGGGCTTTGGGAAGGGGGAATTAAGTTTCCATAGCAAGCTTTTCCTCCAAGATAACTGTAAATACAGATGCTCTTTGCTCAAACAAAGGCAGAAACTAATGGACTTTGTCACTTTGTTGTTTACAGCCATCTCAGACCCCAAAGTGGAAACTAAATTTATACCCAGTCCAGACAAAGCTGAGGACTCTGAGAAAATGGTGGAGATGAGCTGCTCAGCAACAGGGAAGCCAGCTCCAAAAATAACCTGGCACCTTCCCAGCATCCTGCAGCAGAAACCAAGGGAGTACCGCATAAAGTTCAGCAACCAGACCGTGACTGTCATCAGCAATTTTACTCACACCCACTCCAAAATCCTTCAGGAGTACCCCATCACCTGCATGATCCAACACCCTTCTCTAAACGTGACCCTGGTCCTGCCCACAGCCAGCCTGGAGCAGGGTCAGTATGAAACTCTGCTTCTGCTCTGGAGTGGGGCAGAAATTGGGAAGCACCTCCTGGGGTAGATCAGAAAACTCCTCAGAGGGTTGGGAGCAGGTGGGGAAGGCAGCTGGAAGAGCAGCTGTGGCTGGTCTTGGGAGGGATGGAGGAGGTGCCATGGAATGTCCAGATGCCCTGGCCAATGGCACATAATGCCTTACTGCTCCTCAGGTCCCCTTACCCACCATGAGCCAACCTGTCACTGTGAAGGACTCTTTGTGACAGGGTTCCCTGTCACATAACATGACAAACCAAGATGTGCCAGCACTGGGTAGCTCAGAGGGGCTGTTCTGCATGCCTGACCCTCACATCAGACCCCAAGCACAGGTCTGCTGGCAGTGCCACTTGTGTGCATGGTGCTGGAATGTGCTCCCAGTGCTCCTATCCACCCCATTTCACCCCAGGGAATGGCCAAGGGATGCTTGAGATGGGTTTCGGGTTGTTTTTTCACTTTATGCACAAACTGAGTTCCTGCTGCTTTCCCCACAGGTCCAGACAGCAGCGTGGCACCAGCCATTGCCATTGCAGTGGGGGTCCTGCTCCCCCTGACCTTCCTTCTGCTTGTCACCTGCCTCCTGTACCACTGCCTCAGGCACCTGCGTGACCCAGAGAGGAACCCAGCCTGGCCCTGCTGGGTAGGACTGCCTTTCCTCAGGGTGCTGCAGCAATCCCCCCCGCAGGTCTTGGGGCTCAGTACCCTGACCTGGCCCTGCCCAGCCACACCAGGGCTGCCTGCACACTGCCCAAGCCAGGCTGAACTTGGAATGGAGAGGGACACAGGAATGAGCCCCCAGCCAAACAGCTGGGAAGGGGAAACCTGATTCTGCACAGCCAGCCTCCAGGTGCCAAGAGTGCTGGCAGCTAGAAAACATTCACTGTGCCCATGATAAGGCATGCTGTGGTGGTAGCATACTACTATATTTATGGACGAAATAGTTGTGGAAGCAGTGGCCAGACCCTTGCACCAGTCTTCTGCCACTCCTAAAATAACCTCAGCACAGGCAATGCAGCTCGAAGGCAGCAACTTTGAGGATGGATCTCAAACAAAATATGGTCTTAGAGGAAAACTGTGCCTCTGTGAGGGAAGCCCAGGGTGCCACGCTGGGCAGGGGCTGAGGCACTGCTGGTTCTCCACCAAGGCTATCCTAGTGCAGGGGGTGCAGGATACAAGCTTGAGGTGGGGGCAAGCTGAGTGAAGTGGCATCATTTCAGAAAATCACAGTCCAGGTTTGTGAAGCATCCTCATCCCTGCAGTATATTCCTAGCATATAGTATATTCCTAGCACCCTGGACTTTGGTGCAAATTTTGGAGAAAAAGAAGCAGTGGAGGAAATGCAACACAGGTCCAAGTTGTGTGTTAGAAGTGTGTTATACACTTCCATGGGTGTTACACCTCTAAGTCCAAGCTGAAGACTGCTAGTGAAATTGCAAGGGGGAAACTTTACTCTCCCCTCAGAGAGATGCAAGGTCTCACTTGGCAATACAAATATCCAGGATCTTTACCCTCACACCTAAAACATCCATATATTTTGAAGAAATAAACACAACCACCTCTCTTTCATCAGGTACCTTCTGCCTGCACCAAGGCCAAGAAGTGCAGGCAGTACAGAGCTGCAGGCAGGTGGGCCCCTGCAGAGTCCCCCAGCCTCAGTGCAACACTGAACACCTGAGAAGCTGCCCAACCCACACATGCAAGAGAGAAACTCTTAAAATGGCACTTCAAGCTTCCAAGGAAACCTCCTGTGACTTTCTCCAAGAGAAATATAAAAAGAGACAATTTATAATATATATTTATTTATTTTATATACACTGTAATATTCAGTTTTGTAAGAAAAAATGTAAAGTATTTATTTGAAACTCAGGCTGGCTGTGTGGATCCACTTAGTGGAACTCATGCTTTGTATTTTGGGGGGGGTTAACATTTTTTATTACTTTTTGATATTTTAACATTGCAAACTCAAAAGTGGGTGGGGGATTGTCTGAAACAAGTCAGCATTTTGTAAGGCTGCTGGCTTGGAGAGTGCTGCTGATGGACCAAAGGAGCCCTCCACCAGGAGCTGGGCTGCAGAAAACCTGTGGAGCAGCCCAGCACATTGCTCTGAACTTCAGGTGGTGAACTTGTTCCCAGAAGGGCACAAGAGATCAGGCTGAGACTGCAGCCAGCCTGAACTTATAACCCAGGTGCCAGGAGCAACAGGCTTCCAGCCAGGAGTCATGAGGAAGTGCCAAGTCCAATTTCTAGCAATCTCTCCTGGAAAGCAATGTAAAAGGCACACAGGTGTTTCCCTCTTTCTTAACGGTTTCCACAGCCCCCTTCTTAATGTCCTTGATCTTTCACAACTGCCTTGTGTTTCCTGACGTCCCACCCACCTGCAGGAAGAAGCAGGGCAATAAAAGGGCAATTGCAGAGCTAGTTAGGTTATCTAATGTATTTTGTTTGTGTCCTGGTGCAGTGGCAGGTGAGTGCAGTGGGAAGCAGCAGGCTGGAAGCCTGAAGAAGTAGGTGTTTTATTTATTTCCATATGGGAAATAAAGTACCAGTGCAGAGCAAGGGGTGTTCCCTATTCTGACAATTCTTTGCTTCTAAGCTGTGGGTCAGATCTGAGCTGTAATCTCCTGTAGTTCCCTGAATTGCACCATATGCTCATGAAGTCTTGTAGATTTAGGGAAGGAGAAATGAGCCCACCTGGCTCATGCTGGTCTTGTGGGAAGCCACCAGTGCAGGCTGCTTCCTCTCCTGGCTTCCTGGAGCAAATACATGTAATCTGGTTTTTCCTTGGCCATGTATTTCAAATGGGCATCCCACATGAATCACTAAGAAGTCAAAAAGCCAAGTGAACTGAAATGAAAGTGAGTGAGTTGAGAATGAGTGAGCCTGGTCTTTGCTATAAAAATACTTATTTTAGGCCCCTCTAGCACCTAAAAATAGCACAGCTGGTGAGTGAGGGAAAAGAGGAACTGGCTGCAACTGTTACAATTGGTTTTTTTCTCTGTAGCTCCCTAATTGTCAAAGGAGGAAGTAATGGTTTGTCCAAACTTTTCCACTATTGCTTCTTTCCATCATTTTTTCCTTGATGAGGGAAGAGGCCATGGGATAAGAAGGTTTTCCCCTGGCTTTGTGGAGGGCAGGAATGGGGTGGAGACCTTGGCACCCTTCTTGAGCAGGCTGTGTGGTCTCAGCCTTTGCCATTCTGCAGAGTCTGCACTTGCAATTTAGAGCAGTTTATTTGAGTTTAACATGAGGTTTCTGATAGTATTTACACTAAGGTTTTGTTGTTTCTGTTGTTTGGTTCATTGGAGTTTTTAATTTAAAAAAATCTTGCAGAAACAGGGAATTTGGACATGGGTAAAGAAAAGGATCTCCTGAGGGAAGAGAGAAAGGCACAATGCCAGTGAGAAATCTACTCAAAGCCAGGAAAATGGCAGTGATTTATTTCTGTTTTCTACAAGCTGATCACTTGGAGTGTGGAAAAGCAGGGTGTGGAGTCACAAAAGTATCTGTTTATATATGGGTTTGTAGCTTCTTTTATTTTTTTAGCTGAATGTAGAAATTTTTAAAGCTTTTAGAGGTTTCTGCTTGGGAGCATAATAGGTCCAGCAGCTGGGTGAGGGATGCAATGGCTTACAGGTAAAATTCTGTACAAGATCTATTTTTTTCATTAATGACATGGGAATGAGAACATGACATCCAGTCACAGAACACTTAAAACCAATACATGTACTTAACTTCATGCTATACAAAGCCATCTACTAAGATGCAGTGCCATAAAATGCTGTGTGCTACTGCTGTGGTGTTTGGCTTCACGTAGCAATGAAATGAATGCAAGAATACAGACTATGGATAATTAACTGGCTGATAGCTATGGGGGAAAAAAGAATATTAAATGGATACAAACCATCTTTTGTGGAATAAACAAAAGCATGACTGAGGGAATCAGAAGTTTTGACAATGAATAATGAACATCCTAACTGCTGTTATGAGATTTCTTTGAGATTAGTTTGTGCTTGTCTGTCCAGTTACTTCTGTTAACAATTTGTAAGAATTCCTTGGAGGTTATATTTCAAATGCGTTTATACAGATTTGTTTTAATAAATGGATGGGTTTGATCCCCAACTCCTTTTGTCTGCTGTGTCCTTGCATGGCTGTAGGTGGAAGTGGTAGATGAGGTTGGTGTGGAGCTTGAAATGAGAAATAGAAATAAAACTGGTAAGATATTTAAGTGAAATAGACTGCTCTATTTTTCTGCTCCAGTACAAGTGATATGAAGCAGATTAATTTTGGAACTAAATGGAAGCAGACCATATTTTCAAAATAAATTCCATGGGAATGTTCTGAGCTACTACTGCCACAACAACAACAAAACAAAAAAGAAAAAAATAAAAATAAAAGAAACAGAAGAAAAAAAAACCAACTAGGGGTTTTGCCTGTTTTGAGGCTGGGCAATTGTCAGTCTCACCCAACTCTGCCTTTGGCCACTTTGTGTCACTGCATTTTGTCCAGCCTAGGGACAAGTGGTGTTGATGCAAGGTGTAATTTCTCCTAACTGATGGGAAAAAAGGCAAGAGGGAATGCCACCTTCCTGCTTGCCTCTCACTTAGATAAAACTGGTTCTGGGTAATGTATCTCTCTTTATAAAGCAAATGTAGCCTGCACCTCTCAGCTTTGGGATCTTTGACCCTGACCTTAGCTGGTTTGGTTTAAGATTTCAACTCATGTAAGAAGTGTCCTTTTAAATAGTAGATAGATGGATAGATAGACAGATGGATAGAATGAATGAATAAAGGCTCATCAGGCTGTATAAAATGCCCATGCATCTGTTTTGGCATGCCAGCCTATTTCAGAGGTGTATTGTGTTGGTATTTTATTCTGCCTAGATACTGGGTTCCTGTTCCTAAGAGAGCAGTAAGATGCCAGCAAATTGGCCCCAACAGCTCTGGCTGAAGATATGACTTTGAAATGTAGCTGAAATGTTTGTCTTAGATATTTTATAGGCTCTGGCTGAAACAGGAAGAATATTCTTCTTGTGAAACCAGTGCTGGCTGAGGCATGGGACTAAATTAGTACAGTGAAAAGAAACTTTGTTTTGGTGATATACCTTTGAAAGTATCATTCATCAATTCTCTGTTGTGTGACCCAGGGGGAATGATTCATCTAAAATACCACACCAGTAAATCTTCTTATGAAATCAGACATGAGAGAAAATACTGTTTTTCATTCTGTTTTCAGCACTGAGCCCCTGGAAACAAGAGAATTGCACTAATTGATTTCATTTTTCTCTTTTATAAATGAGACTATCTAGCCAGGCAGATACAAATCAAGTGTATTTTTGTTTTCTCAGTACACCAGAAATTGCTCATGTTTTTGGAAACCATACAAAGGGCCTTCTCATATCTCTGCTGCTTTCATCTTTGGACATGTGTGAAAGGAGCACTGAATACTTGTCCAGCTCTTTGTGGGTGGACTCTGTTCTAGTCTGCTCAACTTGGAGAAAAGCTGCCTGAAATTTCTGGGAAGCCTGAGAGAATCCCCAGTTTAAGACCCTTACACAATACAGAGTTTTAAATTCACTAATGTGTCAGAAGCTATGGTCCTTAACCACCCTAAGGAAAAGGCAGCTTTATCTAGTAAAAGAGCACTTGAAATTGTACATGAAAGGCTAAGATGGAATGAAAACCTTGCAGAAAAAGAACCTGACACTTCTTAGTTAAAAAAAAAAAATAATCAATCAGAATATTTTATTTGATATTATCCTTCAGGTAAATTACAGAAAGCCCAGGTCTCATCACAAACACCCAGGCTTACATTTCAGTTTAAAGAAGTCAATTTGCCTTGAGTTTTCCTTGTTTACAGGAATGTAGCTATTTTCATAAATGAGATTGTGGTGGATTTTAGTTGCCCATCATCTGAGTAGCAAGAAATATCATTGTTTGCTATAGGTTTCTGTCTAAATACCAGAACCTGTACACAAAGAGGAAAAAGGGAAAGTGTCCTAGTGTAGTTTTCTGAGAATCTTTTCATAACTACTTTAGAATGGTTTAATTTTAAGCATATTAAGTATAGGCTGCCTACTTTCTAGGATTTATTAACAGAAATAAGGTGTCAGTTGTCTACTCAACACTTCAGTATTTATGTATATAACCTCAACCTTTCTTTCTGGAAGTCTGTATTGTAACAATTTCCAACCACATCAAGACAATTGGAAGACATTCTTTGGAATCTAGCTCAGGCTGCACAGGGAAAACAAGACCTTTGCTGCATCACTAAGAGGAAGTGCTGAGCCCCCTGCAGGCTCCACTGGGCTGGAAACCTTCTGATTAGGATGCAAAAGAAAAAGGGGTCACATCCTGGGTCACAGGTAATAACATCCCATGCTAAAAGGATGTGATGTACCAGGCTCTCCAGTGAGCTCTGGCTCAGCAGATGGATTTTGTGGTCATCATGCAGGTTTAATGCCTCTTGTCTCAGCTCTGTGACTCTGTATCACTTTGCTGTGGGTCTGGCAGACATGGGTTGGGAGGCTTGGAAAAACTGAAGCCAGAAACTGCCAAGGAACAGCATCAGTCATCAACAGTGAGACGGGTGTTTTCCCTGAAAGGTGAGCAAGAAGGCTTGGGAGCCCCCTACTTGATTCCCTACAGCTTCCTTCATCCCCTTAGCACATTTATTCTTTCTTTGCTCTTTTTCTGGTCCATGACCTAATGCTGAACTATCACACAGTGCAATATCTCTGCCTCAAAAAACAAATTTGTCCTTTGTATTCTTGTTGCTTGACTCAGCCACCTATTTTGCCTCCCCTGGTTGTTTTGTCTCCCTGACATTTTTCTGTCTTACCACACCTTTGAAAATGCTGTGCACCTACCTGGATCACCTCTCATTTGCTGGGCACCTCTTGTTTTTCTCCATCCAGGGTTGTCTTAGGGCTGAGCTGGGAAGTGGGAGCTAGGGAGGAAGGAGGGAAGGAGAGAAAAGAGCAAAAGGGCACACACAGAGACTGAAGGCAGGCGAAGGATCTCAAAGTGGAGCCATACAGGAAAATAATATTCCCAGAAAAACTCTCAAGTTGGCAATTTGTTAGAAAACACGAGCTTAGGCCTTGGCTGCTTCCAGGAGCAAAACTTCTCCCAAAATTAGCTTTGAAACATGCATGCTGCCTGCAATCTGTAGGTAGCTCTCTGTGGCCTGTCACTTCTGCAGGCATCAGCAAACAATTAATTTGGGGAGTTTGACCAGTTGGATAACAAAGCCACAGAGATACTTGGTAAAACTAATTTGAGGAGTGCTTAGAAAGAGAACTCATTAAGACTATGAGCAACTGTTCTGTTTTGTGAAGTCTGCAGAGATAATTAGCAATGGATGGGAGCAGTTTGCACTCCTTTTTGTCCCTTGATGGCCAGCATATGACATGAGGCTGGCTATGGGTAAAGCAGCCAGGGAAGATAAAGACTGAGCACAGCAGGGAGCTGATGCTGCAGGAGGGGTCTGGCTCTGGATATCACTTTGTTCCTCAACAGATTTCTGGTAAAATTCCCATCACTTCCTAACAGAAGTACACATGTTACCAATAGAAAATGGGGTGAATGAACCTTTCTGGTGATAACCTGCTCTCATGGCATTTTCTAGTTGAATGTCTGCCCCTCTTGGAGTCTGGCTTTGCAGTCAAAATTTCATTTTCTCCTCACCCCTTTATCTACAGGCTGTGACCAGGAGCAGGATGCCTCTTGGTCTGTGGCAAAACTGAAAACAACAAACATGAACCACAAGAAATAGGGGGAAATTCAGTGCTATAAAGGTGCTGATGAACTGTCTTTCTCTTCATTAGTAATTCTCCTCTTTGGCATCAGCAGAAAATTAAAGACCAAAAGAGAGAAATCCCCAGAAAGTTGCCTCTTCAATTTAAGCACAGGGCAATTAGGCAGAATTTGAAACTTTTTTTTTTTTGCTTCAGAAACTAAAAATTAAGTAATTAATGTGACACTCTCCAGTACTCACAGTCCAAACATGTTTTATCTGAAAATTTAAAAGCATTAAGGTCTGGCTTGGACAAACAGTCCCCTTTGACTGTTCTGCTTAAACAAACAACTGCATCTTCCAACAACTTTGATAAATGACTGAAAAGAGAAAAACAACTAGCTTATTTGGGTGAGCAAAGTTCAGGAACTGCATAAAAGAAAAAGCAAAAGCTGGAGAAGGGGCATGTAGGAAACAAGTTGGACAGATTCTGTTTCTGTATTCTGACCTGTTGCCAGGACCTTCTAGAGATGCTAGTGCCATTTCTGTATGTTGTAATTCTGTCTGTATCTAAGTTTTGCTCCACAACACACAGCTGGCCAGTAAGATCCTTGCCCAGGTAAAAAATGCAGTGAGGTTCTGAGGATAAAGGTTCTTGCTGTAGTCAAAATATCTGAGCCCATTTTATTGCCTGGACAATGAAGAACTTCTAGAAGGGAAGAACTGGTCATTATTTAGGGTGACTGCACCAATCTCCCCTCTTGTAGAGGAAAGAAATTGAAGAGGTACCTCCACAAAACTCTACATGTGTAACCTTCCACTGATGCCTGCACCTGGTTCTTCTTTCCCATCTCCAGCTAGGCTCTGGGGATTGAGGGGAAAAGAGCAGATCTGTTCTGCTATGTCTACTGTGTCCTGGGTGCAAGATACACATTGCAGTGGTTGGTATTTGTGCTGGTTGCATGATTGCTACACTGCTTGTGTGGGGCAGTGATGTGCTGCCCTCATGCAGCTGCCTGTGTGCCCTGAGCATATTCACTTCCATGGGCTCTTTGGCCTTTCTGAGCCAGGAAGGTTCCCTGTGTGAGCTCAGCAGCATCAGCTGCATCCTCTCTTGTCCACACCTGTCCTTTCTCATCCTGAGATCCTTCTGCCAAAACCTCCAATGTTTGTTTTTGTTGAGATTTCTGGGTTTGTTACTAAAGAGTCTGGATTTTCTTGGCAATTCTGACCCTGGCAAAGGGGACATAAGTGAGTTGTCATTACTTTTTCTGCTCCATGTCATAGAGTTTGCTCTGGAGCATCTCTCAGCCAGCCCCTGGGCACTCACTCCTAGCCCAAAATGCTTCTGCCTTGCTGGCAGAAGCGATATCCCTAATACCCTTCTGCCCAAAGCAGAAGTCTGGGGGCAGAGGAGGCTGGGATGGGACCAGGCATCAGGGGAGAGACATTGAAAACCCCTGAGGGACCCCGTGGAAAGGCTCTGACATGGTGGTGTGCACAGGTTTCACTGCCCTGCTCTTCTCCTGCAGTGCAAGCTGGTGCTGTAGCTAGGCATGAGAGACTGGATGGAGCCTCTTCCCCTAATGGAGCTGCCAGGAGGGATGTTCTGCATCTCACCTTGTATGGTATTCATCTACAAAATGGGGAGAAGGGACAGGATAGAACTGTATGAAATCATGGAGCTTGTGAGAACTAGAGGACTTGATGCTGCTGCCCCTGATTGAGGAAAGAGTCAAATTCATAAACATCAGAGATGAACACAGACTGGTATTGCTTTTCATATTTTCCTGTAAAATAGGCTTCTCCCTTTCTTGCAGAAAGCCTGTATAGAGTGCAATGGGTGTCCTGCTGTAAGTACAGCTTGGAACCTCACATGGTGCATGATCTCAGCCCTGGGTTGCTGTGGGGGCAGGAGCTGCACTGTGCAGTTTTACCATGAACCCCTGGGGCACAGGCATCACCTCTGAGGCCAGGAGCGCCATCACACCCTTGGCTTTCCCCTGTTGGAATTATATCACACATCTGGAATGAGGAGACTTCAGCCAAGCCTGCCCCCTGCAGTGACTCCTTTCACAATCCAGTTGGTGGCTCTGGTTTGCTTGTGGGTTGTGGCAAAGCACTGGCACCTGCAGGTGTCTCCACACTGCCCTCCTGATGAGGAATCATCTCCTGCTCTTGTTTGTGACTCCTCTGTGCCAGATCCAAGGAGGAAAGTGGTCTCCCTGAAGACTCCAGTGCTGGCAACCAGGGTGATGTCAGGCAAGCCTCAGAGACAGTGATCCACAGGCAGCACCTCCCTGTCCACCATCCCTTTCCTGCCAGAGAGAAAGGGAAGAGGGTCTGTCAGGGCCTGTGGCCCCTTGCTTCTTTTCCCTCTCCATCAGATACTTCCCCTACATACCAGGAAGATCCCAAATTTACACCGTGAGAGGTGCAAATATTTTTGATAGCTCGTAGCAGAGCTGGGCAGGATGGGGTGAACAAGGGACATCACCACGCTTTGCTGATGGAGAGAAAGGAAACCAAAGAACAAAGCAGTTCCTGTTCTGTTTCCTTTCTGGCAGCCAGTGGTAATTAATGATTGACAATGATGCTGCTGGCTGGCCATGAGGAGTGTTCTAAGAAAAGACATCATCTTCTGTAGTCCCCTTAATCATCCCAACTGCCCTCTGAGGGAAGTGGGGAAAGGGATGAGCTTTCCTGGGAAATTACTTTGTCCCACAGTGATTTTCCCCCTGCTCTTCTGGGCTGAACTCTGCCACCTGCTGCTCAGTGGAGGCTGCCAGGGAGTGGAACCAGCAAGGGGTGAGTAGAGCACCCATTCCCCACACCAGGTTAACTCTGCAGCACCACCACCTGTCCTAGCAAGCAGAGAGACAGATACCATGCTAACCAAAATATACAACTTGGTGACTGGGATAGCAGCTAGTGAGCTGGGCATGAGTGAGCAGCAGGCAAATTGAGTAAGACTTGGTGACAGAAAGCACAGAGCACTTTGCTCATGAGCTGTATGCTCTGCCTGTATATTCCCTTTCTTTGTTGGTGTTGCTGAGCTCCTCAGCACAGAGCATGGAGCAGGCTTGCATTCCAGTGTGTGTGTCTGGGTGGTGCACACTCCTCTGGGGAGAGGCTGGAGCAGGGTAAATCCTCTGCAGCCCTTCTTGCTGCCTCCTGTGGGGTGCCCTGGCTGCCCTGCCTCCCACAGCCCTGCAGGTGCTGGCAGGAGGGGAGCAGGGGAGCCCTTGGAAGCAAGAGCTGCTTTTGCTGAGTGGTTGCTGTGCTTGCTGCTTGTACAGCAGAGGATAATTATGTGATGAATACCTGTGACAACAGGGTGTCTGAGGTCTCCTCGTATGCCCCACAACCTAGTGGTGGAATTCCTCACTCCAGTGCTCTGCAAGATGGGAATGATGTGACTGGATGTTTCAAGACTCTAGGGCCTTCCCTGAGTCAATAGCTTTTTCTCCTGCCCTGATTTG
Organism: Cichladusa arquata; assembly: GCA_026413545.1. Taxonomy (NCBI): domain Eukaryota; kingdom Metazoa; phylum Chordata; class Aves; order Passeriformes; family Muscicapidae; genus Cichladusa; species Cichladusa arquata. The sequence goes on from JAOTQP010000001.1 coordinate 98,832,777, forward strand.
GGGGTTCGCTTTGTTCCTAGCTTTGAAGGAACCCATCCAATCTGATACCATCATCGTAGCAGCCCTTGGGGGAGAGGCAAATATCTACTGCAACTTCTCACTCTCACTGGGTGTTTTGCAAGTCACCTGGCAGAAGAGAAATGGGACTTCCTTCCAGAACATGGCCACCTACAGCTCAGTACATGGGCAGAGGCTGATTGGGCTGTTTCAGAAGAAGGTGCATTTCACTAGAGCAACCCCAAAGGCATCAGCTATCACCCTCCAAAATCTCTCTCTTGAGGATGACTCTTATTACGGATGCATTTTCAATGTGTTCCGTCATGGCTCCTTCAGCAAAGAGATATGCCTCAACATCCAAAGTAAGTTTTCCACTAACACTTTCTCTCTTTCTGGCACTCAGTTTGGGTCTGATGTACTCAGGAGGTGGGGATATCATTATGCTATCCGCCACGTGGAGATTTTTCCATGCAGCAGCATCTCCTGGGTGGATACTGTCCAGATTGCCATACCAGAATTATTATCTAACCAACAGTCCTTTTAATTGAACAATATATGACAGGAATAATAATCAATTGACCTTTTAATAATTGAAGAATTACTGTACTATGTGTGGGGTTTGCCATATTGTGTACCTGAAAGCTTTCAGGTAAAGATTTATATTCACTCTAACTTTCTTGGGGAATATCTGTTCTATTTCCAAAGTGACACTTTCCTCAAGGGAAGTGAAGCCAAATAAGCTAGCATATGTTTTTGGATAAAAACCTTGTACAGAGAGAGAGACCCACTCAGCTTTGACTGTAAACTCACCAGAGAGTGTAAAAAGCACCTTCTCTTTTTGCTGCCAGCAATTTCTGAGCTCACAGTGGAATTCCATTCCCTCCTGCCTGCTGAGGGTCTCCTCACTGCAGTGTGCTCAGCAACAGGAAAGCCAGCCCCCAACATCACATGGCTGGATGACAGAGGCCTGGAAGAGATACCTCAAATACACCACATCCAAAACACCAACAGAACAGTAACAGTGACAAGCAGACTAAACTTCTCTGCCAGCCACCTCCATGCCTTGTTCTGCCTCCTCAACCACAAGGAGGGAAGGGAGAAGAAGGCCCTTCACCTGGAAAATGGAAGGGAAGGTAGGCTGCAGTTGTGTGGAGATGTGTAACATGTAGTGGGTAGCACTTAGGGAAGGATGTGCAATTGTGGGAGGGCACCTTGTACTTACATAGATCTTGCTAGACCACTTTTTGTGAGGTCAGATCTTATGCCAGGTGAAGATTTCAGGATCTGAAACCCTCCAGAAGACTCCTCCCTGTGATGCCTTTGTGTGTGTGTGCGTGGTGGATTCCATATAGATGGAATAAACATGTACATTTGTGCATACGCAGTATGTCTACATTTCTACATAATGATTTATGTAGAGCAGCAGTACACACAGCTGTGAGATACCAGCAGAGCAGTCTCCTGGCAGACAAATCCTGGGGAAAAACATTTCACATAGAATACCTTGCTAGAAGATATATGTCAGGACGGATGGGACACTTCTCTTGTGATAAAATTTCTTTCAACAGAAAAAGAAACACAGATCAAGAGTTTTGGGGTTTGATACAACCTGATACCAGGGAAATGTGAGATATTACCAGTATTTATAAACATAAAATAATCCTTCACCTTTGGCAGAGTTCTATTGTTACACTGTTCCTTTCTCTCCTTCAAAGAATAAATGAGCACAGAATGTTGAATGTTGCACTCTGGATCCCAGCCCCTGGAAGAGGACAGCAGAAACATATTGGCATCACTTCATGTTCTGTGTGAACTTACTGGTTTCTTTTTGTAGATGTTCAGAAGAACACAGTCATCATCACATCGATATTAGCAGCTGTGTTGCTTCTACTGGTCTTGATATATTGTGTCATGAGACTAAATAACAGCAGAAGGAACAAGTAAGAATAGTTTCCCTTTTCTGCAAATGAGATACCTTGCCTCTATTCACCTTGCAATTTGCCTTTCTCTTTCTTGGTATTTTTGTATATATGTTCTGGAAACCCATCTAGCTAGTAACAGCTTCTTTAAAATAGCACAATTCACTCTAAATGACAAGGGGTATACTGAGCATCCTGTGACTAATCGATGGTGTGTTTTTTTTCCCAGGCAGCAGACACACCCAGGTGCACCCAAAACTCCTGCAAAGGAGACAGGCTCACAGCAAGACCTAGGTGAGAGAGCCTCTCTGAGTCTGCCCACACCGAAAGACCAGCACATCACTAATAAAAACAAGGTAACACAAACACCCAAGGCTTCTAGTGATTATTCACATCCTCCATTAGAGGTCTCTGTTTGCCACGTTCTTTGCTGCATGGGACAGGCACACCGGGAAGATGACACAACATGTGCCCCTCTAGCAACCGTCAGGAAAAACTGCTTAAAGTTTTGCACCACTGTCCTGGAGGGTGCAGCAGAAAAGTTAGTCAAAGTAATTTAGGTGCAAAGGCATGAAAGAGGCACTGGATGTGTCCCTTCTGGACAAGGCCAGGGAGCCCTGCAGAGCTTGGGTGCTGTTAAGAGCAGACTCGCACAGAAGTTTCCCCACAAGGGTCTGCCCTGCCCTCCTCCTGGTGCAGACTCAAAGGTGCTTTGCAGGGCTGCTGGCATCCACAGACAAAACCAGTAATTGATCACAGCTGGGAATCTCTCCCACTAGAAACTTTGCTCTGACCTCCCACGTGTTCCCTGTTTTCCCTGCAAGCTCCTGGTGCTTCTGTGCTGTAACTGGGAAGCTGTTGTGGTTTGACACTGGCCAAACACCAAGCACCCATGGAAGTCATTGCTTAGCCTCTCCTGCTACACCTGGGCAGAGGCGAGGGGAAAAAAATGAACAAAGGTCTCATGAGTTGAGATAAGGACTAAGGTGAGAAAACAGGGTAAAACAGGTTCGAGTTAATAGGTATAAAGTAAATTTATTATTAACAGAGTCAGGGGAGAATAATGTAGAAGTAAAATAAGCCTTTAAAACACCTGGTTTTCCCCCTGCCTCTCCCTCTTTCCCACCAAAACACAGGGAAACAGGGATGGGGGTTTTGGTCAGTTTGTCACCTAAGACCTTTTTCTGTTCACTCAGGGAGAGCTATGCCTTGGGATCCCTCCCACAGGAGACAGTTCTCATGAGCTTCTCCATCATGGTTTCAATCTCACAAGCAGCAGTCCTGCCAAAACTGCTGCAATGTGAGTCTTTCCCACAGGCAAACAGTTCTCCCAAAACTGCTGTGGTGTGGTTCACTCATCCATGGGGTGCAGTATTTTAAGGACAAGCTGCTCCAGTTTGGAATCAAGGGCCCTCCCTCTCCATCCCTCAAATCAAGGCCCCTCTCTCTCTATCCCTGGAATCAAGGGCCCTCTCTTTCTATCCCTGGAATCAAGGCCCCTCCCTCTCTATCCCTGGAATCAGGGGCCCTCTCTCTCTATCCCTGGAATCAAGGCCCCTCTCTCTCTATCCCTGGAATCAAGGGCCCTCTCTCTCTGTTTGGTCTCCCACTGGATCACAGCTTTCTCTGGCACCCACCCGCTCCAGCACCAGCACTTTCCCCATGGGCTGTGAGTGGATCTCTGCATCCCCTGTGGATTTCATGGATTACAGGGGGACAGTTTGTTTCACCATGATGCTCACCATGGCTGGCAGAGGAATCTTGGCTCTGATGCTTCAAGCACCTCCTCCCACCGCTTTTTGTTTTCCACTGACCTTGGTGTCAAGTGTTTTGGGCTTAGATTATCCACTGCCTTACTATTCTGTGATTCTACGATTTTGTGATGCATATTTTCTTTCTGAATCTGGCCTTTTATTTCATTTTCGTTAGTGCCCATAACTGGAAAAATACCCTCCATTTTAACTCAGGCTCTTAAATGTCTGCTTTGCCTGACAGCAGTATCTTTCTTCTTTTACTTGCACTGGTTTTTGAATGTGAGGATTTTACTGTGCTGATTTCAGTGCAGTTACCCCTGATTTGCACATAAGAAACAGAAAAGTGATTTTATTTCTCCCAGCCTGTAAAAAAATCCAACTTTTCTACCGTGTTCATATTTCAGTTGCAAACTCAAACAAATTACCTTATAGATATGATAATATGTCTAAGCATGTGAGAAATATTGCTATGCCAAAAGATGTTCTCTTGAGGAGAATTTAGCCTTTGGTTTTTTATAAGCATATTAGACAGATTGTTCCTCCTAGTCAAAATGAAAACCTATATTATAAAGCAAAATAAAACTGACTCCCTAAATCCTTTCAGAACTGCTGCTGATTTCCTGCTATTTAATTTCCTATTGACAATTGTGATCATATTTTGGAAGTAGCAGTGTGAGATTTTCTCATTTTCTTCTGGACCAAAAATCATGACTAAATTTAAGTAGGTATTTCTTAGGATATGTACCCCTATCCCGGCATTAAACCACTACAGGAACTATTTAAATTATCTTTCAAAAGTGAATCAAGTTTCTTCCCCATCTAAATTTTTTATCTCAGATGTTTTAGAAGCATGATTAAAGCTTCTAGATGGTATCAGAATCCTTTTATGCTCTTGTATCTTCTCTTCAGTCCAGATACTTATCAGCACCTTAAAGCCCAATCCAAGAAATATGTTTTATACAGTTATTTGCACAAACAATAGTGTGCAAAAGAAGAAAACATCTCATAAATGTCTCTGTATTTACAAGATTAAGTCGTCTTTTGCCTCATATTTATTAGAAATACCAGAAGGGGAGAATATAACATCATTTGATCTTTTTTGTCAAAATAATTATTGTTGTCCTCTATACGTTTTATGAAGAGCAGCTGAGGGAGCTGGGGGGGGCCCAGCCTGGAGAAAAGGAGGTTCAGGAAAACTTATCTCTGCAACTCCATGACAGGAGAGTGTAGCCAGGTGGGGGTCTGGCTCTTTTTCTAAGTAACAAGCAATGGGGTTAGAGGAAATTTTGCCAGGAGATGTTTAGATCAGAAATTAGGAAACTTTTTTTTCACTGAAATGATGGTCAAGCATTGGAATAGCCTGTCCAAGGAAACAGTAGAATCCCCATCCCTGGAAATGTGCAAAACATATTTGGGTGTTGCAATCCGGTTTAAACACAGAAGACCAAAGAAAATTAAGTCTCTGTGTATAAACTGGAGAGAACTTAGGAGGCTCAACATATACACAAAAATGAGATTAAAACCAAATGAGGTTAGATGTTGGTGCCAAAAAATTGATATATTTTATTTAGTAGTAAAACATTCAAAGACAAAAGAAGGAAGGAAGGGAGGAAGGAAGGGAGGAAGGGAGGAAGGGAGGAAGGG
>JAOTQP010000001.1:98838190-98863941 GCA_026413545.1 Cichladusa arquata
CGGCCACCGCCGCGCCTCGCCACCCCTGGAAAAAACTCTGCATGTGCTGTTTGGAATTTCTTCTTAAATATTCTTAAATATGTCATCACAGAGGCGTTACCAACCTCTCCAATTGGGCCAGCACCATGTCCATCTTCAGAGCCATCAGAGATTGGCTCTGTCAGACATGTCACAGCTTCTAGCAGCTTCTCACAAAAGCCACTTCTGTGGCCCTTTCTTGCTACCGAAAACCAGACTGTGCCAAATCAGCACAGAACCCTCTTGTCTACTCATCACTTCTCTCTTCCAGGTAGTGTAGAGCTCTATAGTGATTACCACACCACTCTGCTGGGTCTCTTGCAGAAGCAGACACCAGACTCCCCGCTTCACAAAAAGCGGAAGAGAAACCTGGGATTGAGAAAAAAGTGGAGGCACTTGTTTTTGGAGGAAGGAGAGAACCTGAACAGCAGCTTCCAAAGGGAGTTGGAGAGTGGACCTGCTGGGTTATCCATCAAGGAGCTTGGCTGCTTTCCCATGAAGGAGGACAGAGAGGCAATGGCAGATGAGGGAGTCCAAGTGACACCCAGCTGCTTCCCAGCCCAGCAGAGGAACAAGAGACACCAGCCATCTCCACAAGCCCAGAGGAGCACGGGGGCCCACGGGGTGGTCAGTAGCCCACACTAAGGTCTCAGGAAAGGGCAGCTTGCCCAGGGATGTCCCAGGAAATCCTGAGCCCTAGGGTCTATGTGGGAAACCCATCCAGATGAGTCCATCAGTGACCTTTTGAACTCAAGGCGTCACTGCCTAAGCGCTATGGATACATGATGCTTTTGCAAATGAAGAGCATTTGGGGATTGCACCAGACTGTTATGGGATTCTTAGGGGAGGAGATGAACGTGAGAAAGGGAGGAATCAAGGACATCTGGGAATAATTAGCCTGGGAAAATGGATAGATAAAGGAACATAAGAGTCTTGTTTCATTTTTGCAGGAGGCTGGTCAGTACACGTGTCTGGGCTAGCCCAGTGCTCTGTCACCACAGTCTGTCCTGTCTTCTCATTAAACTCCATTTGTAACTCTTCTCCTGGGTGAGGGACACCCCAAATGGTGTGCATGTGTGTAGGGGGCCCTAATGTCAGCAACTGGGCCAGAACCAGGGGCTCCATGTGGCTGGGTGCCAGCTGGGGGACCTGAGTGAGAGAAGTCAAGTGCCAGCCAGCAGCCTGGACCAGGGTCAGAGCCTGTGTGTCCCTGGTGTGGCACCTGGAGCAAGCAGGGGTAGAGCCAGACTAGCTGGTGAGTAGAGGATATGTCCCAGGATGCTCTTTAATGTCTCACAAGCAATCAGGCAGAAGGATCTGTGCTGTAGATGGGCCAAGACCAACAGAACTAGGCCAGGATTAGTATTTGGAGGAAAAAAGAAAAAAGAAAAAAAAAAAATGGAAAAAAAAAAAGATATTTTTTCGAGGCCTTGATCTGGGAAAGCTCCCCTCCAACTCTGTGTCATTACACAAGGTGTCTCAGAGGTGTGCTTCCAATGTATTTGCAAAGGCTCCTCTGACAGCTTCTGTGGCAGTGCAGCATCAGCACAGAGCACTGTGTCGGATAACCACCTAGTGAAAAGGAATTATATCTCATTTAGCCAAGAATGTTGAAGTCCCCTGACCTTTGTAAGGAGTCATGCCCTAGTTAACTAAAGAATTTATGTGGGGGTTTTTGTACTCTAATTTTAATTAAATGCATTTAACTCAGTAGAACATTAAAAGAAGATTAAAAACCTGAGAAAATTAAGAAATAGCTGAACTTGAACCTGCAGAGACCTTTACACCTCAGATAACTTAATGAATAGAGATTTGTTCCACTACAGAAGCAAATTCAATAGAGAATTGTTTAGGTAAGAGGAGATCTGGATTATCTTTAACTAGTGTCATGGTAGTGACTCAGTAGAGTTAGATAGAAAACTAGCAGAAGTGAATTATGTATGTGCTGGGAGCTGCCAACACAGGAGAGTCATCCAGAGGACAGGTGACAAAGACAATAATGAAGACCCTCTGATGAAGTAACAAAGCCCCCTAATCAAAGTAATAGTGGGTAAAGGACACTATATGGCAGCCCTGCTCCACGCCAAGACAACATTGGAGAAGACACCTTGGGTGTAATGGCTGGGCAGACTCTGAGAAGGGCTGTAAGGAAATCCTAAATGTGACAATGTATTTAAACCCCAGGGAACTGTGTCTCATGGGAAATGCTCATGGCAAAAAAATTCCTAGAATGAGTCCAGCGCTGTAATAATGGAATGCCCTATTTAACAGAATTTTGCTGTTGGATTAAGTTCTTTAATTCACTAGTTGGAGAGATCCCAAATTGACTCACTGAAGGGAAAACACCTTCAGTGAGTTTTCCATTAAAACATTAATTTGCCATTAAGTATTTACTGTGCTTTTGCTCTTTGGAATTTCAAATTGTCTTTCAGTATCCAACAACCCCATCTCTGGTGTTATAAATGACGATATAAATACTGACTTTCACATTTATGTATTAGCTTTTACAAGTTATTATTAATTCTAATGATTTTGATATCAAAAATTTGTAATCCCTTTTAACTGCTTTTTGATATAGTATTATCTGTCAGCTTTTCTATGCACCATATAGCTTATATAAATAGTAATGTGGTAAAAATAGCTGAGACCTTCACATAATATTAAAACAGAGGCTATATAATATTAAATGCTTTCATTTTTGTAACTAACTGACAATAATGAAGTAGCTAATGTTGATCAAAATATTTGTAAAAATGTCTAGAACGTCTGTATGATAAGATAGCATTGAAGAGAACCAGACAAACAACACCAAAAGAGCAAGGAGGAAATCTACCACTGACCCTCAACTATCAATAATAACTGTCAAACCACAGACCAGGAAAACAAAATACAACAGTCTCAAAATCACATCTGCATTGTAGCACTTACTCTAAAAAGATTAGGTCAAGGCTTGAACAAAGATAAAGAATTCTCAGGACGTGTAAACTCAGAGTAATGTTTGAATATGGATAACATTCATTAATATGCTGGTGGAGTTGAGTTGAGAGGAGAATAAAACCTTGGCCTAAGGCTGTGGGAAAACCCTTTGTAGTCATGGTAAGCAAAAGGCTCACTCCCAAGATCCCCCTGTTCAGCTATGTAGATTGTTACTAGAAAATTCTGAGCGCTCTCTTTGTTACTATTGGTTACTTTGCACTGCAGAAATTGTAATATTCTTAATCGTTCTTTTCCATGGGACCTTTCCCTCAGATCCCACCTTAACCCCTCTCTACACCCAAGTGTATAAATATCCCTGCTCTACCCTGGACCCTGCTTTTTTCTGGTTCGTTCCCAGTACAGTGCACACCTTCCGGTTTGTTGTTTTCACTTCATTAAAGTTCTGTTTCCGAACAATCGGATCAAAGCTGTCTCTCTCCATAAAGCTACCAGAGCCATTTCCTGGGGAAAGCACCCGTCAGACTGTCCAGGCTCAGACTGGAGGGTTTCGTCCTGCATTTGACCAATGCATGAGAAAGTGTATAAGAAGAGTTGTTATATTTAACTGTATGCTTCTGGCAGTTTGTCAGACACCCCAGCGCTGGATATTATCCCTTTTATCCCTTATTAAACTTTTCAAAATTTTAAAGAGTGAGCTTTGTTTCTCACAGATGGTGTCAAGAAATAACAACCACCATATCCAAAGTCATTCCACGATGAAATGACTCGATGAGGGTTGCTCAGCAGCAGGCCCTGACTATGGTTGTTGGAAAAGATGTTGAAAGGGACTGATGAAGAAACTAAGCACTGGATATCAGTTCTTCTTTCATCTCCTGGAGAAAGAGGTCTTTCAAAGGGCTAGGGAAAGGAATATGGAAATATTCCCAAGTCTGTTCTCCATGCTTCCAGGCTGGACAGCAATATGTAAAAGAAGGTGCAGTGCTAGAGGATGTGCAGATAAATTCATGATGCCAGAGGTTTATGTCCAAAAGGAGACAGAAGAGTTCTATAACTTTATTCAAATGAAGGCAAAGACCATGGGATGGTTCTCCTGAGGTCTCTCAAGTTGTTGAAGAGCATAGCCCTCTTTTTATCCTAATTTCCTACCTGTATCACCCTCTCCCTTTCCCCATTGGCTGAGGTACTTGGAAGGTACAGACGTTCACTACATGTTCCCTTCTAACGGGCACACAACCCCCTTTCTGTCTTTGTTCTTCTTTGCTAGGTTCAGGAATTTAAGCAGGCCTTGGTTGAGCGACATTCCATATCAATTAGTAACCATCTTATCTCTGTCTCTTGCCTTATCTCTTGCTAGTTTTTTTGTAAAGCCGAATTCCTCCCATTCCTATCAATGAGAAATGGGAATGGCAGCCATTTGGTAACACCCAGGAAAGCAGCCAGACTGCCCAAATTCCTCTGACAAATTGTGCCCAGGGTTGCCTCCCCACACAACAGGATTTTATGCAGCTGAGCTTCTTGGTGAATGGACCTTTAGAAAGTAACCTCAGGCTTCTCAGCCAAGGCATCTTTAGAAGTCAATCTCAAGTGTTGTTTTAAGCAAGAGTTGCAACTTGGTATTCCTCAAATGAGAGTTTCCTGAGACTTATTATCTTTGTGCTTCTTATCTTTTTTTTTTCTTTTTTTTTTTTTTCTTTTTTGAGAATTTATCTGTGTATTTTTTTAATGGTTATCATTGATATGCATGTGCTCTTCCACTGAGGCTATAATTGGAAGCCATCAATGTATGTGTATAAACATAACACAAGATGATGTTTAAGCTCCATTTTTCAAAGTTAACTTATTTTACCGGGAAGTGGAAATTGTGGAGAGAAAATGTGCAGGCTCAGTACAGTGAGTGGTCCATTCACTGGTCATAACTGCACCAGAGTGCAAAACTTCTGTCACTGTGGTGTGGTTTGTTCTGCTCTCTTACACACCTGCACATATACGTATTTTCTAGTAAAGAACTGTTTCTCCTTTTCCTATATTTTTGCTTCAAAGCCCTGTAATTTTGAAGTTACAGTAATTTCAAGGGACGGGTCATCTTTCAGTTCCAGGAAGGTTCCTGCCTTCCTTGGCAGACATTTGTCTTTTAAACCAAGACATTGTGTCACCAAAAAACTGGGAAATAAATTATACAAGCAGCATTCTAGGTTACAAAGCAAACGAAAATTTATTCGTAATAACAATAAATCATGATAAAAATTCATATTTATTCATAATAATATAACTTGTTTGGTAACTATCAGCGATGGAGGGAGGGGGACATCCGAGTTTGGGTCAGAAGCCAATTATTGAGTATACAAGGCATTTATATAGGGTTTTACTTGTATGGCACTTATACAGGGTTCTTTTTTGGTAACAATTTCCCGTAGGTTACACATTCTTCATAACATTACTCACCTGGTAACATTATCTTATCACAAAGTTTCACAGCATGTTTCTTGCACAGGAAGCATTTTTCTGTGTTTGTCTCTCCCATGGTTTCTGCCTGATTTGGCCTAAGATATCAGGCCCCTTTATTAGTTCCACTGTACTGTCTGTTTTATTCCCTATAGTAACAAATTGCCCCTTTGAGACTTTATAATTTCTTCATAGTCTCATATTCATTTATTGTATTGATCTAGTCTATACAGCAGTATGTATTGCAACAAGTGATCAAGTTCATGAGTAAGAACACCACAATAAGTACAAACAGTTGTTTTAACCATCCTAAGTTGGGGAGCCACAAATCTGCTTCTTACACCTTCACACCAGTGTTGATGGTTAGCAGCACCTGATATGGTCCGTTCCCCTGTCCTTGGAGAGGCTCTTTAGTCCAGGTTTTGAGGTAGTCTCCAGATCAGTATGGATGAGCTGTGATATTCAGTGTCATGGGTTCTGCCAGCACAGTGTATCTGTGGAGAGAAGACAACACCTTCCCATGGATTGAATATATTCTGCTAGACCCTGGTTCATTCTTCCTACTTTCTCACTCAACCAAGGTCTCCATGGAGTGCGCAAGCCCCACTTTAACATTTTAGCTGGGCTTTGTGCTATTTTATCAATGATGTGAACCTCTATCTGGTGACATTCCCACTCAAACTCCAAACCTTGGGATAATTTTCTTAACCAAAATTTTTACCAGCTTTGTTAGTGCAACAAGAAGAAGCTTCTGGCCATCTTGAAGAAGTATCTACCAGTACCAATAAATACCTGCTTTTGCCATGCCAATAGTCTCCTGGACAATTTCCTTTCTTAACAGTCACAGGTGTAGGCTATCTAATTTGACGTGCATTGGTCTTTAAGTGTTTGGCACTTTTTAACAATGCTTTTTATGGTAACAGTCATTCATATGTTCAAAACCTGAGGTTTCATTGCTTCTACCATAGACTCTATGCCTCCGTGAGTTACCATATGTTCTTCCCCTGCGATTTTTCCTCATAAGGTGTTGGGGAATCACTGCTTCTTCACTGGATATAATTCACCATCTTTCAGGACTCTTTTCAGCATCTAACAATTCTGCCAATTTCTCATCTTTAGCCTGATAATCAGAAACTTGCTTGTCTGAATACTGTTATTTCTCAGGTAAGACCAATAGGATGTCCCCACCAGCAGCCTCCTTGGCTGCTTTGTCAGCCAGGCAATTTCCAGTATTTGCTGGGGTCTGTCCAGACTGATGAGCTTTACAATGCCCTAATGCCACCTTTCAAGCTGCACCCCCTCTAACAGTCTGTGTATTATTTGTCCATGTTTCACAGGGGATTTCTGGGAGGTTAACAGCTCTCTTCCCAAATGGCTCCATGGGCACGGACAACTCCAAAAGCAGATTTTAGGTCTGTCCACATATTTACCATCTTATCCTGTGAGAGCTCCAACAGTCTTGTCAATGCAATCAGTTCTGCTTTCTGAGATGATGTGTTGGGGGTTATAGCTTTGGCTTCTATTACCTCATGCTGAGTTACCACTGACTTTCTTGGCTTTTTGGATTCCATTTTTCACGAAGCTGGTCCCGTTCACAAAGAGTTTCCAATCCATGTCTTCCGAGTTCTGTAAGTCATCTCAGTGCACCTGTTCAGTGGTCTGCAAACAATCATGGGCAAATTCCTTTCATTATGAGTCAGCTGTTAAGAACAGTGCTGGATTCATCTTAGCTACTTTTTACTACACGTCACATTGTTCTAGCAGTACCATCTGGTCTGTTAACATTTGGCTTGGTGATGACCAGTGTCCTCCTTTTTATTCCAACACCACTACAACTGTACAGGGCACAAAAACAGTCAGCTGCTACCCCAGGGTTTTTTGCTTTTTTTTCCTTCCTTATCAGGAGATTAATATTAGAAGAGATGGGGCAATTGAGAGACATTGTAAGAGGTGATTTATTGCCTTATGGCATCAGCCTCATAGAAGGATGAGATATTAAAGGTGTTACATCCAGTGCCATAATATCAGAAGCCACTTAATTCTTAGTCACAGTGCCTTATGTTGATTTTTTAGCCTATCAAATACTTCTATGAAGTTTGCTAGCGTCTTTTTACACCAATCATTAATTGCTTTGCTTTTTATTTATTTATGGTTTTGCCACAATGCATCATCTTTCAACCAATCACATAACACTTCACAAACCTACATTGATACATCTTAAACTTCTAACTAACTTTATAACAGATTCTACTGCTAAACTTTAAAATCTTTTACTATCTTACTTAACATATTGCTTTGCTTACCCAATACATATCTCTGTTTGCTTAAAACATATTTCTACTTAAACTGCAAACTTATATTATTGTTTTATGTCTATTTCACTTCAATGCTCTAATTCACCAAGCCTTCTCCAAGGTCTTAGGTCAAGCATTGTGTCCATCTCTATCTCTGAGCCTCCATGCACAAGGCCCTGAGAGCTCTGGGCGCCTGCATTGCCCACAATTCCTGGGTTTGGAAGACTGCTGCCACTACTGTCCTGAGGCAGGCTGACTATCCTTTGGATGCCACTTGTTGTGTCAATATTCCCAATGTGCACCCCCCCACCCCTTATTGGGCTTTGTTCTGCTGACACAGCTTTCACTCCTAATTATTGTACATGTTCCATGCTGTTTCTAACAGCTTACTCAAATCCCTAGGAGTAACATATCCAATCATCACATACCTTTGCAACTTTCTCTACGTCTTCTCTATAAGTCTGTGCTATGGGATTAAACCCTTCCTCGGTTTCCAAACCCAAAATCCTTTCTTCTACTCCTCCATCAGCTAGATCATTCATGCCTCTTTTCCCTGCAGCTGGAGGAAAGTCCCCAGCTGCTACCTTATCTTCTCTCTCAGCCCCTCTTGTCCCATTGTGGCTGTCATGGGTCCTCATGAACCCTCTCTTCCATAACCATACTTCATACAGCATTTCCCAATACTACAAGCCCAGCAGCGTTGTTTAGGCTTTTTTTCTTGATCTTTTTCTAAAACTAAAATCACTTAAGGACCCATTAATAACAAGTAACACTCTGTGTGTGTGTGTCTGTGTGTGTATCTGTGTGAGTGTGTGTGTGTAATACATACAACACCTTAACAACTATGGATTCCTCAGCTCCTGCCACCTGTTGCAGCAGGGAATGTCATCCTCCACCCCCTCCCTGATCACTTGTCTGCCCTGTTATGGGCTAAAACTTTCACTACCACGGTCACTTTCTTCTTCTTCCAATTCCACGCCCACCCCACGCCTTCGTACACTGCTAAAGTGACACCGAAATGGACTCCAGAAATTTGTTGTGCTTTTATCCCCACCCACATGACTAACTTTCTCTGCTGGGAAATCTTATGCAGTTTGCGTAGGAGAAATTGTCAGGATCTCAAACTTTAAACAATTTAACCTTTGCTTGTTCTGTAGAAGTAAGCTTGAGAGAGAGAGATGTGGTTTGACTGTAATCCCATGGTTGAATCACCAGCAAAATGACAGCTGGTGGCAGATCCTCTGGACCAGGTTAGACCTTTTGTAGACCCATTTGAGCATTTGTGACTTGAAGATGCACTGCCTGAGCATGATGATGCTAGTTGATGTGAGCAGAGTCAGGTGTTCTGGTATAAACTTCCAGCAGGCAGTACATCCTGTAAAACTTACTGTGTTTGGTTTTACTGGAATCTGTGTCACTGACTCCAGTAACCCCTTTTTTTCCTTTTTGCTGTTAAATAACAGCAGCTTGGATCAGCTGTATTATATATTTTTCTTAACCCTGTACAGTTTCACTGGCTAGTAGGTCAAATGGCTCTGCCTGTAAGAGGTCAGTAGTCCAGAAATCAAGAGAAGAGTGAAGATATTAGTCGTGGAATGTGTCCACCCAGAAGGCAGAGGAAAGAATAAAGGATAGACCTGATTTGTGACAGAAGGTATTTTAAATTGCTCCTTCCACCAGCATGCATGGTGTATAAATAAATAAATAAATAAAGATTAGCAAAGACCTCTCTGGATTTTAGGACAAGAGCTCTCTACATACTCTCTTTCTTGCTAACTTTAAAGAATTTATCATACCAGAGAGTCCATGTCACCTTGACTACCACTTGCTCCAGAGAAGGTAATGTACCTTGTAAAACTTGGCAAAGATTGCTGAGCTGAGCCAGGTTCCTGTAAAAAGAACCAGTTGACATTAGAACACAGAGTAAGGCAGAAGGGGATTTTTGTGCCTTGTTCTCCTGTAAATATAAAAATATTTTGAATCTTCCACCATTGCTGGTTTGTCTAGAATATTTTTCATTTGCCTCTGTCTGCCCTGAGGTTACCTCTGGTCTTTGCCTACTACTTCAGTACCATCCTTTCCCTGCTCAACTGTAATTTATGCCCTCTCTTCTAAAGAAGCAGCCTTCTTTTCTTCCAGACCCTTTCATCATTTTCTTCTTTCTTCTCTGGGTTTCTCCAGTCCACTGAAAAAGTAATAACATTTGCCTAAATACAGACATTTTTCCACCTCAGTAGATGCCAGTTACTATAATATATCACTCAAATCCCCCAGAAGTCCCCTTTATTTTCATGTAATAAGAACTGGAAGATTTCACTGGGATTTCCCTCCTTTTGTTGCTTTACATGGTACAGGTCACTTCTGGATAAATTTCAGAGGCAGTTCTCTCTGGACTTCCCATTAAAATCCCCTCAGCTATAGTGAAAGCACAAAATAAACTTGTTAGCACATTTTTCTCATTAAAACAAAAAGAGTGTGGAGTGTGTAGGTGCATCAGTCTCAAACGACTGCTGAGTTAGTTGTTGGCCTGTTTTAGAGAGAACAAAAAGGGGAAGACTGGCAGAGGGAAATTTAAGTGATTTAAGACATAGTGATTGATTCTAGGAGATAGAAAGAAAGGTAGAAAAAAAGGTAGTGGCAAAGTTGAAATTTTGTTGAAAAGAAAGGGGCTTTGGTCAGTTAGTTGGCAGGGGGGAAAAGGCTGCGCTAAATCAAGCACAGTAGAGGGGAAGGTGTCTTCAAGTACCGCTCTACCCATCTGGAAGAGATACTGCCCTGACCTCCAGATCCCAGCTGCAAGCTAGGCTAGATCTGTTGAGATCAGAAGCTTTCTGTTTTTCCAGGTCAAAAGGCACTCTTTGTGCACCGAGAGCAGCAGGACAGGTAAGGTTAACACCTGGTGAGCCCGGGATGACCCAGGAAACCTGCAAACATCCCCTTCTTCCTTGAGACAGTTTACTAGCATTGCTTCATATATTCCTACACATCTCTGTCTTAAATAAGACTTTCTGGGTTTGTGTGGGCATCTTTGTCAATTAATTTTGTCATGGGATTGAAATTGTGGTGTTTGCTTTTTCCTGTGAGCGATGAGGGCTTAAAACAGGAGACCTAGAGCCTGGCAAGATAAATATTGCAGCTGGTATGAACAGTGTTATGAACGTGCACATGTGTATGAATGCGTTTGAAGAAAGAGCAGGCACTGAATGTCCTAAGGATGATGGTTCTAATTAATCAGACTGGGAGATGGGTTGCTGCTGTCAATCCTGCAACAAAGTCTGATAAATCATCTGTTGTATTTTATCAGTGGAAAATCCTAATCTAAAATCCTCCCCACCCAACAGGAAGGTCTCAGCGAAAGACCACTCCCAATTATATAAGAGATATAGCCCAAAATAATTTGCGGCTTTGTTCTGAGTACCGTTGAGGGAAGCTGGATGTTTGAGGCTGGACTCCCCCAGCTCCGGGACAAGCGGCTGGCTGCGGCGTGGGAGTTCCCGCCTCCCGGGCTCTCATTCCATCTTTCTCCCTGCTCCCATGTCCTTGGCCGTGAGCAGCCGCCCCTCTCGCCGCCTTCCCCGGAGGCATCCGCAGGTCGGAAGAGGGTTTCGGGCGGAGGTGAGAGGTGCGGGATCCCGCCGGGGGGTGGATGAAAGATGGAAGGATGCCAGGTTGGAAGGATGAAGGGTGGAAGGATGCAAGGATGGAAGGATGCGCCCGCACTCGACTCTCCTCCCTCCGTCTCTCCCAGCCGGAGAGTTCTCCGGGTGCCGGGCTCAGTCGGCAGCTGCCTTCGGAGCCCTGTGTGGCGCCAGGAGGGTGAACTTCTTCTCTGAAGTTAAACTTCTTTGAAGTTAGAGGCAGTTCCCAGAAAGTGGCGGGGGAGCGGTTTATCCATGGAGGGGCACAGCCCGCGGCTCAGGAGCCCTCCGAGATGTAGTTTGGGGAAGGCACAGTAAAGGATTTGAGCTTTACTTGCCCCAGTCTTTAACGCCTTTTTTTTTTTTTTTTTTTTTTTTTTTTTTTTTTTTTTTTTTTCCCTTCTCCTATTCGTTTTATGTTTTGCTTCCCCACCGCCTGGGGTGGGGTTTTGACCTAAACAGACTTCTTTTTTCTGTGCCCGGTACAGCTGCTGGGTTAGAGCTACACACTATTGCCTCGCTCCTCACTGTGTGAATTTTTGTAGCTACCCCGGGTGAGTGCAATGGTGCGTTAAGGGCTTTAACGGGTGCTAAAGCAGTGAAGCAAGGATTGTTACTGAAAACTGCTTGCCTGCAGGTGTGGTACATTTTCTACTGCTTTATAAACAATTCTGTGACTCGGTAGCTACTGTTTGCTATGCTGGCCCTTGATTTCTGCATGTTTGTAGGAATATCTATTTGAATTTCTTATAGCTGTGCTCAAATATCTGACTACACAAACTTTTTATTCCACTCATTGCTGATGGGTTCTTGTTTCTGCACATAACAACTTGGTCTCCATTCTTGGTAACTGGGGAGTTGTTTTAGCATGTTTTAGTATGTTTAAAATTTAACCCATTTACTGGTTGTGGGTGTATGCAGTGTGTATGCAAGTTTGCTGGCAATTTGTTTTTAAATACTTTTTTCTTCCTCTTATTTATTTATTTTCCAGTCCTCTTTTTTAACCTGTGTAATACAGAAAATCCTTTTCAGTTGATTGTTTCTTTTATTTTTTACATGCCGTGAAAATCTTTAAAAGGTTGGGTTTTGCTTACATTCTTGACAGAGGATGGTCCCAAGATACTTCAGCTAGTTTTGCAGGCACTGGCCAAAAAAAACTGGGCAGTGGGTAGAGTGTGTTACAGAGGCATTTTTTTGCAAAATGTTTCCACTTGAATTTAACACTAGCTTCAGTTCCAGGCAGGTCTGCAATTCCATTGTAGGAAATAGGGCAATAAGATTTGACAAGCCTTGCTGTCTGACCCCAGAACAACAGTCTTTCACATTAGAAATCTTCTGTTAATTTTTGCACCCTGAATGTACAATATCACCAGAAGATGATCTGTGATCTCGCCTTGTCTTTCTTTAGGTGAAGCAGATTTTTTCTTCCAAAATGACTTTACGAGTTCTGGTTTTGTGTTTAGCATATTCTGGGCTTGGAAAGGCAGATGGTAAGTTGAATTTCCTGAAATCCTCTTGAAATTGTTTGGGGAACTGGTTTCAGATTTCTGAGGCTTCAGCAGAGTAAGAGACAAAAAAAAGGTGAAATACAGATTGCTGGTGCTGTTTAGCTTACAGAGCTGAGACAGAGACATGGAGCTGGTAGTTGTGACACAAAATCTCCTAGAGCAGCATTTAGAGATGGGAGGGACAAGAAGCATCCCATATCTACAGTGACACTGGACACCATTGTTAACTTGAGTTGACAGCTTCCAAGAGTGGGGCATCCCTAAAGAACTTCCTTCCCTTCATCTCAAATGCACCATGAACTTTGAAACAACAGTTCAAAAAGCCTTTTAAAGGCATTTTGATGTTTACTTCTCTGATAATGGCTTGGCGTGTACTTCTCTTATGCATTGAAACTTCCTCTAGCTCTTAGGGAACAAAAATTGAGTATTTGCTGAGCATAGGGAGTCATGGGCTGATTTAAGAGGGAAGTCTGCAGATATGGGTACAGAAATAGGTAAGTGGTTTTGGCTTTTAAACAGCTTAGAAGAAAGCTAAATCCTCAGCCACTGTAAAGCAACATAACTTCATTGATTTCTAAGAGTATGCAGGAGATGGACTCCTTTGTAGGGGAAAGCTATAGAAACAGTATGTAACTGAAGGGATTGTGTCTGTAGATAATCCAGGCCTTAGAATCAACATTAAGCTCTGAATATGTGTGATATCTGCCTATCTCACTAACTGTTTACTGTCATTGCAGTGGTTCCACAGGCTGGACACACAGAAGTGAGGATGGGTGACAGTGCAACTCTGAGCTGTGCCCTGACAAAATCCATGGATGTTTTGCAAGTGACGTGGCAAAAGGACTCAGAAGGATCAAATGATAATATAGCTACATACAGTAAAGCAAACGGACTAAAGATTCATGAGCCCTATAAAGGCAGAATGAATTTCACAAGTTTGGAACTCAACAAGACAAGCATAACTTTTTGGGACACTAGAATGGATGATTCAGGACATTACAAGTGTCTCTTCAATGTTTTCCCTGTGGGCTCCTTGTCAGGAAATATCCACCTGAGTGTTTTTGGTGAGGTTCTCTGCAGGGATGTGTGTCTAGTGAAATAAGAGATGTTTTCTCACCCACAGTATTTCCTTGAGTAGATTCAAGAACTGCAGTGACAGGAACATCCCTTGGTGGAACATGATGTAGAAGCAGAGCACTACTGCTTGAGCAAAGCTCTAACTCACAAAACTCTGTGGGTCTTCAAGACTATTGTGGTTGTTTTGGCTCTTACTTGTTATTTATTGAGTAGCAGCTGAAAAGCAAGGAGTAGAATCTTTGTAAGTCCCTGATCAGTCCCAGATGGAACTTGGGCAAACCAACATTTCCAGTTGCAGTTTCCTTTTGGTGCAAGGTACAACCCCAGTGCTGTGAGCTGCTCTGCCAAACCCTACCAGTGATAAGGAATTAGCAGATAGGACCAAGAAATTATTTTACTTAACAGAATATTTTAATACTTGGATTTCAGATTGAGTGAAATCTTTGGGGTAAAGAAATTATAAAAGAAAGGCCTCATAAAATCAGGCCTGCTCTGCTAAATTAAAGCTAGCCTGTCACTTCTTCTAAGTGCAGTTTGCAAGTTCCCATGTGAAAACCATCTTAGTATGAAAAGTTCGTTAACACACCAACCTATTCCTGGGTGCAAAACAAGTGCACGTGTGTAAACATTAAGGTTTGTCCCATGAGAACCCACAAAAGGAAAATGTAAACACTTGAACCTTAGCATATACTCACAAAATCACCTTCTGACCAATAAATGAAGTAGTAAGAAAACTAATAACCAATTAAACACGAAGTCTGTGAAAGCTATATAAAAATGCATTATGTGAATAAAGAATTGGCTTTCCCCACATGAAGAAAATAGAGTCTTGCATGATTGATTACAACAGTATAAAACTCCAGTGTGGGGGAAGGAGTATTGAGTCATGGTGGGGACCTGACCCAAGGAACTCTTCTTACATTCCTTGCCCTTGGGCTCAGTGTGAATCCAGTCAGCTTTGCTCTGATTTGTAGTGGTTAGGCTGCCACTACTGCTGGTGACAAGGTGCTCACTGTGGTGATGACTTGTCTCATTTGTGTGTTGGAAGGTCTCAATGCATCTGTCCATCACAACATTTCTGAAGATCATTTGATAGTCACCTGTAATGCTCATGGCTTCCCAGAGCCCACCATCACCTGGAACAACCTGTTCAATTCTACTCCCACACAGAAGACAGTCAAGCACAAAAATGGGATTGTGTCCATCACAAGTAAACTGGAAATCTACAACATTCAGAGCATCAGTGCACAGGATTTGACCTGCACAGTAAGCAACACAAATGAAGCAGTTGAATTGCCTGTGAAAATAAAAGGAGGTAGGTGAGCAGTACAATCAACTTGTTAGCTTTCCCTTGGCTTCCATGTTTTGCAGTAGCATATTTGGATAGGAATCTTCTGGGAAGAGGAGGGAATGAGATGTGTGTATGTCAGGAAATCCTATTTGCATCCATTGTTGTCTTTGAGGTACTTACATTTTGGAGTCCTATCCAAGAGGGGGAAAAAAAAAGCCAGACTAATCAGCTAGGGAGATATGGGGTTTAGAGGCACCATGCATTTTGCAGCAAGTTGAACATAGGTTTCCACGTAGACCTTCATAATTTTAACAGTCTAAAAATGAATATAAATGTGTCAGCTGATATCTGTGAGTAGAAAGATGAGTAGAAACTCTATGGGTTGCTTGATGAACTCAGAAATTTTGAAATTCATAGCAAACTGTCTGTGAGTCAAATGTTTCAGTTCAACTTACTGCATGTTTTGTTGTATTTAAGCGCTATACTATGATTTCATTTCTCTGATTATTTGCTAAGGCACATGTCCACTTTCTTCATGGTCAGGGAGGAATAGTACTTTCAGGCATACAGGGAGGGGGTCAGTTGAAGATTCTTACATTTGGTTTATACAGAAATCTTCGGTACATTAATGTAACATATGAGTATCTTGTAGTGTTAATTTTATTTCTTCTTCTAACATTCTGTTCTGCTGGAAAGACTTTGATCCTGTTTCTGCAGATAAGGAACAGAAACATTAAAAGCTGAAGTACCATTCTTAGTTCATACAGGAGCATAGACTTGGGTGATTTAAAATTCACGTCTCTATATCCAGAGCCTTAAATTGAAGACCACTTGTAAATTAGCAAGTAAGGAAAAGCAGGTTGTAGCTGTGGGTAAATTCTGAAATTGCATATTCAAGAAGTGATTGTTATAGGAATAGTAGTAAAGAACAGGATCTGATTTTTAATATCTGCTCTCTAAACATTCAAAAGCAATTTAGTTTTTAATTCTGAATTACATTACAATTCTGAAAGAGCATAATAATCTTTTTATCCTATCTCCAATATTAGTTTGTTTTGGTCATTTAAAATGTATTTCTCAGAAAGCAGAAAACTAAGACTGTTGTTCTTTCTTTCTAAGTGGATACAAAAACAGTTAACAGCTTGTTATTTTAACAATCTTATATTTTAGAGGACAAGAAGTTCAAAGGAATAGTTCAACGTATCTTTGTTAAAAGACATAATAGTTATGGCTTGAGTCAAATAAATTTCAAGTCATACAGTTTGCCAGCTAATGTCAGTGAAATGAGCCTTTGTATAATATTTTGATTAATAGAAGTCAAATGAAGTGGCTAATGTCTAACCAGGGAGGAACATTTACATTCAGCTGTTGGGCAGAGCTATCTCCAGGCAGCAAAACATAGCCTGTCTTCTTTTCTTAAGATTAATGTTGCCTTTTCAACAGTGTTAAGTGTTTAAATATAAAAATAATAAAATTCTGGGTGAACAAAAAAACTCTTCTGGAAGTGTTAAGACTTGTATGAAGTTCTGCTTGTGTGTGTATGCTAACCACTATCAGGTATGGGAATAGCAGTGTTCTTCACCATGAGCACATCTTTTCTTCACATTTTCTGTGGGCAAGTAGTTTATTTTTGAAGATACATAGGTTTATTCTCTCTTTTGAGCAATTGCTGCTTTAATTTACCTTAGCAATACCTTTAACTATATCAGAGGAACTGCTGTCATTAATCAGACATCCTCTTGGCTCTTTTTGCTTTTTTTCTCAATAAGCTAGATTAATTTGATGTGGGTGTTTTGTTGTTTCGTTTTCACAGAAGAGGGATCATCTCTGCTTTGGTTGGTGATTATTGCAGTGCTTCTAGTAGTCATCGCAGTTCTGATTATGCTGTTCTGGAGGAAGATCCTATGCAGGAGGCGTTGAAGTGGTGAGTCACCAATGTGTGCAAATGTGGTTTTCCTAGAGCCCATAATAGGGTCTGATCATCTGCAGAGAAGAACTAGATTTTGTTGGGATACCACTGGGGGTATGAGTGTCATATTGGACAACATAATAATAATAATAATAATAATAATAGTAATATGTTTACAGTTTTTAGATGTTGCCTCAGTTGCATGTAAGTTTAAGAGCTGTTTTTCCACTGCCCCAAAGCTCACAAAGTGCAGTATGCTCCGATAATTTTTGGCAGGTGAAGTAGACATTAGAGAGCAACCCACTCATGCAGACTGATGTCCCCTCAGGGGAAGCATTTTCTACTGGGATGGCACCATCTTTGCATTATTTAAGACAAATACGGTAATATGATGAAGAAGTATGCTCAAATTTGGCACATGAGTGTGCTTCCTAGTGATGAATTAAGGAGAAGTTGAAGTCAGTGTAATGTCTCTGAGTGTTTAATAACCAGGTCATGGATCAATTCAATTCCTTACTCTCAATCAGTAGTAACACAGTGTACAGAAAAAGTCAGAGGGGGACACCACAGGCTTCAGAAATCGCAGAAATTTGATGGTCATTGGTAGTTTCACTGTTGTTTAACTAAATCTAAATTCTATGTCTGGCTTTAAATTCCACTAATATATTTAGAAGCACAAGCACATACTAACTCAGTTCCTGGCTATTAAGATACGTGTTTCAGGGCAATAATATGATATAAAAAAAAGTTTTAAGGAGTATCACACCTGTCTATTGTGAACTTAGACCTACAGCATCTACTATTAAGAAGGTTTGACTTATTGAATCTACTACTGCCAGAGACACAAAAGTCTTCACTGAGAAGAAAGAGAATTGAACAGTTCTTACACCCCAGATATAATGTCTTAATTGTAAAATATATGTGAGACTTTCATTGATCCTATAAAAAATTCAGAAGATAAAATTTCTTGTTGAATTTTCAGATCAACCTGGAAGTTAAAGCACATGGAGTTCTTTCTTAAATACTGCTTTTAAAGGATCAGAAGAAAAAGATTAAATGCTCACAAGAAAGATGTGTCTTTATTCTAGAACAACCATTTTAAACACAAATGAGCTTGTACTAAGCACACCTTGAAGGAGAGACTTTGAGATGGAGGTGATCTGATAGAGCTTTGGGATCGCCCCCTAGAGCAGATCTGGGATTGACCAGGAAAAGAGAGTGCCAAAAAGCACAGGTGCTGCCCTGCAGTGTTTTGAAGCCCCTTCATTGCATGGCAGATGAGAACCACACTAGGATGCTGTGTCTGCACTGGGGCCTGAAGCTGGACCAGTGTCACTCAGTGAAACCTAGCTTGAGAAGAAGAGTTGTTCAGGTTTAGGGTAGGCTGAGGATGTTAATGTGTCCTGGCATGACTCTGGCCTGTGGATATTAGCAGTTCCCTGGGCAATGCCCTTGTGTGGGTTCAGTGGTAGTTTGAAACAGAGCCATCCCTAGCAGGCAGTGACAGCAGGTTTTCTTACAGCCTGTACCACACACTAGGTATCAGGCTTGGAGCCCCCAGGCCATTTCAGGTATCCTTGTGCCATGACATGGGTCATGCAAGACACGATTTCCTGCTGTGAGACACCGCTGTGATGCACAACAACAGAGCCTACATTTGGGAAACTGAACAGATCCCCCTCTCCTGCCTTGTAAGGAAAGCATAAGACACAGAAAAGCATTAGTTTCAACTGAAAGCACTGTGCCTCTCTTTCCTTAGCTAAAGGCTCAAAGCTTGAAGTCCCTCTGTGTCTCCAAGAGAAGTGGGATCTCATGTCCTGCTGCCTGGGAAGACAACAAGATTCCTGGCCTCACATGTGTGCCAATATGTCACAAGGTCAAGACTTAATGTAAATCCTTGTTCAGTGGGAGAGAGGACATAAATTAGATGAGCAGCATTTAGTAATGGATGTTTGTTGGGTTGAAGTTTATCAAGAAAAGCAGGATTTGAATGACATCAGTTGTTTGTGTTCCTTCCAGGTTTTCATGGGTTTCGATTAATGCTAATGCCAGAATGTGATTTCTGCAGTGAGGTTGCAAGTCATTAAGTCTCTGTTCTTTTAGTGTAGTCTAGTTTTTGTCAGCCATAGTCTGCATCTTTTCAGTTGCACTTTGGTCTTGAGCTTCAAAAATGTAATGCACTGACCTGGATCAGTTTTTTAAAAAGGCAGCATTACTTTACTCAGAATAATTTTGACCAACTGATCATATTCCTTCCTACAGTGACCATCTTAGTAAAATGTGCAGTCTGTCTTTTTAGTTTACATCTGTTTCTCTGAAGGCATCATTAATTAGTTTGCTGTAAAACTTCAGTGGTGGCGCAGTTCGATCACTCCACCACCATCTGATTCTTTTTTTCTCTCCCAGGATGCTCTCGTCTGCTGTTGGCTAAGAGTTACTTACAGTTCCTCTTGTATATCATTCCATGTATGTGGCACTTTCCTGGCCATCCTTAGAATACTAAGAATATCTGTGAAACTATGGTTATGTTTAACACTTATATTTACAGTGTGTTACCACTCCACAAGTATTGTGATGAGAAAATCCCCAAAACTTCTTAGCCTGGTTTTGTGGTGACTTGTTTTTTCCTTGATCATCTGTAAAATATGTTTATGCTTTTTAAAGCATTGGTTGTAGTTGGTCATAAAAGGCAGAACTATCTTGCAGAAAGCCCTTTTTTGGTTTTGCCCTCCACTGTTCTCAGACTGGCTGAAACGAGATGCAGTGCCTACACACATATTTTTGGACATGATGTTTGTAACAGCACAATAGACAGCAAATAGCACTGGCTCCAGAATACCAGGGTCTGTCTGGGGCTTCAGTACTTCATTTCATTCTGCACTAGATAACAAGTACAGCCTCTCCAGGCTTGCCAAGATGCTCAGTTTTTAAAGTAGAATAGTAGCTTTTCATCTGGGTGGCTGGGGAACCTTCTCTGACAAAGTTTCTTCCAAGTGCTTTTGCTTCTGAGAGTATTGTTAAGTTTTGCTTTGCTTTTATTTTTGTTCCTCTTCATGGCAGATACTTGGGAATCAGATATCTGGGGCTGAAAGCTGATGTCCCATCCCTCAGGCACTTGCCTTGTGTACCAGTTAAAAAGCATACATACAATTTGGTTCTCCCTGAAAATGTCCTATGTGAAGTGTCTTTACAACATTTATGGATTAGTGACTTGTTTGGAATCAAACTGAGCAGCCTTTATGGCAAGGGCTGACACAAGCTTTGGAAAACTCTCATCCTCTACCAAGTAGGCAGGCAAACCCAGCTGTGCCTATCACTCCATGTAAGTGCAATGAGCAGGCTGCAAAGAATCACCAGGCATAAATTCTTCCATGCCTGAAGCTTCTTGGTGCTGCTCATCTGATGAAAATTAAATCCTTTCATTCCTTACTCAACTAATAGAGCTTAGCTATAGACCACACTGAGATAAAGCAGTCCAGTTAAGAAGCCAAGTGCCTGAGTAGAAGCCAAATAAATGCTATTAGCCTGAATAAATTGCTGTGACTTACCTGTCATTTATGTGTCCTCACTTGAAAACTTTCCACAGCATCACTTGCTTATTTCATGGCTTGCAGGGCACTCATATTTCAGCCTGACCAATTAAAAAGCTTTATAGTTAATTCTCAGGATGTATCAGTCTGCAGGGGGATAAAATTCCACGCATACATTTTTTCTGGAGGCTTGTGGTAACCTGTCAGGAAGGACTACTTCATAAATGCATATAGAGGCCAGAATGGTTGGGGCTTTTTGTTTGGTTGGTTGGTTTTGTTTTTAGAAATTGGTATGTTGATCTCTATTGGGTAGCTTATATAGGTTTTGCCATGTGGAAAGCTTCAGAAATATTCAAATAGTATGTTTGTGTTTTAAAAAACTGTAATACAAGGGGGAAAAATTTGGGCTTCTAATTGAGTAGATATGAAATTGAATAGTTAAGAAAACTGAACAGAATAAGTTAGCCTGGAAGAAGAAAACTTCAAGAGTCATAGGGGAAGGGACTAGGCCAGACTAAAAATTCCATTCTGCTGAAAGCACCAGCATAGAAATATGTTTTTCCTGTTTGGAAATCAAAACATTCAGGCTCTCCTTCAAGTGGAGATTTTATGGAGCTCAAATATAAGCAGCACTGCTCTTAGTGTTATGGTTTACTTGCAAGGTGGTGTTCAGTCAAAGGTTGGACTTGATGATCTTGGAGGTCTTTTCCAGCCTTAATGACTCTATGATTCTCTTTTTGTCTAAACACAACCAGCTATCTGTGTTCCAAAAGATGCTGAACCTCAATGTGCTTAATATCTTAGACAAGTACTCCAAAACAGGTTCAAAATACCCCTTTGCTACAAGCTGGAGATCACTTAATACCCTTAATAGGAATTTAAGATTCCCTGATTGTTGCCTTTTGAATTTGATATTTGCTACAAATAGCTTAGAATCAAGTCTGGTAAATGCAAAGTAGCAGCTTGGCTGATCAGCTATAATATGTGGGTATGAGAAACACAAATTTTGGTGGCCAAATATGTCCTGGAAGGCTGGGAAGTAAGTACTATGCAGGAATTCCAGGTTTTGGGAAACTTTACAGGAACAAGCACTTGGTTTCACTTTTTATTGCTTTGTTTATAGTAAAAATAGTAATTAATTCTGGAAGAGTCATTATAGCAGTATTCTCTGGTCTGTATTTAGTTTGGGGAAGCTCTGTTTCTACGCTCTAGCTTAAAAATTACAACAGTTCTTATCTTACAACTTGGCATGTTTCTTCAGTGTTTACTTTGACATCTGGTTTTCTTATTAGGAAGAGATTGTTGAGAACAGTATAGTAGCAGCTTGGTTTTAGGAGAACTTTCAGAATAATATTTCCAGAGAAGACCGGTAAATACCAGCCTTTCAGATGACAAATTCAGGATATAAGTCCCTGCTTCATGAGACAGATGGATATGACACACTTCCTCTGCTCATAGAGGAATGGGTTTCTGGTAGTCACGTCCCACAGCTGGTGAGGCTCATTTTAGAGTAGCCTTGGTTTCCTCTCAAGTGTGGCTTTAGTGGGAGTAGGAGATTATATTTGTCCTATTTTGAATTCCTGCAAAATAGAAAAAAAGTACAATGAGTATACAACAGCCTCATTCCTTCACCCTTCTTGATACTAAGCCAAAAAAACCCCAAACCCGAGCTAACCAACCAAACAAAAATCCCAAAACCCAAAATGTCACAGTATAAAAACAGTATAGACAAACAGACCATAACAGAGCTACTGTGGGGTGGAATTAAAAAACCAAACCAAACAACAACCTTTATGACAAAAATGTCAGTGAAAGGGTAATTATGCTTTCAGGCTGCCTATCAGGTTTGCTGCAGACATAAATATTTTGCAACTCAAGTGAAGATGTTTTCTGAGTTTAATCACACACTGTTTCCAGACAGGTCCTGTTCCCTAATAATTCCACCTAATTTTCTGTTCCCAGGAATGTGCCTGCAGTACCCTCTGGTCTGTATCATATATACAGGGAGCATGGGCACACTTTGAAGGTTTCCATGCTTTACTGCTACTTGTTTTCATTGTGAAGGACAGGGATTGCTGCTCTTTTATTTGTCTTCCCTGGTGTGTTTTGCTGGGAATAGCATGCTCCTTATCCTGCTTTCCATTTAGAAGAGCAGGGGAAATGGAGTGGGAGAGGAGGAAGGAGGGGAAGGTCACTGGATGAACTCTGGTCTCCTGGGCCATGGCTGGGGTTTTTGTCTGGAAGGTTGAAATAAATCCTGTTTTGCTACTGACAGGATGAAGGTAGTGGTGTATGAAATATCTTGGAGTTTGTCCTGCACATCTAAAGGGAAGGCATTGAAGTCTATGCTACTAAAACAAAAAGCCCTTTCTTTGCAAACAAGGAGCCTTTTAGTATATGTGACTAGTACAATTTCTATCCTGTGCATCATATTTGTGCTCATATTTCATTATGAAGTAATTTTCTGGTTTTTTCTTCTCCTTTTCATTCCAACAATAGGGCTTTGTATATAACCAGAAAATAAAATTCAGGCTGGCAGCTGAAAGGGAGAACAAATAGCATTCCTATAATATGTGAATAGTTGCCTCGCTGTTTCAGTTTCTCATTCACTTCCTTGGTAAGAATTATTTATATACTTGATTCCAAAATACTTTATAAAATACTTTGTCTGAATGCAGGTTTATTAGATGAGGAACCTCTTTCATACTCCTCTACATGAAAAGTAATGATGCCATATATTTTATTATTGTCCTCAAAGCCATGTAAAGATAGATTTGCAAACTGAATCTCAAGCATATAAAAGATATTCTGAAATATTAAATTACTTACATACTCAATATATGTGTATTAATTAATTATTGATGTATTATTACCAGTGAAGAAAGGTGGTTTACTTCTCACAGTTTACAAATCCTTCCAGGGTATTTCTTATGTCATATTCTGAGTGTGTGTGATTTCCAGAATTAAAAAAACAGGGAAGTTGCTCACCAAAGGGTGGGTTTGTAACTGCTGCTCCTCACTTTCCCCACCGTGCATTTCTCCTTCTCCTGTCCCAACAGCAGCTACACTGCTAAGCAAATCCTGAGATAGTAACACAGTGGCAACAACTCATCCTTTCCTGGGGTTCTTTTTGTGTTTTCTAGGACCCTTGAGGATTTCCATCCATCTACCACATCATTGGAAGCCAGCAGCCTGAAGTCAACATTACACATAGTGACTTGACTGGCTGGAAAGAAGCAGCAAAAAAAGGAGAAGACATCATATATACTGTCCTGTCTGGAAGCCGAGATGATCACTGAAATGGCTAACACAACATTTGTTGTCTGGTCTAGGCCCTTAAAATGTAGGACTGGAGGGACCACTTGGTCTGCTGCTCTGCAGAGGAGGAGATTTTGTCAGGCAAAACTTCTTTGCCATGCCACTCTTGATCCTGCTGCTGGACAAAATGTATTTGTCTTCTTCCAGCTGAGTTTTGAAAATGTCCATGGATAGAAACTCAGCAGACTCTCTTCCAGTGCCAAATTGTTCTTGCAGTAGAGAGGGATTTAATTTTTGCCAACATCCATCTGCAATTCCACTTGCAGCAGCTCTGAGACTTCATCACTCTCTTCTGTCATCTGTTTTTTCTTCTCTTATCCAGCTGTTCCAACTCCTTTTTCTCTGTCTGGAAAGACCTGCTGGACTCAAAATCACAGGACTCAAACCACACAGGATTTCCCAAAATTATTGGGGAAGAGCAATAGGTCTCCAAGCAGGTGACTACATAAAGGCAGTAGCAGCCACAGTTTGGAAGGAAGAATTGTAAGTAATTTGTATAATATATAAGTAATTGACTTTATTTTACTTCTTTCTAATCCTGGAATATTTTCTTCTGTGTTTTCTGGGGTTTTTTAGGGATGTGTGTTCTGGGGTTAGATATATGAGTCAGGAGGAAATGGGAACAACGGCCAGTAGTGGGAACATTGTCTTCATCTTTCCTTTCTGTTAAAACCCTGTCCTACTCCTTGCTGAGCTGTCAAAAGGCATGGATTTTGTCAAGAGTTTTTGTGCTCATCTTATGCACTGTTCAGAGTAGTCTTTCCTGTCTTCATCCATTTTAATTCTGTCTTTTTAAACACAGATAAATCGCTTAGCTGGCCAAAAGCCATTATTCCATGGCTGGACCTCACTGGGTGGGATGTCCCACGCTGAGCTCAGTATCCTGTGTCACTGCTGTGGCTGCAGTGATACCAGTTGGCAGTCTTACAGAGACTGAGTTTCCTGATTTCTCATGCTTTTGATAGCAGATAAAGAACTGCACTATTCTTAGGAGCTGGGACCTAATTCTGCTCCTGTACCAGGCTGGATTGGAGTTCCTTTCCCACCATCCCAAGCTGCTCATCACTGCCAGCCCAAGCCTACTGATCTGGCCATTTCCAGTCTTCCCACAAGTTCCAGGTGCTTGACCCCCTCTTGCTGGGCAGCAGCAGGCTGCTCAGGAGGACCATGCACTCCTGGGCATTGTTCTGCAGCTCCTCATCTTCATGAGGGGATGAGGGCTCCAGGTGCCCTCTGCCTCTGTGCTTGTTTTGGTTGGGACAGAGTTAATTTTAATAGAAGTTAGTATGAGGCTACAATTCTGACTCTGCCCTTCCCTCCTGGGGGACTGCAGCTCTGTGGTGCAATCTTTCTTCTGTCTGAGTGTTTGTCATTGTATGAGGATCACTAACAGTATTCTCTTTTCTTTTGGCTTTGATGAGCATCTGTGCATCTGAAATACTCCATCTTACCAGAGTGCACAGCAATTCTGATTGTGCCTTTTATGTCATTTGTTTACTAAGGGTACAAACTGTCAAGCTGAAAAATCAACAATGGATATTTAAAACTTAGGTCTGACTCAGTGTTCAGAGCAAATATTTTGCTGGTTCTAGAGCAGTGGCCTCTCCAGAGTCTGGTAAAAAATTTTGTGTGTTTGTCTGGGATGTGAGGGGTGATGTTTGCTCCATTATTGTAGGCGCAATATGAATTATTTATTTGTACATTTCACTTTTTCTAATTAAAAAAAGAAATCTCATCCAATCAAAACACTAACTGGTCCTTTTTTTTCTTTGTTTCTTTTTTTTAGGGG
>JAOTQP010000001.1:98889857-98962512 GCA_026413545.1 Cichladusa arquata
GGAAGGAAGGAAGGAAGGAAGGAAGGAAGGAAGGAAGGAAGGAAGGAAGGAAGGAAGGAAGGAAGGAAGGAAGGAAGCTATGTTCCTATCCTAACTCCTCTTTTCACAATCTTTGAAGTGGGTGTCCAGGCCCAGGATTGTCACAGCTCCTGGCAAAATACATGATTCAGAGAAATAGGATCTTAGAAGGGAGTGGGTCCAGTTTTTCAGGCATGTGCTTCAGAAAAATATGTCAACCAATTTGGAAGAGCAGAGAGAACAGCAAGTAAGACTGCTATTTGGAGGAAGGGCTGAAAGACTTGATGTAATGGGGCTACTATGAGATGTGAGGTCTTCAAATATAAATGAAAACCTATAAAGAGGATGAGAATAAATGTTCTCTGCTTCAGAGTAAGAAGTAACAGCTTTAAGTCTGTGAAAAGATTTTCAGGACAAACATGTAGGAGAAGTCTCTGTTGGCAGTGATTACAAGACATATATGGTTTTGAGTGACCAAAACCATCACTAAAAACCTTTAGAATTAAGTTAGTGAAAGGCCAAAGGTGGCTTGAGTCTTGTCCTGAATGATCCTGTCCTGGATCATTTTCCTGGATCATTTTGTCCTTCACAGTATTCCTTCTCTTGCCTTTTACTCTGCAGTCATAATGTCACTCCATTCATTGTGCAGATAGGAAAGCTGGAATGATAAAAAATGTCCAGCCCTGAGCAACCCAGTGTGCCTCCAAAGCTGACCTTAGTTAATGTGCCAGCTGGACAGAGGGGTCACCAGAGTGTTCCATCCAAGTGATGTGTCCTATGATGTTAAACACAGCCCTAGGTGGGCTGCTTTTCACCAAGAGCAAATGCTTCTTTAGTCAAAAGCATGTGCACATGGCTTTTGGGAAGGCAGTACCCTTTCATTATTGGAACTATTGGCCAGGAATTGTCAGATTTCCAAGAAGTTAGCATTCATATTTCCTAGTTCTGAAATCAGTACTTTTTCTGCAAAACATGCTGAGAAATATGATTCAAAGGCTACTTCAGGAATGTCTTATGTTTCTTTATGTTTTTGCTAGGGAAAGAAATTTCCAGGGCTTGCTGTGCTGGTAACAGATGCTGCAGTGCTAATTCTGATACCAGATATCCTTTTGGCACCAGGCAGGCGCTGTAAACCTTCAGAAGATGAGGATGC
Source organism: Cichladusa arquata (assembly GCA_026413545.1). Classification (NCBI taxonomy): domain Eukaryota; kingdom Metazoa; phylum Chordata; class Aves; order Passeriformes; family Muscicapidae; genus Cichladusa; species Cichladusa arquata. Next base: position 98,891,029 of record JAOTQP010000001.1, read on the forward strand.
TTGCACATCCACCTGGCCCAATTAACATCTATCTCATCTATCAGTTTGCATTCATCTGTGGAAATCTGCACTTTAGCAAGGGTTACACCCTTGGAAGACAGCTGCAAAAAAGCATTAAGTTCTTCAGGATCTTGGGGAGAGTTTTTCACTTGTTTTGTTCAATTATATTCTGAGCTTGCTTCCTGGCAACACTTCTACAATTTGAAGTCAGACAGAGTACTTTAACTCTTCTGATTTATCTCTGGTTTGTGTTCCATTTCTCTTTTGTAGGCTTAGAGCTCTGTAGCCCCTCTAAGAAAGAAAAGAAACCACACTAGAGGAGCAGAGCCTTGCACGGGTGTTGGAAGCCATTTCTGCTCAATCTTTGTTTCACCATGACAAGTCTGTGTCCAAAATCAAAGCATGCTCTTTACTTCCCATCACTTGCATATAATGCAGAACCACTGTTTTAGTAAAGTTTGCTCTCAGACTGCAGAGAAGAGGAAGCTGGTAGGTCACAGGGGTTTCCAGCCTCTGACCAAGGCAGCTGGCCATCATGTGCATATGTGAGGTGCCCAGCTGGGGAGATGGTAGTCATACATTAACCACAAATTATATTGAGTTCTTGTGCCTTGTTTTCCCACCATGAAGCCAGCTTTTTAATGTGACTTTCTTGAGAAAATGGAGGGTCTACCAAAGCCATCACTTCTCCAGAAAACTATGACTGTTTATGAATAAGGCATGGACAAAGGAAGCTGCATGATACTATTTTTTTTTTTTACATTATTAAATGCATTTGAAATGGCATTTCCCAGAAGTTCTCAGCCTCTGTAGAATTTGTGAAAATGCAGACTAAATTCCTGATGTAAAATTTATGCAGTAGACTTCTGTGCATTAACAAGTTAAATAGCTTTACAGTCCTTCCTGTAACCCAGAAACACTAGAAAGTAGGCAAGTTTCTTATTACACACCAAAATTCAAGAATCCTATCTCTTTTACTGAGAGAGGTATTGTTTTGGAGAAGATTGCATAAGAGAAAATTATTGCAGCCTCTCTGTAGACTTCAACCAGAAATCTGCTATGTGTTTTACTGTCTAGGTGCTCACTCATTTAATCTAATCTATTAACAGGCTTGTATACTGTGTGGGTTGCTTTGGTGGGAGTGACCAGTCATGCCTCTCCCTTGCAAGAAGAGATTGCAGAGAAGAGCAGTAATGTGCTTTGCTGGCATTAACAGGCATTAGTTCCACAGATTTCACTGTTTTCCTTCTACATTGGTTGGTGGGTTTGAGAGCTGTACAGCTTTTTCTTTGGGCTTCCTGTGACTATACCTGTACAGAATATCTGATGCAAAAACAGCAAAAGAAAGATAAGTCATAGGAAATTATGTAGTATAAATTGGAGGCCCTTGGACTGTGTCTTAGGGAGGTTGTGCAGGTGCTGTACATACCCCACAGAATGGGTCCTTCTGTGCACTGTTGTGACTGTGTGGTTCCACTGTGTGATTTAACCTAGTAGTGGCTCTTTTCAGTCATATATTGAGTGCAAAAGGAGAATCAAAAGGCTTCTGCCACTGGTGTTCTGCTCCTCAGTAGGATGTTGCAATGTGAATACATAAAATCTGGAGAGCATCCACTGAGCCTTCACCCAACTGCTGTTGGGTGCTATATGAAATGTGACAGTGTTACCTAGAGGCACAGGAGATGATGGGGAGGAGTATGTAGCACCTGAAATAACACAGCACAGTCCTTCCATTCACTGGCCAGTTTTAAAGCCAGTGGATGGTTGTGGAAGACTGCAAGGATTAATGTCTTGAGGCATTTTGAGATGCCTGTGTGGGGGAAGGGGCAGCTCAGACCTTGCCCTGGTGAGGCAGTGCTCCATCCCACAGCGATGCCAATCACAGGCACAGCACAAGGGGTGCTCCCCACCTGCCTCTGGAGCCCCTAACCCAGTTCCTGAGTGGCCAAATGACCAGAAGTTCCCTGGGGGAAGGGCCCAGGAGGGTCAAGGGGTATTGAAGGCTGAACATGAGGTAATCACATGGAGTGAACCCTAACTCTCCTTGGAGTTTCTATCGCTGTTGGAACCCAGGAACTGGTGGCTATATGTGTGATTTTCTGTATCTTGTCTTTCCCTCTCCTTCTAATTCCCTCTTCTTGGAATTTTGAGTAATTTGAAATCAAATGCACTTAAAGTTTGCCAAGTTGAGTGGACCAAGCTAGTGCTTTGAGAAGTGTTTCATGTTGATGTATGTTGCACTAAATCTTTTGCCAAAGTTCCCTAAAGTTGCCAGTAAAGTCTTTTGTGTTGTTTTGACCTCTTGAGAATTTCTTGTCAGTATTTCTGCTGTGCATCTAACTCAGAGTACGTGAACAATTGTGAGCCCCTTTAAAACTTTCATCGAGTGAGTTGCTTGGGGCCTTACAGTGGTGGAAATAACATTTTAATTTCTTCCAAAAAGTTGTGAAAACTGAGCAATGCTGATCTTCATGTGAAGAGATTATTTGCACCCTAAAAGGCATGTGCTATCAGTCACCACCTTTTGTTTCCCTGCTTCAAAAGGCACACTCTTTCTTTGCTTACCACAACAAAGCTACCACAGGTTCCTGCGCTGTGCTTCTCTAGGCTCACATGTTGGTAAGGTGCTGAGGTACTTCCTGTCTCTACAAAAATCCCATCTTCCAAATCAAACTTGGCTCTCTGGGGATCTGATTAAGTCAAGGCTCAGCCTTGCTGTACAGGTGAAACAAACTGTGTTTAGATTTCACACCTCTTGATGGTGAGACACTTCTTCCCCATGTGTTGAGTCTCACTCTAAGCCCCAGATGTCAGTCGTGGTTCTGGGGCTGCTCTGAACAGACCTGGCAGTGCTTTTCAGCTGCCTGACAGAGTGAAAGCTCCACAGTCCCAGACAAACACACCTTTTTGCTGGGTTGAATCCTAAATTTCAGCCACTGACTAGTCTTATTGTAGTCTGATAACATTAGTGGCCTGGGTGGTGACAGGAACTGAATTTTATTAGAGATTTGTATAAATATATATACAATATGTACTATGCAGAACTAGCACTGAAGTGGAAATCCTGTACTTCAGCTTGCAGACAATCATTAAAACTTCCAGTGTGTAATTCCTCCTCTCTGTAGCTATGCTAGGTTTAAATGAACACTCTGAATCAGTGGTGCTCCTTTTGATGTGGTTAACAGGCACTTTTACAGGTCCAAGGCAAAGTTAGCAAGTTTGTTTCTGTCAGAAGGAAATGGTGTCTTTCTGAACAGAGGTGAAGCACGGGTCCTTCCTGTGCTGGGTGCTGTCCTTGGGTCACCACAACCCTGTGCAGTGCTCCAGGCTGGGGCTGAGTGGCTGGAAAGCTGCTGGGCAGGAAAGGCCCTGGGGGTGCTGGTCACGAGCAGCTGCACGTGAGCCAGGTGTGCCCAGGTGGGCAAGAAGTTCAAGGGCAGCTGGGCTGTACCAGCAATGGTCCAGCAGGACCAGGCAGTGATTGTCCCTCTCTGCTGGGCACTGCTGAGGCACCTCCAGTCCTGGGGTCAGTTTTGGGGTCCTCACAACCTTGATGGAGGTGCTGGAGTGTGTCCAGAGCAGGAAACAGAGCTGGGGAGGGGTCTGGAGCACCAGGAGCAGCTGAGGGAGCTGCAGGGGCTCAGCCTGGACAAAAGGAGGCTCAGGGGGGACCTTCTCACTCTTCACAACTCCTTGACAAGAGGGTGGAGCCAGGTGGGGATCAGGCTCTGCTCACAGGGAACAAGGACAAAAAAAACCAGCCTCAAGTTTCCAACAGCACCAGGGGAGGTTTAGATTAGATATTACAAAAAAAAAAGGCTTGTCATGCTTTGGAACAGGCTTGTCAGGGAAGTGGCCAAGTCACTACACCTGGAAGTGTTCAAAACCCACGTGGATACAGCACCTGAAAACACTGTTTAATAGTGAACATGGGGGCAGTGCTGGGTTCATGGTTGGACTTGAGGATCTTAAACACCTTTTCCAACCTTAACAATTCCATGATTCAAGGCATGCTATTACCATCCTGAAATCTTCTGGGCAGTAGTGTAGTGATTGCACTCCCTTTTATTCCATTTTACAAGGAGCACACTACTGTGGAGTAATCTAAATGAAGAGTACTCATCCATGAACAGGTATTAAGTATCTGCCTTCAGATCAGTCACTAACCTTGCAAAGAAGTAATTTAGAATAACCAAAGTGATGAATCAGAGGCAATGCTGGGGTTTTAGCATCAGTAACTATGAAACAATACAGCTTGTGCCCTACTCCTTTCAGTTAGACCTTCTCAATACCAGCTTTAAATCCTTTCCATTCTCACCTACTCGAAACAAAAGGTCGAGGAATATCTCCTCTGCAAGCCCAGCATTACCTGTTAAAAATACAGACTTCCATTATCAACAGCTAAAAATCTAAAATAATAGCTGCTGAGGTACATGATCATGCTACAAACTCAGCATCTGAAAATTTATTAATTCCTAAAAGTTTATCACACACAGGAAGAGACAGCAATCCAGAGACTACAGTGATTGACAAAAATTATTTATTTATTTATTCCCCACTTTTATTGACTTTTCAAAGAAACCCACCACAAATCCAAGTTGGAATATACTAGCTTGCTACCACTGTCGAAAAAAAAAAGGCATGAAAAAACATGTATAGTTGAAGGCTATTAAATTCTGATACATCTGCATGTTCTCTTAAGAGTCCTTATTATTCTAGGACAGTGGAAGTACAGTAGACATTCAGTGACAGCTAATTGGCCAGCTCATGAAGACAAACAAGGACTGATCAGTGTGTCTGCCTTCTCTTTAAAAAGCCAATCAGCAATAAATAGATGGTGTCATTCATTGTCATGCAGGAATGATTGTGGTCTCTCTACTTAGCTGGGCTTCTGGGTTTTCATGATTTTAGGCTACTGGATGGTTGAGGAGTTTTGGGAAAAATAAATTTTGAAAGGTGGAAGTTCAGTTTATTAGAAGAGGCTATGTTTAAATTTTATACTTTAACAGATTATCACCATAGTTTTATGCCTTAGTATCTAACAGCAACAACATTCTTTTTTTCCCCCATAAAAGGGACTATTATGAACACATTATAATCAAAAACCAAATCTTTATACCACCTATGTTATATTCAGCTGTTATATTAAGAGGCATCACCTGGGCTAATTACATAACACCATGTTAGAATATGCCTAAAATAAGAGGTTTTAATCAACTATGCTGTGGCTTAAACACCACTTTTCAGACATAACTCTGCATTATTTCTGAAATTTTTAATATATCTTAAAAATATACCAATTAAAATAAATTATTGTTATATATTTCTTTATATCAAAGAAGAATCTTCAAATTTACAAAAGGCAGTCCAGAGGTAAATATGTGTTATATTCCACTAGTGAAGAATTTAAAGTAACTGACATTATTCCCAAATAGTTAACTTCTTTCAACATACAGTTTATTGCCTGCTTTTTATTTGTTATTTAGCTCACAGAAAGAAGAATATTTTGTTTCACAAGAATGTCTCTCGACAGAGTGGACATGTGGATTTGTTGCTGGATGAGAACCACTTGTACTGAAAAAGAGAAATACATCTGTTTAATATACAAAGCTGAGTATCAGAAACACATCAATAATAAACATCATCAATAATAACCATTATTGCCAGGGATCTGTGTGGTTAAGCTGCACCAGGGCAGGTTTAGACTGGACAATAGGAAGAAGCTCTTCACAGGAGGAGTGATTGGGCATTGGATTGGGATGCCCAGGGAGGTGGTGGAGCCACTGTCCCTGGAGATGTTTAAAAACAACTGGATGTGGCACTTAGTGCCATGGTCCAGCTGACAAGGTGGTGTTAGTTGGACTTGACCTCAATCAAGGTCTTTTCTAACCTCATTAATTCTGTGATTCTGTGAACCTAACCATCAAAACATTAACTATATTTTTAAAAAGAACAGTAAGAAACAGTAAAAAAATCCCTTTTCACTTGTGCATGTATGCATGTGTATATGTACATATGTATTTGTATATACACATAATAAGACACACACTGTGTAGCAGCTCTTCTCTCATTACCTGCCCTTACATCTTAGTACAAAATCCACAGAAATAATTTTTGAGTGCACACAATCTGAGATACTCCAATGACAAAGTGGAAAACTGTTGGTAATACAGTAAAGCTTTCTGGTTTAAACTATGTGGATAGCCAGGCTGGATGGGTCTTGGAGCAACCTGGTCTAGTGGAAGGTTGCTCCCCACCCCATGGCAGGGATGTGAACAGATGAGCTTTAAGGACCCAAACTGCTCTATGATTCTATGATATCTTGCCTACTTAAAAAGATTTACTCCAGGTACTTACCAAGCAAGCTGAATGAAACTTCTTCTTGCATGTTCTGCAAGCTTTTTTGGGAAGAGAATAGTTTGAACCATGAATGACTGAAAAGCAGATCATGCAATCTTCAACGCCTTCAAAACGTTTATCCACATTATTTTTCCACAAAGATAAGCCTTCCATAATACTTCCATTCTAACAGAGGGAAAAAAGCTGTTAATACTGTAGAACTCCTTTGGACTATTCCTGTTGCAGTCATAAAAATATGAAGGAAACAAAGCCTGAAGAATTTATAATCTGAAATGACATGCAGCACATGCAAAGTATAATTTATAATACTCTGATCTACAAAAAAGTGAGTATTCATCAGAGCAGGAAGAGTGTATTCAGGAGCACTTAAAAAGGGATTTTTAAATTTTCAATCACTGCTTTGTTTTGTGCAGTGCAACCACAGATGATGCCATTTCAGCAACCATCTGTCTTTCAGAGAATTCCATGGACAGGATATTTGGTTTTTTGTTGTTGTTTGTTTGTTTGTCCTTTTTTCAAATGATAGTTGAGATGGTACTGCCACACAGGATAAACAACTGGCCCACATCTTAAGAGATCTAAATTTTCAACTTGGGCTCTGGATTTAACAGGACCTAGTAGGCTGATCATTTTACCTCTGTTTCTGTATCTGGAGAAAAGCAGATGGTAAGAGTGACCCAATTCTATGAAGGCCTTTGCAATTTAATGAGATTTATTATATAGATCTATACAATAGTGCATTACGAGGAATATTTTTCTATTATAAGGACTTAAGTTTTCAAAACTAGCTTTATTTAAATTCACCTGATGTGTAAGGTACGTGCTTAACTGTAGCATCCAATTGCGCCACTGCTGTACAGCCACACCAACCCTCTTTCCACTCTCAACTGTTATGGATCCCAGTGGATAATTTGATGGAAGCTGTATTATTAGTTCAATAAAGATATCATCAACAGAATAGGTTGCAATGACTTCTCGTGCTGCAGACCGAGCCTTTACCTTTGAAAAAAATACACATATTAAAAAATGCCACAGAGATACTCAGCATCTCTAGTCTTTGTGTATATATATGTATACATATATATATATACACATATATATACTATAAATACATTACTACACACATTAAGTTATTTTCTTAGATTAGGCAGACACTTTTTTTAAAGAAAACAAAAATCTATTCATACCTCAGTAAATTAAAAAGAAATTACCAACCAGTTTTCAATCTACATCTTTAAATAAACAACAAACTAGTATATTGCTAGCAGTACCTTCCACTTACTTCCTCAACATCCTAAAATCCATTCTTTCATGTTTTTCCAACCAGAATATTAATAAACATCAATTTAATTCATTGATACCAAGCAAAATTATGTTTAATCAGTCATTTAGAACAACAAAATTGCAATCATATAAAACAGAACCATAGTTTGGAGAAGTAAAATTTCTTGAAATGTTTGCAAAAAACTCAAGTAAATAAAAAGAAAGGACAAGAAGTCTTACTGTCATGCCATTAAATAACTGTGTGCTAGTTTGGACAGAAGATATTTCCTGAGAGGAGAGCACACTGCTGACATATTTGCTTGTGAATTTATCCACAACATTGAAGACACGCTTCTCACAGCTATTCCACCACAGCCTCACCATGGCTGGCAGATCTTTCAGTGTTATATGGTACACAGAGCAGGCCAAGTGTGGGATCTGGGATGACAGCACCCCTGTTCCTGGGAGGGAAAGAAAAGGTGTTGAAATACTCATTATTATCAAACTTTAAAATTATTATTATTATTATAGAATTATTATTATTATCAGACACATTAGTAAGGGATGTTGGTGCCTCCACACCACATACAAAAATTCTGATTCCAATAGAATTGTGGTAACTGGAATTTCATGTATATGTTCCTATTATTGCTATGCTAAGGGCTTGTTTGACTCAGCCCTTCTTCACCAGGCTGGTTTCTTTGTGCCTTAGCCTGAGACTCTACACCTTAGAATTCATCTTCTAATTTACAGACTGAACTCAAAGTGGACACCAGGAATCAACAATTTTACATCGCAGAAATCACAAAACACTCATTTTGGAGTGAACAAACAATAAGGTGTTTGCAGGACAGCTGAGCTTTGCAGGCATGTATAGAAACAGCCTCAAGTTCCACCCACAGAGATTCAGGTTGGATATTAGGAATAATTCTTTGCTGGAGGAGTGGATAAGCATTGGAACAGGCTGCCCAGGAAGTGGTGGAATCACTATCCCTGGAGGTGTTCAAAAAACATGCAGATAGGGCACTTTGTGATAGGGTTTAGGGGGAACACTGGTGTTCAAAGGGTGTGCTTGGACAATCTTAATGATTCTTAATGATTATTAATTAATTAATAAATAGCATTTAATTCTTAATGATTAAGGAGGTCTTAATGATTCTATGATAGGATAAGGGAAGACTTTCCCTTGGGATGTCATGTCAGTAATTCTTTCTTATTGTCATCTAGATAAATTGTTCTGCAACATACAGTGATGTCCAAGCAAAAAATTAAGAAATGGAAACTCCATTTCCTTGCTTATACCTGCGTAGGTACTTTAAAAGAAATTCAGTGAAAGGATTTAAAAATCTAATTCTCTTTTTCATGTTTCTCAGCTAAAAAAAGCAGTATATGTTGTCTTATCATCACCAATTAATTTCTGAACAGCATGACAAAAACAACACACAATTTAACATCTCAAACATTAAAAAAATATATATTAAAATATTTTTAATCTTTTGAATTTATATATTAAAAGACAAGAAAATATTGAAATTTTATTTAATATTAAAAAATATCTCTAGAAGCAACGGTTCCAGAATAGATCACACATTTCTGGTGTTTTGGAATCATTATGTTCAGGATTCAATATTAGCAATGTATTATTCCTGGGTTTTGTTTTTCTTGGTTTCTCTGATAAACATGTCAACTTTGATTAAGTTTCAAATGGGGAGTGTTAGCCAAAGATTATAAAACATATCTATGTGTTTGTCTCTCTGTATATTTGTTTTATAGGTAAGATTTTTTAAGTAATTATTTTTAACAAAATAAGTTTATTTAAATATAACAACTCTCTTAAATGCACAAATACAGTTTTTACTAACCTTTGACATCTAAACGAAGCTCTTCAGTAAAGAAGGTTTTTGTGTCCTTATTTAGAACTTCTGAAGTTGGCCCAGAAAAGACAGGGTTTTCAGGCATAAGCCTGAACAAGTGATAAAGCAGTTTATTCAAGCTTTTAGTTCTTCTAAGGTATTGTGAGTAGAGAACTCGCAGCTGGTAGCATTAAAAAGATTCACAAAAAAACCAAAACACAGTAAATACAGCTTACTCTGTAAAAAATACAAATATGTCCTTGCAGGGAGGAAGAGCAGCACTGTGATTCAGAACTAGTGTTTAGAAGAGAAGTTTAGTTCTCTGCACCATTTTGAATGATTAGAAGACTATAATGTGTACCAAGATTGTTTGAAAATGCAAGAAAGAGTCATCTTTTCATGCATCTTATTTCTGTATTGCTATAATTTTACCATCCCCAATTACAGCAGTGTAGAAATCTAAGTCTATTGGTGCTTTCAGAATCGTCACTACTTTCACAAAAACAAGGGGTAAGAAGCTACGTAATTAAAAAATGAAACTTTGAGACTGAAACTAAATAAGTAGGTTAAGACATTCAGTTAAAAAAAAGGACTCTGAAAATATACCTGAGAAGAAGCTGCTTTAAAGAAAGCTAATGTTAACTTCCAAGTGAGAAGATATCCTAGAACAAGGCAGAACTCATCACTCAGGGGTTGAATAACTGCAAATTCTCCAACTGGAATGCATTCCAGGATGTTTTCTAGCAAGAGTTCTTGAGTGGCCAGGACAGACATCAGAGCTGCTGGAGGTGATCTGTGGAAAAATGTTATCTGGTAGAGTAAACTCAAATCCTGAGCACAGCATGAACTGAATTTATGTTTATAGCCTTCCTAGAAATTCATGAAAGTAAAGCCATGCAGAACATAAAATGAGCCTTTTATTACAGGAAAATTTACTCTTTTTAAAATTTCTTCCTTTTCCCTGAATGGGACAGTTAGTGTTTTTCTCTTCTTAGACAAATTAAACTGAGTCACTTCATCTGGGAGTGGTCTGTGGCTGAGTTGATGTAACCTACATCATGGACAGCTGCTTTGCTTTCTTTCTCTGGGGTCACAGCAACAAAGGAGCAACTGAACAATGATCTCCTAATCACTGCTGGCTCTGGGCTGAAAAGCCTTTTGCAGCTCTGCAGTTAGGAAAGGTATTATCATTGGGCTGAGGTTAAAAAGGAATTTTAACCAGTTACTGCATTCCCTCTTCAAACCGGAGACTTCACTGGATTCAAGCTGTATAAAACACATGGGTTAATTTTATTCAGCTTCAAGTAACTGAAATTACCTCTGCAGGTGGACACATCCTGAATACAAGTAAAAATTGGCAAGATTTTCTAGTATAAAGTATATATATGGCATTTGGTCCAGTAACTGCACCTAAAAACAACTGCAGATACTGTCTCCATTTTTAGTGCAATAAGAGATAGGACCAAAATATTTAATATTTTAAATATTTATAACCTTATTGTCATAGCTATACAGTTTTTTAACATCTCCTGGCTGGCAACTACTCTGTTGCAAATTTCAATATTTTAACACATTTTAAAAATATGGAAGATAGTCTTATAAAAAGGGAGGGAAAAATACACACAATGCCAATTCCTCCTCTTCATCACCATAGGACTTGAGATCTTCGTCATCAAATTTAGGCAATTCAGGCATTAATCTATAGAAATATAGAAAGGAAATCAGGTTTAATTTTTAAATAATTTTTAATAAATTGTTTTAATAGATGTGATAATTCTTTGCTTATCAACGCCAACATTACTGACAGGCAATACAATAATTGCAGTTATTCCTTAACAAGACAGAATCTTTCAGAGACATGTCACCATTGCAAAGATGGTTCATGAGTGGCAGCCAACCAGCATGTATCCTTCTCACTTCTCTTTCCAGACCTCTTACTTTTCCTGAATCATGCTAAAATAAAATTCTCCATCAGAATAAAGTTATTGCAACTTTATGCCTCAGTATAAGTGAAAGATAATGGTGGCTGGCTTAAGCCATCTGCCTTGTAATCTGCATTTTGGGGAGCCAAATGTACATATTTTCAAATTCTCTATTGTCTCTCTAGGTATTAGAAATACCCAAGAAGTTCACAAGAATACTACCTATCTATATTCACTTTCTTACCTAAATTAGTGAAAATAAAAACATCAAACTATTTAATGGCAGCGTCAGGCCCAGATAAAACCTGGAATATTTCAGTTTACGTTTTAGGATTCTCTGAATCCTAAAATAAGAGCTAAAAATAAATACCTTTATTAAGTCTGCTAATACACTTAACTTAAGCATTTATATTTTTATATAGTGCCCTCCAAAAAGAACACAAACTGCCCAATTAAGGATTTTTCTCCCATAATGGAACATGATTTTGCTACAAGTGCATATTCTATAGCACATATTTTTTAAAAAGGAGGGTTGGGAGGCAATGAGAGTGAGAAATTTGTTGTTTCTTACTTATGAAGCATATGGTAGACAGAAACCTGTACAGGTCGAGCCCGGAAAAGCAGCAATGGGGAGAGTGTGTTCAGTAGGGTCTGGAGATTATCTGGAAGATTTGTCTTCTGGCCTGCAACAAACTTCGGTGGCAGCTTATGGTTTAACAACTGGTCCTTCGAGATGTAAGTTAGAGCTTCACCCAAAGATGACAACACAGAGTTCTGAAAAGAGCCTTCTGATGCATTTTTGGTTTCTCCTATTTAAAATAAGACAAGCTGTGATGCAGAATGTATGGATGATACCATAACCAAGCCCTGCTGGAAGCAACTCAAGACTGCACTTGGCAGGTTCAATTTAATCTTAACAATCTCTATGTTACAGGCAATCACTTTACTAATTAGCACGTGTTAAAAAAATGGAGTTGTTACAAACTCTGTTTAATTTATATTCCTGTAAATTCAAAAATATGGCCTGTTCATTTCTATTTTAGAACAGCCTGGCTGTTATCCCCTTGTCATATACTTGCCTGTGATTTTCACCAACAAAGGTAACAGCAAATTGTGAATTCCCTCAGAAAAGAATTCTTTCCATTCACTGACCAAGTTCTTAGGAAGATTTGCAGTAGTTTCAGGAGCTGCAGCCTCAAAGTAAGCACTAAGGGCAGATGCCAAGTCACAACTGACACAAGCAAAAATCTGCACAAGCGGGACATGGTAAAGCAAACGGCTTTCACTTGTTGTCTAGGAGGAAATAAACACAGAGGAAGATTCCTTAACCATAAATTTGCTTTAAAATATGTTTCACATTTCCTGTCTACACTAGAAAGTGTCATTTCAAAGACACTTCAATTGCAAGAACCATTTGAAAATTATTTGGGGCAGGAAGGTGTGTTTAAAAATTGAATTTGTACTTTAATAAGATTTCCTGAAATGAATTTCCAAGTCTCACCAACATTTAGAACCATGGATTGTTTCCATTACATAACCTTCCTTATAACGACAAAAAGAAAATTCAATGGACAACATCCTACTAAAAACTGGAAAGTACTGAAGTGGCTATCAGGAGAATATTTCCTCTCCCCCAATAGAGTTGCTTTCTTTTTATTTTTGTTCTTACTAGTACTGCCAGAAAGGAGTATCATTATAAATTAAAAATATTCCCTACTTAGTCTATACAGCAAGGTTTTCTTATAGGTTTGTTGTCTGTTATAAAACAAAATACATAGCTCTGAGGCACATACCATTAGGTAAGATTAATCCTGAGATCAAGAAAGGTCACATGAAGTTTCCAGCCTGCCCTTCTAAATGCTTAGGTGACAGAGAGGGAGAGATTCTGTATCTTTATTTGATTAGTCAGGAAGGAATCAGCTGACTACTGACCTCTTTCTTAAAAGCATTAAAATACAACTTTGATATTTCGTGCCATCAGTTAGATATTGAAATGCAGACATTGCTTTTTATTCAGCTAATTTTGATGTACCATGTTAGACTGTCTTAAAGGAATATTATTTTTCAAGACAGAGACCTACAGCAAACATATTTCAAAATTATTCTCCAATTACCAATGCCATTATTGAATATCGTATTACTTGAAGAGTGAGCTGATTTTATCTCCATACACAAAAAGAAACAGGACAGTATAATTGTCTGTGCTTTTAAACCACATATGACCTTTGTCTTTGTGCAATTCTTCTTAACATTGTGTCAAGTATTTGGTATACTGAGATTACAGTCCGTGCCATATGCAGGGAATAATCAAAAAGGTAAGTACATTAAAAGAGAAGATGCTTCCATATTACCTCTAACCAAGCCAGCATGGAGCACATCAAAAAGTCCCACTCGTTATCAGCCAAAGGAGCTGTGGAATATTTCAGCAGCAAGGGAAGGTAACGCATCATCTCAATGTTGAAACCAAGCAATTGAGCACTTGCTTCTTTCAGATTGCTGTAATAAAAATACAACCAAAGCTTATACAGTTTCATGTTGTAGATGTGAGTATTTATATTCTTGCCTTCACTCCTCTTTACAGGACAGATTTGTCTGGCACCACCATGCTGTGCCCTACGTGCTTTTGATACTCTGTCTTTCAAAGGTAGAGTGCTACATTAGCTGCCAAGTCTAAATAAGATTCCTAAATTACAGATTCATATATTTCTACAATTTACACATTTTCTTGAGCAATATACTTACATAAAGTATGAATTTTAGCAAATTTAATTAAATCAATGCAAGAAAAATAATAATTTTAAGTTACCAAATTAGGAAAAAATATTAGCCCTCAAGTGTCCAAATATTATACACTATAGGTTTAGATTATTAGGAAGAAATTCTTCCCTGTAAGGGATGCCTTGGCACAGGCTGCCAGAGGAGCTGCAGCTGCCCCACCCCTGGAAGTGTTGAAGGCCAAGTTGAATGGGTCTTGGAGAAACTTGGTCTAGTGGAAGGTGTCCCTGCCCATGGCAGGGGTTGGAACTGGATGAGCTCTAAGGACCCTTCCAATCCAGACCAATCTATGGTTTTATGATTTTTTTTGAAACTTTGTTGCCTGGATTTTTCTCAATATAGTAAAAAAAAATAAATCTCAGTATATTTTCACTCCTTGCTGGAAGCTTTTCAAGCTACATTTTTTGTTCCAGAATTTTAAAAGACAGACACCTAAGTTTGGTATGCAAGTTTTCTTCCTGCTACCAAAATAAGCCATCAGAACTTGGAATTCAATATCCAGCAACACCTACAAAAGTTGGTCAGTTCTGAATGCACTTGAAAACAGCTGACATCTTTCAAAAGCATTTACAAAGCTCCTTAGTTTCCCAGCCTTCAACCATTCAGGTAATTTTCTGCAGTATGAATTAGTAAATACCTAATAACAGATGTATTAAACCAAAGTTTCTACAAAAGCTTAAATATGTAGTATTAGAGCAGTAGATGGCAGTTGTACAGATTGATTTTGTTTGAATTAATAACTAGTCCGTATTTTTAAACTCATGCCTTAGAAATAAGAAAAAAAAAGTCAAATTATCTCAAAGTTGCACCCACCAGCTAAATAGAAAACTGTCCTCATTATCATTTTTCCAAGATATTATGATTTTCAGTATTGCAGGTAGTAGATGATCACAATCAATACTTCTATCCTTCATGCAGGAGTTCAAAATGGAAAGACATCCAAATGCTCCTATGACATAATAAAAATGTAAACTCAATAGTCTTAATTACCAAAACAAAACAAACATTAGAATGCATGTCAACAGAACTTAATTTTAATATCATTAGACAGTTTGGACAATACCAAAGCTTTCTTCTTTGTACACTTAATCCACAGATGTCATTGTTAAACCAAAATACAATACCCAATCCAAACTTTAAAAAAAACAGCTCCTATAAGATTAAGTGATAGCTTATGCAATTTTAAAAAAGGAAAGGTACCTGCTAAGATTGAAATTTCTTTGTACTACTAAAATACAGTATGCTAACCAATAATTTGGACAGATAATTAAGACAATGCAACTGAAAACTGTGAATTCTAATATTATTGGAATGTTAACTGGAGTTCTAATCAGAATGTTAATTTTTACTTTTAGAGTGAAGTACACCTGTTGCATTATTACTGTTTTCCATTTTTAAGAACAGTATTTATCTAGATTTCTTGGAGAAAATTAACATCTCCAACAAGCACAATGACAAAAAGAAAAACATATGCACATATGCATAGCAAAATTGACCAACCAAACCCCTGCTTCACTTAAACAACTTCAGCAGCATTTATTTCAGCTGACCTGAAAAGAAAGACACCATTGAAATGGTAAGCCTACAACCTACATACCACTTCATGTGAATTTGGACATATATGTTCTGCTCAGGAATCTCTAGAAAACTGAGAAGTAGTAGAAGGGAAATGCCAATTACAAATAAAAGGCCTTCACAGCAGAGGAGAAGTGAGGATTCTTCCATTTTCTTCTGTTCAAAGTTTCTCAGACACATTTGTTTGCCTCACTGGTTCACTTAGAAAGCCAGGAAGCCTCAACTAAGTTGAAAGAGTAGGGAAACTACCACAGTAGAAACTTTTAAGATTCCTCCCAATTTCTGCATGATACTAATACCAACAATTTTCACATCTGAAGAACATCCGTTTGAAGAACTCATTTGAAATCCTGAGAACACTGCCAAGGGACAAATGTCCACAGCTTAAAGTAACCAAAGACAGGTTTTGGTTTTTTTTTAATTTAAGTAAACACAGTTCTGTTACAAAATGCAAAACCTACATTTAAGTTCTCATATAGACTGATCAAAGAGAGCATGTGCAAGAGCACACCACAGCAGTAAGAGACAAAAACGGAAAGGATTTTTCTCTTAAATGACATCTAATTCATACAGATAGAAGGACTGTGTGAGCATTTCCAAATAATTTTCTTGAAAAGCAGAAAGTTTGTGAAAACATACACCCAAATTAAGTGGCTATATTCAAAGTAATATCATAAAACATCTCAACTACCTCTTAATTTATTTTCCACAGCTGCAGACAGTTAATGTAGTGCAGTTTTCAACTGGAGGAGCTACTCAAAAATTATATGCAAACTGTGAAAGAGTTCTTGGCAAAGCATCTAAAGACAATCATGACCAGTTGACAATAGTAATATTTTGGCATGCTGTGTAAAGCCCAAATGGTTCACTGAAAACTTTGATATTTACAGACATGCTTATATAAGATAGATGAAACTAGAAGTGCAGCAATACCAGGATGCTTTTAATAATATCAGCCTAAATCTTTTCATTCTAATTTTGTATCTGGCATTAGAGCCTGTACTTTCTGAATGAGGCAGAAAATTACTATGCCAAACAGCCTAAAAAGAAACAGGCAAACTGAGAAAGCATTTCTTTCTAGAAAAAGCAATGTTATAGTAAATATGTTTTATCTAAAAGCAAACATTATTACAACATAATGTTCTTAAATTCTAATGAACTAGACTGAGGTAAGAACATACTCACCATCAGTGTTGGAAAGCTCTGTCTGTGTACATGTCATAAGTTTGGCCACACAATGGAAGACAAGTTCCCTCTTTTCCTCCTCAATTAAGAAAGGTGATAAACACTGAAGTGTATGCAATCTGCCCTCTGTTAATGGAAGGAACCTATTCATACAAGCAAAACACCAAGAATGAAATGAACCCAAAACTGAACTAGGAAACAAAGTATCAGTTAGTTCATAATGATGTAATAGCCTCTGACTTAACCAACACGAAAACCAAGTCTGACTTTCACATGCCATACACACGCATCACTTCATCTTCAGCCTTCAGTTGTCAATGGTCAGAATCAGGATCATTTCACACCATCAACATTCACAACAAACTGTAAGTTTATAGGCAGCAGTATTAAGATACCCTTCTGTTGTCTTGAAAAGTTCTCTCCTCTCCCAGGATGCAGCGCTCTCAGAACGGATGACTTTGGCCAGGGTTAAGGACCAGAGTCTTCCATGTTCCTCTGATCTTCAAAGAAGAAGAAAGACCCTGGTTAATATATACAGATGCTCAGGGTTCACCACAAAAGCATTTGGATGCATTCTGAATCAACACACAGATAGAAATATAGTGGCACTCCATACAATACAAACTGTGAAGACAGAGCTAAGAGTTGTTTCACTTGCTCTCACATACCTGTCAAATATAGTTTGCTGCAGGCTAGCTGTACTAGTCAGAGCACTGAACTCCTCATATGTGATGTGCATCTCTTGTAACATATGAAGATACTCCAGAAGCAGATAAGGAGGATTCTCCAATTCTTCAATCCATTCTAATGAGTACAACAGTTCTGCAACTAATTAAATAACAGCTGTTGTTTATAAATGACTACTGACTTGCATAAGCAAGAAGTTTCAGGTCAAGTTTCTGTTGGTTTTTTTAATATGGTTTAATTAAAGATATTATTTTTACATGCAATCTCAGGTGGTTCAGCACATGAACTGGATATCTGCCATTGTATCATAACATATAAGAGAAAAAAGGCTACAGTAATCCATTCTAGATATTCAAGACATTTTAAAGCAAATTAAGCATGGCATGACTCCTCTGTATTCTCCTCCTTTTCTTTAATATACCTTTCTTGCAGACAAGGCAATCAATATCCAAGTACAGAAGAAAACCAAACAAATTTTTTAAGAGCTAGCATGTGGTTCCTTCACTAGCTTACAAACACCTACACTAAACAATTACACTTCTCATCATGGTGAGATTTTTGGAGGCAAAAGTGTAGATTTGATAATGCTGCATTTAATTTGAGCATTCTTGAAATGAAAAGGAAACTCGATTCCACCTCATGGAATTAAGAAAAGTTGTTGTCTCAAACTATATTTACATTATGGTTAAACCCTCAAGGGAGGGATACAGTTCTTATCACCCACTCATGCCTGCCAATGCACAGTGTGTTTTGGCAATGAACAAATCTGAAGTTAATTGAAAATTCATACTTCTCCCAATTCAAAGTTCTGTTGAGATAGGATGTATATAACCAAAAGAGGTCTCAGGAATATAAAAACTACTTTTAAAGGAGACCTGAAAAAATGAACGAAAAAAAGGCAAGAAAAGGTAAAAGGACAATTGGATAATTTCTCATATCTGTATGCCAACCTGTATTTAACTATGGATTTCTAATTTTCAGTTCAATTACAACTACTACAAAATAAAATTCCTTAAAGTTTTACCATTGTAACTTACTTATATTATCAATTTTCTTTCTTTCAGCATCATCATTTCCATGGACTACACTGTTTTTCAGTTGAAGTAGTACCATTTTACTCAGTAAGGCTGAAGTACACAGATGGCCTGGAAGTTTAGTTGTGCCACACAGCTTGACACTTGATCCCAGAGGTTCACAATTCATACTAAGCCTTCCTTCCAAAAGAGGTTTGTGCATCCACTGTAATGTGCATAAAAAGAGTATGAAAAAATACTTTGGTCTTTTTAACCTTGAAAATTCAAAATTATTGAGAAACAACCATGAAACATACACATTCATATCAAAAGCACAGTGGTTAGGATGGCCCACTCCAGTGTATTAAAAACCTAATTGCACAGCGGGAATTTGAAACTACACTGCTGCTCAGAAACAAATACATTTCTTTAGAACTCTATGTATTTTACAAGAAATTGTAGGGTTACTGAAGACTGGTGGCCCCACTCTCTACTCTATGTATGTTAGCATTTTGTTGATAATATAGCACACCATATTCTTCTGCAGATATTGATGTCTTTCACAAAATTAATCTTTATGAAGAATTAACTTAGAGATAAAAACACCTTCACATGCATAGTCTGTCAGATAAAATTCCTGAATTGTAAAGTAAGTTGCTGGTGCCCAGTGCAGAAAAGGCTAATTTCATGGATTTTGATTTTTCTCCAGTTGTGCTGGACGGGTTCATAAGCAGAGGTTTTGTCCTCTCTATGGACAGAGGCTGAAAAGAACCTCTGCACAAACATATGGAATTCATAAGTGCAGTGCCATGTCAGAAGAAACCACCCTAGGGGACAGAAGCTTGAGGAAAGATTGACCACCCTGTACAATCCATTAGCATTTCCATACCTCAGAGCACAGAGACTCGTGCAATTTCCCCCACTCAGTTTTGTTTGGCGTGATGTGCTCAACATAAGCTCTCACAAGATATCCAGACTGTCCATCAGCTTCCATAAGCTTCAGCAACAAATCACTGACTGCAGAGATCAAAACCTGAAGACTGAGAAAAGGAGAAAATGCTGCAAACAAGTTTGGCACTATTCATTAAGAGCTACTTGCATATTTTCCACTGATACAATGCTCCATACATGCTGTACCAGGGGTGGTTTAAGTTCTGTTCTATCCACTGCCTCCAACAGGCTGAAAAGTCTCTCAGTAATACAGATTTCAATTAAATAAAGGCTATTATAGCACTGATCCTGGTTTGTTTTCTAGAATGACTCATTATGGAACAAACATGTGCACCCCAATTACCTTTTAACGTCCAAAGAGGAAGACTGAACTTGGTTCTTGACCCAAAGTGCAGCTTTAACCAAAAAGGTGCTCTGTTTCTGAGTGCTCTGAAGCTGGTGCACAAGTGAATTCACACCAGACATCCAAGTGTGTTTTAATTTGCATACAAGTACATCTATTATAGGGAAAAGAAAAAAGAAAACACAACAAAAAATGGACAAGCAAAACCACCACAAACAGGTAAACTCTAATTGCAACCTACAGCATACAGCAACAATCATGTGTCTACAGGTCCTACAGTAGGAAAACAATTCTCTTTTCTGTGGTTACATGCAAAACTATTAAAGGCACATATGGAGCTTCCTTGTTGCAGAGCCACTTTTAAATTAACTGTGACTCACAGGTAAGATTTAATTTAATTGATAATAAGAGTGATGTTCCTGTTGTCTGCTACCATATGTCCATACAGTCTTCAAAACCTGAGATCTTTCTACCAAAATATTGAACATTCACAACATCAGCAGACATTCACAAAGCAGCAGTGGTTTCCAAGCTAGTAACGACCTGCTTCATTTCTATGACAACACTGAAACATTGCATTTACTTGTATTAATGTCAGTAAATGCATGCACCAATTTAAGACCCTCAAATTCTGCATTCAAAGAATATGAATCACAATCTCAGTCTGAACATGAGACAACGAGAGACACATGGATCACAATTTGTCTGGGCAACTTGGCCAACAGAAATGGTTTCAGAATAAATACATGTTATCTGTAAAGAAGCAATTGTACCCATTTATTCATAGACTCCTCAGACTGCAAAACGAACAAAAAATGTTCATTCGCTATATTTCACAGACTTTAAACAACTTCTGTAGCAGTGCAAAAAGTGTGCAATATCACAGTCTCCAAGTTAGCTGTTACTAACATTAAAAAAAGCTTCAAAATCCTTGTAAGGATGTTCAGGACTTGAACTAGTCCTAGTTACCAACATAGTTACTAGTAGTAACTATGGGCACTGTAAACTAAAGCACAGATTTTCATGCCAGTTACAGCTGCAAATGCTCAATGTATGTGAACTCAGTATTCTATCACATACTTGATTCTGTTTCACAAAAAGGAAGAATTTAGATGTAATGAATGTAGATGTAAAGAATGTAGATGTAATCATCACCTATGAAAAAGCTCGGCTGAAGTTCTTTATCCAGATTACCTGTCAAGTGTGTTGCATCCTGCCTCTGAGCACACAGCTGGAAGATGGTAAGGAGCAAGTCTTCTGAGGATGGCATCAGCAAACACCCTTTCACTGAGCTGAAAAAGCTCGAGGCCACATCGCAGATGAAAGATACTGATGGTTCAGTATTTCCAGCTTCAGAAAGATCCTTTGCTTTAGACAGAGCTGCTTGAAGTTTATCAATAATCCTTTCAACAAAAGTTTCACCTATCAATGATTCTATTGGGCAGAGGAAAAAGACAGTATGCTTTGACTGCTTGATAAATAACGACCATGCAAAGACATCATATTAATATGGACCAACTTGATTTCTGTTTACTAATTTTGAATGCAAAATGAAGTGCAAAGCAGTTTCAGTCTAATAGATACCTAAACTCTCTTATTTCACAGACAACAGCCAACATCCCACAGTGACAAGTCTCTTTTCTCTAAACCAGCTGAAGCAGCTTTGAAAAAGGTATTTAAAATACAGCAAATGTAAAGTGACCCCTCTCCCTTTTATGCCTTTAGCTTCTGGCAACCAACTGTGAGCCCGAGACTTCATTGTACTCTTGCATATAGCCATGAACATGCTTAGTTCCTTCTACATGGGATACAAGCAAGTCAATCCCATTTATCCTCAAACTCCACAGTATCCTGTGGCAATGAGTTCCATTATTTAATTATAAACTGTATGAAGAAGTGCTCTTTTCTCACCCCTCAAGACTGATATCTAAGCATGTGTTAGAAACTCAAGTTCTTCCACTGAAAGAAACAATGACAGATTTATCACTATTTGCATTTTCTATACAAATTGTGATTTTTGGCTTTTAAGCACAACCCCATCCCTAATCACTTCCACTACAAACTAACAAATTCTAGTCTGTTTTCTTGCCTCTACAAGCAGAAGCCACTGCTTGTCTAACCATCCCTGCCACATTCTTTGGGCATATTCAAATTCTATTACATGTTTTTCAAAAGCATATAGGTGAACAAGAATACTGAAGTGACCAAAATTACATGCAGTATTCCAGATATTGACAACATATTCAGTATATTGACTACATGCTATAATGATTTTCATTTGTCCTCTGTTCTTTTCACAGCAGCTCCTAATAACCTGTAGTCCTTTTTTAGAACCTGTCACTTACAGGGAAACAAAACAATGACTGAAGATCTCTTTTTGAGTTTTATCAGGTCAGGGTCTATCATTGAATTGATACAGTTACAACTGTGTTCTTCCCATGTATACTTGTAATATTTATTGGCTTTGGATTTCTTTTGTAATCTTCTGTATCAGTTAAGCATTCAGTATCACAACACACTACTATGAGTCTGTGAAGTTTCAGTAACAACTATCTTCCTTTTCACTATTTATCCTGTTTCCCCTTTAATTTATCATAGGCTACTGATCCACAAAAGGCTCTTCCATTTCCTCCATGACAATTTGCATTAAGAAACACAGATAAAAGATCTCATTAAAAAAATCCTTTTCAAAGTCCACATACTGTACTTTGGTTTGAATGACCAAGTCAAGAACCACCATAGCTCCTCAAAATCTCTTAGGCTTCATCCAAAATTATTTAAAAGCAGGTCACCCAACACCCAGCAGAAAATGAGCTCAGGAGTGTCTCCCCTCTAGAGTCAAAAAGCAAAGTCACTGGACAATCAACCCTAGAATCTACATTACAGACTCACAGGCACCTTTGTTGGAACTCTCAGTGGAGAGAGGGAACAGGTTTTCCTGATGGTCCTTTACATCAAAAGTTCCAGTAATAGAAAAAACAATCTTAGGACACCTTCAGGATGCCTTTTCTAAGAACATCCATCACACTGAGCTGCCTGTGTGCATCTCTGAAACTCGAAAGCACCATGAATGTGCACAGCATCCACTGACACTGAAATATGTCATCTCAGGGATCAAAGCAAATGCTGAGTTTACATGGAAAACATGAAGAAAATTGAACTCTCCTGGAAGTCTATATCAGATACTAAAATTGCAAGGAAAAAATTAATTAGGATGTTATTAATAAAAAAAAATCAGATCACATATACAGCATAAGAGCACACATAGAGTTATTAAAAGACATGAAAATAAATGGAAATGGCTCAAAACAATCCAAAGGTCCTGTAATAAGGCCTTTACTAAAACACATATAGGTCCATAATAATTGACTCGGCATTCCAGTTTTGAAGGTAAATTTCACATGGTATGATTTAAAAATTCGTATTATTTTACAGCACATCAGCTGATAGATCAAGCTTACTTAAATTATCCTCAAGTTTTCCAAACTTGCAAATCTGCATCTTCACTTTAAACACTGCCCCTGTTTAGCAATGGGGACCAAAAAAATGGCAGCTACTGCTGCAAGTTAGTGTTTACAAAATTAAATTGAATGTAGTAAACTGGCTAAGGGATAAAAAAAGCTCAACTAAGAAACAAAACCCCAACAAAAAACAACAATCAACAAAACACTACCAGGAGAAAGCCTAAATGTTCTACATTAAGTATTCTGGAAGATTCCAAGTTCCTTTCAACCTTATGCAAAGCATAAGTGCAGCATTTACACTTCGTGAACTCCAAGGATTATATATGCTCACCACTTTTAACATGCTGTGACAACACCAAGCTCAGGAGGGTCCACCTTTCTGAAGAGGCTGATCCTGATGAGGCTGCTCTAGGTTTCAAACTCAGGTGACACAGATCATCTGCCAGCATTACCAGCCTTTCTCCAAGCGTGTCTCCTTTCAGCCAGTCAGAGACTAGGGAAAGTTTCGTTGTGCTTGAGCATGCCTGGATCACAAGAAAAACATTCCAAGAATCTTTTGAGGGTATAGAATAATAGAATGGTTTGGGTTGGAAAGGACTGTAAAGATCATTTTCCAAGTTCCAATATAAGTACCAACCCCCTGCCATGGGCAGGGACACCTCCCACCAGACCAGGTTGCTCCAAACCCCATCCAACCTGGCCCTGAACACTTCCAGGGATGGAGCAGCCACAGCTTCTCTGCGTAATCTGTTATTAACTATTAACTTTTATTACTAAGCATAAGATTAGTATGTCAAACTTGCACACACAAAGTGAGAATTGTATCATCTGCCACTAACAGCCTTTAGATTTTACACCTGCAACAACACCCCCCAACTTTCTTTCTGTCAGAAACAGCAACTTATGGCTAGGTCAGATCTCTGCTGAAGAGTGAAACTAGTCACCTTCTGAAAATGCTTCCTTTACATTTCTCCTCCAATTATAGAGTCCAAGAAATTCCTACACTGGAATTAGAAAAATAACTTCTGGATGACCAAGTTGGCTAAAATAAAATCTATTTAAACCATAAAAACTGTTTACAGCGCCTGAATTTCTTTAAAAACGAACAGGAGGTCACAAATTAAAAATATTATTTTGCTGATGAGCCACTGTAAGTTACAAAATCATAAAAAAATGAGTATTCCTAAAATATGCAGCATATGTGAGGGAAGATCCTGTGGTCTATGCAATGGACTGGAAGTCAAGTTCTATGAGTTCTTGTCCAAAAATTCATCACACACTTCCTATTTCATCCATGCAATTACTTAAATGTCAGTTTGTCAATATTCACTGCAAAAAAATGGAATACTACCTTTTCCTTATAAGCACCTTTTAAGGATGATGATATAAATAATCATTTAAATTACTGGTCTAATCCCCAGGTCCATTCTTTCTATCTTAGAAGAAATGATCAACAAATCAGGAATCCCTCTGGCTCAAAAAGCAAACTGACCAAAAACAGAAGGGACAGAAAATTCTTTTGTTTTTGCATTTCATTTTTAAGACTATCCCCAGATTTAAATGCATTTAAAACAAACACTACTCTGAAACTGTAAGATTTTCAAACTATGGAAATTATCACTACAAACCCATGTGAGTCTAATATCAGAGAATTATAAAAACTATGCGTAACAAGAACAAAAAAAAAATCTTAAGAGGTACCTTTTGAATTATCTGGAGAAATATAACCCATTTCAGATCCATCTGAAAAGAAAAACAAAATTCCCCAATATTTAATAAAAATCTTTGCTGACTAGGAAGCAATAATGCCATTTTAACTGCTCTATAAGCTTAAACAGAAGCTGCTAAAATCCAGTAACAAAGTTATTGATTATATAATTTTTGTCTTCCAAATCTGGGCACTGTATTTACAAGGAAGGCTACCAATGGCTACTATTAAAGTATACTGTATAAAGAAGCGAGAGCAGAGAAATTCTGATTATATTTTTTTTATGATTTATACCATACAGAAATGGACAAAACCTTTCACCCCAACACTATCATGTCCAACTTTCCTAAAACTATCTTCCTTATGCTGAACTTAAGCCAAATTCATGTAGAATTATCTTCCATGTGACAGTGCCAAAGTAAGATTATTAAGGAACTACAGCCCACAGTAGCAGTAATGACTGATAAAAATTAATAACACCATACACAAGTCATACCTTTGCTAAATCATCAAGAATTACTTTTCTTTCTTCATTATTGTTGCAACAATGAAGTACACTGTATAAAATATCAACCAGGAAATGGGTGTCCTTCCTCCAGTCTTCTTTCAGCCAAGTTATTAAATTGAGATACAGAAATTGTACAGATGGACTTTGGTTATGAGCCTTCACTTCATTTTGAGATTCAGCTTGAGCAGGGCTTACATCATTTCCCTGCTCTAAAAGTACTTGGAAAACTCTGTTTGACGAGAAAGAGTTGAGCAGGGCAGAGAGGAATTTCAAATGCTGTTCTGACTTCTGTTCATTGACATACACAATGCTCAGCTCAGCCAGGCTGCAGACTAAGTTCTCTAGAGGTTCTTTCCTTAGATGTGAAGTTTGCTGCAAGTCAGCCTGAATTTCAGAGTCACCATTTCTCACTTCCGTGAGCTTTTGACTCTCTGTGTTCCTTTCAGATTCATCCTCATCTGTAAATCTGATCTTTAGAGATTTCCTATTGTTTGGTTTCGTAGCACTCTTTGGATTCTGAAGAATTTCTAGCATACCAGATATGGCAAACAGTAATTTCTCATCAGCATCCAGCCTATCAACATGAAGCATACACATTCTTAAAAGATGGTCCCAAAAATCTGACAACAGTTTCTGGAAAACTTCATCTGTACCATCATCATTGGAGAGTTCTGCTTTAGCTTCCCAGGAACTCAGCATTTCTGCTGTTTGATAAAATAATGGTCCACTTTGTAACTTGGGCTCCTTAAGTACAGCATTGGTAAAAGGAATTAGCTATAAAGACAAAAAAATGTATTAAAGAACAGTGATCCAATTTATAAGATCATTTTATTCTTTATAATGCCAAGAGATTATATAATTCTAAAAAACATTCTGGAAGCAATTTTGCAAATATTAGAATTATTTATGTTTGACCACTTTATAAAAATATACAGGATGAGAGGCACTTTTTTCCCCCTTAAATATAACTTCAATTGCACAGTAAAAAAGGATGATTTCATGGGAAGAAAAAACCCCTAAATTCAGTATCTTTACTTTTGTTACACATTGCTCTTTACACCTCCCTGAAAGGAGGTGGGTCTCTTCTGCCACGTCTCTAGTGAAAGGATGAGAAGGAATGGCCTTAAATTGCAGCAGGGGAAATTCAGACCAGGTATTAGAAAAAAAAAATCACTGAAGTGTGGTCAGGCATTGGAATAAGTTGCCCAGGGAGGTGATGGAGTCACCACCTCTGGAAGTGCTTAAGAGACACCTGGATGAGGTTCTTGGGGACATGGTCTGGGAGCAATCTTGGTGGTGCTGGGCTGATGGTGGGACTGGATGATCTTGAAGGTCTTTTCCAGCCTTGACAATTCTGCGTGGTTTTTTCATAAAATCTAGGGAGATTCTCAACAGATAAGTAAATCCTCACCTAAAATTCACACTTTTCTTTAATTCTGACTTATTAAATGTACACACAACAATATTCAGTATTTCTGATTAATACCTGGTCACATATAAGCATCTGATGAATTTGGCTTTGGTCTTCTTCTTCCCTTTTCTGTAGTACAGCAAAGCACAGACACTCCATAAATGCAGTTATAATTGCTGAACTTTCTGAAGGGCTGGCTATTGTCCTCTCACTTGACAACCTGAGGGAGGACACAAGGTCAGCTGTGCTTCCAAGAAACCCAGTGTGAATGTCATCAATGTACCCTCAGTTATGTCGTTCTGAACCAGACACCAGTACAGGACCATAGAATCATTTACAGGAGTCAGATCAAAAAAAAGTCAATTTAGAAAGTTAATAAACCCAGGCAGTTAACAGAACCTGTATCAAAATAACTTCTTCATCTGGTCTTAGCATTCAGAAAAAAAAAGATCTACGTAAACAGAGAAACCATATGCAGCCTAGCACACTATCATGTTTTAGATGGCTGTCAAAACTCTTTTGCAATTTTTCACACACTCCACAGAGGTTCAGAAAGTGTCACTTTCTATCATTACGGAAAAAAAAAGAGAAAAAAAAAGGAAGGAAAAAAAACAGAGAAAAAAGAAAGCCACCTAAAGACAATCTCACCAGTTTTGAGTCTGAAAACGTGCAATTTCTTTGCTTCTTAATGAATATTAGATCACACAAATGATCACAGAAGTATTATAGTCATTGTACTATGTGTAATAAGATCCTGTACACTTTTCAAACAAACTCCTACATAATTCTCTTCTCCAAGAGCTCTACTAATTGCCACACCAACAACAGCCAAGAACTATTTTTTTTTAAATAAATAAAATTTCAGTATTTCATAAAATAATTTCTATATGCTTTTGAGTAAACAATGCACAAATGTACATTTAAATTACATTTGACTGAAAGGTGGTTTTGATGTATTTTAAAGGCACAAAGTAAAAGCAGTTTTACCCTTTAAAAATGAGTATGACAAGAATTACAGTTCCTGCATAAAGGAAATGTCACTATCACAAAGCTTATCCCCTCTGTAAGAATTACACACTGGTGAGAAGAGCCTGATTCTTAAGAGTCACCCTTAATTATAATTAACGTTCCATATTCAAATTAGACATGGAATAAACACAAAGCTTTGACAAGGAAAGATAAGAATGCTTCATGTAAGGAAGATGTAGGAAAATCAAAAGGAAAACTGAAGGTTTAAGACAACAAAGGACTGACTCCAGTTTTGGATATTGAAAAGAATTTTAAAAATATAATCTCATTCATCATTAAATGCTTAAAGATTAGTTTCTTTATATCCAAATGTAAAAGAGACACCCCAAACAAATAAATTTTTGGTCCATACCCTTGAATTATAGAGCTGAAAAAAACTCTGAAGTATTCCAGCTTGGGTTCCACAATGTCAGGAGGCACCTTGCTAATGAAGGGCAGGAGGTTTGGGTAGATAACTGTAGCTAATCCTCGCCCACCTTCTCGAAGCACTGTCCACAGCTTTGGCAGAACTCCTTTTCTGGCATTTACATGACTCCAACAGTCCTACAGAAAGAAATTCACTTACTATAAATTAAACACTATGTTGCCTCAGAAGAACTCCCAAGGTAGCCATTCAACATACCTCCCTGTATTATAGCTGAAACAAATTATTGTGAAACTTAAATTCTCTTAAGTGACTCACTTGCCAGTATTCTTCAAAATCTCTTTACTTTCTCCCTATTTTGGTTTGTGAAGTTAACATGATAAACCTATTTCTGCACTGTTTAAAATCAACTGACCTTCCTTGTTAGCCAATCAAAGATTTCTCTTTAATAATGCTTTCATGATGCCTCATAGAAATCAGTACTGTAATTAGTCCTCTATTTAATTTTAAGTTCTCATTATCAAAGCCAACCAATAACTTACCTTAAAAGTACCACTAACTTCAAAACTCCCTTAAAAAATTCTCTGATGGTTAGAAGATGCATTGGAACTTCCCCTTCACTACACTTTTTTGTCATCTGATATATTTTATTTATTATCACACTTATAGTTCAAGGTATCTATAGTTATAACAAGCTGAACAAAGACTGTTTAGCTGTTTTTTTCATGAAAACTTGTTACAGTTCCTTCCAGCAGTTGCAAAAGGGATCTGCAGTGCTAAACCCTCAAAGCATCCCAGTCTATGGCAACACCTCATCCTGCTAATTCAAAGCCAGTGTTTCACTTAAAATTAAGGGTAAACAAATAAAAGAAAAAGCTATAGAATCCTTACATTTGAAGTGGAAACACGTTAACCAAAAATGCACTGCAGGTCATTTTTGTAACTGTCTTTTAACTGATTTTAAGCATTATTTGACTTACTAGCAACTATATTTAATGAAAGGGTTTCAGGTTAATTAAATTAAATTCATAAAACAACTCTAATTTTCAGATATGCTGGACATGATATATTTGAAAGTTACACTGAAAGAAGGAGGATGTAGCCTTAAGGAGTTCCTGTTACTAATTAAAAAGAAAAACCTAGTCAAGCCTGTCTTCCTAATTCTACACAGAGAACAACACCTGGCAAAGAGTTAAATTTGATGAAAATATCTGCCCCTTACACCTCCCACATTACCTCAATAGTGGTGATAGTATAAAGCACTGCTTCCCAAAGAGCAGGACACACCACTGCATCACTGTCATCAATGCTGAGAAGAACAGCAGGACAAACTCTTGGTGCTTCAGCTTTCACTGCCTCAGGCAAGTGCTGGCAAAAAGCAGAAATCAGCTCAAAGAAAGCTGAGCGAACCTGACAGAGGCCACAGAAGGAAAAACAGAATTTGTCACTACATGTTCATAAGATCCCCTTTAAAGTCAACAAAACCTTACAACACACTGTCACCATATTTTATCATATTAACAAAGGTTAAAATATTATTAAAAACAAAGAAAAACAAAGCAGTTATTAAAAGGTCTTATCAAATATTTTAACATAATTTGTCTAGTGATAAAATGCTTGTCAAAATTACATTTTTATATATTTCTCCGAAGGCGTTTTTTCCCAGAAGCAACTTAAAGCTTTTAAACAAAATACTATTGCATGAATTCATCACTTTATGCACTGCTGCTCTTGGCAGACTAAAGACCAGTAAAATGGTTTAAAAAATGAAAATCCCAAAGCACTAAGAACACATGCTGTAAGTTGAAAGAGTTTGTATCCTCTACATGAATTTTAAATTACAGCAGATTGCCAAGAAGTAGATCATGATGATATGGAAATAAAAATTTACCCTACTGGATAAATTTTCAAGTAATATTGTCTATATTGACTTTGGGGGTTTTTTAACATTAAATGTGGTCAGATATTAGTACCAGATCAAGAACATTTATAATTATGTTAACTGAACAGTCTCTTCAGCCTTTCTGGAATCTACTTAGAAACCTGAAGACTGTTCCAGACCTAAGCAAAGTACCAAGTTCATCCTTGTAGAATATCAGTAATTAATATTTCCTTAGGTTAAGGGTATTACCTTTAACAAAACCCAAACAAAATAAAAAAGAAATTAAAAAGTCACCTGTGATACGTTGTTTTTGCTATATTTCCAAAATTTGTTTTGAGACAGAAGTGACATTAACTTTTCCTCCAATGAATGCATCTCTTTCTTTGGCAACATGCTGAGCAACTTTTTTAAAGCTAACAAGGAACAGGTCAGAATCCGGAAAAATTTGGCTTCCCTTTCTTCTTCTGGTACAGTTCTCAGAAAGCAAAACAAACAAAAAAGTTACAGGTGGACTGCAAATAAACCAGGAGGCATCCCAAGTTTGTCTAAACTAAACTGCCTTCATTTTTTGTGGGGTTTTTTTTTATTTCAGGTGCAAAGTAAATACATAAACTTTCCATAGATTCTAAATTACACTATAAACTGTTAGGAAAGAGTTTCGAGTCATCTCATCTTCCAGCTACTCACAAATGCTATTCTTAAAACAGCTGAAACAAGAATTAGATAACTGATAACACTTTTAAAACCATTTACACTTAAGTCCCAAACACAGTTGCTGGGATCTGGACTCAAATAATTATTCTGCCTCCTGAAACAAAACTAAATTCACTACTTCCAGGGACAGAGAACACAATAAAGAACAGTATCTAAAGACTTAGATATACGTTTAAGCAGGCAAACTTACTGAGGGTCACTGAGTGTATCAGCTGTTTCCTTCAGAAGGTGATCTTGAAGTACCTATGGGGGAAAAAAATAACGCATATAAACATTAAAAAATGTAATACTTATATGTGAACAATATAGTCCACACATTATTCAGGTACAGCCCTAAAATAAAATTTCACAATCTCTGAGTTGTCTAATATTTTTAGACATGCTAGTAAACATGCTAGAAAAGAATTTGACTCATGCTGAACATAGTAGCTGTGGTACTGCCTGAACTAAGTCTTCATAATAGTTAGTAAATTGCAGCCCTATGCCAATGTGCCCCTGGTAAAAGGAAGCCAAACTGGGGCAAATCAAAACAGTTACGTTTGCACACGATGGGCCAGCAATGCAATCTTCTACCTTTTTTTAATTCAGTCAACTGAGTACCATACCTGGCTGGCAGAAAAGCATAGACCTTGGTCAGAATTAAACCTGTAGATGCTGAAACACTGCTCAGCATTCTTCATTCCTTTTTCACTGTAGCTTAACTACTCCAGCATCATTATTCCATCTGTCAGCAACATTATGTGTTGACTGACCATCATTACATAGGAATGCACACAAGGAAATTCACTATTCATTCCTTTGGTTCCAGCCATTCTCATCCCAAGTCCAAGAAAACAGATGCATTTTTTTTCTCTGCATTATTCTTCTTCTTTTTTATATCTCCTTAAAGAAGAAATTCTTCCCTGAGACGGTGGTGAGGCACTGACAGAGGTTGCCCAGAGAAGCTGGGGCTGCACCATCCCTAGAAGTGCTCAAGGCCAGGCTGGACAGGGTTTGGAGAAATGTGGTCTAGTGGAAGGTGTCCCAGCTCATGACAGGGGGTGGAACATGAAGACCTTTCAAAAAGGTCCCTTCCAACCCAAACCATCCTATGGTTCTCTTCACAGGGGCAAAGTTTCAGGCAAGAAAGAAATTTAACCATGAAGAACAGATGGGGGAAGGATGACTTTTAAACTTCTAATATAAGTTGATATATACAAAGACTTAAAGAAATACAAAAGGATAAACTCACATTAAGAATTTCATCCTTACAGAATACTAAGGCTTCAGGTTGTTTGCTCGAAGGAAAAGCTTTTTCAAAAGCTACTTTTGCAGCAGAAGCAGCAGGGGAGTAAGTGTCACACTGAGCAATCAGCCAGTAACCCATGATACTTTTTAAGTAAGGAGCTAAATGTTTTTTTACTTTAAGAATCAGTTGCTCGAAAGATTGCTGAGTTGCTTCTCGAACACGTCGATCATGATCCTGTTAAACAAAGAAAAGAAGGAAAAAAAGAGAAAGGTTTATTGGTTTAAGAAATGTACCTTTGCTTTCAGGTACTTCAAAGCACAAGTGGTGATTAAAAAGTCATATTGGCAATTAACTGGATTTGACATATAGATTTGAAAATACACATCAACAAGAAAAAAGTTTTCATATCCCAAGGTATGAGGAGAGTCCTAATTTAGTAGCATCATATTCCCAAAGTGTTGTACACTCAGAATTGTAACCTTCCCCTGATATTTCTAACAACAGTTTTTGTTTCCAATTTATACAAGTATTTACAGACAGACAAGAGACAGGAGAAACAGAAAGCCTTGAAGACATCTTTTGAATTACAACTACCATAAAGCTGTGCATTGTTATCCTTTATTTGCACACAAATTTACAAGATCATGATTTTCTACACTCTTGACTCCAGAAACAGCAGGAATTACTCTAATGGGTAAGAATAGTGATTAATTTTGTCCCATATAATGTTTTCAACAGTAGCCATTCTAGACACCTTGGAAATACAGTAAATATGTCAATAAATTTATTGCTAATCTGGCTTCACATGGCCTTTTCATATTTGGGTTTGAGGTTTTTTTTTAGTGTTAAGTCTGGTCAGATATTAGTCCTAGATGAAGAAGATTTATAATTATGTTAACTGGACAGACTCTCTAGCCTTTCTGGAATCCACATAAAAGAACTTTCCCTAAGAAATACAGTACTGCCTTTTAAACATAAAGGTCTAACAGACCTATCAAGGAATTACAGCCCAGACACCAAGAGTTAAAGATTCCACTCACTGCCAATACTGAAATATGTCCACAAAAAAAAAAGAACAGTATTTTCCTTCAACTTTGATGTTTCTTCTAGAACAAGTCAGTAATTCCAACAAAGGTAGATAGGTCAACAAAGACCACTTTAGAGGTAGTCACAGGAAGTACATAGCTAAGTTCTTAATTTAAATACTTCAATACTTACTAGTGAAATTTTACAATAAATTCTCGGCCAGTAAGGAAGAACACCTTTAACAACTTCTGCTTCTCTTTCCTTGCACATCATCCCAAACTCTTGCATAGCCTAAAATCAAAATATCAAGAGTGCAACTTAAGAAGTCAGGTAGATATATTCTGTAATTTACCAGTTTGTATCTGAAACTGCAACTCCCTTTTCCAAAAATCAATTAATCTTTTGCAAATGAGCATCTATAGAGATAATTACATGACGGACCTTGCTATAGGTTATCCAAGATATCTTCTGAATTGCAGTTCTAGCAAATCCACCAACGTGAAATTAGCGTTAGCTACTTCCTATTCCTTTTCCATCTGAAAACTGTATTATTCTCCAAATTAAAAAACAAATAAATCGGGGGGGCAAAGGATACACCTACTTTTAACTTGGTTGTGACATCCCTTTTAGAAAGTTTCCGCAGCACCATTCGGAAATCAGCATCCACAAGGCTGTCTATTTCCTCTGCTCCTTGAATTGCAGGAACATATCCCAGATCACTCTGAGATGTTCCAAAGCCGATAAACCCAGGCACTGTTCCACGTTCTTTGGCAAGGAGCTCTGCAGCTCGGCCACTGCTAGAAGGCTGACAAAAAACAGGGACAGGAGTCAATTATCTATCTAATTTTATTTTGCACACATCATGTATTTGAAAATATGATCCTATTTATATTGTATAATTAAGCTTCTAATAAAAATAAAGTCTCTCAAAGAAGAGTCCATCTGTGCTTTAAACATAGAAGTTTGACCTAGAAAATGATTCTTCTCTTTAGGATCACGCTGAGAAAGTTGGGGCTGTTCAGCCTGGAAAAGAAAAGGCTCCAGGGAGCCCTCATAACATCCTTCCAGTACCAGCAGAGAGTCCATAAGGGAGCTAGAGACAAGTCTTCATCAAGAACTGTAGTGACAGGGCAAGAAGGAATGACTTCAAACTGAAACAAAATAGGTTTAGATTAGGTATGAAATTCTTGCCTGCGAGGGTGGTGAAGCCCTGGCACAGGTTGCCCAGAAAAGCAGGGGCTGCCCCATCCCTGGAAATGTTCAAGGCCAGGTTGGATGGGGCTTGGAGCAACCTGGTCTAGTGGAAGGTGTCCCTCTCCATGGCAGGGGGTACGACTGGATGAGCTTTAATGTCCCTTTCAATCCAAATCAATAAACTCTGTGAGTCTATTCAATGATTCTGTGACTCAGAATGCATTCTCTTTCCTCATAATGCATGAATACTTACAGAAAATTTTATTGCTTTTATTGCTTTATGTTGCTTTTTTGCTAT
Organism: Cichladusa arquata; assembly: GCA_026413545.1. Taxonomy (NCBI): domain Eukaryota; kingdom Metazoa; phylum Chordata; class Aves; order Passeriformes; family Muscicapidae; genus Cichladusa; species Cichladusa arquata. Next base: position 98,925,782 of record JAOTQP010000001.1, read on the forward strand.
ACAAAAAAGCCAAACAGAAAACTCCCTCTGCAAACAAACTATTTATTAAGGAGCTATAAACAATTTATTAAGAAACTATTAATCCTCCTTCACTATTTCTGGGTTTCCTAGCTATCATGGGCCAATACAGCTACCAGGGAATGCTCCTTTCTTCTCTGAACAAATAAAAACATATAGGCAAAATAAAGGATTCTCCCATCAACCAAGTGGCCAAAAATTATTTAGAGGAATGGAGCAAAAGCATGCATATGTAACAAGTACAATAAATATCACCTAAATAAACACACAGTGTGTGTTTTGGAGCTCAGCAGCTCTTGTAGTTTACGCCTTTGCTCATTGTATTACTGGCTCAGGTTTGTTTCAACCACACTCTATTGGAAAGACTGCCCCAAAACTGACTGATGCTTTAATATCCTCTGGGACATCTCATAATGCAAATACCTTTTATTTCCTAATGACAGCTGGCACTTTTGTGAGCTTGTGGGGGTTTAAATCACCTTTTCTGCATGTGAGCTGTTAAGGACACGATGCTTCGCGTTCCCTAGTCTTCCCTAAATCCAGGGAGGAATAGGGAACCTGAACACCAGACTTCTCCCACAATCCTGAGTGACAGGACAGATGTCACATCATCTCTGGCCTTTTGGCAAAAGTGTACGCTAAGACTCTGCACAGAGAAACACGCCGAATGTACCACCGGCACCTTGATGAACCTGCAGTGCTTTTGCTGCCCCTCTCCGTACAAACACCACCCAGCAGAAAGCACGCCCCAGGCCAGGAGCCGGCCCCGGGCCCGGCCCCAGCCATCACAGCCGGGGTAGGAGCCGGGCTCCGCCGGCCCGCAGCCCCCGCCCAGGGCACCCGCAGCGCCGGAACCCGGGTGCCGAGGCCCGGCCCGGCCCCGCCGCCCTCCCCGGCCCCGCGGGCCGCGCTCACCCGCAGGTTGCCCTTGGTCCGCTGCTTGTTCTTGCCCCCCATGGCGGCGGCGGCGGCGGCACCGGGAGCGGGGCCCGGCCGGAGCCACCGCGGGCACCGCGACACTTCCGGGGCGGGGCCGCGCGGCGCGGGAGGGAACCTGCCCCGAGCGGCTTAAACCAGCAACACCCTTTAAAGCAAAATACAATAAAATAAAATCCATCGATCTTAAACTTCGGGCGTCCGGCTTTGCGGAGCCGCGGCGTTCTTGCACACTTACAAGGACTCTGGATTTGGGAAAAGTTTCACCCACGCTTGTCGAATGGCATCGCTGTGAAACGTCCCTACGAAAGGTGTTCCAAATCCGTACCAGAGAGCCGAATGACAGCGATGTTACTAGTTGTGTACAGAAACATTTAATCAACATTTAATAAAAATATTTAATACAAAGAAACTAATGTCTGCGTTTTCTCCCATGGGATTTAGATACAGTATCCACAAAATTAGCATTCATTGATAAAACTGTTGAAATCCCACTCAAAAACATGCACAACATAATGCACTTCATATTACAGGAGTGAAAACTCAGAAGGCTGAGGACAGTTGCAGAGTTTTGGAGCATGCTATAAGGTACACTGCTGTTTTTACACAAACCAAAATAACAGATGTAGTGGAGCCACCGTGGTATCTATCTTACCTCACACAATTTACCTACAGAAAATTCTTATGCCTTAGAGTAGGCATCCTAGCTCATCTTAGCAGCATGAGTAAGACTAAGCTTGCTCCCTCCCCTTGTTCTTTTTTAAATAAAATATTGATCTCATGGCTTACTAAACTTCCAGGTAGAAAGTAGAAAATTGTCTATAAAAAAAGTTTTCATTAAGTGTACATAAACAGTAACAAGTAATGTAAACATCATGTTCTCGTTCCTGAGATATCCACTCTCCATTTTTGTATTTTCTTATTTGTATATTCATTCACCATATTCCATCTGTTCATCTACAGTTCTGTAAGTGTCCAGTAGGTTATAAAACACATTTTCTTTCATTTTAAATAGGTATGTACCCTACATCTCCTTAACACCAGAAAGTGCATAAAGCATTCCTATAGTCATTTTCATTATTCAGGATTTCCCTGGATATTTGTTTTCACTGAAAACTGGATTCATCACATAAATCATGAATTATTAATCCCCTATCTGGCCAACAGCTGTGGAAAAGCTAGGGAATCTGTTACGAGGATTAAATTAGAAATGTAGGTGCTGGGGCCTGTGCTAATCTTCAACCCCTTCAATGCCCTTCAACCCCAAAGTACATTTGAAATATGTCAGCACATCCTTTTTCTTCTAAAAAATGATACAGTTGCCCCAGGTCCATATGGTTTCCCCTGGCACCATGTGCATCAAAACATTTTTCTTCCAAAGTGGAGAATTTTCGTTGCTTCTGGATCTCAGCATGTCCTTCACCTTCCAAAGAAACATCTTCTCTGTGCCGAATAAGAATTCTTTTCCATGTTAATCTTCTTAACCTGAAAGCAATTGGGAAAATATTATTCTACCTAAAAAAATAAAAATACTGTTTTAGGAAATACTATGGAATAACTATCATCACAAAAGTCAATAAATTCTGTTTGTGTATATAGATTGACAGAGATAATGGTTCATGAGCTGGTAATAGAAGTACCACTTACATGCAAATACTCTCATAAGGAAAAGCTTGTTTTTTTCATATCTCCTCAGGACTGAAAAACTTTAATGCTATTCCTCACAAAATAATGAATGAGGATGTGGTTTCCATTTCAGGGCTCACTTCTGCCTTCCCTGTGCTAAGAATTCTCACACAGTCTTAGCTGATACAATCAAACTACAATGCTTATTTACACTGCACCACCCAGAAGGATAAATGATGAGAGCAGAATTAAACACGAATGTGATGGCACACATATCCAACACAACTGGGGTACTGCAGTCCATCTCTAAAAAAGTGAAACACAGAGGAAAATAAATGTCCACCATGCAGTACTAGTAGCTTTGACTGTTGCAACCAACAGTACAGTGGATGTTCAGAGTTGCACATGCATTATTATAAACACAAATACTTTGCAGATCTTCACAGCTTGGAAGGTGGTTGGATTTCTCACCTTCTGGTCACATGTACAACATGACAAAATTCAATATTCTAACTACTAATTGCATTTAAGTACAAAGAAGAACTAACCTTGACCAGAACTCTTCACAACTACTTTGTAAACCTTCTACACAAACAACACCTGGTTTCCCTGGCATGCAAAACCCTGACAGAGAAAGCTCCTTTGCCCAGTCAATAATATTCTTTCTTTTTTGCTTGTTGTAAATGTGATGACTGTAGATCCACAATCGAGTGAACGTGGTGGCTTCTGACTGTGTGGCATCTGAGGCTGTCATTGAGGAGGATGAAAGATCTTTGTCAATGTAAGCAGCTGCATGGTCTTTAACCCATTCCCTCGCACTCAGCATGCAGGGCTCGCCACTGAAGTTTTGCATCAAATATGTTTTTAGATCAGAGTTCAGGAGAATCTGCTGAGAGCGGCTTAATAATGATGACCTAAAGAAAAACAGAAATGCATATGAAGATATATGTGTTCACAATTTAGCATGTTTTTTAAAACATGGAACAATAGAATTAGGTTTGGAAAAGACATCCAAGATCAAGCCCAACCTTTGACCAACAATCAGAGCACCTCCAGGGAGGCGACTCCAGCACCTCCCTGGGCAGCTCCTTCCAATGATTGACCACCCTTTCCATGAAGCAATTCTTCCTAATGTCCAACCTGAACCTCCCCTGAACCTGGCACAGAGGCCATTTCCTCTCATCCTGTCACTGGTTCCCTGGGAAAAGAGGCCAATCTCCACCTGGATACAGCCTCCTTTCAGGGAGCTGTAGAGAGTGATAAGGTCCCCCCTGAGTCTCCTTTTCTCCAGACTAAACAACCCCAGCTCCCTCAGCTGCTCCTCATAGGATTTGTGTTCCAGACCTTTCCCCAGCTTCATAACTTTTCAAAAGTTTTGCTTCAAGCTGCCAAGAAAATCAGGCATAGTTAGATAATACACACTTGCTGTTGATACTTAACTCATCTTAATTAGTATTTAATTGGTGTGCTAACTCTTGAATTCACAAACAGCACTACCAAGCTGTGAAACAAAATCAAGGAAAAGGTACTTGAGAAGTAAGTAGGGTGGCTGAACTACTTTCCTGTAATACACAAGTCTACTTCTTTAAGCAGAAGTTTAAAAAAATCAGAAGACTGGAAGAAACAGCATTATGACAAGGGAGGAATGAGACCTTTGACTATCTTTTCACCTCTTTAGTTATATCAAAACAGGCATGTCTTTCTTCTTGAGCCACACCTATGAATAGCATCTACATGTAACCCTTCTGTACAGGTGATAGCTCCTTCATGCTTTTTCCCTTTCCCTCACTTATTTGCTGAGCACAGCAGAGAAATCATAAGCATGTATATTTGATTTTTCTTCAGCAGTAAACCATCAAAATAAAAGGACTGTTTTCTCTGACCATAACCATATTTGTGCAACACACTCTAACTTATAAATGCTTTTATTAGCAGTCGTACCTCACAGTAATTTCAGGGAGAACAGCTGGATATTTAAATGGTAAAGCACAGGCCATAGAGAATTCCACCTAAAAACAAATTAGCAAATGTTTACTTCACATAAGTCATAAAATCCCAAAAGCAATACAATATTTTTTTTAAAAAAAAGGTGTTTACAATACCATAGAGGCATTAGGCACTTCTGTCTTTACATTCAGTATAAATTGGACTTTTGAAGATGGCACCTCCGCAGACTCATTTTCAACATAATGTTTCAGTTCAGCTAGAGCCAGTTGGTCTGTCACAGCAAACTCTTCCTCATAAGGAAACATGCTAGACAGTAAGTCTAACTCTGAAATTTGTATCTCTGCTTCTTCTTGGCTGGCCATTTCTGTTGTTCCCTGAGCAAAGAAAAGAATCAGGGAAAACACGGTGTGATTATGGAACAAAGTTCAATAACTACTCCTATGCAAATCATATTACAGAATCACAGAATATGCTGAGTTAGAAGGAACTCACAAAGATCATCGAGTCTGACTTCTGCCCCTGCACAGGAAAATCACGAGTCACACCCTGTGCCTGAAGAGAATTGTGCAAACGCTTCTGGAGCTCTGCCAGGCCGCTGCGGTGACCACTTTCCCAGGGAGGCTGTTCCAGCTGCCAACCACCCTCTGGAGACAAGAACCTGATTTTTAATATCCAATCTTACACCTTCTCTGACTCAGCTTCATGTCCTGCCCTCGGGTCCTGTCACTGGTCGCCAGAGACTGCCTGCCCCTCCACTTCCCCTCACGAGGAAGCTGCAGACTTAATGCACATTAATAGTTACGAACAAGCCCACCAGAACTGGCTCGTGTGTGCCGGGCCACGCACACACACTGACAGCCCGCGCGGTTTCCGCCGCCCTGAGGCGGGACAGGACGGCCTGGTGTGTCACCAAACCAGCGTCTTCCACACAGGGCTGCTGCTCAGATGCGCTGAGGTGTCTCCTGCCCCTCGAACACTCCACTTCCCCCACACCGCCTTCAGAGAGGAGGGGAAAGCGAGGCGGCGTGGCGCCCGCGCATGCGCGCCCCCTGCCCCGCCCCCGGTCACGGCCCCACAATGCAGCGCGCGGGAAACACGCATGGCAGCCGGTGACCGCCGCCGCGCCAGCGGTGATTGAGGTGAGAGGTCTGTCCCGTCTGGTGGAGTCATGCGCCACCCAGTCATTCGCCCGGCCGCGCCGGCAGGTGAGGGACGGGAGCCCCCCGGGGCCGCCGCCGCCGCGCTCCTACCGCCTCGGTCACTCTCCTCGCAGCCCGGGACTGGCTCCGCCGGTGCGCCGCAGCCGCCGCTCCGGCCGGGATGCGCGGGCTTCCGATTGGCTGCGGCAGCTGTCAGTCATGGCGCGGGCCAATGGGACGCGGGCGGGGCGGGGTCACGGGGGCGCCGGGCCGGAGTTCACCTGCTGCCCGCGGCGCGGGGAGCGCGGGCTGGCGGCGGCGTGCGGCCTGCTGCCCTCACACCCGGGGGCTCCCCGAGCGAGGCTCTGGGGGCTTCTCTCCAGGGTGTCAGTCAAACGCAGGTGCGCGTCTGGTCCTTCACAGACCGCTCTATCTTGTGTTAAAAAATATAAAATTCTTGAGTCGCTTCGGCTGTGCATTTCTTCGTGAGGGCAGTGCCCTGGAAAGGCTGGTGCAGAGCCTGTCGGACAAGTCTGCCCAGGCACAACGTGGCGTAAATTAACAGCCCCACGTGTCCACGCCGTCCTGCCTTCCCGGCAGGAGCAAGGACAATTCGGAAAGGATTTTTTTAGTTAAAAGTTGTTTATACAAGATTATGTGTGGTAGCTTTTTGCAGAAAAAAAATGTGCTGTAGAGGAAGGTTGTAGGATGATCAGTTGCTTTTTTTTTCTGAACAAGTTGAATGCTAGTTTGCAAAAGTTGATAATTCTGCTCCCGATTAAGTGGCCATCACCAACCCTAAGAGCACGCTCTTGCAAACATGCTCATGTTTGTAAATGGCTTTTCATACGAAAAGTCCTCTGTGTGTATCATGCCTGAGCTCTCCCCTGCTTAATTTTTCTCTCTGGTTCTCTTGGTCTGGCTTAATTTTTTTTGGCTGTGACAGCTCCAAGTAGCCAGCTGTGCTCTGGGGCTGGTGTGCTGCCAAGTACAAGCAAAGAAATGGATTTGGAAAGATGAATTAATACAGATTCAGTGCTGGTTGTGTTTACATGAAGGGTGGACAGCAGGGTTAAGCGAGCCTGCAAAGATTGCAGAGACTTGATTTTGAACCCTTTCAGTTTCCTTGTTTTCATTGTACAACATATGTTGAGTTTTAAGTTTACCTGCGATTTTTGAATGATCTTTTGTCAGGTAAGGTACAGAGGCTACAGACTAGAAACTAAAAATGTTCTAGCATGTATGGTAACCACCCATCTGGAGCCAAGCACTTGGTTTAGGACTCAGTAGTACTCTTGTTGAGAAGGATCCTCAGGTACAGTAGATAACACACCTGTCTGAATTATTTGCTTCATATGTGGGAAAGGTAATGATAGATCTTCCCCAGTAAAGAAATTGAAAAATCTGAATTCCCATTGTCTGTATGTTTTAAAACATGCTAAAAGTATTTTACTTGTGTCAGACTTCGTCAAGGACCTGGGGAATTTGCAGTAAACAAAATGAAAAGGTTGAAAATGCTTCAAGATTTAATTGGGACAAAAACAATTCTTTTTCATAAAATCCTTGTGTTAGTTAAAGTTCTTAAGGTTTGTAGGATTTTTGATACTGAAGTATCAAAAATGTGTTGTTATTTTGTGCAATGCTTTTGATTTAACTTTTTAAATAATTTGTGTTTTGTAATTCACACTGTGATCTTGTCTATACAACAATTACGATTGTTTCATGTTAAAATATAATTAATATTTTGGTTTGAAAATGTCATATTAAAGCAAGTTAATTCACCTCAAGGGACAGCTTAGCCATAGAAATAACTTGTGTAACAATGAACAAGGAAAAGTAAAACTGCCTTCTAATCTTACTGTTTTTCTTTGTTAGGTCACTGTTCCTTTTAGGAACAATTACAGACAACAAAGATGGGGAAGAAACGCATCAAAGGCAAAACTGCACAGTCTGATGAGGCTCTGGATATACTGAGTATGTTTCCCTGGAGAAGTCTGTGGACATAATGTTTCTTTTAACCTCAAAGAAGGCTTGAAAGCTGATTAACATTAAAAGGCCTTCACACTAGTCACTGGCTTTGAAGTCTCACTTAAAAAATCTGGATTTTTAATTGAAACTCAAGTCTAACAAGAGATATTGTTGTCGTGACTTTTCTAAGTATGCTAGAAAATAATAATCCTGTCTTGAAAACTGAGATTAGTTTCTGGTTTTTCAGGAAACTCAAACACACAGTTCCTTGCTGATACAGATTGTGTAAAATTACTCAGAATATAAAGGGCAGCTGCCAAGCTTAAGTTGCATCTTCTTAGTGAAAAGTTTGTTGCAAAAGATTCTTGCTTTAGCAGTAAAAGCTGTGACTAAAATACTTTTTGTGAAGCAATTTGCCTTTATTCTAACAGCTAATTTGGTATTGATTCTGGACACTTCAGTTCTCATAGTGCATTTTGGTTAAAACCTTTCTGTTCTTCTGTTCCTAATAGTTCCTAATCCCAGATACTAAATGTTATTCTCCTAGCTCCACTGGATCTCACCTGTGCTTATTTTTTTTGTCTTGTTTACCCTTGTTATGTAGCTTTTGTTTTTACTTGTGTTGTGTTGCATTCACTTCTATCACCGTATCTACCAGGTCACAGATTGTGTCTTTCTCATCTTTTTTTTTGTTAATCCCAACTGGGGAAGTGAGTTGAACCAGATTAATTTAGTTGAGAGAGAGAGAGAGCACTTAGTGTTTGAGGAGGCTTGGTGGGATGCTGTGGTGGTTTGTATAAATTTCCTGATATAAGTATAAATTTCCTGTTTAAGTCCACTCTGCTTTGGTTTCCTGATTGTCCTGGTCTTGCTGTGTTAGTTTCTGTCTCTAATGCCTTTTTTAACTGCTTTTGTCTGGTTTGGCTCTTGGGGGTGTTGGGGGCTTTTTTTGTTTCCTGAAATCAGGATCAATGTTTACTGTAAGTGTTCCTCTTTTTCTCCTGCAAAGAGATCAGTTGTGTTCTACCTGCTGGCATCTCATTTTTTTGCCTATAAATAGGTTATCTTATGATGAAAAAGACCTATAAAGCCACAAATTAAACCAAGACTGGTCATGGTGGATAATTCCACTGTAACAGGAGTTGCCAATATACAAAATTTTTTAGTTTTGTTTTTTAAATGACAATTTTGAGGTTGTAGATGAAGCTTACGTTTTTCAGAAAGGCTAAAAGAATGCTGAATATCTGTATTTGTCTCTTGTTGACTAGCATTTGCACTTTGATAAAATCCTGTAATCTTGAAGAGGAACAGAACTGTAGTTACAAAGATTTGCACCAATTTCACATTATGCCTATAGAAGTTTGCAATCTTGAGGCTCTAATCTTTCCTCTACAAAGATGGATTCAGAGCTGTCACACTATCTGAGCAGTAAAAACACCTCAAAGTAAAGTTTAGGGTGCAGAAAGAGTATACCCAGATTGTGAATGGTGGTAACAAAAGGTTTCTTTCTGATACTCTGATAAATTGTCAGTGTTTCTTTGGCTCTAGAAAGACTATCCTAGTTTCTGGATTGCTGCCTGTCTTCAGTGCTTGCATTTGTTATGCTCCCTACATCTTTCTTGTGCTTTTTAATTTGTAGAACCTGTGTGCAAGCATATTCGTAAAGGACTGGACCAAGGGCATATGAGAAAGGCACTGCAGAATGTGGAGTGGCATGTTTGTCAGGACTGCAAGGCAGACAGTAAGACACAAGAGAAGGCTGAGGAGGAGGAGGAGACTGATGAAGGCACTTCGATATGGTTATGCCTAAAATGTGGCCATAGGGTATCTCTTTTGTTGTTAATTTGTCTTAATACCTTTCAGTGTCTTGTAATACAGTGGAAAAAGAGAGTTTCTAATTTAACTCTTATATTCCCTCTTTTATTTTGTGAAAATGGTGCTACCTAGATGACTTTACATACTGTAGAGTAATCTCTTTACATACTGTAGAGTGATTTAAAAATATCAAATGAAGTACTTGGAAAATGGCCCAGAGGCATTTAGAAGGCTTAAGGCTAAAATACCATCTTGAGGACTGGTTTTCCTGGAAAGTTTGAATCATTTTGCTGAGGAAATCAAAATGCTCCTAATCTGTGATTTTTTTACAAGATCTTAATGCTCACATTACTTCATGAAATTTAGAACTCTGCATGGTGAAGAGGTTTGGGTTCTGTTTCATTCTTTCAGGTGTTCAGACTGGAATTCGTTCATTAAATGTTCAGTCCCATAGCAGCTTTATTCTGCACCCAGTAAATTATCCACTGCAGAAGAAAGTATTTTGAGATAGATAGCCATCTGTTGATCCCAATTACTTGAACATAATTGAAAAGTTTTGATTGTAATACTTTGTTTTTACTCTGACTTTGTTTCATTGACAGTCAAATGGATTTTGTGACACTTATGGTTATCAATATTGTAGGGCTGTGACAGAAATTCTCCAGACCAGCATGCTTTAAAGCATTTTGAAACACCAAGATCAGATCCCCACTGTTTGGTTCTCAATTTGGACAACTGGAGTGTGTGGTGAGTTTGTCAGGCAGCACAAGACAGGGCTGGAGGGCAACAGAGCTGGAATAGAATTTGTCCTTTCTTTGTGAATTCTGAGTTTTTTCTCTAGGCATATATTAAAGAGTTTCCAAACGTGTGATTTCCAGCAGTCTTTGCTGAGATTTGCAGAATAAATGTTATTTTCTTGTAAAATTTATGATTAGAAAATTTTCATAATTAAGGTTTAACTTGACCAACTAGTAGATGTGGTTGACTTCATATTTTACTGCTTTTACTTGGTCAGAATACTGACACATGGAAACAAGTGTTGATCTGTAGCTCTAAATCTTAAGTTTTGGCCTTGGGAGAAGGTTCTTTCTGATGTTCACTTAGTGACAACCTAACTTTTATCTCCTTGGTAAATATGATTTTTTAGTACCACATATATACAGGATGCACAGCTAGAATTATGAGATGCTACTGAATCAAGCAATACAAAATCTGTGTCCCTGGTAGTTTTTGCTTCTCTCAAAAGTAATTATACTATTATATACATATATATATATAAGGAGGAACCCTAATTTTTTAAACTGTGCTATACAAAAATACTGTACTTGACCATAAAGAGTTTTTGTTTTGCTTAGTAACATGGTTTTGCAGCTTAGTAATGCTCATTTTATATAATATTGTCTATTTACTTCATCATACTTAGCACTTCCGTGTAATGATTACTAGTTTTAATGAATTCTAGAATGGAAATTATTAGTAATATTATTACTAATGAGCTAGTGAATTTCTCTTTGTTAATTTAGATTGATGTTAAAATTGTGGGTTGGAAGTGCTCTATTTTCCCTGTTTTTTAATCAAAATATTTGCAGATGAGAGGAAGTTGTCAAAGTAAGGTGTTTTGCTTCATTCTGGAATTTCTTGGTTGTACAAACTTGCCCAAGAAATGATTCAAAGATTGATATATTGGCTATATATTAGTTATAAATCAAACCCACAGTCAGAATACAGTCAAGAACAGTATTTCACAGTGGAACTAGTACAAAAATTCTGATCAAAACTGCTTTTGCTTTTATTAATTATATGACTGTGTGACCAAATTGCTCTGTGGTGTGCATGCACATGTGGTTCAAATTGGATATAAATAATACCTGTAAAGAGTTTAAATACATGTTTTTGAGAAGAAAGAGAGAATTCTAGGAATTCACTAAGTTCTGCTTTTATGGGTTTACAAGTGCTGTTGTACTCATTTTCAGTGCTGATCAAACAGCCATCACTAACAAAACCTTTTCCAATCCCTTGATTCCTTCAAGGTTGCCTACAATTTTTTTGACAGGTAGAAGTTTATGGTATTAAAACACACCATGGATGTAACTATCCTTTGTTATTCCAGGAGGGAGAATGTCTATTTTTATGATTAACCAGATAGACAATAGATAAACAATCAGGGATCCAAAAGCTGAGCCAATTTTTTAATGATATATAAGGAAATATGATTACTATACCTAATGCCAGGGATGCTAGAAATTTGGGGAAACACTTTGCTGCAGACTTCTTCTGCTTTTAATATCCGAAAATTGAGTCTGACTTACGGTAATCCTGAAGTCTGCCTAAGAACTGTAATAGGTGTTTTCCAAAATGCGGAAGTATCAGTACCTTTTGTTTCTTCAAAGAGTTAATTGGGTGGAACTACAAAATTAGTACATATAAAACTCCTTCAGCTGTTTGTGTTCTGTCAGGGTTTTACCCTTCTTAAGCCTTTATGACTGCAGCTTCTCCCACAATTTTCTCTAAAGCAGATTATTAAATACAATTAAGTATTTGCTGGGGTAGAATATTCAAAATATTTTTCCATGCCATAATATGCATAAGTCATTTCCTTTAGGGCTTGATAGCTTTGTTTCTTGATTTTTGGCAAAATTTTCCAAGCTTTTCTTTTTCTTGCAGCAGGAGGCACATATCTTAGAAGTCTAATTTATACTTGTAAATTGCAACCGCCAGTCACCAAAATAATTTACTAAAGATAGTGTTTTATTTCTGTGCTAAGTAGATTGAATTCTTTTCTAAGACCTATAAATCTTACACTAAACCTTGTAATTTTATAACTTTGTGTAATGAAACAAGTAAATAGTTAAGGATTTTTAATAATAGAAAGAAAAATAGGATTAATTGTTTTCTTTTGGGGGCGGCGGAGACAGGTGCTACCTATGTGATAATGAAGTTCCATATAAAACTTCAACACTTTTGGGCCAGACTGTGGATTTTGTTAGAAAACAAGTTGGTATTGACTCATCACATGCAGGTAAGTAATTATAGTATAGATACAGTAAATCAGAAGGTCTCCTAAATGTTGGAGACTACTGTGAATCCAGAACTTACACTACATTAGATTTAACACCTTATGGTAAAGGGAAAAACTAATTTGTCCCCCTTTTATCTTCTTTGTTGCAATTCTAATAGCATAATTAGACCTAATAGACCATAATTCGATCAGGATTTTGCTCAGCATCCCCTAAACTTTTACAGACAAGACATACAAGAATAGGAGGAAAAAAAGGCGGTTTTACTGTGACTTTTTTAAAAATGTGACATTCAGTTTTTCTGCAAATAGGCATTTGACTTTCAGTAAATAGGGTGCTGTGTTTATTCATCAGTGTGGTTCATTCTGTCTTGAGATCTAAAGAAAAATTGCTTAAGGATAATCTAATTTGATTTTTTAAAGTCTTTTTGTGGGTATTTGTGAATGTATCAGGCATGACTAAGACTCCAGTTGATGCAGCACATACCCTAATGGAAGGAGTAGTATACAGAGGTTTTGTCACTGGGTCTGTACATTTAGTATAGGCAGCTGCAATGCTTTTAGAACTCTGAAATATTGTGTTCAGCCTGCAGTCTATCTGAAAGATGCAATTGTTTAAAAGAAACCAAACCCAGCAAAAAACCCCTCGTTCCCATAATGGCAAAACTGATTTTGTACAAGACATTTCCACTAGAAAAACTGGAAGAATTTGCTTATGAAAATGAATCCTATAACAAATGGCTGTCAGAAATTTTAACACTTGAGTGAAATCACAGGCCTTGTGGGAAATGGAACACAAACATCCAGCAATGCCACGTGGCTGTCTCTGAATTCAATTTTTTCAGAAAGCACCTGAGATTTTCCCGCAGGGAGTTTTTTGAGTGGTCAGCCTTTCCCAAACACACAGTTGAACTTCGTATCAGTTGCCAAAATTTGCTTCTTGGGTTTGAACTGGAAAACCGCTGAATACCTGGGTGCAGTTGTTGCTTGTTTCGTGTGTTCTGTATGTTGTTGTCCATCTATCTGTTTCTTGTCCTAAGATTGTATTGTCTGTTTTCCTTGCTTTCTCTGAACTTGTGTTGCTTGATTTTAAAGTTGGTATTAGCTCTCAGCCCTATTTACCAGAAACTTAATCAATAGCTGACTGCCAAACTGGCAGAACCAGTTTGGATGTTATTTTGAAAGCTGCTTGGAACTCCCTTACAGCTTTATTAAACAGGCCCTTGAAATTTTCAGCAATACACTGAAAGAATTTGAGGAAAAATAATTTTAACTAGTCTTGAAGACTGTAAACCTTTCAGTATCATCTGTTTAGGTGACCATGAAATGAATATGAGAATGCTTTGACAGTGGGAGCCTGTTGGATGTTGTAGAAAGCCCTCACGTAGGTGATTTTGATAGGAATAAAATTTGAGATAACACTTGAAGAATTTCAGAGGATGTTGGCATGAATGGCTTGTGGGCTAAGAGATGTTTAATTTGCTTGCTGATTTGAAATGGTATTTCAGGGGATTTGTGATTTGTTGTTTTGTTCTGTTTATTTTTCTTCTGTTACGTAGACAATTTAAGAACCTAAACCAGTTGTTTTATACTTAAAAATTAAATAATTATCATCTGTATAAGCTCTAAACATGATAGATTGCTGCTGTGTGTAATAATTTTTCCTAGTCTGTACCCTATAGCTGTGCATAATATGTGCTATGTTTTTATTATTTCTGTAGAAAAACAAGAGAACAAAAAAGTTGAAAATAAAAAGGTAGAAAAAGACAGCAAAAATGAGCAAGAAAAAGAAGATTCACTTAAAGAAGAAAATTCTCATTCAACTGCTAATGGAGAAATCACTGTGAAAGGACTTAGTAACCTGGGGAATACATGTTTCTTTAATGCAGTGATGCAGGTACAGGACTTGCTGTTGTTTTTAGAAAAACTTTGAATAGGAAAAAAGCCACAAACAAAATGAAAAACAGCCCACAACAACCCTACCCCCAGCATTTTACGGTGACACAATTAGAATGTGATTTTTTTTAATCCACCAGGAATGATGGCTTCTTTCTAAAAATAGTGTGTTGGCCCAGAGAATACAAAGAAATGGAGCTGCAGGTTGAGACTTGCTCTAAGGGGCAATACAATAAACTGCCTTGTCCTTGAGGGACAGCGTTTTTCACTGACATTAAATAAGCATGCCAACTTCTAGGTATTTTTTAAAATATGAAATAGTCTGACACATCACCCTTGTGACCTCTTAGACTATAAGAGGTTAGTACTTAAAGACCATGGGTGTTTATTGAAATAAAAATGTCTCTCTCAGCAACAGGAATTCAAAACTAAATATTGGATGAAAAAAACAGGATGAGCATGTTGCAGGCATTGCCATCTTGTGTGATTTGTTCAGCTAAGAAGTGTAGAATAAACTTGTACTTCCTTGGGTATTGAAACTGACGTGATCTTGTGCTCTTTGGCTCTTGATACTGAAGCTTTACTTGAACAAAATTCCCACTGTTCTTGCAAATTTTAGTAAACTGCTTTTGATTTACTTTTAAACACTTTTTAAACCAAGCAAATGCACACGCTGCATTTTATCCTTTGATTTTTTAGAAACAGACATTAGTAAATACACTTGTCAAACAGTCTGAGAAGAAAAATATATTTAGGGTTTCTGCAATATGAAGTAATATTTACAGAGGGCATTGAAAGTCCCATTAGCTATATGGGACCTTTAAGTTTTAAACACTCGTGGGGATTCTGGAGTAACAATTAACCACTTTAGTCTGTGTTTGGGAAAATAAATTGCTGCTGAACTGGTTGCTACAAATTCCATGACTAGTGCAGTTCAGCTGCCTTTCCTGTTGTCCCCATTTTCCAATCTCTTTCTGTCTTTTATGTTCTACAGAATTTATCACAAACTCCAGTCCTGAGGGAGCTGCTTAAAGAAGCTAAAATGCCTGGCACAACAATTAAAATTGAGTCACCTGAGCTATGCATGGTAATGTGCTTTGACCTCCATAGTGTTTGTCCTCACCTTCCAGTCTGTTAAGGAAACAAGCAATATTTATCTGTCAATTTTAAAGCTATTCTGCTAAATACTAACAAGATTAGGATGTAAAATCAGCAGGAGCTTCACCACTGATTTACATCTAGTTGCTTCTGAAGTCAGTGGAGGTATTTTGTTCAGAGTGTAAGAGCAGTGATTCAGTACTCTGTGGTAGAAGGAAGGCTTGCATTATGATGATGTTATTTAAAGGATGAAAAGATGTCATTCTTGCTATAGTGCTACTTGTCTAAATGCAAAATAGGAAATTAGAAGATGTCTGTGGCACTAGCTTAAATAACACAGCTGTCATTACAGTTAAGAGATTGGACAGCAAAGAAAATGCACAACCTTTTTAAAGAAATTGGGATTTTTTTTCCTAGTAAAGACAAGAAATCCAGACTTTGAACTAAGTAATAAATAACTGAGTTTTGCTATTGTTTCATGATAAACCACATGCTGTTTTTGTCAGGTTAACTTATTGCCATTTTGAAATTTTGTGTATTCTATTTGACAATAATATTTTCAGGAACTGAAAAGGAAAAACTTACTGCAAAAGAATCTGCCACCGAATTAGGGCAAAACAGATCTGTTGCTTTTCTTTCAAACAGGAACCTCAGCTAATAAAACTAGATCAGCCAGGTCCTTTAACACTAGCCATGCATCAGTTTGTGACAGAAATGCAAGAGACAAAAAAAGGGGTAGTGACTCCTAAGGAACTTTTTGCTCAGGTTTGTAAAAAGTGAGTATCTGTACAATTGCACGTTATAGTGAGTATTAAAAAGTTTGTTGTTTTAAGACTGTCAGTTTTTCCTCTTTTTTATCTCTAGCTCAAAACACAGCATATAAAATTTGTAGAATGTTTAACAATTTTTGAAAGAACAAAATACAAATGAATAGCATGAAATGAAAGATACTCAGTGACATATTGAGTATCTGGCATCATATTTTTAGAAAATATGATATGTAGACACTTGTTACTTTTATGTACATACATTCTGGAGACTTTGTCCATGTGTGTTTAGTGTGAATCATTTTTGCCTTATCTCTGAGTTCAGTTATACTTTACAATTTCATTTAACAGAGCAATAAGATTCAAAGGTTATCAGCAGCAAGACAGTCATGAGTTGCTTCGTTACTTACTTGATGGAATGAGAGCAGAAGAAATCCAGGTGAGTGGTAAAGTCATAGTTGTGCATACCTTTCTTCTTCATACCCCAGACCCAGACTCTTTCTTCTGCTGAGGGGAGAAAGAATCTACTTTCTGAGATATATCAGCCTCAGTACCATGGTCGTGCTGTCGTTAGCACTCGCTTGACGCATTTTAGGAAAGAGAACCCACAGAAAAAGTGGGTTTGGAGTATGTGTAGTCATCCTAAAGAATGTCCTTATGTCTTCATGAAACACACTTGTAGAAATTCCATAAGGGCTTTTTGCCGGTTTTAATTTGGGCACATTTCATCCTTAGACTGATTTTCTTACATACTAATTGGAACATTATGGTTGCAACTTCTCAGTTGATTTTTTTCTTTGTGATTTCTACAGGAGCTATTGTGTGGTTCTACAGGTATTTGTGTTGTTTGTATTGATTCTCTTAATTGGTGAAGGTCATACTTTTTCCTCCATCTGAAACACATCATAAAATGAAGTAGCTAGCTGAATATTCATTTAGGAAATTTTACAGAGTATATTTGTTTTGAAAATTTCAGCAAATAAGTGTTGGAATACTAAAGGCGCTGAGTGACTCTAACAAACAAAATGAAGAAGAACTTAAAAAGAAAATTAAAGGTAAAATAAATTACCACACTATTACTAACTTCTAATGTCTCTTTTGTTGAAGTATATAAAGTAACATTAATAGTATCAACTAAAAGATACATGTTTACTTGTTTAACTTTATGCCACGTCTTGAGTATGTGTGTACCTACAATAAGAGGCTCAATAGTTTTAGACTATATTTAAATGTCTTGCTGAACTTGGTGATATTTCTTTCTTAACAGGATAAGAGAGTTGATTCTGTAGACATCATACATTAAAATATGTTTGGGCAATGATTAGTTATTCAAACATGTAAGAAATTAAAGTACTAGTATGTGAATGTAATTCATGCAGCCGCTAATGCAGTCCATTGTTACTTACTAGTAGTATAAAAAAAATCCAAACAATGAACAGAAGAATTTTTAAATTTTTCAACATGACTTAGGAGATGAGCTGCCAATTTAATTTCAGACTGTGTTACTCTGAAATTACAACTTGAGGAAATTGTTTTGTTTGTCAGAAAAAAGTTGGAGCTTGTTGTTTAAGTTCAGATAGTTGTTTTAGTCTTGAGAGAAAACAGGAATTCTTACTGAGATGCAGAACTTCTGAAAAAATAGAAAATGCTTTTGAACAGAAAGAGTGGTAGAGGTATGGTTTAACCAAGCTGTGTTCGGGGAATGTGTTTTCACCCCCATTCTTTTGATACACAGAAGATTCTTAATTGAAGGATCTTGCTGTACTTGCTATCCTGAGGAAACCAGAAGAGGCAAACATGTTCCATCATACACCTTGCATGTTATAGTCTTCTTTTTTATTCGGTGTGCTGTAATGAAATTGATTGCCAGTATATTGTATGTAATTTTTTTAACTTTACTATATACTTTTTGAATTCTCAGAATATGAAAAGAAAAAGGGAATACAAAGTTTTGTAGATCGAATCTTTGGTGGAGAATTAACCAGCACAATTATGTGTGAGGAATGCAGAACTGTAAGTAAACTGCCTGCTCTGAATAACCTAGAGTGTTATGTCCTGTAATCTGCAGGAGAACCCCAAAGTGACTGTCTGTAGAAATAACACTTGACTAGCTGCGTGCTTTTCAAAAAGGGGCATGATTTGACTGGAATCTTTCTTCTCTTGTGTTTTAAAGTTAATCTTTCAGTTCCTTTCAAAAGCCTTCCAGAAAAAGAGGTCAGCTATAGCAAGCTGCTTCTGCCAGAATTCCCTCCTAGATTCCCAGTGAACACCTTCCAGTGGTACAGATCATAGAGCAAATTAATTGTTATGGGGCCCTTTCCTTTTTCATTCAGGGTTTTCCCCTTTCCCACGATGAAAAGAGACCATGGGATTGCCAGGAGAACAGTTAAGAAGGCACTACTGGGATAATATATCCTGAGAATGAAGTAATTGGGTGTATTAGCAAATGGGCTAGTTGAATATCATGATAGATTACAGCTATGAGTCTCTTAGGCCCTAATTAGGATGCAGTCTCACTAGATACCTGAAATTCATAAAAGTAAGTCATATTCATTTCTGTGATAATGTGTCTGCTGGATTTTTGGTCATTGGAAACATTTGGTCATTTGTGGAGGTGAATGAGCTCTGTTTTACAGTTGTGTGCACGAGTAAAAGCTGGCCTTGAATGCAAACATGCAAATACAGCTATTGACAGCAAGGCAGCTACTTCCAAACAAAATTAAATTGGAGTCTTGGTTATTCATTTAAAGGTATCCTTGGTCCATGAGTCCTTCCTTGATTTGTCACTTCCTGTACTAGATGTTCAGGTAAGAAACAGTACATAGATGCTTCTCAGCTTTTTTGTTTATTTGTTTATTTTTTTTATATGAAAACACTTACTATACAGTCATTAGGAAGAGCATTTTATTATACAGTCATTAGGAAGAGAATTTAAGCTTCTTTCTAAAAGTCTCTTTAGCAAGTCAAAATTGCACAGAAAGATAGAAAGTAAGATTTTTAATGAGAGTCAGTCCTGTAAGTTGTGGCTCAGAAATTGTCTCTGGAAAGTCAAACAGGTTGTTTGAGTTCTTTGGGGATTTGTTTTCACTTTTTTAATCCATTTTCCTGCACAAGTCTAAGAACACTTCTCCTAATATTCAGGTTATGGAATAAAATTAAGAAATGTTGATAGGGTGGTATGTGAATACTTATTTGATCAATCTCCAGACACTCAAAGTACTTGATTTGCTTTGTGTTTTGTATTGATAATCTCTATATGTAATATTTCAGATCTTTTGTGTAGCACTGCTTACTCATAAATATTAGAATGGAACCCCCAGAGTCAAAGGGGTCACAACTTCCACCACAAACAACTTTCATTTTAGCAGAAGCAAATTCTGTGGCAGGCAATCCAACTGAAAATGTCTCTGCTTGTGTTAAACATTACTCTTCAATGCAATTAATGAGATCTGTCAAAGGGAAAGGTGATGTTGCCCCTTTACAAGTTTAGAATTTGGCCCTCGATAGCCTTACTTTTCATACTGTTTCATTCTGTTTCATATGGACTCTCTGGAGTGAGGCACTCCTGCCATTAACATCGGGGTATGAGTGAGTTGTATGCTACATCATTAAAATGTTACATTTGAGCTGAAAACTGAGATAACATCTCTGGTTTTGTGGTTGTTCTGTGGTTTTTTGGCTTTTGTAGAAAGTGAAAATTACAAAGAGAGAAAACATTAAAAAAAACAAAGAAAAGGAATCTGAAGATGAAGAGGATAAAATCAATGACCATTACCTTAAGCAGAAATATGAGCCCCCTGGTATGAGTAAACACCTTCAGAAAAAAATGAAGAAACAGACCAAAAAACAAGCCAAGGTGGGTTTGGATAGGTATTTCACTTTGTGCTTGCTATTTGTGTTAAAAGAAATTCTTTTTTGTTTCCTTAGTTTACATAAAGGAGGAGACAGCTTAGAATTTCTTCTTCAAATACACAGCTGAAAAGACCAATGATACCTATGTCTTTGCTGTTAAAATGTTCTCTTGAGTGTTGCTGATATAATAATATCCAGTAGAATTTGTTACCTGTCTGAAGTAGCCTTAATTTGTATCAGACTGTTTTCCAGTCACTGATTGGAAGAATATTCACAAAATTTTAGAATACAGACAAGAAAGATCAGGAAGATAGCAAGGGCATCATTAGCTGTATTTTGATAGTACTGTGTAACAAGGAGCAGTGGGAACTACATCTGAGTGAGGATAAATTCAGTATTAGTGGAACTGATCACCTCTGATCATTAAATCATAGATTATTCTTCCCCCTCCTCCCTTGTGCATCTATGGCATGCAAGAAACACTCTGATAAAGAAGTGGCAAGAAATGCTAAATATAATTTATATTTACTTAGTTTTTTGTACTCTTGTTTATTATGTACTCAAATGTGCAGAGCCAACGCCGGCAGCAAAAGCTTCAAGGAAAGGTGCTTCAATTGACAGGTCTCTCTGCAACTAAACAGCCAGAGGGAGATGTCCAGTACAACCAAGAATCAGAGACTGAAATGAGCTCTGAAACTCTTGATAAGAAGCAAGAAGAGGAATCATCACATGATTGTGAAGATCACTGCTTAACTCAGAAAGACTTGGATATGCAGGGAAATAGTTCAGAGAGCAGGCATGAAAATGCAGGGAAGGCAGAACAAGAGTGTGAAGAAAACGAGTCTGTCATGGATCTCTCTGTGGAAGGCTTAGATTCTCCTGTGAAGTTTGTCAATGGCCTTGACAACCTGTCTTTGAAAGAGGAGGATGATGACAATGAAGATGAGGAAGAGCTTGGTACGGACTTTGCAAAACTCCACTTGGGTGCCAGTGAATCTGACACAAGTACCATGGATGATCTTCAGCCTGTTCCTAACAAGACAAGCGAAGTATCTACGGATGACCCCGAAACAGCATTTTGTACTCTGGCCAACAGGGAAGAGCTGAACCCTGAGGAAGATTCAATCCATCATTGTTTGTATCAGTTTACCCGCAATGAAACACTTACCGAGACCAATAAACTACTGTGTGATGTGTGTACACAAAGGCATTGTGGACCAAAGAACAACATAAAAAGTATGACAAACTTTTTAAAAAGAAAACTTTAAATATATCCCTCTCTACTTCTTGAGTGGGTAAAGGGTACCCTAAAATGGTATTTGTATAACTTTGTCTACTTTCATTCATCATATTGAAGGGGAATGCTCAGCTTCTCAGTTCTTGTAGTAGATGACATTGTAACAGTTTAAACAGTGCAAATAAATTTCATGCTGTAACATTTGTTTTGATATAAAACACTTGTTTTAATCTTTGGCTATTTTTCTTTTCTGCAGGTGAAAAGAAGTATGTTTATACTAATGCCAAAAAGCAGATGCTCATCTCTCTGGCTCCTCCAATTTTAACACTTCACTTAAAGAGGTTTCAGCATGTAAGTAGCAGGCTGATACATGTATAAAGCCTCATGTTAATATGTAACTATGTGTACAAAAGCATATAGTACTAGCTTAACTTGAAAACATGCTAGTGTTACTTTTATTTTCTATAAAACTCACTTGTTTTTTTCCCCTAAGTTTGGAAGGCATTAGTGTGCAGCATTGTGTTTTGTGGTCTTTGAAGTATTGAGGTTTGTTTTCCTGAAAGAATATTCCCTTAATTAACTGGAAAACACTGTTTTGTGAGTGCATTCACAACAGATCCCCTCATTATTCTTACTATTTACTGTATTAAGCAGAATCTTAACATTAATGGTTTCCTACTATTACAGCTGTTCATGGGCTCATATATTTCAGTAGGTATAGGTAAATAGGATCCCTTACTAGTAACAAATAAGTAAAAAGTTGGCAGAAGTGGAAAAGAGAGGATTCTGAGCCTTGTGGGGAGAGAAGGAAGTAGGAAAGGAAAGCAGAGTAACTTAAGTTTTTTTTACAGACACTGAAGTAATTTACCTCTTTATTCCCAAGTTGTAGAAAAATTTTAAACTCAGGGGTTCAGCTTTTCAAGAGAGAAGGAGGAAAGGAAAAAGAGAGAGTACTGCCTCTTCTGAATTTAAACCTGTTTGGTGTTTTGGTCAGTATACTTGAAAAATAAGGGAGGCAGCGTTAATTAGATGAAAACCAATTTCATATAAAAATGGAAATGTGTAACCTGTTCCAAGAGACTGTAATATGAAGAAAATAACATTTATCATAATCTCCTTTTGTTTTTCCAGTTTGATACTGGACGATTATTTGATTAAGGTGGGAGCACAGTTTGCATCGGTTCGGATGCTCTAAGATCAGATCCTCAGGCATGTTACAGTATCTGAGAAGCAAGAGTTGTCCTCATAGTTACTGAAGTACATTAGAGCTGATTCTTTTTCCACTTCTGCTACCATTTTATTAATGGATGAGTGAGCTGAAGAGCCATCTTAACTTGTGCTCCAGTGCAGCATGTAGGGGCAAGGAAATAATGCTGGAATACTGGACATCAGAGAAAATTTTAAAAATTGCTTTTTCCCAGTTTTGTGTAACGTAAAACTAATTTGTATTGTTGAAACTTTAACCTGAAACATTTAGTAATTAAACATGGTTTTATTATGCTCAATTTTAACGTTATGGGGTTTTCCCTCTACTTTGATTGTTTAAGGCTGGATTTAATCTGCAGAAGGTTAACAGGCATATCAAGTTCCCAGAAGTGATAGACTTGGCTCCTTTCTGTACAGCTAAATGTAAAGTAAGTGGGAAAACAATCAGATTCCCCTTTGCCATGTTCTAACATGCTTTCACAACAAAGCTGCTTAGCAAAATCTTTGTAGAACGCTTATTAAACCTGTTACTTTGTGATAACTTGTATTTCACTGCTCGTAACTCTAGTGCTTGCATGAATTTTTAATGATCAGTTTCCATTTCATCAGCAAAAAATCAAAGAGTTTACATTCTTCAAAACCCAGCACTTGGCTGACATAGCTAAACTTGTGGTTTTCTAGAATGTGGCTGAAGGGAATACAAAGGTCTTGTACTCTCTCTATGGAGTTGTTGAACACAGCGGAACAATGAGGTCTGGGCACTACACTGCCTATGTTAAAATGAGAGCTATGACCAACCACCTCTCTGATCTTGTCCTTCGAGGACAATCTCAAGGTAAATCATTAGAAATATTTTACAAATTATTTCTTACAGAATCACAAATGGTTTGGGTTGGAAGGGGCCTTAAAGATCATGTAATTCCAACCTCCTGCCATGGCCAGTAAGTTCTCTGAGAAGGGCAGTGAAGCTGGTGAAATCCTATGAGGAGCAGCCGAGGGAGCTGGGAGGGCTCAGCCTGGAGAAAAGGAGGCTCAGGGGAGATCTTGCCATTCTCCAGAACTGCTGAAGGGAGGGTGTAGCAAGGTGAGGCTGCAGCTCTGCTCCCGGGCAGCCAGGGACAGGACAAGAGGAAATGGCCTCAAGCTGTGCCAGGGGAGGTTCAGCTCAGACATTAGGAAGAAATGAAGACCAAATGGTGGTTAAGCATTGGAAGGATCTGCCCAAGGATGTAGTGACATCCCCATCCCTGAAGGTGTTCAGGGAACAACCAGCTGTTAGCACTCAGGGCTCTGGTCCAGTTGACAAGGCAGTGAGTGATCAGTCGCAGGCTGGACTTGGAGGTTCTTTTCCAACTCCATGATTCTATGATTGTACTCTATGTTTCTTATTGAAGAACAGTAATAGAACTGATTGCTTCAATTCTTTGTAATAACTTCTACTCCTAAATTTTTCCTTTCAAAGCTTCAGAAACTGAGCCAGTCAAAGGTCAGTGGTTCCACATCAGTGATACCCACGTACAACCTGTCTCTGTGTCCAAAGTGCTGAGCTCCCAAGCCTATCTTCTGTTCTATGAGAGGCTGCTCTAACTCATCAAAGAGCCTGCTTGTGTGTGCAGCCACCTTCGGAGGTCTGAGAGAAGGCAGACTTGCAATCATGTTGTTAACATGTTGGAGCTGCTGTATAGCAGGAATTCACTTAATGCATTTTAGACACAGACAAGCAGTTAACTTATACTTTTTCCAGCGTTTCCACTACTTTTCAATAAAAGTTTTTTTTCAAAATTACAGCTTTGTGTTTTTGTTGAGTAATTTTGGTGTTGATATAAATCTTGGTCAGCAGCTTTTTCACTTTAAAGTAACCAGCTCTACTTTTGAACTGAAGTTAATCCTGGCTATCATGTGTTCGTTTTTTAGACCTGGTTCCAAGCTTAAGAAGCTGTTTCTTCCTATACATCTTAAGAGCCTAGACAATTGCAGCTTCAGCTCTCTTTTCACTTTTGGTTTATGGCCAATAGAGAAGCCCTCAAGTCTGCAAATGCTCCAGGAATTCTTTTGCTGGTGCTTTGGCAAGGCTGAGCACTTGGCTCACTCTCACTACAGGCAGTCCCATGTAGCCTTTCCTCAGGCATAAGACCAATAGTCCTGTGCTGACTTGTAACTGAAGTTCTCCACAAGCTTCATCTTGGCTTTCATGTGAGTAAAATCTTGGCTCTGCCATGCTAGAGCAGCAGCTGCTTACATTCAGTGCATTTTTCACAACAGCTTTACTAAGAAAATGGGCGTCTTGTTCTTGTAACCCTTCGAGTCATCAGCAGTGGCCTCATGCAGCTGACTACAGCAGTATGCCAATCCTTCTGAAAACTTGCTGAGTTTATTTTTCAGCCTCACCAACAACTGACTATAAAGCCAGCATTAGTAGAGCTGTTGTATGGCGGCCTTATTTAGGCATAAGATAGTTCCAGACTTGATTTAGCCTTCCACTCCCTTCTGGTTGTGAGATAGAGTAGCGCTGGCAAGAGTAGTAAAAGGATTCATGATTGAAGTGGCTTGGATTTCAAGTGCAGTTCTCCTTTCAAGCTACTTGGAGACACATAAGCTGTTTACTTCCCAAGATTAATCAGAACAGGGGGCTTCCATTGAAAGACTCCAGCACTCTGCATCATGCTGGCTAGTGCTGTTCTGCATTTATTTTTAAGGTCATTAGAA
This sequence comes from Cichladusa arquata, assembly GCA_026413545.1. Taxonomy (NCBI): domain Eukaryota; kingdom Metazoa; phylum Chordata; class Aves; order Passeriformes; family Muscicapidae; genus Cichladusa; species Cichladusa arquata. Next base: position 98,951,009 of record JAOTQP010000001.1, read on the forward strand.
TGTGATGCAGTTTGCTGCTGTCAGGATGCCCTTTTGAGAGCATGGGGACTTAAAAGGGTGAGAGATGTACGTTAAAAAAATGAATCACAGAATCATAAATTGGTTTGTGTGGGAAAGAATCATCCAGCTCCAAACTCCTGCCCTGGGCAGGGACACCTCCAACTAGATCAGGTTGCTCCAAGCCCCATCCAACCTGGCCTTGAAATCTTCCAGGGATGGGGCAGCCACAGCTTCTTTGGGCAACCTCTGCCAGGGCCTCACCACCCTCACAGGGAAGAATTTCTTCTGTGTATCAATCCTAAATTTCCCTTATTTCCCTTTGAAGGCATTCCCATTTGTCCTGTCACTATATTCCCTGATGCAGAGTCCCTATCCAACTTCCTGTAGCCCGTTCAGATAGTGGAAGGTGCTGTGAGGTCTCTGTACAACATTCTCTTCTCCAGGCTGAACAGCCCCAACTTCCTCTGCCCCTCTCCACAGGGCAGGTGTTCAGTCTCCTTATCAACTTGATGAGCCTCCTCTGGACTCGCTGTAACACTTCTCTGTCTTTCTTATGTTTGGGGCACATCTGTACACAGTGCAGCAGGCGGGGCTCAGGAGAGGGGCTACTGAATGCAGGAGACCTGCTGCCAACACTTAATTATTTCAACATTAATTTGTTTACACTCAAGTACTGGCCAAGGAGTGCAAATAAGAGCACAAAGAGCCACAACAATTGTGGATCATGAGCTCCCTGCAGAGGCTCATGGTCAGCCTCCCTGCACATTGAGTTTCTTGTGCCTACAGGAGGAATTAGTATGTGATCTCCCCCTTTAACTCAGACCCTGAGAAGTTCTGCCTCCTTCCTCACCAGAAGAGTTCAGGCAGCCAGCCAAGGTCAGCCCATCACACCCCCTATGTCATTCATCCCCTACACATTCACAGATTGGGAATGACCATGTCAGGCTAACCCGAAATGAAGTAAGTGAACATTTTAACAGTGAGTACGTTTATTGAGGTGTCTGAAGTTCTGCACTCCATTGGACACTGTTCATAATTTAAAGGCAAGAGAAAAACATTGTGACAGGCTCCAACTGGGATATTAAAAAACTCACACAGTCATGTCACTTAAGAAATACAATTAAATTGTTCAGTCATTTTGGTCTTCATCCCAGTCTTTCTTTCCTGATGGAGGTTTTGGGCCACCAGCTGGTTTTGCCATAATGATCTTGAAGAGAAGAGAGAAGCAGAAAAAACTAATGTTAAAATCAAGCTTGTACCCTTCTCCTACAGCCACACAATGCTGACTGCTAGCATTCACTACATTCATGCAGTTTCCCTACACTGAACCCAAGCCAGTGAATATCCAATTGAGATGTTAACAACTTATTTTTTTTCTTGAGAATGGTAGAGGCTGAGCCCTGATATAGTGAAAAAAGGTATTTTACCTGATTTTTGCATGCAATCTAAGACTTCAGTTAGTCTACAGAAAGTGAGTGCTTAAATAGGCCAACAGCAGACTAGTTTACAGGGTGCACACAACAGAAAGGAGGATTATCAAAGCTATTGTTCTCAATTATTGTCTCTAAGCAGCACACTTTAAAACCATGAATTCCATCAGTCCTACCATGTTAAAGCTCATTCTCTGCACTGGCTACATGGACAAGTAAAGTAAATCTGAACCTGTACTTTTCACCTCTTCCATGAAAATTTGGATTTAGGAGCAGAATCCATTTGCAAAGGGCACAAATACAGGATGTAGCAATCAGCACACAGCAGACAACAGCAGTGTTATGTGTTCTCAGGGAGCATACAATCTGCCATGTGCTTGTCAATGAACTCATGCATGCACTCACACAGATACCTCTCTCTGCTAGACAAACAGAGCTTACTGCACACTAGTTTTCAGGCTCATCTTGCCAGTCATCCTTATCCCAATGTCCTTGTTGCTTAGGGGCTTTTGGACCGCCTGCTGTTTTTGCCATAATAATCTACAGAAATTTTACATGCAAATTCATTTTTGCTGAAGTTTCACAAAATAATAAAATATTTTCATCATCAAGACTGTAACCTCCAATTTTCCTAAAAACTGAATTTTCGTGTAAAAATATACGAGAGAAGGTTTCTTGCATTAAAGCTTGTTCCTACAGAAATTAGGGTAACTCTCTGGATACAAATATCAACTGTCTTCAAAATATCAACAAAAAACCTTAAAAAAAACAAAACCCCAAACCAAACAAACATTAATAGTACTGCTATAGAAGCAGCCACATTCCAGATTACAAACTGTTGAACAAACAACCTCCTGGCTTCCAGAAATAAACAAACCACATTCTCAAGTAGCATTATGTTTACACCTTGCATTTCTAGGAGGTTCCACCTATTTGCATGAGGGTTCTGCAAGGTTTTAATTCAGCACCCAAATGATACATAAGCTTACCTGATCAACCCTTAGGACAGTTACTGCTGCATTTGTAGCTAGCTTTATACCCCAGAATTTTCCAAGATATGTGTCTAACACACCAGCTTCCAACATGTCCTTCACTGCAGCAGCTTCAGCCTGTGAGATGGGGGGAAAAAAAATATGCAAAACTTTCTCAGGCTTTCACCTAGCAATGTGGTATCACTTTTTATCAATCTCATCTTCTCCCTTCAGAAAACCTTCATTCCTAATCCATTAGCAGAAAGACAAAGTCAGTAATTACTGAAGATTTAGTCCCTGTCACATTAGTTCAGGATCCCCCTCCACCTCTGAGTGGAGGCCATTATATTATACTGAATTAAACTGCTTGCTGATGAAAACAACATTTACAGATCTCAATTCCAGAAAGTTATTATTCTAGACTGTGCAACACAGATCTTGCAATAATTCAAAATAATTTATAAATACTTCATACTGATAGAAACACTATTTTAAGTATAACCCTGTACTGCAGGGCAACCAGTAATGTGAGAGACTATTTACCTCAATATCAAATCCAACATTTTTCTTCCCTTCCTGATGCACAGCATAAAGTTTGGAGATGACCTCATTAGCCTTTACTCCAGAGTTTTCTGCCAGTGCTCGAGGAATGGCTTCAAATGCCTCAGCAAACTTCTTGATGGCATATTGGTCAAGCCCAGGACAAGTCTAAAATGAAGTTGAAAACCATGTCAGCATTTCAAAAACTGTAAGATAGGGAGGCATATTCCCCCACACTTGTTATTACACATATATATATATGTTGGTATGAAATAATATCTGTATTTTTGTAAGATGTGTGTGTGAAGATGAAAAGCCAAGAAGAAGCCTGTTTGCTGTACCTCTCCATACGATGTGATCTGCTTGGCTAACTCAATCTCTGTTGCACCACCTCCAGGAACAAGACGTTTATCCTGTGGAAAGACCACACCAAAACACGTTTTGCTTAAAGCATCCATGACTTTTTTTTTTTTAGGATTTTTCTAGTCTATCAAGAATGCAACAGAACTTTATTCCACACAGACTTACTAAGAATCGACTTCAGAACAAACATTGTAAGGGAAATCTACCAGAATTGACTCATTCATTCCAATGCCTTGGAAGAAAAACAGCTTCTTTTGTAAAAAACAAAATAATAATGCAGTGAGTTTTGTGTCTGGGATTTTTTGTTTGTTTTTTTTTTAATTTTAACTCCTGGTTAACTACAACAGCATTCCTAGATTTTCTCATATTTTCTATTATTTTGGTGGGAAATACCATGCAGGAAACCAATCTACTGTACACTAAATTTAATATGTCAACAGATGTTACAAGGTGTTGCGAGTTCTTGTTTTGTTTTCTTTCATTTTTAATTAAGCCCGTTGTACATCCTTTGGCAAACCAGAATTTACTTACTAACTCTGGTCTCTTAAGGCACAAAGTAATCATCATAAATCTTAAAACAGAACAACTTTGGAGACAGTAATAAATGCACAGCATTTCTATACTCAAAATCAATGTCCACGTCTTGGTATGTACAGGAGATTAAGATTCTAACAGTTTTAACAATTTTTGCATGCTGTTTTCCAAGTAAATGCAGGAACATTTCCTTTTGTATTAAAAAAAAAAGAAAAATTAAATAATAATATTTAAGACCACATGAACTGCTCCCAAAAAAAAAAATCCTCTGCAAAACCAAGTTCTTCCATCCATAAAAAGCTATCTGTATTATGTGGAAGAAGCATGAATTATCACCAATGAACTAGAAATTGAGTCTGCAACCAGTTTCTCCCAATCCCAAGTGACAAAGTATCTACTTTTCCTCTCTGCCAGGTTTCCAAGGAACGTTATAAAACATTTAGGGAGTAACTCAAGGAAAAGCTGACTGTCTTTAAAAAGTGATAAAGGTAATCCACCTTCAAGAACTCACTGATTACTGGAAAACTGAGAGCAGTCCATGTTGAGCACCACCTTTTATATACCCTATGTTCACAAGAACAGCAGTCTTCTCTACACAGCCTCTCTCCAGCTCCAGAGGGCACCTAAGCAGATTAGTATCTGCAGCCTTTGTAGCAAATGAGCACAGAGCAGGCTCAAGCCTTGCCTCAAACTGATCCTCTTCTCACTTCTGACAACTCAAGTGTTCCCATTACTTACCCTTGTGAGTACTTTGAAAGTATTGACACCATCATCCACTGCTCTCTCTATGTCATCCATCAGATTGTCTGTAGATCCACGAATGAGGATAGTAGAAATGGCACCATCCTCCTTTTCTGTTCAGAGACATGCATTACTGAATTAATTCGTTCATCTCATATCCAAAACACATACAAACACACTTTAGAACAGCATGTCAGCAGTTATACAGAGCATACATACCATGCTTAAACACCACAACCTGTGTATCTCCAACCTCTGATAAATACACACTATTGCAGTGACCCATTTCTTCAAGAGTAGGAGGAGTCTAGAAAGAAGAACATGAGTTAAGAACTGAACCTGCTCATCAGTTCTCACCCTCCTGCACTTTATTTGGGAAGCACATACCAGTCTGGGTAGGGCTGTTGCACCAACAGTTTTGCACAGTCTTCTCAGGTCCCACTTGGAGTTCAACCTTTAAAAACAAGTTCCATAATGACATTAACACATACAAGAGTATTCTCTTAACTTGGCAAGTATATTTTATAAATCTGGTGGTCCAAATGTTTTCATGTGCTCCTAGTACTTACCTGACTAGCATAAGATTGTACTTGTTGGCATAATGAAGAGCCATATCTGCCACTTTGCCACCTGTTACTACGACATTTGCACCACTATCAGCAATAGCTTTGACTTGCAAATCCATTAGATTTTCTTCTCCTTTGCTGAAATTCATCAGCTCTTCAGCATTCTTTATTAGGACGGTGCCCTAGTAGAACACATACACTGTTACAATTCAGCATTAAACCATATGCTTACAAGTTTCTGACACACCATTTTGTTCCCCAACCTATCTATAAACCTCAAGTCATCCTATTTTGTAATACTGACACCCTCCCCAGGCAACAGAGTAAAACAAGCGGGGAAAAAAAAGGAAATCACCAGGCAATTCTAGACAACCTTGAGTTCATAAAATTCAGCTGTAGTTTACTTCAAATAACCCAACAAAACCATGACCATTTCCCTGTCTCAAAAACCCTGTGAAGTAATCAAGGTTCAGAATTTTTCTATTAACTTTTTTAAACGACAAAAACCAATATTAACCAAAATATCTCAAGTACCAAGTGTCGAGAATATTTATAGCTAAGTCTAAAAATAAGAGCACATATGCATAAATAGAGATGTAACTTATTTTGAGCTTTAACATACCTTAGTTTCAGTTATCATACCATCAAAAGGGCAGGAATACACAGCTATTTTTGCATCTTTGACAGAAGTAACATCTCCTTCAGTTTCTTTTTTAAAAACCATGCCATGCAGTACTGAGGAAGCAGAAATACCAGCACCCTGAAAGGAAATAAATAGAATCTGAGACTTTTTAAAAGGGCAAGTAGTGACAAGACAAGGGAGAATGGTTTCCCACTGAAAGAAAGTAAGTTTAGATTAAATATCAGGAAAAAATTCTTCCCTATGAGGCCCTGGCTGCCCAGAGAAGCTGGGGCTGCCCCATCCCTGGAAGTGTTCAAGGCCAGGTTGGACAGAGCTTGGTGCAGCCTGGTCTACTGGAAGGTCCCTACCCATGGAACAGGGCTGGAACTGGGTGATCTGTAAGACACATTCCAACCCAACCCAAAATGTTGTTTGATTCTATGAATGGGGAAACATTGCATTACTGACCATTTACTGTCAGAAAGCTGTACTACTCTGCCTGAAAAGCAGACCTTACAATCATTTGGATTGATACACACCCCAAGGATAAGACTTCAGCTTATCCAGCAACAACAAAGATTGTCTAAGAGGTTCCCATTTTAGATTTCTTTCAATATTAATGATTTTTGTTTGTGAATGCTACTACTGGCACCAAACTAATTTCAAAAATTTAGTTCACATGCCACAACAAAATTAGGAAGGAGTCTCTGGAAGTTGAAAGATTAACCCTCATTACACTCTTTACCTTAATAGTTACAGTAAAGCCAGCTACTTCAAACTTACCACAATTTTGCACACTCTGATATTATCAACGTTGAAATGACCAGAATCAGGAAGAATAGAAACTGGCAAAAAAAAAAAAAAAAAAAAAATTAATATGTCTTGCCCTAATGAATAAAGAAGAACAATGACACCATAAATAATGCCTGGAATTTTTCTGAACTACTAAGTTTCAGTGGTTTGAGGTATCTGCCTTAGTTCAAGACAATTATAACCTGCTAATAACTGGCATTAAGAAAAAGAGAAATTTTGTTTTTACAAAGTAAATCAGAAACATTTATTCAGGCTGCTCAGTTAATTAAGTTCAAATATGCACTCATATTTGACAGGTAGAGTCAAGAGAGAAGTCTGACCCAGAGTATTTAGAGAAATCACTGGAACTAAAAATGAAGGTTTTATCCCAGAAATCTAAAGGGAGAACAACTCAACAGAACTACAGTCTTACTTCCATTGTTTTGTGGCTGTGACTAATAACAGCTTATGTGAAGCTCAATACGTCCTCCTAATGATATAAAAAGAAGGAGAAAGATGAGTTTCTGCACTAAAAGGACTTGAAAGCTATTTCTAGAAATGCCTAGTAGGAAAGGCAAACCTTTTCTGAGCTACAATGCCAATACAGAGTTCAACATGAGATTACACTCATGTCAGAGCTAAAGTGTTCCATCCAATCCAACCTGCTAAACTAACCATACTTTCTATCCTACATGAAGATGCAAGGACCATAAGCAAACCTACTCAGCTTTTTAGCTGTGTGCCCACACCTATTCCTGCCCACTTACCACAGGCCTGAGCAATCAGCTTTGCCAAGAACCGTTCATTGCCATATTGTTTGCTCATGACTGACGTGTGCAACAAAGATGCCACTTCTTCAACATCCCGAAGGTTCTTTGCAGAACAGCACACCAAGTCTGGAAGGATTTCTAGGGCTTTCTTGCAAGCCTTTTCATATCCTTCAATCACCTGTGCAGCAAACAGTAAATAATCACTACAACACTTTATACTGCTTTTATCTGCTTTTCAATTAGCCATAAACATTAACAGATGCAAAAGTTTACAAGGGAAGCAAGCAATCACAAGCAACAGAACACATGGTTCCCCTTCAAACATCTTTATCTTCAAGCTGTGTGAACTGTAATGAGAATATAACTTGCCTCTGAGACAGATAATCCCATCCTCAGAAGGTCTTCTGCTAACTCCAGAAGAACTCCAGCAAAAACAAGGACAAAGTTTGTTCCATCTCCAACTTCCTGTTCTTGCATGTGTGAAGCCATCACAAGCATTTTTGCAGCAGGATGCTGGACCTTTAAAAGAAGTTACACATCTTGGTGACTAACACCCCACCTAAGATTGCAGCTTCAGGCTTTTCTACACATCTTTCTAAGCTCTCTTATTTCAAATTGCACCTAGAGATACTAAGAATGCACAAAACTGGAATGGAAAGCAGCACAGATAATCTTAACTGGCTAACTACCCTAGTAAGAAAAAGCACAAACATATATTAAAAAAAAAAATCAGAGAACTGAACTGGCACTACAACATGCATTTGACATGCTTGACATTGGTTCTGAGCTACTTATACAGGATGAAGTGGCTTCACAACTGAGTTCTGCAAAAGGAAGAGTCTGGAGTTTAGATCTTCAAATTGAATTTATGTGTAACATACAGAGTACATGTCTAAATAACAGTTTCATTTTAAGGACGGGGGTGTGGGAGGCTTCTGCTTCAAGATTGCTTCACTTTTCTTTCAAATAAATGCAATAAAACACTATATTCCTGAATATTTATAGCTGACATTTTATACCAGAAAGTAACATGCAAAATGTATCAGATTAGGTCACTAGCATGCAGATTATACTTTTTAAAAACAGAACTGAGATTTCCACAGTTATTTTACTCATTCTGAACACCAACACACTGCATTCAGTAAGGAAATACTTACATTATTTCTATCACTAAGTATAAAATTCAGTGAAATATCCATGTTGTGTCACAAATATCAATTTGAAGTCAGAGGAATAATTAGGAGAGGACAGCCTTTACATGGCTTTACAGTATTTACACAAGGATGCTGCTATAGCCTCAGATTCTTAAATTCAACTGATGGATCCTAAGCAGTCAGGAGAACATGGCAAGCAACAACACTGGGAGATGAACTCAACAGCTATGTCATGCAGACTTTTCCAAACCACTGCACTTCTAGACATATCCTACTGGTTTTGGGGGAAAGTAGGGAATTATTAAGCATCTCCTACAACTATTAATGCTGCTTCACAAAAGAATTGTATTCTTCATTGTGGACCTCAAATTCAGTGAAAAAAAGTAAATTGTTTTTAAAGTGACATATGTAAACCATCTGGCAGAGTGACATTTCCTCACTGACAGAACCATGACAGCCCATGAGAAGAAACTCTGTTTCACAGCTGACATCACCTGAAGCAAGAAAACTTACCTCTAGCTCTCTCAGGATAGTAGCAGCATCATTTGTAACAAAAAGCTTTTCCAGATGATTGATAACCATTTTGTTCATTCCTAAATGGGAAAACAAAACAATTTATAAAAATCATTCATTATGCAAACAGTATTTTGTACACAGACACTGTTTCCTAACTTTGAGGTGTATCTTGCACATTAAAATGTTAGCTCTGTTTATAATTTAAGAACTTTTAAACATTATTGTGAAATAACATTCGAAGTGGGAGACATTAAGGAGAAATCAGTAATTTCTGAGTAAGCAGTTTTCTGTTCAGAAGTACCAGCACATTATTTCATTAAATGATACAGGAGAATCTTTTTGTTTCCATATATGTGACTGAACAAGATTATGTCCACTATGACTACCTACCATGTTATTGTGTTTCCTTAAATTTTTATGCTTTTTCATATATTTTATACCATGTTTCAAAAAGAATACAGTAACTGGTAAAAAACTTGAGGAAAGCAGACACTGAGCATAACTCAAGAGCTGTCAAAACAAAATCTGATTTCTACAGTCACAAAGAAAGAGTCACATATTTACAGTTTCAGAGCAAGTCCAATGTGTTTCTTCCAGAAACAAACAGCTGCTTCTTTGTCAAGGTAAGTTTAGCCCCCAAACACAGCACTTGTCTCAAAGATGCAGCAGTGATTTTAGGATTTATTTACCGTTTGGTCCATATGCTGTACGGGTGGTTTGAGCAAGTTCTTTGCATGCCTGGATGTTTCTATAGACAGCTTCTTCTAGTCCTGAATAATGCTAAAGAGAAAAATGACTGATCAGAATTAGGCTAACAAAAAGAAAAGTATTGAACTAGTAACTTCTCATCACAGCAGCATCAATCTACTGAGTCCTTCAAAGTTTTTTCTTAATATACACTTAGTATTTCACTTACAGTTTAAACAGACACCAAACCTTACCCCAAGACAATGAGAACTACTGTGTACACCTTGTCAACTAGGTTGCTCAGCAGGCACAAAAAGCTTCTAAACAGAAAATCTGAACAGTGACCTGACTTGCAATACAGTTTGCATCCCCCTCAGTCTTGTCTTGTGACATGCCAGAGAAATAGAGATCAACCAAGACCCAGTTGTTGGGAGAGGGGCAGGGGTTTCTGTACATGCTTCTTTGTTTGCACCTTTGTACACTACAAAAATAATTTAACTCAGTTCTACGTTCAAAACACATGTGGTTTGAAAATTTGGAAGCAGAATGATTAAGTAAAATATCTGTGCTTGAGAAGGTGATCAGCCTGGCTTCAGGTTGGAAACCTTAAGACAAGATAGAATCCTCAGAAAGGACCTTAAGGAATAAAAAGCAACATAAAAAGTACTGTGCAGCCCATATGAGAAGGGAGAAAAGCAGCAATAATATTCACTCTCTAAATACAAACCGAACATCTTAGATTGCCAGCTGCCTCCTCGTTTTGCAGAAAACAACTCTTGCTGTTCTGACCTCGAATTTTCTAACAATGAGGCCACTCTGCTTTGCTGTTCTGCCCCTGCCCTGAACGTATGCCATTATTTGGCTCCAAAGAGGATTCTAAAAGGAAACACAAAGGGCTTTCAGAGCTGCTACCTTCACTCTTCTTGCTATTAAATAACAGCAAACAGAAATTCTTCCTATTTTCCCTCTTTCTTGAAAAGAGGGACTTTGGACAAGAACCTGGAGAGACAGGAAAAGGGGGAATGGCTTCACATTGAAAGAGAGTAGGTTTGGATTAATTTTTAGGAAGAAATTCTTCCCTGTGAGGGTGGTGAGACTCTGGCACAGATTTCCCAGAAAAATGTGGATGCACAATCCTGAAGTGTCCAAGACCAGGCTGGATGGGGCTTGGAGCTAAATGACCTTTAAGGTCCCTTCCAATCCAAACTCTTATGTTGATTCTATGAATAATATATAAAAAAAAAAACCAAAACCCACACCTGCTTGCTTTCTGTCCACTTTTCAAAGAAAGCTTCTCTTTTATTAAGACACAGTGCTTCAACTCTACCAAAATCTTTATTATGTTGACGTTAAATAGAATTAAAAGCAAAAATACAGGAAACATTACATTGTTCTGCACCACTGACAAAGGAATCAGAAAAGTCAAGCAGAACGACCTGGACACTTCCGAACAGCTTCAAAACCAGGGCCCGGCTGAATGCTGCTGCCCGGCTCTGTGAGAGCCCTCGGAACAGCGCGGGCACGGGTCGGGCCCGGCGCATCCCCGGGACAGAGCGGCAGGCCGGGCCCGGGGGAAGGGAAGCGCAGGGCAGGGCGGGGAGCGGGATCCCGGCCCCGCGGAGCTTTCTGGAAGGCCATGTGCGCCGGGCACCGCCCCGCAGGGCCGGGCAGGCTGCGATCCCCGCAGCGCTGGGGCCGCGGAGGGGCCCCGGGCCGGGAGCGGGCAGTGCCCGAGCGCCCGGGCCCCCGCCCCGCGGGACACGTGGTGCCGCCGGGCCCCGCCGGCGGCCGCGGCTTTTACCGCCCCCCCCCCCCCCC
>JAOTQP010000001.1:98976649-98991656 GCA_026413545.1 Cichladusa arquata
AAAACAAAAAACAAATCAACAAAAAAAAACTAAAACAAACAAACCAAAAAAAATCACCCTGGAGTGATCAGCATTCAGTAATTTTCAGAGATGACTGTAAGGTATACGTGCAGTCTGACAGGGATAAGTATTTTTTGTGTTGCAAGAAATAGGAGAGTAATTTGTTTTGGTACAATTATTTTCATCTCCTCTTTAGTAAGTAAGAATTGTGGGATTCATCTCTACCCAAATGCCTTGGACTATTAATTTGAGCAAGTGAAGCATCCTAAACTTCGATTCCCCATTCACAGAAGCGTGTAACTGTGTCCAGTTCTGGGCTCCTCAGGACAAGAAAGATATGGAGCTATTGGAGAGGGTCCAGCAGAAGCCACCAAGATGATGAGGGTTCTGGAGCATCTCTTATGAGGAGAGGCTGGGGGAGCTAGGCCTGTTTAGTCTGGAGAAGACTGAGATGAGATGTCAGTAATCCATACAAATATTTCCAAGGAGGGTGCCAAGAGGGTGCTGCCAGACTCTTGTCAGTGGTGCCCAGTGACAGGACAAGGAGCAGTGGCCATAAACTGAAACACAAGAAGTTTCACCCAAACATGAGGAAGAACTTCCTTCCATGGAAAGGGGCAGAGTACTGGAAGAGGCAGCCCAAGAGTCTTGTGAAGTCTCCCACTCTGGAGATACTCCAAACCCACCTGGACACATTCCTATGTCACCTGCTCCAAGTGACCCTGCCTTGGCAGGAACTATTGGACAGGGTGATCTCCAGATGTCCCTTCCAAGCCTAAAAACTCTGTGATTCCATGAGTCTGTGAATAATACAGATTTAACTGGAAACAGTGACATTTTAAAAAACATGGATACAGTGGCTACAAGACATAAAATGATGATGTATTTAATTTGCAAATGCACATGCTATTTAAACTCAGTGCAACTGAAGTGTCAGTCTGGAAATGTGGAGTGTCAGAGCCATTTGGAAAAAAACACCCTGCATTTTTCAGACATCATTTCTGTCCAAGACCCTTGCTGTCATGGCCACTGGAATTTTTGCCTGCCTTAAGATTTTATGTAGAGAGCCTTTATTAGGCTTTACTGTAATGTTATGTAACAAAGATACAAATACCATCTGAATACCATCTATCCATACAGAGCAGTATCTTATGATTTGGGGAAAAACCTGGCTCCATGAAAACTGATGCCGAATATTTTTTGTGACTCCACTGGAGCCAGGATTTTCTGTATCTTCCTACAAATACTTTCAAAGTAATTGGATGTGGAGCTGGAGATCAATACCAACTGCTGATAATATTGGGCTGTAGAATGTTATTTGCATTAATGGTTGTGATCAGAGGCAAATCTGTCTTCTGCCCCTTCCAAAGGAGATGTTAAGGAGGAACCAGCAATCTTTTCAGAAACACATCAAGAGAAGAGAAAATGGTCAGTGCATAGGTGCAGTCCAGCTTTTTGGGCCAGAGCTCTGAAATCCCGCTGCAGTTAAACACAGCCTCAAGAGATACCTGACTAATGGTCTATCTGTCTGATGCCTTCCCAGGTCATTGCTGGGATAGTGTGGTAGGATATTTTTGCAGTTTTGTAATTTTGTAGTATAAAAAAGATCCCAAGGGCAACTGCTAGCGTCCAGAGTTTTGCCCTGGTGAGATCAGTCCTGGACTAGGGCCAGAAGGTGAGTGAGTGAGGAAGGATGAAAATATGACTTCAGACCTTCACATCTTTATCTGTCCTGCAACCTCTCTGTATCTCAGCTGAGCCAAGGGAATCTAGGAATGTGTCTATACAGATTAAATAAACTCTTTCCATCTGGAATGTAAAGATTAAATATGCCTTCACATATTTTGAAGGAGACCCCCTTTTCAAGCACAAAACAATAAAGGTATTCTGTAAAATCATTCTGTACTTTTCTCAATTTTTCTCCATTGGTTCTAATGAGAGTGGTAGCACTCAGTCGAAGTCATGTAGGCAGTACATGTGCATGACAGAGCACAACAGAAATTATTTTTTATTTTCTGGCAACAGAAAATAAAACTTTAAGATGAAGAAATTAATCTTTTGTAATACTTCAAGATTTATCTATTAAATTGCTTGCCAGTAGTTTGGGGGGAAAAAAGGCTATCTGAAATCACACTAGGAAATCCTCTGAGTTCAGTCAAATCTCTGATTGAGTCAGCTTCATTTATCACCGCCATCACCAGCTGATCTATAAATACATCTGCTTTGCAGCCTACACATTCTGAGATTTGCCTGTTATCTCCTCAGAAGAGAAAGGCTAATGGCTTCTCTTAATCAAGCCTGGCTTAGCCAAAGCCAACCCTAACGTAAGCCTAAGAGGCCAAGCCCATCGGCTGTTGTTAGCTTTGATAGTCACTGCTATCATTTGAGAGTGTGCTTGTAGCCAGTCCAAGTTGGCAGTGTCAGCCCAAGCTGATTGGAGCTGCAGACATTTTTGCTGACTGGAGTCATGCTATCTTTGCCAGTTTGCTGGAATAGACACAGACACTGATTGGGTCATGCTGAAAACATTCCTGTCCTATGAAGCAAGTCTGTTTGTATTTCAGGTTTGCCAGGACTAATGAATTAAAAATCTTGGGCTCACTACAGTTTCCTGCTTAATAATGCCTGTGACAGAAGGATTTTTTCCTCCCTGAAGTGTGACAGCATCATAATCCCTCATCCCTGGCAAGGAGAGGAAGGAAAAGCAGAATTGTGGAGAAAAGTGGAAAAGGGTTATCTTTTGGGACAGCAAAGCCTATGGGAAGTGCAGGTAGCAGCATGTTGCCCTGACAGCTGTCTCAGCTTCTCAGACCTTGTCAGTTTGTTGCTATGCAGCAGGTGCAGCCTTTTCTTTTATTGAAGCTTTACTCCATAAAGGCAACGACAAGCCAAGGCAGTGGCTGGCCCTGGATTATACAAGTGCAGACACTCCGCTAAGTGAGGTAAGGCAACAGGTGTGAAAAAAATCCGTGAAGCTGTAACAGCTTTTAATCTGAGTTCTGCTGCAGGTTTTTTACAGAGGAACAGCAGCCAGCCAGCTCTACAGGCAATTGTTGGGAAGACAAGAGCTGCTGATTAAATCTCATTAAGTTCCAGGTTGCCCACTCACTCTCATCTCTGTCTACAGGGATACTGTTCTTCATTCATGGAGAAAGCATGTGGGGGAATTGGGGGCAGTTGGTCTGCATGTTTCCTAATAACACCTTGTTTGCACACAGGCTTTTTCCATCCCTCTCTGTTCTCTGTAATTGCTTTTTGTGATGAAGAGGATTTCACAAAAAAGGAGTGAAGGGATAAATGCAATATAAAAAAATATCAGGGTAAATGATGTGTATAAAGGTGAGATTTCTTTTTTCTGAATTAGAATAAAATGAAGACTTTCTTCTGTATTTTGATAGAATTCACCATTTCTTACTGGAAGAGTATTGTTTTTTGCCCTCATAGAGTAGATGGTTAAAAGAGTTAATTTAAAAACATTGCACACCGCAGAGTGTGTGATCGGGATAAAATAACAGTTTTGTAGCAATATTGTTATGACAACTTTCAAAGCTCTAGCAGGATGAATCCTTTTAATTTCTTAGGCTATGATGGAAAATGTGAAATATACTCTTATGTGGAAGACCACTTGAAATAGTCACTGTCAGGGAAAGTGTACGAACAGCACAGAACAATGAACAGCCTTGTTTTAAGGATTTACTTATCACTCAAAATCTCTTCATTCTGAGGGTTTTTTTTCTTTACCTTGTATTGGGAAGTAAGGAAGGAAAATATGTTAAAGAATTTTGCATTGGTAATTCTGTTGTATTTTAAAAGTAATGAGATGTCTCAAATGCTTCTTATGAAGTGAGGGTGGGGAAGAGATCAAGAATGTTCAGAAGGTAAAAATTATTTACTCTGATGCAATGCACTTCAAAATAAAATATTTCAATTGACTCCAACGGTCTTTTCCTGAATCTAAAACATACATGGCTGCAATTTATTTGGCTTTTCTTTGCCTCTGCTCCATAGATAACAGTTCCATTTTTGTAGGTCTTGAATACTAGTAATGGGGAATTAAGAGCAGTCCCTGATATCTTAATCATTTCTATACTAGCAGAAAGAGACACTTTCAGCTTCAAATAAAATTTATTCAAAGTAAGGATTTTAGATTATTTGTTGTTATTGTAAGAAAAGATTATGTATTTCAAATAACAAGTGACCGTATCACTCTGCTAGCTAAATATCAAGAGAGACAAAGCAAATAAACAAGAAATGCTGAAATTATTGGATCCAATGCAAATTTGATCGTCTTCCACTGCTTGCATGGCAATGATGCCAGAGAAGTGTTTGATTCACTTGTGCTCTACCAAGGAAGATTATACTCCTGAAATTGTATCCTGTTGTATTGACTTTTTGAGACTGCCAAATAATTCAGTATGAATTAGAATGACCTGGTAGAATTTTCATGCAATACAATAGCTAATTTACTGAAAAACTGCAAATTTATTGGCTTAGGAAACTGGCTCTTGTTTTCACTAACTAAATGCTCTGTTGTCTGCTGACAATGAATTAGTAAATTCATTGCATTTTTCCGATGAATTTGGTTTCTAATTCCCTCAGAAGTTTTTATAGTAATTTAAAAGCATAATTGTCCACATACTTGGTATGAATACCATGTGTGCTGGATAGCAGTCCAGAGTCCTAAAATAATTTCTTTATGGGCAGATCTTTTGCATGCACAAAGTCCCACTGACTTCCCGTTCTCCACACATGGTGTTAATCAGAAGATTAATATCTTTGAATTTTAGTAGCTTTGTGCTAGATAATCAAGAGGATTGTTTGTATTCAGCTATCCAATAGAGTTTAACCAAAACTGTTCATTCAAAAGGTTAAATATACATAGTAGAGCTCAGAGTACAACTTTTCAGGGCACAGAGATGTTTGAATTACACTATTAGAGATCAAAAGTAGCTAATTCTTTTGTTGCTCAACAATTCTTTAGTGCCATATTTGAAATGAACTAGCAGTTTTCTTAATGGACAGGGTTTCATCACAGTAAAACCATTTTTTGGAATTGATGGTCTCAGAAGAAAGACGGAGGACTGAGTAAGGTCCCGACCCAGGAGCCAAATCCATGCAGACAGACCCCTACACCAGCACAGGCTTCCACTGAAGAATCACCACCAAGGTTTGGAGACCCCATGGATTTTTGGTCATGAAGTGTGTGACTTGCAGGCGCAGTTGGCCTGGGGGAGCATGGGTGGAAGGTAGGAGGATGAGTGCCTCCTCATTGACACCATGTGGAGTGGTGTGCACGGTTCCAATCACACGGCAGCCTTGGGGTCATGTTACTCTCCACTCCCCACCCCTTCTTCCTTCTTCACCTTCAGAACCAGGCAGCATTGCCACGAGTCAAGGCTTGCTGAAGGGGCAATGGCGGGGAGCAAGCAGGTGAGAAGAGAGGCAGCTTCCTTTGCCATCGTTCTTTCTAATCTATAAATAGCAAAAATAAAAGCAGGCTCTGAATTTCACTTAAATTCTTTTTGAATGGAAAAGTGAAATGGCACTCCCTTGACTTTGATTCTAAACATTGCTTAGCTAGGATGGGAAAGGCAGCTCTGAGTGCATGAAAAGCATTAAACTCATTTGTTGAATGATATCACATGCTCTGTAATAAATATATTTTTTGTATTATTGCAGCTGGAACAAACAAGTAAAAACATTGACTCAAGTGCCCACATGATCACCACCGCCAGGGTACCTGCTGATAAGCAAGTACGAATTGCCTTCAGCCTTAATGATTCCCCAGGTACAGTTTAATTTATAGAGTAAAACACGCTTTTAAATTTAAACCACAACTGCTTTTAAATTTTACATCAACTTACCAGTGTTTACAATATCAAACCTAGTCCAGTGTAATGGATGGATTTTTTTTCCTGAGTGGTAGCATGTGATCAGTTTTCCTGTCTGATAACCGTTAATGTTTCCATTAACAATTTCATTAGACTAAACCCATTAGATTGACAGTTTCAAGCTTTACTTTCTTTCAGTGGTTTGTGGAATGCAATTAGAACTGTAATTAACTATCGAATTTACCTGCATGTGCAGCATGTCTGATTTTGTGGAACTGTAGAACAAAAAGAGTAAAAGGACAAATTTGCATGAGCCTAGAGCAGGAAGAGACTTTTTCTAGGGGGAAGTTTGGAAAGTGCCACACATGCCCAGCTTGGTGAAAGGTTTCAGGAAACAGGTGCCCCACATGGCATGTTCTCTGAGACAGCAGCAGAAATTTCATTGATGTTATCCTATTAGCTCATGCTGAGGGAGTATTACTTTCCCCAAACATTCCCTCTACACACATGGACCCTTTGGAGTAGGTAAATATTATTGGTTTGCACTTTCCATATTATTAAGGATCAGAGAGCTTTTGCCAAACAGTGAAAGTCAAAATTGAATAAATCAAAGGGGAAGCTGAAGCTGAAAAGCATCCAAAAAAGTTTGGCTGTTGCTTTTGCTACAGGTGAGTGCCTGGAGTCAGAACTGAGATGTGTTTATGGCATGAGGCATAAGGACAATTGTTGAGTGTTTGTGGGACTCTATGCATTGTAGCATAATGTGTGAGATCACTGCCTGAGGTTTGTGTGAACAGAATCTCAGCTTGAATACAATTTTCTATTTTACAAATATTTTAGAATATGCATTATCTTTCTTGGCTAATTGTTGTATACTATTAATTTTCAGTTACAATACTGAAATATAATCTCATCCCCTAAGCAAGGGAATTAAAAACCAAACATCTTCATATAGTATTGAACGTAACTGTCAATTCATAAAGATGAGTGACAAAGAAAGATTGGGACAAGGAATATAAAGAAACATGTGATAATCTATGCACCCTTTTTAATAAATAAAAATAACCAGGTAATTACGTTTTTATTACAGAAAGCAGTAAGGAATCATTCACATCTTTTAAGATACAGTCACATGGTAAATTGTTTGCAGGAATTATGGCATAAATAGATCTTGAAGAGCGATGTAAAAGAAAGGGGAGTGCTCTTACAAATTATGGAAAAAGAATGCCAAAGTGAGACACTGAAAACAAGTCAGAGAAAGCTGAGACCATGGGAAAATCAAAGAGAGCAGAGTGGTTTGTGACAAGAGACGGCAGTAGGAAATGACAAGGTTGTGAATAGCTTGGAAGAAGGGGATATGAAAGGCAGGAAGCCTAACTTCCTTAACATTGCATCATATTTTATTTTTTACTTTTTTATCCTGCTCGTAATTCCAGCCTCTCTCTTAACATTTACAAAAATAAACTCAATTAGAGAAAGGTAATCTTTTTCTTCTATATATTTTTAAATTGTTCCAAATGTTAAAATTGTTAGAATTTTGAGTCCTTTATTGTATATATACAAATGTTCCTGCAGTATGCAATCCAGAATCTTCATGAGTACTGATTGGAAAAAACCAGCAACCAGTAGAGTGAGTGCCATGTCCCCCTCTGTATCACATCCCTTTGTGGGGCTACCAGGAGGTCTAAACTAACATTATTTTTTTACTATGTCATAAGAATTTCAGGCAGTTTTATGTTAGATATATTTCAAGAAGGCAAAGGAAATAAGCTTTCAGGAGGTGTGAAAATTTCCAGCAAACCATGGTTGACTCAAGAGAGTACAAACAAGTATTTAACCCTTTTTTTTTTTAAGATGAGCTTAAGCATCTTTTTTTAAGATGAGTTTAAGCAAAAACATTCAATAGGTAGACCTTTAGGTGCTCCATAGCAGGTGCACTTCTTTTCCCTTATTCTTTTATATTTTTTCACCTTTTTTTTTTTTTTTCTCCTTGACAAGGATATTTGTTTTCAGTTCAAACAGGAGTTACCTGATGTGTGATAGTAAAGCATCTGCTGAAGCTCATGCACTGCTAGGATACAATAAGTTCTTGGCAAGGGCTAAGTGGTGAGGAAATCTCTCTGACTTAAGCTTTTCCTTAAACTCTACCTCACTTGAAAGGCACAGTGACACATTTCGCCAAGAAAGGCTGCATTCTTCTTCCGGGGGCTGTGCAACTGCTTACTAGGAGGAACTGACAGCATAACTGGATATAAAAAGAGGAAATGGAATGTTTCTTCTGGGTGGCAATTATCTCACTGGCTAGGATTGTAAGCAAGCAGTGGGTGTGAGGAGCAGTGAAAGGAAAAACTACTCTCAGCTCATGAGAAGAAATTACTTTGTGTTAACTGACCTACCTACAAGACCAGAGCTGGCTTATCCTGAGTGTACAAGAAATAATGTGTGCTACATTATTTGTCAGTCAACACCTGATGACTGAAATTCTGGCCAGCTTTGTGAAGTATTTTTAATGTGAAAGTAGAGAAACCAGTTCCCCAAAAGTCTCAGGAACAGCCCATCAGTGGGTGCTATATAAGAAGACAGTTTTATTGTGTATCTCTTATTCCTGTATAAAAATGTCTATATTTGGCTCTTTCACTCAAGTTCACTAACAGGCACTTCCCAGGGTGTGTCTGTGCACTGTATTGCAACAGTTTGACTTAAGGTACCATTTTAAAGTACTCAATTGGAAGCATTCAACTATTTCAACCTACCATACATCACTTGGAAACTAATGCAGCTTGAACTGAATGTGGTGTTCCAAGATTCAAATAAGTGTTCCAAAGTCGAAAATTCATTGTGGTTTGTCAGCATCAATTTCATTTAACTGGTGAAATTCAGTATGTCCTGATTTTTATCAGTCTTACAAATACATGAACTTCACAGGATTTAGAGAGCTGGATTTTTTTTGTGTAATAGTTCAAAGGGAAGATTTACAGGTTCGTATCTCTTCCCCTTGCCTCCTAGAATAAAAGCTTGAATCTAGCTGAAAAGTTCTGCTCATGGTATGTGGCGATAAATGACGGGGTCTGAAATTGTTAGTGAGTTCTTTAACTTGAAATTAGGCTACCTCTGGCAGCACTTTCCAGAAAAATCACTGACAACAAAGGCAAAACATACATCTTCTGATGAACCTGATAGACAGTGGAACAGTGTCATATTTTTGCAAGCATAGCAAAATTACTTATTTTACTCCTCTTTATGCTCATTATCAAGGAATTTTTTGCTTTTCTAGGTTCATTAAAGACTCTTTTGCAGTGTTTGCTTCTTCAAAAGCAACCTTCAAATTCCTGCCCTACCCTCTTATTGGTTGTAATGGCCACAGATATTTTCCAGCACATTGATTGACAACCAGTGAGGATTGCTAAAATATATGGCTAAAATTTACAGAGCTGATTTCCTAAATCTACACTTAACATACAGGGCTCAGTTCTTGGGGAATTAGATGGGAAATCAGGTGAGATACGTTCATGTGAGGATCTTAGGCTTGAGTGAAGGTATATGAAGTAGAAGGATTTTGCTCTTACCTCTTCCGTTATGGACTGTTTCTATTTTTGGGAGGTCCATAACTCTGATTATTGAGCAAGCCTTCACATCCTATTCCTGGGTGGGGCAGTGACCGTTCCCCACTATTTTACGAGTGAGGTAACTGCGAGGTTGTGTAAGGTCGTGTCGGGCAGGGCTGTGAATAGAAGCCCTGGAGCTCCACAGAGCAGTGCCAAGTCGCAGTCACTTAGCCACACAGCCTTCCAGGATGAATCTGATGAGTCCATGCTTGTCTGTCAGTGTCCAGGCCCAGAGCTGCTGGGTCTCATAGCCCTCCCAGGGCCAAGACTGGACCCTGACAGGCAGCTTGCTACCCTTGTTGGTGCAGGTTGTGGTGCTTGCAGTTCAGTTTGAGCACTTTTCCTGTGCAAGAGCTGATCCACTTAGGATAGCAACCTACTTGTGTTACCAATTTAATTCTTTAATTTAGAAGGAAGAGATCTGAATACGTTGGCCCACACATGTAGGAGAAAAAAAATAGGACCTGACTGTATAATTAAATACTGGATCATAACTCAGTTACTCAAGGAAGCAGAGCTGTGATTGGCATTTCCTAAGTTTCAAGTGCTTGATTTAGCAACCTTAATGTGCTTTCAACACATTTAAATTTTTTATATTCTATTTCTATCTATCTTAGTGAAGATCATAGAGAAACTAATTTTCAAGATTATACTGCAGGTGAATCAGATGTTGTTCTTAACTGCCGTTAGCTCACAGTTCAGTTAAATGCAATAGCCATATAGGAAATGATTTGGATATTACACTTAATTGTGTCAGACATTGTGCTAGTCAGACAGCAACATGTGAAGGATTTCTCTCATTTGACTATATTATAGAGGTCTGGGATATTGGAATCTCCAGGAGGCCAGAACATGATTAAATACGTGAAGTTTTCCTGAAATCAAGCTTCATTCTCAAATGTGCAACTTTAGCATGTATCAGCTGCCTCAGGGCTAGTAGTGAGCTTTTTGTGCAAAGACAATCAGTGTTAATAGAGTTCAGATGCTCTTTGTTACAAATAAGAGTTTTCAGCAGCAAGCCAAGCGAGCATGTGAACCTGATGAAACAAACACGAAAATCACACCATTTCATGCACGTGAGAGGTTTTCAACATCCAGCTGGAGTTATAAATAATTTTTCTTTATGTATTTCTTTATAGTGACTATAGGGATGAGATGCTGTTTGTAGCTGGTGAAGAATCAGCCTAGATATTTTCAGGGATTTGTGGCACAGAAAAGCAACCAACTCTATTATAAAAGGGGTCTTTGATTATATCAGTGATTCTTTATAATCTAGATATTTATTAAAAATTGATAATTAATTGAGAAAAAGGGAAAAAGAGGTATTTCAGAATTTTGTTTTCTAGTTAAGAAGAGGTAGAGTAGAAAATAAACACAGATCAGGAGATAGTTTTGAGAATGTTTTGATCTTCAGAATAATTTCATTGGCATTTCAGACATTTCTTGTATCTGATTTTCAGAGTCAATAGATTTTTAAGGGTAGAAGTCAGTGTGATTTTGACTGGTACTCTGCGTGTAAGGGCAATAGCATTCTTCAGGAAAAAAAATGCAAGAGTTTATATTTTTCCTCGACTTCCTGAAAACATCCTCAAAAAAGTCTTAGGAGGTGAATGACTGCTTTCATTTGCTTTCTCCTTGTGTGAAATTTAAGTTTTCATTAGTATCAAGTGTTTTATTATTATTATTGTTGTGGTTGTTACTTTGACAACAGTGAAATAAGGACTGATCTGGGGCAATAATTTATTTCACTGAAGGGTGTGGGGAAAGCCTTTTGTTGTTCTTTTTGTGAAAAACAAGATTACAGTTAGCTATAATCAGTTATATTAATTTTTGTAAACTAAATACTTCAGCTGAAATTCTCAAAAGAGCCTAAGAGAATTAAGAACTCAGGATAATTTCAAAACACACTGAAAGTCTGTAGCATTTCTCAATGATGTTCTGCACATCAGATGATGATTTAAATAAGTCTTAAACTAGTATAACTAAAAAAAACCCCTAGCAGCTGTTCAATAGATGCTAGGGCAAGCCCATTATAAAATGTACTATGGTATGTCATAATGGTTAGGATACCAGTACATTCTATTTTTAGTACCATTGACTCAGTCACTTGAGTTCAAAAAATAAGCAGGGAACATCTGTTTATTGAAAGGATTTCCTCTACATTAATTTCTCTCTCTATTCCATCCTTTATAAAGTACTTCCAAAAATTTAAACTGGTTCGTTTTGGAGTATGATCCAATTTATTTTCCAATATTTTGACACTGTATTAATTTTATTTTCTTATTAATAGCTCATAGTGTGAAAATGGAATTACTGTCTGATATTTCTTCATTTTTTTTTTAATCATTTGGAGTGTTGCTTTTGCTATGTTTTTCTGAATTTTAAAGGTGTTCAAGATCCCTTCATAAAGCTACTGTACCAAAGATTGTACTGCTGGAATTGCCAAAACAAATAGCAGTTTAACTGCCATCCATGACTCTGGTCCAATATCCCTGTCAGAATATTTAACAGCTATTCAGCCAAATACTTGTGGAGCAGCTGTAGCCCTAGTCAGACTGAGTCTTATTCTGTCCTTCCTTTTAGCCTTGCCATATGATTCATCCTTCTTCTTTTAGAATAGTAGTCTATTTATATATTGCACAAGAGAGCAATAGCAAGTTAAAGGTAAACACTTGCATATGAGCATGATCTATACAATCAAAGCAATTTAAGTATTTTCCAGAACGGACATGTTTGACATATGGTGTGAAGAAAGAAGGGGGACACTCACATGACATGGGTATGACTTATTGATAATGCTACTCCACGAAAATACAGGAACTTCTGTTTGTTTTCTGAGGAAGTTCAAGAGCTTTTGCTTTTGTATCACTGTATTTTTTTTCTTCTCTGAGCATCTCTTCCCAGAGGCTGCCCAGCTCTAGCTATGTAGTTGAGTAAGGCTCTGACCATGTCTTAGCCAGTATGTTTATTTTTCATAGGATAAGGTGACTTATTTTACTTTTTCTCCCCAACCTCCTTTGCTGTATAACCACAGAGGAGAGGAGAAAGAGATATCAAATATCTGAAAAATAATTTAGATGCTAGTCTGTTCTCTTTTAGAATCCTGCTTTGATACGAGGTCCTCCTGATCTTAGTGGGGTTTTGTTGCTGTATTCAAGTCCACAAGTACACAGCAGGTTGCAGGATCTCTACTGTGTTAGCAATTTTCTCCTGTTAGAGCCATCCTTATTTAATTTTGACACATTACAAATAACTGACTGTAAGCTAATAGCAACACTCTCCTCACCTCCCATAACCTGTAGTGAGATGAATAAACAGTCATCATAATCCAATGCAAAACTGAGAGTGTGAAAGTCACTGAGAAAGAAATACTGCGCTGGCGCTACCAAGTGTGATTCATATTTCTGATCTTGGTCCAGGTACTAGTGGGCAGGTGTCCACATCACAACCCTGACATAACTGGCACAATCTGTCCCACCTTTTCTGGAAGCCTTACTAAAAATAAACAAAAAAATCCCAAACAAATAAATAAAAACACAGCTTGGTTTGTTGTCATGATTGAACTAACTCTAGCCCATAAGGATTGCAATTGACAGGTTAAAATCCTTTAAGACTTTACTTAGCAGTGTAATGGAGAGAGCTCAGGAAGAAAAACAGTTTAGATTTATTTGTTTTACTAAATTATCACGTGTTCTACTGGACTAACAGCTTTGTTTCTTAATCACTGCAATGCAAAAAAGACTTTCTGTTTTTCCAGAATATAAACTTTTCATATTACCAACCCACTAGTATCTTCAAGGATTCTACTGAGGCATCTCAAGTGTAAAAGATAAGATATAGAGGTGTTGTCAGGATCCTGGTATTACTGTCCATATATGCAATATAGAACTTCATCAAACAGATTACTTGAAATGCCCTCTTTGGTAGACAATGACTTTTAACATTGTGTTTACCTTTTAGATGATGCTTCCCCTGAAAACTTCTCTTTGGCATTTCCAGAACTAGATCAGCAGCTGCAGGTAAACTTTTCTTATGACAGTTCTACTTCACATACATGTTGTTATAAAAAGCCTCTGGTTGTTACAATCTGGTGGAAGTTTTTAGTGGTGTTTTTCTAGCCCATTAACATTTAATAAGACCATATATATCCATATAAGAAAACATTGTCTTTTCAAGATCTACAGAAAATTTTTTAGTCCAACTGCAGGGAAATTACTATTCTAAAAATCTTGCCTTCTTTTAAGATTTTCTAACCAATTCCTGCAATGCTGCTGCACTGCAATGAAGAGAGTTCTTGTTCAATTGAGGGGAGAAGGAATGAGACCAGCATACATTCTAATGCCTGCAGGCTGTGCTATGACTGATATCATCAGTTTTCTCAGAAGCATTCCACGAGAATCCTTTGGTGACCAGTCTGATTTGCCAGCACAGGATGATGGGCCCCCCATATACTGGACAGTGGGCAGGTGATGGCAACTCCATGGTTCACCGGGCACAAAGCCAGTTCCACACCCAGGGATTATTTCCCTTTCCTCTGTGGTGGTTCTGGAGTGTTTGCTGGCTTTTGTAGACTACTTCAGATCATCTGTTTTCCCAGGAACATTTAGACTTCCTCTGGTATTTCACTATGAAGGCAGTTGTTTCCTGACTGTAAATTGAGAAATGGCATTTAGTAGGCCACTCTTAGTTGTCCAATAATGTCATCTTTCCTGTACCCATCAACTCATGAGACATGGGAGGGCTGCTGACCTCAAGGGCTGATGCTTCTGTCTTGCTGGTCTCATCAAAAGGGTGATTGAGAAAGGAATGGAGGATGACAGAGACTCTTCTTGCTCTATCCCTCTCATCCTGAGGCCATGAGCAGGTTCTTTAGGCATAGGTAGGAATTAATAACAGCTTAAGGTTTGGGACAAAAGGAACTGGGTAGTATGCTAACCTCTTTATTCCACTAACCTTCCAGTACAGCAAACATGATTGGTATTCTTTTTCCTTAGAAGAATTTAATTTGAGAAAAGCAATCATGTTTCATAGCTGAAGCACTGAATTGAAAGTAAAGAACTTGCATTTTGTTTCCAACTCTCTGTGACACATTGCCTAATCCTGGAGTTGCTTCATCCCTCTGTTAATCTCTGAAATTAAATTAATAGTTTTTACCTTTTTTGTTAAAGAATACTAAGACCAGTGGATGAGGATTGCTCTAAAAGAGCAAAGTATGATTATTATTGCTGCCGTTGATACATAAAAACAAAATTACTAGCATTATATATAAGTACTCTGCAGGACAAGCAATTTTTTTATTAGGACTTTTATGACTTTTTGATTTCTGGAACCTATAATATACTCTACATATTGAATTTCATGATAGGCTGAAAATGCTCCTCTACAAGCATTCAAGTGTGGTGGATAGATAACAGCCCTTCAGTAAAAGTTTTTAAGTACACACTAGCACAGTCCCACTAAATGTACCAAATTGGTCTGTTAAGTACTTGACATTTTGTCCTGGTTTGAAGGACAGGTGTCTGCCAGTAGAGGCAGAAGTTTTCCTCTGAAATAGAGGCTTTAATTCCACTC
>JAOTQP010000001.1:98991756-99011007 GCA_026413545.1 Cichladusa arquata
AGCTCCATTGGCATGATAATGGGAAAAATTCTTCAAATTGACACAGTAACAGAAAAAACACTCAACCCCCAACACATTTGTTTCATGAAAACCTCTCTTTACTCTCATGATACTCAATATGATAGAAACAAACAAAGGCTTTGATTCATGTAATGTTCTTTTTATTGTCTTTCATAAACTCTCTTGGTAATATTAAGGTAGCTGAAAGGATAACTTATGAGAACTAGCTGTCTAACTCAACTGCTTGGAAGTATAAAATTTGTGGTAGCACTTCATCCTTTAGCTTTTCAGTCTTATGTGCATATTTATATTTTGGTGCCTTTATGTTTATCCAAGGGCAGTGAAGTCAATACAGGATTCTGAGCTGATGCAGAGGTAACATTGCATTCAAATTTAGCAATAAAAATTTAAATTTCCTTGCTTTTGCCAATCCAGATCACAGCTTCATGTGATAACTATTTAGTGTAATTACAATATTTTTAATCTGCTTTAAATTTCAAAGAAGCAAAAGCTGTTATAAAATTATAATTTATCTTGTTACATTTCTTATTAATTGTGGCTTTTTCAATTACTACAATCCAAACTGTTGTGGCTTTGTCAGAACTGTATGGCATGTGCTTGCAATTCATGCCAACTTTGAAACAGGTAGCTCTTGTATGAGAGAAACAAAGTAAAATGGGCTTCATCAGGACCTGCAGAAGCAGTGAGTGGTGGTGTCCTTGTTATTCCATCCATGCTTGTTTCTGTCCCAAAGTGCTTTAATATAGAGCACACACATGAAGGGTCATGTAAATGAAGCTTTTAATCAACTGTGGCAATAACAGCCTGAAATGCTTGAATTTGTAAGAATGCTGGTACATACATTCATAATAAAAATATTGTACCTTAGAGCCACAGGATTTTCATCAGTATGCCATAAATACAGTCAAAAACATTTGAATTTTATTTAAGGAAGCAAATATAAGTGCAGGTTATGTGGCTATATAGCAATAGGCACCTTAAAAAAAGTAATAACTTTACAGATTTCAAGCATACAATGGAAAATTTTGAAACCTGTTTTTATGACAAACCAACAAAAAGCCTAAATTAGCTGATCTTTAAGCTGGATTTTGAAAGCAGCTTGAAAGCTATGTAAGTTCAGCCAGTCACTTGGAAAACCAGAGCCTTAGAATTCTATGCATGCAGGCAGCAGACCACAGCCTGAGTACCAAGCAATTTGCACCTCTGTTTTAGGCTTCGAGCCCTCGTCCTCCTATGTTCGGCCTTGGCAGACAACTTGGCTATTTGAGCAGAATTACCTAGTGGTCCCACTTTTCCTCCCACAATCCTTCCATACCTATTCCCTGGGCAGCAGTATCAGATGGCAGGGCAGAGTTCAGTGCAGCCTCCCCTTGGCAGGGTAACAAAGCCTGCTGTCCAAGCACCCAGCTCTGCAGAGGTGGAGATGGGATTGCCTGGAGAGGAGGAGTCTCCTCTCTTTTTAGGAGACTTAGCAAAAAAAGCTAACTCTCTATAAGGACTCTTACTAAAAAGCAGTCCTAGTTACAGCTTCTTTCTGAAGAATAAAAATGGTCAGTCTGTGTGTTCTGATGAAATAGCGAGCTTCAGACTAACATGTTTTATTTTCAAATTACTTTTTTGAGTGTTACATTTTTCTGCACATTCCAAGAAGCAATTTGTAAGAAAATAATTCAACTACTCTAAGTGAAAATTGATATGTGGTCAATCAGACATGAAAGCCCTACATATGAGAACAGATCAGTTTAAACTGTATTTGCAGCTTTATTATTATTAATTTTAAAAAAATACACACAACTAAAATAGCTTCCTGCTAAGTTATCAGTGAAACAAAACTCATGTTAATAAACTTCTTGCTTTCAGTTCCTTTTGTTTGCAGTGTTGGAAATTATTTTTTTCCCACTGATGAGCAATACCTGCTTATTTGAGTTTTGGTGTCTTTTCCCCCTCCCATGTGTGCCCTGTGTGGTGGGTAGTGCAGCAAGGGTAGGCTGGGTACACCTGTCCCTCTGTCTCTGGGAAACTTTAACCTTTGCTTTGTGTGAAAGCTGGATGAGTCCTTGGAAGGCATTTCCTTGATTAGCAGCATAGTGACCCCTCTGACAGACACTTTACTATGGGTTGTCTGCTGGATTTAGAAACACACATCAGCATCCAAGGCCTCGTTGGCCAGGTCACTGAATGGAGAGGAGGGTATCTAGTGTTAAGTACCTGCATTGCTATGCCCTGTGCATTGCCTGTTCCATTCCAACACTTCCTGTGACTTGCTCAGTTCACCTCTCTGCTCTCCATCAAATCTTTACTCCAGCTGAGAGCTTGATCCTGAAGAGGAAAGAACACAAGTCACGTATGGATACGTGGATAGGTGTTCTATAATTCTTTATCTTTCAAAACCAGGTTGGATGAAACTCTGAGCAACTTGGTCTAGTGAAAGGTGTCCCTGACGGGGTTGGAGCGAGGTTGTCTTTAAAGTCCTTTCCAACACAAAACAATTCAATGGTTCTGTGATGTCTTCTCATGAAATTGTGAGCTTGAGAGACATTTATGTTTTGCAAATCTGTGTAGGTAGATGACTATAAAATTGCTGCAATAGGGAAAAAGCTCCAACCATTTATAATATCAGTTTTTTAAGTATTTTTGTTTTTTAAATCTTTTTCTTCCTTTAGTAGAAAATGTTTATATAAAAGAAGTAATGAAAATGTTGTGAGGGGGCAGTGTGTTGTGTGTGATATAAGCATTTAGCAGAAACCTTGTTTACTCTGTAACTTTAATTGCTTCTGCTGAATGCCAGGATTCTTGTTAGACACGTAAATTTATTTTAGAAAGTTTAAAAGCATACTGTGTTTTTAAAGAGAATATTGTAATTTTTTCTTTACTATGTATTGATTTCTATGAGAATTCCTCGAGCACTGTGTTGCTCTATAATTAGATTTGATTGCCTATGAACTTGGTAAGTCTCCCATAATGCTGCTGTGATAACTTTCATCTTAGATTATGTAAGACCCTTTTATGCATGTATGCATGTTCACCAAGTCAGAGCATCATGCTAAGGTTAGAAAAGAATGGAAAATCTCTCAGGAAGGAGAGCAAAACTCACAATTGCTCTCATCCAGTTGACCTGAATTGTTTGGAGGAAAGAGAACTGTTTACTTTCATAGCAAAACTAGACTAGACTAGACGTATCCTAAGATGGGTATCTGAAACTGCTGGAAGAGTTCCAGTTGCACAACAAAAATTAGCTGCGATGTGCTGGTTTTGCTTGGTACAATGTGGTTTTTTCCATCACAGAAGAGTCTGCAAGGCCATATAATGAACATAGGCCACATTCAAAATATTGTCATTGGATTTTCCACTTTTCCAGAAGAGTTCAGCTGAAAGTTAGCAAATTTACAAAAGGCAACACACCACTCTTTAATTAGATCCGTGCTGAAGACTTCTAGACAAGTTCACATGAGCTGGAAAAAATGCCTGATACAATTTTTTCTTGAAACTTCAACTTTTTCAGGAGAAAGTTTTAATTTTTTTTCACAGTTAAACAAACGCATAAATTCAAATAAATGATGGTGAATTAAAAAATCATCTGGTTTAAAGTTTTTTAATGGTTGAGTGGCACTGTCAACTATACAGCTTTTGTGGATATGAAATGCTGATTTTCATATGACAAGGCAAAAGAACTTCATGTGAGTGAAGAAAAAAAAAATATCCAAACCTGTAAACTTCCATTCTGTGGCACCCCAGCAAAGATTTTATTTAGAAGACCTCCTTCAACCTGCCTTAAAAAGCAGGCAGAGAGGAGGCCATCCAGATGATTAAAGGAATGGAGCACCTCTCGTACAAGGAAAACAGGTCCCTTCCAACCCAAACTGTTCTGTGATTTTCTGTTTCTCCATGAACTGCTTTGGCATGTCGTCTTCCAACATCTTTCATATCTGGATTCTGATCAAAAGTCTAAATAAACAGTACATGTGTCTTGTAAAGATCTACATATATATTTGCAGTTACAGAATGGTCTATAAAAGGATCTATTAGTGTCTACTTGATGAATTTTGCAGAACATTTGTCAACATTACAGTGAGTTACTCAACAAAATACAAGGAAAAATCAGACCTTGTTGAAAATCAAGCATAATAGGATAGACCACCAGTATAACTTTTGTACTAGCTTTGTGAACAAAATCAGAGATGCTTCATGTGCATATTTTGCCAGCACAGGAAAATGAGGGTGGATGACATTGAAGACTGAAATAAACAGGAGTAAAAGTAGCAACTGTTGCCATTAAATGTAGCTTATTTTGTCAGGGATGTTTCTTGCTTGTCTAGCAGGTATTTTATTTATATAGCAGGCTTTTATTTATATTAATTTATGGACAGGCAAGATGTGCTACTTCATGAAGTAGCAAACTCAGGCTGTCATAAGAGGAAGTTAAAATATGGCTGTTTGCTTCTGAGTGAAAAAAAAAAAAAAACATACTGCAAATTTAACTTTATATAGGCCTCCTGAAATTAATCACCTAGGTAAACTAACAATCTCTTAACATAAAAAAGTTTTACAGACTTATGCAATGCCATTGGGCATTCTATACTGCAGTATCTGCAATACTTCCCATTGCCTGGCCACAGTTTACAAAGTTCTTCCAGGTGTAATGGAGATTTGTATCTCTCCTTTTCCCATCTTATTGCAGTAGAAGGTGTTTGATAAATAAGCCTGTTTCATATCCTACTGACCAGAAATTACTCATGGATGCTGTAGATAATGTCTCTGGAGCCTTTCTTAGAAGTTTCCAAATTACAGAGGAGCAAACCAAATTCTCCAATTCTGGCTGCCCCATCCCTGAAGTGTTGAAGGCCAGGTTGGATGGGGTTTGAAGCAAACTGGTCTCATGGAAGGTGTCCCTGCCCATGGCAAAGGGGATAGAACTAGATGCTCTTGAAGGTCCTATCCAACCCAAACCACTCTATGGTATGATCCAATGATATTCTATCTAGCCATTTGGAAACTTAATCACATTTATGTTTTAAAGAAAAATATACTAATAATTTAAAAGATTCTTGATATAGTGCTTACTACCATCAGACAAATTGGAAAGAATTTTATGAACAGAAATTAGTAAACTGATTGTATATTTTAAGTTTAATTTAAGAGTTAAAATATCAGTGTATGAAAAAATTTCACTGAAGAGGAAATAATAATAGGATGGGGTTTAAAAGTCAGCAACTGGTTCTAAGTGAGACTTAGATACTAAGTTTCAGCATGACTAGATAATTTTTAGCTCTCTATATATATCTTTTGAGTGGGAAGCTGGAATATAGAAACTGAACACTGTTTTAATTTTTAAACTGGTTTAAACCAGCTAGATTAGCAGAAACTAAATTGGAAGCAAATCCAAGGTATTTTTTTCTTTGTTTTGTTGTGTTTTTCCTTTGCAGTACCACTGTTTGGGGACTTTCCCCTTGGTACTGTTCGAAATTGTTTTATTGTGACACATTTGTTGGTGGCTGATATCTGGTAGACAGCAGAGATGCTGCTTTGGCTCATCCACACATTCTTGGATTAAAGCACTGAGACTTCTATATTCGGTCTTGCCAAATTTATGCTTATTATTTGGGTGGCTATATGAATGGTGCCCTTGCTCATCCACATTGAAATGCAATTAAAACCCCTTTTCTAGGGATTAGATTCATCAAGTATTGGACTGCCCTTTCCCTGGGTTCCCAGAATCTCCAAGATCAGGGAGAAAGAAACAATGTGCTGTGAAACAATTCTGCTGCAGCAGTTTTACATTTAGAACATGGAATATGAATGTCTGTGTTGAAATTTCAGTGAGGAATCACATGCCAACTACAAGTACTTGCAAGCTCCATACATTACTTACATCTGTGCTTTGGGTTATGTCTGAAGCCAGCTTACCTTGTCTCCTGAACAAAAATGTTTTTAATCTTTGTCTCTGAATATGTTTAGCAAAATTTAAATTTCCAGTTTAGATAAAGCAAAGGATTACAAGATCATAAATAGGAAAAGTCTAAACCATTGTGCTTTTCTTTTCCTAATAATATCATTAAGAGAATACTATGCTACACGAAAGAGTCAAGGTAGGATAGCAAGAAATGCAAAATAATCTACTAATATTGTGAAACGCTATTGGATGTTATTTAACTGAGCTGTAAAGGAACTATTTTAAGTGTTTCCTTTTACTTCAAACAGGTGGCTCAAGCATGCTATTTGGAGTACATTTACAGTCAATAGATTCATGGCTAATATCTTAAAAATGCGTCCTAAAAGTGTTGTAACCAAAATGTGACAGTCAAACCTGAAGCCTGAATTAAGATGCATTCTTTTTTAAGGAGCCAAAAGCACCTACATTTAACCAAAATGTATTTTCAAGAATTGTGATGAAATTCACATAAGGAGTCCTGGAACAGCTTGCTTTTATTTGCCATATTTATTACATTCAGTGTGCATTGAAAAAAATGTTGATGTTGCAGCAATGATGTCAGTTCCTGGCAGTGTAAAGATGTATGTGATAGGTCTGACCAATGCATCAGCTTTAGCATTTACATATCACTCTAGCTGAAAAACAGGGAGATAAGGGAGAAATCCTTCTTTGAAAAATCTTCAGGGATATTTTGAAAAGCTGACAAGGAGAGTTCTGAAAATTCTCACAATGTTTGAAGTTTTACACATATGTTTGAAGCTTCACACATATTCTTATGCAGGGAACTGTTTTGGTTTTTTCCTTCCATGAGAGGCCATCACTAGGAATAGTTGGCCATATACTGTAGTTAAGGGAAAAAAATTCTTTAGGTATTCTCACAGGTGTTTAGATAAACATTGTATCTTTCAAAATATGTGGAGTTTTAACTAATATTTCATTCAAAAAAACAGTGGGTTTATTTCTTCTTCTTCTTTTTTTTCTTAAAGCCTCTGCCTCCTTGTCATGACTCTAAGGAATCTATGCAGGTGTATAAACAGCACTGCAAAATAGCAGAAGAGTACCATGAGGTCAAGAAAGAAATTGCTCTGCTGGAAGAAAGAAAGTGAGTAACCTTCCCAAAGGATTTACTGTTGTATATTCTCCTTGTAAAACCCTGTTTGAAACACAAAGTTTTAACATTGTATTTTCTGACCTTATATACATATGCACTTATATATGTATATACTTATTTATAAACATATTATAACTGTGGCCTTCCAATATCTGGAGGAAGCCTACAAGAAAGATGAAGAGAGACTATTTAAAAGAGCCTGGAGTAACAGGACAAGAGGAATGCCTTCAAACTGACAGATGGGATATTGGGAAGAAATTGTTCCCTGTGAGGATGGGGAGGCCCTGGCACAGGTTGCCCAGAGAAACTGTGGCTGTGCCATCCCTGGAAGTGTTCAAGGCCAGGTTGGATGGGGCTTGGAGCAACTGGTCTAGTGCAAGGTGTCCCCTGCCTGGGGCACAGGGTTGGAACTGGGTTATCCTTGGGGTCCCTTCTAACCCAAGCCATTCTATGATCCTATGAATTCATGTCTCTGCCTGATGGTCACAGTAGAGCAGAAGTTGGCCATTGCTCTATAGGATCAACTGAGGCCACTAAGTTGATCATAGTTTTGGGCCCTCAGCTTTGTGGATGTCCCTTAAAACCTTCACTGAGAGTCTCCAGGTCACATAACTATCAGTTCAGCTGGTGCAGGTTCCTTTTCAATTTTAGTTTTTTCAATCAACATTGCACACTTTAATGAAGAACAAAATGGATTCTCATTTAGGCTTAGAATACTTGAAAATATTAGTAAACATGTTTCTATGAGGTGCTTTTTTTGTGTACACTAGTTCATTGGCATTTTAGATGTTCATACACAAAGTGAATAAGCTGAAGACTTTTTTTCTTGTCTATGGCCTGTGCTCATATCCCTGTCATTTTTGCTTAACTGTTAAATGGCAAAGTGCACTCTGTGGTTGTTGGTCCCTTTCCACAAGGACCCTGAAAAAGAAATTCAGAGAGAGGAAAGAAGGTGAGTAGTGAAATCTCTGCCCAGCTGACCTTGGTTGCAGTTCAACCAAGTTTGCATCCATGGGAATCTTCAGCTGCAGAAGCAAGATGATGGGAGGGAAACTGTTGAAATCCTGTAGTCTTACAAGACAGCCAAAGAAGTCCCTGAAATCCACATTATGCAGGGTAAGAAAGTGAGTTGTTTTTATCCAGATTCATAGATATAGGCACAATATAGTTACTTTTTGCCTAAAGTGTCGAAGCTAGTTGAAGTTTCCCACTCCAAATCCCCTTTCACTGAAGGATCTCTGTGGCACTCAGATGCTGACAGACAAACAAAACCTAAAAAAATGTCCAATGTCATGGGAAAATGCATTTGTGCATTTGATTCATATTTGCAGCATTTGCATTTGATTCACCATTAATTGAACCTGGCCAATCAAAAGCAATTGGTTGTTTTAAAAAGATTGGAAGATAAGTAATTTTTTTTAAATTTGCAATGATTTTTCAAATTTGGTTGTCTGATATAAGCTGCTTACATATGTATTTAGCAATCAAGTCAGTGGAAATCACATGTCTTTGTCTACTCTGAAAATGCAAGCACAATATAAATATGAAATGATTGTTTAAGTGCTTGACTTTAGTTGTATGAACACCATAGGTAGCCTTCAACCATTTGAAGGCTAATATAAATCCATTATTATTATTATTATTATTATTGGCACAACCCTGAATCAGTTATGCCTATTTATGGAGAATGCTTGGAGCCCATGAAAATGAGACATTTGTGTATATTTTTGTACTTTCTGGAATAAAAAAAAAGTTACTGTTTGAATACAATTTTTTTTATCTATAAGTCTGTGGTACTAGCTAAGTTAGAAGTGGTTTGCTTCTTTTGTGCATGCACAAAACTGTTTACCTGAACTCACAATTATCCTAATCAACCTCTGAGTCCAGAGGTCAGCCTTTCAGTGGTGCTTATCCTGGATGAATTAAAGGGCTTCAGGCTGGCATTTTCCTTCATTCCACCAGTGGATGTCAACAGTGGAACAATGCCAGGAAGCTTCCACCACTGCTATCTTTGCTGAACCTGTTCTGGGAATTCCATGCCCCAGTAAACATATGTTATGAGTGGTTGTTTAAGGCAACAAATTGAATTATATTATTGAGATACATATGCACTTTCTAATTATATATTTGCAACCCTTTGTTCACATGCTGTATAGCTGTGAAATGTCTAAACGTGACAAATATCAGGGCAGCACCTTTCACACCTCCCATGTGTCTTAATCTGAAAAAGTGATCCTACAGCACTGGGATCAAAGATGTTTAATTTCCTACAAACTGGTCCACTGTGGTTGCCTGATTTTGAGGTTTAAAAAGCTGCAAATGCCAACTGAAGATATTTTTCTCCAGATGTGGACTGTTTATTACTATTTTCTCCAGGTAGATTATCAATTTTGTAGTCTTTTGGAGCAGGTCTCATGAGACTGCCTTCCCCCATTGCATATCTTTCCTTTCTGTAGCAATCTGTTTTTATTAAACCCTCCAGAAACTAATTGGGACCTCTTTACCACATGAAGTTTGGTTGAAATTGAAAGGTGGATTAGAAAGTCATTAGGACTCATGTAACTTAACACACACATAAGCAAACAAAACTGAACATGATAGCCTTAATTTTTATCTAAAACTAGATAGAAAGAGAGTGTAAGAGTGGAGGCAAAGGAGTAAGCAAGAAGTAAGAGGCATGTTCACTGACTGATATCTAAAGACATTCTCAGCACTTACAGTAAAAGAGTTAAAAGTAGTTAAGGGGCTATCATATTTTGAATAAAGAGTGGATTATAATGGCTGGGGTGGCATGCATGATTTGCATTGAGTGTGTACATACATATATCTAGATATATGCATATATATACATGTGTATATATGCATATATGTATATACTTACATAAGCACCTTATAATTGTGGCCTTTCTCTACTGAAAGGAGCCTGCAAGAGAGATGGAGAGAGACTATTTACAAAGGCATGTAGAGATAGGACAAGGCAGAATGGTTTTAAACTTAAAGAGAGTAGGTTTTGATTGGATATTCAAAGAATAAATTCTTCCCTATGAGGATGTTGGGGCACTGGAAATGGTTGCCCAGACAGCCCTGGCTGCCCCATCACTGAAAGTATTGAGTATTCCATTTTTAAAAGGAAAGAATGCATTGACTTGTCTAAAACTTCTGATGAGAAGCACAAGATTTTAGCTTCAAAATCAATTACAATCACATTGAAAACATGGAGGTTGCAGTTTTCTAAAATTTGCCCCTGCTGTGGGTGTCTTCTTCTACACTTTAATTTGCTTGTATGGAAACAAAGATTCCAAATTGTCTACTACACCTGCTATCTATTGTCTATTTCTCTTAAATATTATTTTGATAAAATGGATAATGATCAAGTTGCATCCCTTGTAATGGGAACAAACAGCTTTTATAGTGTTTTTCAGTGTACATTTTTACTAAAGGCAATCACAGGTGCTGTTGGATGGTACCCTTGCCAGTGCTCCCAACTTCTTTCCACCTGTGAAAGTGTGACAAGTCTCACCTGCCAGTTGTATCTGTGTTGCCTTCTGATAGTACATACAGAATGCTGAAAGCTATGACTGACAGGAAAAAAGCAGGAAATGGATTGAGCAAATATTTTTTATTTGTTGACTAGGAGGAAGAAATATTGTTAACCTGACATAAATATATAAAAAAAAAAAGGAATAGAGCTCATTCTACTTGAAACAATTTTTGTTCCAACCTCCAAAGTACAGTGTAATCTTTCATACAGAAAATAATATATGCAGGTATATTTTTATATTATTTTATAAGAAATAGAAAGTTGTAAAACATTGTTTTAACAATAGTGAAAAACATTGAATCTTTTACAACTTTTCAAAGGCTTTTACTTCTGCTTAGCTTGACATGTAATGTGAGCATCGAGTATGGACAAAGTGAAAAGTCAGTGAAGTGAAATGACAGGAATTTCTTTCCATCAAGGCGAGAACAAAGCTTGCTTAGTTTTTCTCTTTTGTGCAATATAGATGGCAAGAGAATGTATTAGGCTGGCAGTGGGAGAGAAGATGACAAGTATTTCACAGGAAAATGGGAAATGTGAGAGACAAAAAGAGGTTGCAATTTCAAAAAAGGGAAAATCAAAGGACAAAGCAAATAAGGATGGGAAAAGAAGTTACTCAAGAACAAAAAAGGAAGCAAGAATTTGAAAGAATATTGGGTAGATTTTTTTGCTAATTTAATCATAGCTTTGTTTGCTGTCTTCACTCAAACACTTCACATTTATGCCAGCAATATGTAGTACAAGGGAAAAAACCACTCTGGAATGGGAGACATGATTGAAAATAAAGAAAAGGGTGTGGAAGCAAGAACACACCACATTTAGGGCACAGAATGTAATTTAATTTATGTTCCAGAAACACACACGTATTTCCATAGCAGATGGTTTTGGGTATCTAACTTTGGGTGAAAGGGATGAGATGGCTGGTTATTTTGAGCACTTGTTATATTGCTATTACTAGATAATGACCCTGGATTATGTAGTTAAATATTAGAGTTGCCATGGTTGCTAGCTGTATCTTATATTCTTAGCACTGGATGGTTATCTCTTTTTCCTCCCCCAGACAATTCTAATATAACTCTACAGAAAATATAATTTGATCACCACCTTGTTTAGGATCACTCGCTTTCTTGGCCATGGATGTGGTTTCTTTTACTTCTTCTACACATTAGGGTAGGCATAGAATCATAGAATTGTTAAGACTGGGAAAGACCTTTAGGATTATCATGTCCAACCACCAACCTAGTACCACCTCCCTGTTCACCATTAAACTGTGTCCTCAAGTGGCACCTCCACATGTTTTTTAACACCTCTAGGGATGGTGACTCAACCACTTCCCTGGGCAGCCCACTACAGTGCTTGACAAACCTTTCAATTAAAAAGTTTTTCCTGATATCTAATCTCCCCTGGCACAACTGTAGTCCATTTCCTCTCACCCTGTCCCTTGTTCCCTGGGAGCAGAGCCCAATCCCCACCTGGCTGCACCCTCCTGTCAGGGTGCTGTGGAGAGTGAAAAGGTCCCCCTGAGCCTCCTTTTCTCCAGGCTGAGCCAGCTCAGCTCCTTCAGCTGCTGTGGTGCTCCAGACCCTTCCCCAGCTCCATTCCCTTCTCTGGACACAATCCAGCCCCTCAATGTCTCTCCGGTAGTGGAAGCCCAGAGCTGGACTCAGGACGCGAGGTGTGGCCTCAGCAGTGCCCAGCAGGGGAAGTCACTGCCCTGGTCCTGCTGGACATGCTATTGATGATAAAATCCAGAATCCCAGTGACCCTCTTGGCAAATGACATGCAGTGGAGATATCTGCTTAATTTTGTGGGAGTCTTTCATATGTTTTAGCTTGCTCTCATGACCACAGAACTGTTTTATGCTTTTTAGTCCAGAGGATTTCTCCAGGTACACTGTTTCCTGAGTGTCTTTCCCAACACCATGAACACAAGTAGTTTTCAGACTTAAAGGTGCTTCAGAAAAAGATTGGTGCAAACCTTAAAGGCGATGTTTTAGCTTAATAATTTTCCCGTTCTAGACCTATTTATTCATCATCTCACATGTATGGAAAATATATGTTACTTGAAAAATATTAGAAATTAAATTACAGCTTTTCTAATACAAAGAGAGACCTCCTCTTCTAGAGGAAGTGTCCTTGCCTTTGGAAGGTCCTTTCCAGCTCAAACTATTCTGTCATTCTATGACCTTTTCTGTGTCAGCATCTAAGACACATTTTCATTTACATGAAAGCAGTCTTTAATGTCTTTAATTGTGTTGGTTTTAAATTAGCTAGTAGGCTTTGAACATGCAAGGACAGTCTCCTCAGACACCAGTTACCTTACAGGGTCTCATAATTCCCCCTGATGGGAAAGCCATGCCAAATGTGGGAAGAGAAAATTACCTTATGGCCCTCAGTACACACCAGTGGTTGGAGAAAATACTGAACTGTCACAGATGCATGGTCCTGAATACCTTGTTCACAATGGAGGAAAGGCAAATCTGATTCTTTGTATTCTGGAAACTGTTTTCCTTCTGTCTAGTCCATCTCTAAATACACTTATCTCCAGACAGATTTATCTGCTTAGTCTGTCACCTTTCTTTGTATTTATTCCTTGTGAATATGAGTGTTGAGAAGCTCTGTTCTCTGTATGTTTAATCATTAAGGCCAGAACAAGAGAAATAATTTCCCTAAGACCATGCTGTGTTTTTCTCCTGCTTGTGGTTTATTGGTTCATGATGCAAATCACTAATGTTGCCTCCCAAAACCCTCCCCAAAAAAGAACATTTCAAGTGCATGTTACAGATTGTCTCAAAGCTTTGAGTACCTCAGCATTAGTTTAGAAAATACCTTATCAATACTGTTAATGTTTAAACTTGGGGTAACCATTAACAGAAAACACAGATTACACAGTGATACTATTTATTAAGCATCCACAACAAAGTCTAGATGGTGCAAGAGCTTAGTATGGTGTTCTTTAACCTCTGAAAGATAAGTTCAAATCTTGGATTAGATCAGATGTAAATGTTAGTTACTGTCCTCATCCTTTTGTGAGCTCCGTAAACTACACCATTCATAACATTTAGCAATTCCCTGGATCTCTAATTTTAGATCTGTGGCAGGCTGACAGTATTAGCCTGAAACGTCACCCTATCCCGTAAACAGGTGTTGATCCTGATGGGAAGGGACTAAGTAGGTTGTGCTGACTCAGAAGTGGGCAATTTTACTACCTCAGTGCAAGGAAACTGCTTTCTGTGAGGGAGGTCCAAGAGTGTGGACTACAACAATGAATATATTGTGATTTTAATGCGTTTATAGTTTGTTTCGATAGCAAAGCTAAATCCTGGGGAGGGGGGAGGGAGGTTATCTGTGCTGCTTGACTATTACTGGAGAGTGGCATGAAAGCCATGCCTGCACAGAATGTCATCAAATCAGGACTGGCCTTCAATACTAGAGCTGTCTGAGTTTACATGTTGTCTGTGTGTGCCTCTCCTGGCTCA
This sequence comes from Cichladusa arquata, assembly GCA_026413545.1. Lineage (NCBI taxonomy): Eukaryota > Metazoa > Chordata > Aves > Passeriformes > Muscicapidae > Cichladusa > Cichladusa arquata. Next base: position 99,005,834 of record JAOTQP010000001.1, read on the forward strand.
AGTCCAGGACAGTCAGTACCATTCCTTTTCAAGTTCTGAAAGTTCCCCAGAAAAGATTTACCTGCTGATTACCTAGTACTGTGTTCACTGCATCTCCCTTTTAGGAAGTTCATGAGTGTAAGAAAAGTGAGGAAGAATGATTCTGAATTCATTTGTTTGGACACTTCTGATTTAACAGTCTGTAATTTGAATGAGCTTAATTTAGCCTTTCAGTCCAACACTGCACCAGAGAATAATTGCAAAGAAATATTGCAAAAGTTCTCATTTGGTCTCCAGAGATAAAAGTCTTCCAGAGGAAGTCCAGGGAGACTGGAAAAAAAAAAAAAAAAAAGAAAAAAACAACAAAAAACAAGTGTCTGGAGTTGTAAAACCTCATTGTCACTGAATGTATTTCTCATGTGAAATCTCTCCTCCATGGCCTCTGGCCCATGAATAGGAGCTGTCTAGCAAGATTGTCTTGGCTTCTTTGAAAACTGGTTGAACTAGAATGGCCCAACCACAGAGAAATGAACTTATTATTGGCTTGCTATGTTTAAAACTTGTACAGCTATATTGTGTTAAATGTAAACAGAACTCTACTGAGCAAAAATACCCTCTTGATGTTTCCCCTCAAAGGCCTGATTGAATGCATCAGTACCTGGTGAAAGGAAAAAGAGGAGGCTTTGCTCTGCATTACCTCAGGAGTATAAAACAAGGATATCATATAGGAGGATGCCTATATGCTGCCTCTTTGGCTGATTTTAAAATTCTATTACAGCTGCTAACTCTTCTCTCTCTCTTTTTTTTTTTTTTTTTTTTTTTTTTTAATTTTTAATTTTATTTTTTACCTATGGAAAGCACAGCTGGTAGAAATGGCTGTACCAGGGGTCTCTTCTAGATTGTGACTCCTTGAACTGCAGTAACTGTGGCTGTAAACAGTCAGCTAAACCATGAGCAAACTCTGCTATCACTGAAAGCTGGAGTAAAGACAGAGGAAGGTTAAATTGATCCTAAAAGAAGGCTACACAAAAGTGTTTTTCAAAGTCCAGATTTACAGTTTTGCTGCTCTAAGTGGTAGCTTTTCAGCTACAAGTAACATAAGTGATCAGCAAACACAGTAATGTTATCTTTTCATGAATACTCTGACCTGTGGGAATAGAATTCCCAATCTGTAGGAATTTCCTGTCTGAAAGCACTGGTCTAGCCTGACAAGCGGCTCCTTTAAGGACTGCAGTGAAATCTAACCACTATGAAAGCATTAACAACTTCCCACTGATGATCTACAAGCATTGTTTTGACATGACTGAGAAATAAAGTCACAGGGCTATGAACAGTTAAAAGATTAATTAATCTCTGCGATAGAATGATCAAAAGAACCCTTTAGAAGAGACTTCCTGTAATTTTTGACTCAAAGGGAAAAAGAAACACAGAGGCCAGGCTAGCCTGGTGGGTGACTAAGGGGAGACCAATTAGATACTCTGTGAGTTACTCATGCCTTCAGTGTGTTTTAAGATCTCTTTTATCTTAACTTGTGCTGAGGTAATTTCAGTTGATACTATATAGGAAACTCCTGCTCCTGGCCAGCTCTGGGAATACAGGGCACTGTGTGACTCCATCCAGAAGCAGTCACAGCTCAAATCCTCTTATGTCTGTACTTAAGGGGACCAGGAGGGGTCAGGTTTGCAGCTCTATATTGCTCTTCCTCAGCAACAGGGCTAAGGGCTGAGCCTAAACACATTATAGAAACAATATATATAGTTCAGATTCAGTGCCTACTACTTACTGGATTCATTTGTAGTAGAGAAAAGGAAACCAGGCACACTTCACAGAACTTACTGATAAATCTGACCAACCAAACAAAAACACCTCCCTCTCTTTCAGTGATATCTGGTATCAAGAGAAAAAATAAATTGTTATTCTTCTGGCAAAGTATTAGCAAGTCATTTCCAGGAACTTGATTCTCCACCGTGAACTCTGTGTTCAACTCTTACTGAAGTTAGAGGTCACAGAATCATACAATCAGTAGAATAGTCTGGATTGGGAGGGACCTTAAAGCTCATCTAGTTCTACCCCTTACTATGAGCAGGGACATCTTCCACTATCCCAGGTTGCTCCAAGCCCCATCCAACGTGGCCTTGAACACTTCCAGGGATGCGGCAGCCACAGGTTCTGTGCCAGGGCCTCACCACCTTCACAGGGAAGAATTTCTTCCCAATATCCCATTCCCTGCTCTTCCAATTTAAAGCCATTCCTATGTCTTGTCACCTATGTCAAGAGTCCCTCTCCAGCTCTTTTGGTACTTGAAGGGGCTCTAAGGTCTCCCCAAAGACTATTGTTCTGCTGAGAAGTCCCAAATACAGACACATAAACAGGCTTGGTCACTGAACAGCAATCCTGTCCAAGATTTTGGAAGTTTAGTCTTTTAAAGGGGAAAAACAGGACTCTAAAAAATTAATTTTCTAGGTCCTTGTTTCCCACAAGTTCAAGTAATAAAAAGTAAGTTAACAACCCACAGCCCATCTTTGACCTAACAAATGACAAGAAATTTTTGCCTGCTGCCATTTTTAATATTTGGGGGTTTTTTTCATAATTGTCAGAAAGGAGCTGATTGCCAGACTGGAACAAGTGGAAAAAGAAAGCATGGATGCTGCTCAGCTGGCTAAGGAGTATGCAGAACTGACAGAGGAGAACCGAACACTGAAGCTGGCCCAGACGCAGTGCGTGGAGCAACTGGAAAAGCTCAGGATACAGTACCAAAAAAGACAGGGCTCCTCATAACTCCCAACTGGCTTCATACAGGGTTGGTCCTGTGCTGGAAAGATATTTTAAAATAAAAATTTGTTTAATATGTTACAACACTTTACTACGGATACAGAGTATGTAGAAGTCTATATTTGATCTAATGCTTGCATCCCAGTAGCTTAATATAATGGATATTTCATCTGTTATATAATGGATGTTTTATTTCAAGTAATGTAATTGAAGTTAATCTATCCCCATTATATGTTCTAGTGGATCAGGTTTCTTTTCTAAACATGTTTCTTCCAATTTAAGAAAATACAGACACACTAGAAATTTATATAAATAGTCTCTGTGTTGGAAATTTGGATCATACTGAGGCATACGGCAGGGACAATGTTAATATATGGAATAAATGTATGTTAATTTTAGTTTGGTGAATTCTTTTTAAATTATTTTCCTCGTGCCTAAAGTGTTTGGATGTTATCTTGAAGCAGATCTCCGCACTAGTAAAAACTGTACTTCATGTCATCTTCACACTGTTGTATGAAATTTGCAAAATTGCACATTAAAAATTGAAGTAGCAAAATCTTTTTTTATCAAAAGGTGCACTGCCAATGATAATTTACAAGTTATTAAATTAAAAGGAAACTGATGAGATCAAACTTTCCTTCCTCAAGTGTAAAGATTACTTGAGTGTCATTTTATTGTACTTTTTGGCATGCAAGAAATGAAAAATTAATGTAAGAATCATAGTTTCATCATAGTTTCAACTGAGACTATGTCAGTAAAATTATTCTGAGGATCTTTTGTTCTTATTTTCTGGTCTACTTTGAAACATAAATGGCTGTAAGGAGGGACAGGAGTTCTGTGATACACAAATAACTGGGAAGTAAAATGTCGGTTTTATTTGCTCTACCCTGTATTTTCTTAGATCAGCTTAAAGATCTTCATTATACTTCCATTTCTATTCATACAGCAGTTTTTTTCATTAAAAGTGGATGTAGAAAAGTTGTTTTATGTTCTGAATGTTCTCAAATCACCTTGTGTTTTAAACTCTGCTTGACAGATGCAGCTTGTCACATCCTCATGAGCTGGGAATTCAACTTAATGTGTTATTAGTACTGAAATGTGTCTTACAAATTGAAAACTATGAACTTAAGATTTGCACCAGGGCTTTAGCTTTGATTATTATCATTAATCTATCATGAAAATGGAGTTTCATGTTAATCAGAACAATTCCTGGCAGCAAAGGGGACAAAAAAGGAATTACAAGCTGCCTGTAATTTTTCTGTGCTAATTGCCTACAGTGTTGCCTGCAGCACAGGTGTGAAAACTGGCTCTGTGTTACTCCAAGCAGCTGGCACTGCAGCAGGAGAGTGTGAAGAGGCAGCAGGAGAGGATAACCTTGTTCTCATACCTCCTCCTGAGCCGCCAGGGCAGCATCAGCATCCAAACCTGGCGCTGCTTCCTGCTGTACCCGGGAAATCACCACTCTTGAGGCATGGCTTCCTGATGGGATGCTCCCTGAGCAGTGTAACACTGTGTTTATTCCTCTTATTATCTGAGGATCCAATTTTCACTGTACCTTGTGGAAGTTGAAGAGGAAAAAAAATCGTAGCTAATAAAAACCACTTGGAATACTGGGCATGGAAGTGCTGGAAAAGTCTTGTTTGAGTTTTGCACTGATTGGAAACATAACTTGAAGAAAAATCAGAACACCACAGAAGCTAGAATGTACTCTTTTTTTTTGCCTGTGTTTATGTGTTTTGAACAAGAGAATTCTCATTTTAAAATAGTCTGTCATTTTAGTAAAAGGTTTTCCCATCTAGCCTTGGAAACATCATCCAGTCGGATGATTTCAGTGAATTCATTGAAAACCATATAAAGTACATAAAATTAGTTTATTGACAGACTGGCTTTGGATGCAAAGGGATCAGACAGCAGACCTTTACTTACAAATAACTGTGTTCACCTTGAAATTTTCTATTGAAGTGCAGTCACTATGCTTTAGATATCAGAAAAATAACAGACCATATGCTGGGAGAAAAACCTGAGGCAGAGCCACAGTCAGGTGGAGAAGGAAAGCTGGGCCTCATTTGTGACAATCAATAATTTGAGAATAGTCAGGGAATATGTTTTTCCTAACCTGTAGGTACTGAGCAGTGTAGAAGAATTCAAGAAATATTTTACAGATGTGCAGACACCAAATTTTTGGTGTGGTCCAGCCTACCAGGCTGGATAAATATGAAGTTCTTAAACCATCCCAAACTAATTTAAGTCAAAGATTTTTACTCAACTTGGACTGTAGCTATGTGCAATCAAATTTTTCTCCTGCTTTTAGTTATGGTGAAAGTTAAAAAACCAGCCTTGTATGAACGAGATGCAGAGAACACACCCAGCTATGTGCAGTGCAAGGGGAGAAAAGCTGTGTGCTGTGCACACTTTCTTTGTCG
>JAOTQP010000001.1:99011107-99030794 GCA_026413545.1 Cichladusa arquata
ATGAAGTTCTTAAACCATCCCAAACTAATTTAAGTCAAAGTTTTATACTCAACTTGGACTGTAGCTACGTGCAATCAAATTTTCCTCCTGCTTTTAGTTATGGTGAAAGTTAAAAACCAGCCTTGTATGAACATATTTGCCTACATGCATGCTCATGTGCCTGAGAGCAGGGACTCAGAGAAATTGTATGGCAATACAAATGAGGAAAACTGATATAAAAGTACCAAGGAACAAAAATGAAAGTGTCTCTTGAAAACTATTTTTAAGAGAAAAAACTATTTGGGGAAGTGGGATTCAAAGGCAGGAAGGTAGGGAAATGGAATTTTCCAAAAATATTCATAGGCAAGTTAAAATGTAGCATAGTCAACATAACACCAAAAATCATCCAGGTTGATTTGTTTATCAAGACCATAAGAGTAAGAAATATTTTCATATTCAGTAAGTCTGCAATTTTGACAGAGTTTTTCTCTAGATACAGTGGAGCTCTGCTGACTAAGTAGCTGAAATTAAGCTTTTCGATAAAGCATTTATCATACCAATCCTGTAATTTCCACATAGACAATACGGTTTGTGTCCTGTTTGAAGAGGTCTGCGTGTTAGGTCCTGTTGTATGTATCACACTATAAAAACAAGTTTTATACAATTATTTCAAAGATGGTTTTACATTGTATTTCTATTTATACCCAAGAACTTAGAAGCCAGTTTTTGAAATCAAGTACCAATAAAAGGTTCAATTCTAGAACATGTGACTACAACCTGTGAGAACTGTAGTTGTAAAACAAAGTGTATTTCTTGCTGTTATACAGGTTATTCAGGTTAGCAAAAGTAAGCATGCCACTACCATGGTAAATGGATTTGCTTCAAAACCACTTAAGGCACAGTGAAATACATGGGTTTAAAATGAAAACAAGACCTGTGCTTTCCATTTTCTGTCATTGCTAACTTCCTTCCATCGTAAAGAATGCTGAACAAACTCAATTTAAGGCTTCCAGTCAGCAAGGATATGACTCATGCGGTCTTGAAACAGCCAGAGCCAAGGGTGACACTCGGAAAGTCTGGAAGATGAGATCTGTGAGTTTGAGTTCAGTGCCTTTTTTTAAGAAAATATTTCCCTTTCCAGGACTACCTCTATTCTGTCTGGTTTTGTGAATTAATGATCTTTGGAAGTGTGTCACCTTCCACCAGGGGCTTTATTGCCCTCTAGGCCTTTGTGAGGATTACACAGTGTTAGGAGTGCAGACAAAGAGGTGTTCTCAGCCTTCCTTTGGGTTGTGTGGTTGGGGAGCTCTGCCACATGACCCTTTGCTGCTTCATCTCCAGTTACAGGACACCTTACAGAAGTAAGCCAGTCATAGTAACAATCATGACGCCTCTTCGTGCTCTTCCCTACCTAAAATTCTTTTCTTGATCAATACACAAAGTGGAAGTGTCTAAAGGAACAGGGCACACGTGTCTGGAGGAGTCTTGCTTCTCTGTCTATGGGGGTACAAGATGTGCAATGGTGGAAGAACCTGCAGGGAAAGGAAGTTTGATCCAGGTAGTGATGTAACAGGAAGAGCACTGGCCCTGTCCAGCAGGATCATGAGGAGAGTTCACAAAACTTATGTGCTGCCATGACTTTTCTCTCACATCCTCATACTTCCACAGTCATACCTGTGCACCCACAGCTCTGAGGGTCTTCTCCCTCCTGGTGGAATGTCGTGGCATGCACATGCAGGGATGATATGGTGATACATATCCTTGGAAAACCCATGATGAAACTATTAACTGTCTTTATGACAGGCCTGGAAGGTGTGCAGTGATGAAAGACTAAGGATGAACAATACCAAAAAGCTGGGCTCTGTTGTCCATCTTAAAGTATTTCTCTGGGACAAGACCAGACACCATGCATGACTGCATTTCATGGAAGGAGGGAAGGTAGCAAAGCAGAGTTGGAGGGGCAGCCTCAACCTCACCATTTCCTCCACTTAATCATTTGGTTTTGGGATGTTAAACTGGGAGTTATCAAGATGATCTTTCAGATGCACACCAAAACTATGAGGCTGACACTTTAAATTCTAAGTAGATTATTTTGTAAGAGTGAAAAATCTACCTTGCTGGGGACAGTGCCAGTCACCTCTAGGTTCTCCAGTGCTCCTAAGAAGTAATGTCATGTGTTACTCATACCTGTATGAATGAAAGATGACAACCATTTACAAATCACTGTTATCCTCAACCCAGGCTTCCTCCACTGCATGGTTTATTCTGTAGAAAGCACAAGATTTAGCATATGAGTCACTCTGCTTTCCTACACACCAATTATCAGTTCCCCCTTCTAAACCTCAGTTCCTGTAACCCCCCTGACCACAATCCATCCCCACTGAGTAAGCAGTATCAGCCCAGAGCTCAGATCCAATTGTCTGACGATCTTATGACATGGTCTGATGATCACCATGCGCTCAAGGTGGTTTCCAAATGCCATGTATGATGTTTTGTGGTTCGGTGCTCGTATGTGGCAGCAAGGAATTCTACCAGCCTGCAGGTGCCTGCTGTGAGACATGCTTGGTTTCCTTGAACTGGTTAGAAAATATGGGAGTAGGTGGTCTGTGGATTTAGTTATTCATCTGAATCTTATACTAAATTTTAATACAGGAATTAGGGAAATGAAATGAGGATGTGTGTGCTGATGTAACAAATGCGCAGACAGATGCCAAACTGTGCTTTGGGTGCTTAGAATGAGTTAAGTGATAAGAGAACTGTGAGTGATGGAAAGGAAGTAGGTACAGCTAGGAAGAGGAACTGGTGAGTGAGCTGTTGCCTTAAGTGCTTGTTTTCTGGCTGCTTATGGCTTGCATCAGTAGAATGTATAGGCTGCTGTCCTTAGCTCAGCACTAAGGAGCTTTTGTTTGGATGTGTCCCAATGCTTTTCCAAGCCTAGTTTATACTAAAATTTTGTACTGGAATATTTACTTCATTAAAGTTATGTTTCTGTCCACTCTGTATAGAATGAACAGAGTTATGATGTGATACAGATGTCAGAGCATTGCAGATGGTTCTTCTACAGAAAGAGGAATAACCAGTATCAGGATATGAGTATTCTGCTAATCATGGAATCATAGAAAATCTTGAGTTGGGAGGGTCCCATAAGGGTCATTGAGCCCAATTCTATTCCAGCTGCTGTATTTGCATTAAAGATAAATAAAACCTTGATAAATAGCCTATGTAGAATAAAAACTGCACTGAAGCCAGAGCACTTCAGCACTAAAAGAACTGCAGCCCCATGAATGGCCTGTTGCTGATTTCACTGCACAAGTAGAGTTTGGTACTTTTATGAGCTAGATCCCCAGCTTCCCACATGAAGGAATAGCAGCAGTGTGATGTTCTGTGATTGAAAAGCTTTCACCTCTGTCTTGTAACTTTCCTACAAGTATATGACAAAGTTCAGTGCACAGCCCAGATTGCCTTGTGGCCACAGATTTCTCCACAGTCATTTCATCACAGTGCTCTCCCCAGCTTGGATCTTTGACTCTCACATTCCTCTGCTGTGTGTGGACAGCTGAAATAAGTCAACCATTCTGAACTTTTTCAAGCTGTCAGAAGCAAATGTATCATTTAACATTACCTGCCAAGAACCTTGACTGTCTTGTGGAAAGACCTTTTTGTATTCCTGGTCTGCAAGTAAATATGTACATATGTTTACTGATTAGATGTCAGTACAAAAAATACAGATGTTAACATTAATGGAAGAGAGAGGCACATTCAGACATACTCCTGTGAATGCTGTTCTAAATAATAGGGTGTTATTCCCTATTATTCAGGGTGTTCCCTCCATGGCTGTGAAAATAAAAGCCAGCTACTCACATATGAAGAAGTACTTCCTGATGAAGTTATCTGTGCCAAGAATGCGAACACTTCTTTTTGAAATAATTTCAAAAAAAGGAATATTCTTTCAAGCAAAAAAGCCCCAAACCACCCACATTACAGTTCCCGGCTAGTATAAATTACATCCAGCTATGCACTAACTGCTAAAATTGTGCTTAAATCTATTTATAACCCTTCAAATAGCTCTCACTAATTTACATTGGTGGAACAGGCCCTTACATTTGACTGAGCTCCCTCTGGTGGGTAATGGGGCATTATTATTACAAAGCAGAGATACCTAAGAAAACATACAATTATATTTGTCCAAGTAGAGTTTTATTTATTTGTTTATAGAAAATAATTTTTAATATAAATAGGTAAAGGCCAGTGTACAAATTTATCACTATCTGATCACATCTGAAACTACCCAAAGAATGATATCCAATATTTTTAATATTCTAGTGATACTTCAACAGAGGAATAGTTTTCAACAGCCCCTAAAACTGAACAGCACCTAACAGGAATGCCCAAGTTAAATGAATTCTGGCATCCTACAAAAACTGAAAGAGCTCATAATTAAAAATTATTACTGAAATTGAAAGAGGGTAGATTTAGGTTAGGTATTCAGAAAAAATTCTTTGTGAGAGTTGTGAGGAGCTGGCACAGGTAGCCCAGAGAAGCTGTGGCTGTTCCATCCCCGGAAGTGTTCAAAGAAAGGTTGGACAGAGCTTAGAGAAACCTAGTGGAAGGTGTCCTGCCCGTGGAAAGGGGAGTGGAGCTGAATGATCTTTAAGGGCTCTTCCAACCCAAACCTTTCTATGATTCAATCAATTATATAATAAAATCTCAGCTTGTTCAAACTACTTTTGGAGTTCAACTGGATTTATATGCCTAGAAATCTGGCCTATATGGCTTTACATAGTACTGATCAACTGCAGGCACTTTGCAGTGCTTATTTAATGGCACAATAACTAAGAGTCAAATATGATTTAAATAACACAGTACAGAACAACTGACCAACTGCCTCTTTTTTGCTGATAAATTTTAATATACCTTAAATCTCATACACTCTGGTTTTAATGAGAGACCATTTCTAAAAGAAAGCACAAGTGTTCTCTTCCTATTTTTCTCTTTGTTTTTAGGTTAAGTAATCTGAATAGGGGAAGTGTCAGGCTTTGGAAGAGTGTCCTAATGCATGGGCAAGGTTCTAAACATAGTTTGAGTTTCAACAACCTGAAGTGGTTGTGCTGGAATATTAGGACTGCTTTGCCAGTAATGAATTTAGTGGCTCTTGCAAAATTCCACAGCCTATTTGAACAAACTTGTTTCTGGAAAATTTGGGTTCCTAGAACACGCTGAAAAGAAAAAGAGCAGAAAAAACATGCTACTAAGTTTGATCTTCCACTTCAGCTGCTTCAGAATGCACTTTCAATTAATAAAAAGAGGTTTATGTTTTGTCATTTGGCTGAAATATGGTAAGATTCTAGTTATACTGTATTTAAAGGTGAATTATGAAGACAAAAGATAAGGAGGATTTTACCAAAGACACCATTTTTACTGGAAGGTTTTGAGACCTTTGTATGTCCTGAGTATGACTGTATGTGTAGTGTTTTCAGATATTTATGATATTCTTCTAATCCTGTAAATTCTGTTCAAGGGAATTTCAACTCATGGTTTGATTGACAGAGTAAATCTACCATTATATTACCATCCAAAAGGAAATCATCACTGAATGTTTATCATGAGAAAGTGGCATTTAAAAGTGCTTAACATTGGTTTTGAAATGAAGGTGACCGAGTCTAAATGAGCAAGACTGCCTGGTAAGAAATCAGCAACACCAAAAAGGCACCAAACTGGATCTAGGCTCTGGTTCAAACAGCACTTACCATGGGGCACTGTGGCCACATCAAACAAATCTCGTGAACATACACCTAACTGGAAGCAATGAGTAGTTACCACTGATTTGCCAATAGGACTATTCAAAGTAGGTTTATTCATGCACTGAAGTGTTTTGCTGGATTGAGGCCAGAGAGACCAGTGCCTCTCTCAAGCTTGAACCTTGACTGTTTTGGGATTCATTGGAATTTAATTACATGCTTGGAGTTTTCAAACACTGTGCTGCAACAGGGCCTTTCCATTGAGCTGTCTGTCAGGGGGCTAAAAAGGTCTTCACAGCATCTCTCAGCAGGGAGGTGTTACCTTGGTGTGGTAAGGTGCATCCAAAGCCATCTTGCTGCAGCACCATGGGCTGGGCTAGATCCAGTTGCAGCTGCCACTCAAGCCAGATACTTGTAATGCAGAAAACATTCTCTTTGTCATTCCTGGTAAGCACATTTGTTCCCACTCACACAACTGCAGCCATGCCAACCCATATGAAGTGACTCTGTAGGGTCATTATATGAAACTATATGAGTTTAAAAAGAAAAAAAAAGCAAGCAAACACAGAAGAAAGGTCAAGTATTTACTAAGCACTATAAAATTCATTTTGAAAAAGTTCTTAACTGACAGACTAACAGCATAATACCACTAAAAATTTTAGAAATGCTCCTCTTGCTTTGTTTTTTTGGGAAAAATGTAGCAGGAATACTGGACTAGGACAAAAATGCCATAGGTGTCTGTCAGAATGGGCCCCATTCCTCCTTTTCTCTCTCTTCATGTACCCCTCCCTGTTCTTTCAGCAAGAGGAGATCCCAGCTGCTTCAAGGATGAGATAGAGAAATAAAATATTTCCCATAGTTGTGGTTGTGACACTCTTTTGCTGGAGAAAATTACTTCTGCTTTTGATGTAGGAACTGGGCAGAGGAGGAGTGCTTGGGTTAAAGGTGGGTCCTCTGCTCTCCACATGAATTGCTACTCGAATTTGGATGTGTGATAAGCAAATGAAATTTTCAGTTGGCATGTGGTAAGTAAAGATGTAGAGCTACAATATTTCCCAGCTGAATTTAATCTGTAACCCAAGAATTTTGACGTATTGGCGACAATTCAGTGCACAGATCTCTCTCCTCACACTTCACACAGGCATATGAGGACACAGACAATTTTGTGTGATTTAATCTTATAATTTGAGTCTCCAGTGCTGTCAATGCTATTCCTTTGGTCCTTATAAATTGTGAAGGAAGAATATATCAAGTTCAAACACAAAATAATTCAGTATCTAGACCTAGGAAGGAGGAAGACTGCCTTTAAATTTGGTTTGAACCTGTTACTACTTTTCTGATTTGCTAATAAAAATCACCAGTTAATACTAATCAAAATCAAAGCTTTTCTTCCTTATTCCCTTCCCTTCCTTTACTTTTCTTTTTTTTTTTTTTTTTTTTTACCTACTCAGGAGTATTAAAAGATATGCCTACAAAAGGTAAGGAACTTTATGTGCCTTTATAAAATGTCAGATAGCAATGAGCTCAGACCTAACATGACATGTATGACTGAATAAACAAAATTAGTATTTCAGCATTTGGAGGGGTTTGTCTCATGATGCACTTTCCTGTTTCAAGAGAAGGATTTACTTAACATCCCTCTGCTGCAAGCAGAGGATGTATGAAGCACATCATCTTCAGCTGGTCTCAGCCTTACTGATACGTAATTGAGGAATTTTATGCAAAAACAAATAAAAAATATTTCCAGCCCCATTTAAATATTTATTAAACACATTTCTAGATACCGTTTTAGTCAAAAGGGTCAGTGCCAGCTAAAGGATGAAAGTAGAAGAAGAGGAGTAGTCTACACTGGGCTTAGATGGCTCACTGTGAAGTTTGAGGTTTCAAAACAAAGTAGTATTTGCATAAGCAGCATGCAGAGTCTCTTGTGACTTCATCCTCAGGGACTGGGTAATAATAAAAAAGACAAAGCAACAATTTTTTAAAATACTGTTGTGCTGCTGCAATGAAGAAGTATGAGACACAAACTGACAGTTTTCTATACTGTATGGACAATTATATTCAAGAAGAGCTTGAGCTTTTTCAGGGTTCAACTTGCAGCTTCTCCCAATAAGTGGAAATCCTGGAGAAAGGCAACTGATAAGGAGCAGGGCACTGCTTTCCCAACATGCTGAAAGAATGTTATTGCTTATGATCTGTGCTAAGAAATGCAAGAAATGTACCCTACAAATAAGTGCTCATCTGCACTCTTTGACCTGCAGAAGGTTTTGATGGTGTCTCAGTTTAAGAACAGACTTAGCAGAGTAATAAAGATCTGGGATAATGTGCACTATAACCTTTGTGACAGTGTAAGTGGGTCTTTTGGAACTTCCTTGGAAAACTGCTTGGGACTGTTTCATTCATGTGCAGCGAACAGGAGGAGAAAAGCAAGCGGTGATTTCCTACCAATCCTCCTCTCCAGAGCCAGCCTGTAGGACCAAAACCCCAGGACACATCTGCTGATTCTGAGCCAACAGTCCTTTTTGATAAAGCAGAAATGTTTAATTTTAATGCTGCTTACTAACCCTCTCAGGGCTGAACTTTTCTGTTACCTGTTCTCTACTAGAATTTTTGTTTCTCATTTCCTTTTCTAAATTGAACCATTTCATTGTGTTTTGCATTAGAACTGCTCTAACCTTCTGTCAGACAGCTCTTTCTATAGAAAAATTAAATTAATACCCACACCAATGCTTTATTAAAAGAAAAAAAAAGGATCTAGTGGAGGCAACACAACTGTCTTAATTTAGTAACAGCCAATTAACTTTCTTAATGGGCAGCTTTTCCCTGATTGTAAGAGTTTGTTGCAATTAACTGCTTGTTTTATAATTACTCTGCTTCCCAATCTCTTGATTGACTCATTGATTTATTTTCCTCAATGCTCTTTTGAACTCCTTTTCTCTTCTTTTTTTTTTTTCTTTTTTTTTTAACTAACAGCAACAGGTTTTCTCCCTAGTACAAGATTATTTCTCTCTGACAGCTTGTAGGGTAGGGAGAGAAATCTATCTCTGGTATGTCTGCTCTGGCACTGATATGGAGGCACCTTTCCTTTCCAGAACTCATTTTCATAGAGCTTTGTTTTCTGTTTTCATCTGATAATGCAAACATATTTTGTATTTCAACAGCTTCTCACTGTTGAAGTACAAAATATGCTGACTTTAAATTCAACCCACAACAGTACAGCTTTTCTCAGCTCTTCTCATTTGTTTTCCAGAGAAGTTTTTTGGTTAACTAATTCTAATTCATTCCATCAGTGGTTAAACTTTATTTTTTTCACTGTAAGGATATTCCAGGGCTTTATCTACCTAAATACCATTTTTTTCCTTTGGATAAAACTTCATTATTATAGATATAGATATATGTAGATATATATAGATAGATATATATATATATACACACACACCATAATACTTGCTCAACTATGATGGCCATGTAGCCAATGAATCAAGGATATCTTGGATCTGGAAGTTAGCTAGCAGTTGACAATATGCTGTGTTTTGCTGTTTGAAACTCTGACAGTATCTGAAAAAGCTCAGTTTAATCCAAGCTAATATAATATTTTTTATGGCCTGCTCCCTGTTTTTTATAACTCATTAATTCCAAGCTTAAAATAATGCATATGGATTAAAATAAAATCCAGGTGATATCTTCAGAAGAGCAGTGTTTGATCAACATAAACAGGCTAATATCTGGAGAACAAATGATCAGAAAGAGATGAGAAGAACTAAGGAAAACTGGTGATGGCAGTTTTGTTTTTTGTGGCTTTTTAGTAATTTCTACCAAAATAATTCGAAGAATACTCAGAGGAATGCAATAGAAAGTCTTGTCAGCTTCAGAGACAGTGTCCCCACCATCAGAAAATAGGCTGAGGAAGTCAGAGGTTGCAGGCAGAGGATGAACCCTGATCCTGTCATGTTGCAAACCGGTTCTTTCCCAGTAACTTTTGCAAAATTTTGTGAGTGAGGGGAGAGCAAACAAGAAACAGAACCTCAGTGTTTGGGTATTGGAGCTCTCCACCTAAGTCTCACACTTCTATTTTTGAAATACAATTCACAGCCCTGTGGTGAAGGGCCAAGTCCTCTCTGTTTCCAGCGAGGTGCCCCGGCCAGGAGGCAAAGGGCTGCACTTTGTCAGGGGCCAGGCTTCACCTGTGCTCACAGACTGGGGACATTGGAAATGCCACTCCTGCACCTCAAAACTCGAGCACTGCACTTCATCAGGGATGAGGACACAGCTTTTTTCCTGGTCTGTGTGTGCACAGCCAGCAGCACTGGAAGATGCTCGGGTCAAACAGGGAAGGATGGACCAAATCGAGCAGTGTGCAGACGGAGAAGCGAGGAACATACTGCTTAGTTTTGCATTTTGGATGTAAGTGGAGGTCAGTTTCAGAAAACCAGGTGTATTTGTATAGCTAGATGTATCCAGGCATATTTCCAAACTCCTCCCACAGAGCAGTATTTGCAGTTGTGCTACTCTGTCACCAGCTCGGGGCTGCTGTTTGAACTGCTTTATCAAATGCAGTGCTTCAAACACACCAGCTATTATGAAGGTGCCTCCCTCCCCTTTCAGTCCCGTTAATATTTTACTTCTTCTAGCTCCCCAGAAGAATCACTGAAGAGCAATACTTGCAAATAAAACCTATGCTCCTTTATTTTGCAACACAAGTTTTTGCTAATGTCTTTGCTAATTATTTAGCTAGAGGCCCAGCCTAAGCTGGGGGTAGAAGTGAAGGTGGGTGCACAGACCAAGCTAAACCAGTGACCCTTGCAAGGAAAGACACTGAGCACAGCAGGTCCCCCCAGGGCTGAGCTGTGCAGACCCCTGGAAAGTTCTGGGGTGTGCTCTGCTTTCCCAGGGATCACTTGTTTTCAGACTAAGAGCCTTGAAGAACAGGTTCCCCAGGGCTGTGGTCGTATGGCCAAGCCTGCCAGAGCTCATGGAGCACTTGGATAACACTCTCAGGCACAAGATGGGATTCTTGGGGCTGCCCTGTGCAGTGTCAGGAGCTGGATTTAAAGATCTTTTTGGATTCCTTCCAGCTAAGGATATTCTGTGATTCCATGATTCTGCAATCATGCTTTTCTTTGTCAGAGACCTGCATCACAGGTTTTACCTGGTGAAAATGCTGTCTTTCTTGATTGAGAGAAATATATTCTTTATTATCATTCATCAGGGGATTTATAGTACCAGTGGCATTGTGTTCACCTTGCACACAAGGTGCAATGATGAACTCACTTAATGAACTCACAACCTTCTGGTTGTCCATGTGTTCTGGTAAATCACAGCTTTCTGCAGCAGCAGCAGACTGCTCTCCAATGCACATTATTCTTTACACTACTCTTAAGATACATTGTAATTTAAGAAATGTCATGAACATAATATGTGACATTTGATTTAAATATAAGTTTATATTTAATATTGAAAATAATAAGATATGAGTTAAGAAGTTGCTTCTAATGTTGATTTCTCTATGCTCACCAGCATCAGCAGTGTAAAAGCTTGGCAGCAGTTGAATTCAAACAACTGCACCTCTTGTGATAATCGATAGTGTTATTTCAAAACCAGAAAGTACCTAGAAAATGCAACTGACTCTTCAGCAGTTTTTTTTCTGCTGCATCATTTCCACTGCAACTGGCAAATAACAAAAAAACGCAAGCAGGCTGTTCATGTCCTGATAGAAATAAGTTTTCCTTTGCCTTGTGAAACTGAGAACCTTTAAATCCAAATCTATACCGCAATGTACATTTGAGAAGTTTCTAGAAAATTTTAAGTGGTTATCGAAAGTATTTCTCTCTTTATGCACCAGCAAGTATTGATATCAACGGCAGCCAACTTTATATTACTAGAAACATGTGAAGCTTAGTCATCATGTCCTTACAAATCCAACTGCTGGCAACATAAAAAGTTTAAAGTTTCTTGTTGGAAGAACAGCTATTAATCCAAATCAACACGCCTGTGATGACACATGACCTCTCTCAGTAAACAGGCAAGATTTGGACAATGAGAGACAGAATGGGTAGGACCTCAAACCATGTTTTATCTATAAATCACTTTGCATTTCAGCTAATCTGAATGAATATTGACAGACAGGTTTAGAACCCCCATATAAGGAACAGTTGCGAAAAAAGTAATTTTCCAAAGACAGTGAAATTGGTCGTTAATTATTGTTATTACACAAGGGCATTTTCCCAAAACTGGTTTTACACAAAATATCTATTACTCCTTGTTTTTTGAGATTAGTGTCTGGAAGTTGTCTTCTCATTTTACTATATCATTTCAGTTTGTTAAATCACATTGTGCCACCAATTAAACTGCCAAGTGGTATTAAAATAGCACAGATCAGAACGATGGAGAAATATTTCCCTGACATTTCTTGATATGCAACAGAACAGGGTATGTTTTGAATAGGTTTTTAAAGGCTTGTTCACTCAGATCTTAGTGGGGCTACTCTTCTACTTATGTGCATGTGCTCTGTTAAATGTCTTAGTCTTAGCAGAAGAGGGACTCAGCCCATACTATATTCCAGTTTACTCTCTCTTTAGTCTTTAACTCACAATCCTAGAATTGCATAATTTTGCATAAACATTCCTTACATAGGCTATAAGTGCCAGTCCCAAAGCCTACATTCCCAGATGCAGAGGCAGTTGATTTGCATTCCCAAATGCTTCTGTTATATTTGTAATTTTACTTTAGAAACACTGTTAAAAATGCCCCTGCATTGTTCACCCTCATCTACACCTCATGATCTATTAATAAGGCAGGAGTTGCTACTGTGTATTTACATGCGATTTCTGCATGTATTTATTAAATTCATGTTCAGAAAAAAACATCTAATTTTGATTCAGCTGAGGGAGCACTCAGAGCTCAAGGCTTATGTCTTATCAGGTCCAAACCTTACTGTGCTCTGCCGTGGCTGCAAGCAGAGATGTAAACAAGTTGACCCTAACTTGCAAAACTCCACCTGAACTCCAGAATCCCAAATTTCCCAAGTCATTCTGAGGTGGAGGGACATGGGGAGAAGTAGGTAATATGCACAGGTACAACACACTGTGGAGAACATCACTGCACCATGGCATTTTGAGAGATTAGTTAGGTGCTCTGCCAAGCACCTCTCTGGATGCCCCAAGAGTAGCAGTGTCCTTGGCATAAGCAGGTAGAGAAGATTTCTCTGCAGATCCTATAAATGGTCCCATCCTCTTAGAAAGGCTGTACTCCTGGGGAGTACACCCACCCACAGACAACACTCTTACACTAAACCTTACAACAACCAGCTATGTAGTGGGACAGTCCTTGAGTCAATGCAGCTGGAATTGCTAGATAGATAAAAAGAGGAGAATTTTGTACTGGAGAAAAGAATCACAGTGGCACAGGAAATACTATGAGAAAATTAATCTTCTAAGCAAAGCAACAGTCAGGAATCACCTTACAGGAAATTCAAGTTTGTAGGTCTCTTTTATCAGGAAGAAAATGGGCAAAGAAGAATCCACAAAAACTGGATTTTCTCCCAGGCTTTTGGTAGTGTGGCAGCCCTTCTCTTCCTCTGCCATCCCTTCTTTTCCTCAACCTTCTAAATACTTCCTGAGAGGTAAAGCAGCCAACATGTAACTAAGCTGATCTCTCCTGGAGACTGGAAATCCGATGTGAGCTCTGCAAAGGAGAGATTGGGGCCAATTTCAGGAAAGATACAAAATTTGCAAAGAAACTATCACCAATGTACTCACAGGCTGCTTTTCACCACTGCACTCAAGCCTAGCATATATTTGACCATTTTGGATATCAAACCAGCCTGGCACACTGTAACAGTAGGCTGCTGCACAATCCAGGATGTATTTTAAAAGCCTTAATTGACTTTTTCAGTTTTTTTTTTTTGCAGACTGTTTTGAAAAGCTCACAGGCTATGTAAGCTCTGGCTGGAGCAGCACCCAGGCTCCAACAACACTCAAGACCTGCACTGTCATTAAGAGTGGTATTTACATGTTTGTCTGGGAAAAAAAGCAAGCCTCAAAATTGTTTGAATCATGCAAGAACAGCACCAAAGATTTTTGCTGAGTAAATATGTCTTTCACCAGGCACCTTGGCCCATTTAGTACTTCATCCCCATTAAACAAAAGCTGGGGGAGGATCTTAGCAGGTAAAATACCAGAAGGGATGGTATAAAGATGATGGACATGGGCTCTTCTCAGTGGCATCCAGTGACAGGGAGCTGGCACAAACTGGGACACAGGAGGCTCCATCTGAACATCAGGGAATCCCTTTCCCCTGTAAAGGTGACCAAGCACTGGCACGGGTTGCTCAGAGAGGCTGTGGAGTCTCCATCCCTGGAGATATCAAAAAGGTTTCTTTTTGATACCCAAAAGGTTTCAAAAAAAAGATTGTGAGTCTCCTCCAGTCCTGGTACAACCAGACTCCTAAGGTGTGGATCCTGAGCTGTGCAAAGGAGGGAGAGGAAAAGCATGAACAGTATGGAATTCACTGATTATTGTATGCTAAGATACACCTCATAAGACAAAAAATTAACTAAAAACCAAGTTACCAGGAAATGACACTGTATAATCAGTTCCATCAGTTCTATAACAAGTTCCAGATTTGCAAGTGTACTTTCCAATTGTCAGCTTGCTGTTTTCAGCAACTTTCATCCTCTGACAAGCACCAACCACTAGTTTGAGCATCATCCAATCATCTGGTTTTGAGAAGCTATCAGAGCAAATACAGAGAATTGAAGGTTTATGTCTCTATCTCTCTCTTCTTCTTGTTCTTTTTTCTTTTTTTCTTTTTTCTTTTTTTTAAATTTTTTATTTTTAAGTTTCATGTTGATGGCAATATTTCCTTGTGTGTCTGATTTGCACTAGGTTACTTTTTGCTGTGTATAGCAGTTTTGGTGACTTTCACAGAACTAACCTGGAGATAAAATCAAGAGTAGAGTTAAAATTGGCCTCCTTTTCCCTTCAGTGGAGTTGTGTGCTTAAACCATGACTCATCATGACTTGCAGTCACACCCAGGCCCATGATGAGCTGACTGGCCAGTCTTGAGAACAGAAGGCAGGCCAGATAGACACAGCAGATGGGTGAAGGTTGTCTCCCTCCTCTTACTGGATCACCACAGTGACAAACAAACCAGCAATCACTCTGGTTTCTCAGCTGAGGTTCCAGCTTGGTTATGAGTCCCAGAAACTGAACAGCCTCTGTTGTGGGGCATTTTAATGTGCAGCTCTAGGCAGAAGTAGATCCTGAATCAATTTTTCCCCTGTTATGACAAATGGGAAATGTACAACCTCAGAAAAATAAATCACCTTTTCTGAAAGCTGTTACAGGAGAGTCACTACGTCAAAGTCAAACTGTTTTCCTGGCAAGTCATTGCATGATCAATACACGAATAGCAGGTTACAATAAGAACCTTATGCTATGAAATTAAAACTTAGCCAAGTGTTTGAATGCCTGATACTCTTTCCTACTTTTGGTATGCATTCCAGCTTTAGCCAGGTCTTCAGATACATCACTCACTTTTGCAATCATTCTGTGTAGCACAAGCAAGGTGGATGATCATAAAGAAGAATTTATTTAAGCAAAAGAATAGTTTCATAAGGCACTTTAAAAAATCATGTCGTATCATCCTCCAAAAGATGTGTTACTTTATGCCACTGTCAGACACCTCCAAAAGCAAGTGCATTTTCATTGTTCTCTATTCTGGTCCTCATATATTCACAGTAGCCTTCAAACAGCCTAACTGTAAGTCAGTCAGAAGCTTTTTACCAATAAATGTTAAAATTAATCTTTATCCAGGCATTAGACTCAAAAAGAAAAGATGCTTTATTTCCATATTTTCTTTCAGAGTAGTGTTCAGAGTACTGTTTCAGTCTGGTGCCTGCAAACCCAACCTTTTGAGTCATTTAACCAGTGTTTGTGTTGTTCATCTGTCTGTCTTGGTTGAGTCTGACCTCTGGGATGACTGCAATAAAAAAACATTCCGTTTTTCTTTCTTTCCTTTCTTCACTATGACTCAACATCCTTCTTCTCTCAGGAGTATGACTACAGTTCATAGGGAATAGGTCCAAAGTTTCAACACTCAGGGTGTCTCACCCATGAATACTTTTGTCATTTAAGAAATCTCCGGGTACCTTTTTGCAAATGTACTGAACATTCCCTGGGTTGTAAGCTGGGGTGGGGAGGGTTAGCATTTTTCTAGAGGAGCAACAAACCAGTACTCCAGATATCCCAGATAATGAAGCTAAGGAGTACACTTCTGGGTTAGAGCAGTTCAGAGTGAAAGCAATAACCAGATATGTGTGGGAATATTGCACTACCAGCAATTAGTTCTCCTAAACTAAACATATGCAGAGGGCTCATCCCAAATTGCAACTTCAGGAGACTCTCAATAGTCTGTATTATAGATTAAAGAAAACAGATGGGTTCTTCCCACCCTAGTAGTTTGTTTTGTGAAGAGATGACCCTTTCCCCCAGCATGACCCCTTCACAGGGCACATGGAAACAGTGGGGTCTGTTATGCATTTAGTCTGTGCTCCTCTGAATGCACATCCTCAGTCCCCTGAGCATCAGGAGTTTCACCAGGTATCCCTCCATCTTCCCAAACTCCTGGTGTTTCCATCATCCATGTGTGGATATGCATCTGTCGGGAAACAAAGAGCCTGCTGGTTTCAGGCTCAGCAGTTTTCTGCCAGGGATTTAATTCACCCAGAGCCCTCCCAGGTGTGATCCCACAGCATTACTCGAGGCTGGAAATACCCATCGTTCCCTGCATGACCTACTCTGGTTTTCCCACCTCCATTTCCCACCTGTACCTGCACTTCCTCACAGAGTTCAAGAGAGCCACTGTGTGAAAATGCCTGGTCTGGACAGCCTGGCTGCAGTAATTTCACCTCCTGAACACCTCTGGTCTTTTCCCAGATCAATCAGCTCAGGCATTGCTGTCTGACAAAATTACAGCCATTGACAGTGTTTACTCCAAGCTTCCAGGAAGGCAAATCCATTTTTCATCAATAAATCATTCTCCTCTTTTAAGTACCCTTATGAAGCTTTTTTAGATGTCCTGCTACAATTCCCATTCTTTGGTCTTTTCATACAGCTCCCCCAGCCTATCTAAGCAGACCTCTTATTTTCTGCAGCTAGACACTTACAAATGTTATGTTTCCCACCTTTTTGCCACTGTTTACACAAGGTTTATATCCCTTCTCTTGGAATCAAAAATAATTCTCATTCTATTCAAGAAAAGATATCGCTTTTTTCCCACTGAAATGTTACTGCTAAATTTAAGGATGATGGTTTTAAAAATTATATCTGGGGAAAAAAAAGAAAACAAACCTATTTAACCAAGATACTAGTTTTCATGTTAAGAAGATTTGATGTGAATCTGGACCATATTAGCTGTAGGTTTAAGAGACTCACCCTTACAATTGCATTTTAAAAGCTAGTTTACTAGAATAGCTCTTACTTCTAGATTGAAAGCATTTTTTTTCTCATTTTTTGTAAAGAGGAAATGTAAAAACATTTTCCTATGATTAACGCCATGCTTTCCCAGGACGAACAAAAGACTTTTGTAATCCAGAAACCACAGAAAATAAGCATGTGTGTTCCCAAGGATTAGAACAGTATTACAAGCATGCAGCAAAAGACGATATGGAAATAAATTCTAAAATAATGAATTCAAAGGCTTCAAAAACCATTTTAAAACAAGAGTCAGTTTTTCAGCTCATACATATTGACACAGCCCTGAGGTTTCAATCACTTAGACACATACCACAGTAGCTCCTTGATAGCTCAATTTACAGTTAGAAAATGTTATCTAAATGTAGATTAGAAAACAGCTTTTCTGTTTGCAAGTTCACAGGAGGGAGTGGTTTGGCTTTTGTTTACTGGAGTGTAAAATGGAGGAATCTTCCATATGATGCCTACAGAAGTCACATTTGGTGTGGCCATGTGTTCAGCAGGGTCATCATCCTCTGTCCTGTGTAACTAGAAGATGGGCCTTCAGGATCCATTTTTCCTAATGACTCTCCAGCACTTTTGCTGTGAAGGACTCTGGTGGCAGCACCCTGCAGAGCCATGTGGCCATGGGTTTAATCTGGGAGTCATGTCTCTAGCCTAACCCAGTTATACACAGTACCACCACAAAAGGCATCTGTAAAAGGAGTTTGGTCACAGACACCAGCCACAGAAAGGGAACAATTACCCCATGGTCTACCTAGTTCCATCAGCTACACAGGATCCTAGGTGAGTAGCTTAGACTAGACAACTAAATTTTAGATGGTTAAAGATAGGTGAGATGAATCTCACCTTTAGCCTTGGGATACGTCACAATTTACCTTTGGAGAATTTATTAGTCAGTTATGGTAGGAAACCAGCTTCAGTATGGCAAGGATAAAAAGAGGGGACAAGGACAGAACACACCCAATATTAAAGATGGCTAAAATATTCCACAGTACCGCATGTACCCTGTAGTCCACACAACTAACCTGCAGATTAGAGCACTTTAATCCTTCTGGGCCAGTATCAATCCACAGACCAGCCAGAGCTCAACAGATCGAGTTACAAACTGGTGGTAGCTGAGGCTGGAGCTTTTAGAGTGCCAGAAGCAGTAAACAACACAGAGACAGCTACAGCCAGGCTTCACAAGGAATTTACATTTGACAGAATGGGACTTAGAATCCCATTAATGCCACCAATATATCAGAAAAATGAATCTATTTCCAAAAAAAGGGACATTTTCCCTTGCTTTCTTCTGATGATAGATATTATTTGTTATCATGCATGCTTTGTGAACATTTATCACCTAAGTTTTTTATATTGTTTTAAATGCTTAAAACATTTATTATTCATCTGCAGGAGGACGGATGTCCTGGATTTTTAGCTTAGATTCCCAGATCTCCTTTTTTATTTGTTTTACTTCTCCTTTTTAGGAAAAAAATGAACTAGTTTTTTTTATTTTTCCTCTTCTAGTTGGGTCTAATTTCAATGCAGAAAGTACTTGTGCAGTTCTTCAGTCTGACTATGAGTGAGAACCAAGCTATTGCACTGTAACTTCACTCCCTATTGTGTGGGAAGTAAGAATTGCATCATCCCTAATATCCAGAACAGGAGATGAAGATCCCTTCTTGGTGGGTGCGGTCCAAGATTTTGTAGTCAATCTTTCAACCAAAGTAAGAGCTCCTTTTGTTTTGATTCATTTCTTCCCTCTTCTGTTTCCCTCTCTTCCCCACAAAATCTTCATGGACGATTAAAAAAAAACAAAACAAAAACAAAAACAAAAACAAAAAAATAAAAACAAATTTCAGTCTAGTAGCAGGTATTTTAGATTTTATGGCTAAACATTGTAAATATCTCATACTTCTGCAACTCAACCCTCTTCACAGGAACTCCCAACACGTGTAAGAGTATGACAATTGCAACTCATAGAAAACATAAAAAGCAGGCATAGAAACTTTCATTCAGAATACCTTAAGCATTGTTAGTACCCAAATCTCAAGCCAAATGCCACTTTTTGGATACCACTACCTAATAGCTGTTCTTAAATTCCAACAAATTGCTTAGGCTATTTTGTAACGCAACTCTTTGTACTGGTGAATACGTTGATCAACTAACAAATAAAAATAATTAAATTCTGCCTTCTTAACAAGGTGAAAGGCCATTAGCAAACAGACATTGAAGGAAAATCTGCATTAGCTTCTACCAAAACTGAAACCCTACTGTAAAAACGGCTGAAGAAAGTTACGTGACACTTAAATACAGCGTAAAACAGCGTGTCACTCTACATAAAACCAATGATTCAAAGGCACACTAAATTGTTAAACCGGGTTAAAACATCTTAACAACGAAATTCCCATTAGTACTCTGGGCAGTGCATCTTTCACCATCATTAATGTTTTATTCAGGATATGCAGCTTCTGGAAAGGGATTGCTTTCAGTGGCATCCTTGAATAAAC